>CM070724.1:39390489-40590489 GCA_036346275.1 Otatea glauca
CGCCGCGCTTGAGTAGCTGTTGCGCTGGTCAACACCGCCTCATACTACGACGCATCGACTCATGGTGGTGGGCAGCTGCCGAGCCGGAACCGGATCGACGAGAGATCGACGGCTTGAGCTCCGGTCAAGCCGCACGCTCGAGATCGCCACCGATCCCGCCGCAGCCGCCTCCGGGAAGCCGAGGAGCCAACTCTCCGCCTCGCCACCGGCCGCTCGCCAAGAAGAATAAAAATATAGTTAGCTTTATCCTTTTAGATTGTAAAGATCGCCACGTAAACAATCTTGAATTTATCAAGTTCCGTAATCGCCTCGCCTCTTTTCAGATTTAGGTGAGCGTTGATCGACCATAGCCTTAAGGACCGCAGGGTCACTTTATGCGAGGTTGGGTCATTTTGGGAGGAGCGAGGTGGATTGAGACTTGGCTATGCAATGTTAGGCGACTTGTGAGGGATAGGAGTGTTCTAGACCGCCAAGGATCTTTCCACTTGGGCACTTCCTTCTTCCGCAAGCGCTACTTAGCAACCATAGCCACGGGCGAGGTCGTGAACACTTGCTGAGAGGGTTACCGCCGGATGGACATTATGACCACCGGTCACGCACTCATCAAGCGCGTGGGACACCTGAGTTCGTGGTGGGGAGGAGGTTCCTCGCCGACCCAAAGGTCACTCCACTCGGTACTCTTCTTCCGCTGAAGTGTTAGCAACCATAGCCAGCCGGGCGTAAGTCGAGCACTTGGGTCGGGGGGTTACGCCGGAAGGACCTTGTGGTCTGCTAATATCAACCCACGCAAGCGCCGACCGAGCAGCTTTGAACGGGGCGCCGAGGGCAGCCTTCGAGTCGTCAGCATGGCGCCACTGTGTGCTCTAAGGAAAAAGTAAAGAGCATGCTAGGAAGAGGAAAAGAGTTTAGGATAGAATCGCTTTAACTTTTCTATATTCCATGCATTTGAAGGATGCGCCGCTGGCGCCCTTGAGCCGAAGGTGCCAGTCGAGGATCTCGACGACGGTGAAGGGGCCTTCCTGTGGGGCGATACCAGGCTTATCCTCGCCGGTCCGACCCGACGCAGACCAGTGTCGCCAAGATCGAAGACCGCTCGAACTCCGGCGCGGCCGATAACGCCGCAGAGCTTGTTGATACCGCCGATCGCAGATTTACTCACGCCATGCGCCTCATCGATCCGTCGACGGCTGCCTTGTTGTGCGGCGAGCCCCGAGCCTCCTTGAAGGCTTGCGCCTTGGGGCGCCATACCTGTGTCTGCTTTAAGACGGCTTCAAAGACCGTGATACCATGAAGAACGGTGAACCCGGCCGCCCGGCCTGGGCGTGGTCCGAGACTCCGAGGACGGAGGGTAGCTCGGTCACCCAAATACCACGGCGCTTGAGCCGACTAAAGATCCGCGCTTGAGCCCTTGAAGGATCATGCCGCTATGCGCGCCGACCGGCCGTTGGCCCGCGGATGGGCCACGGCCGCCTAATCGACGCGGATGTTGAAGTCATCGCAGAACTCGAGGAACTCCTTCCCGTGAACTGTGGTTCCGTTGTCGGTGATGATGGAGTTTGGGACTCCGAACCAAAGACTATGTCGCGGAAGAAGATGGCCGCCAGCCGACGTGACGCCACGACGGCTTGGCCTCTATCCACTTGGTGAACTTGTCCACCGCGACGAGCAATGGGTAAAGCCCCGGCGCTTTCTTGAAAGGCCCGACCGATCGAGCCCCCAAACCGCAAAAGGCCACGGATGGGGATTATCTATAAGGCCCGAGCTGGCAGATGTGTCCGCCGCAAAGAATTGGCATCCTTCGCAGGCGCGATGTGCTCGACGTCGACACGGCGGTCGGCCAATAGAAACCTTGCCGAAAGGCCTTTCCCACCAGAGATCGGGCGCAAAGATGGTGACCGCAAATTCGCTGTATGTCGTCCAAAGAAGCTTGTTTTCCTTGGTCGGCCGTATGCACTTTTGAGGACCCCGAGGGCTCCTTTGTAAAGGTCCGGGCCGATCAGATTTAAAGACTTTGTTCGCCGGGCGAGGCGCGTGCCTCTGGCTGGTCGGGGAAGTGACCCGTCCGCAAACGATCTATGAAGGGCTTTCTCCACGGACGGCTGTTAGCAGCACGCGCCTCGACTCGCTAAGTCTATGCCCGATCACGGGCGGTTGGGGCGACTGTGCTAGGTATGTCTGGGACCGCTTCGCCACCGCCCACCGATGGAAGGTCGCAGGAGGTCGCAGACAAAGATCCCAAGCGGGACCCGCTCACCGGAGGCCGATTGGCTAGGTAGTCGGCGCCGCTATCAGTAGCGCCAGAGCTATGGTGAAGCTCAAACCCTTGAATCAAGCACTTCGAGCCCACGCACTTCTCGACAAGACGCTGCCATACGGGCGCCCTGGCCCGCGCCTTCATGACTTGGTCGACGCAAGCTTGAGTCCCCGTGGACGGGAGTCGGCGAGCACCGAGGTCGGCACGATCCGAGACCGCTGATGAGGGCCTCAGACGGCGACGCTTGTTGGTGACGCCGGAAGCGTACCGATGGCGATCGAGCTTGTTCCGAGCCGGGAGATGATGATTTACCCAGCTACCAACGCCATTCTTGTTGTAAGACCCATCGGTACATTGTCCAAGACGGGTCTTCGATCACCGTGGTGCTCGTTTCGTCCACTCCGGCATGACGGTCGCTAGGGCTCGCGATTGATCGCCGTCCGAGGGACGATGTGATGTCGCGGGTCGCCGAGCTCGAGCGCCCACTTAACTATCCTACCCGAGGGCCGCGCTGCGAACGATCTCGCCAGCGGGACGTGGTCACCACGGTGATGTTGTGCCGATCGGCGTAGTGGACGAGCTTTCTTCGCAATGAGCACCGCAGAGTAGCTTTCGCACTGTGGGTACCGAGCCTTGACTCGGAAAGGACCTCGCTAATGAAGTAAACCGGCCAGATCTTAAGCTCGTGGCCTTCTTCCGCCGCTTCCACCACGAGGGCCGCTACCGACGATTGGGTAGTGGCGGCGATGTAGAGAACAACGTTCCCTCGTGCCAGGCGACTCAGATCGAGGCGAGGATAGAAGGCCTTCAGCGCGAGGGCCTCTCGAGCCTCGGGTCCAAATGAAGCGGTCGGATCTCTTGAGCACCAGAGTGGATTCCGCGCCGCCGAGGCGAGACACGAACGGCCAAAGTCGCTTAGGCATCCGGCCACCGACCCCTTGAGGTTGCCGATTGGGCCCATCCTTGCGATTGCCGATATCTTCTCCCGTTGGCCTCGATGCCTCGCCGAGACAATGAAGCCAAGGAGCTTCCCTTTGGGGACCCCAAGACGATTTCAGATTGAGCTTTATGCGAAATCGCCAAGGTTCGCAAAGGTCTCTTCCGTGTCGGGACAAGGTCGTCGGCCTTCTTGGTTTTTACGATAATATCGCCGACGACACCTCAACGTTATGTACCGATCCGTCATTGAAGCACGCTTGCATACATCTGGTATGTAGCTACCGGTTTTAGCCGAACGGCATTGTAACGAGCGTAATGAGCCGAACGGGTGATGAAGGAAGTCGCGAAATGGTCGGACTCCTTAGCGCACCGTGGTAGCCCGGTAGGCATCCGAAAGAGAGGGACTCACACCGCGTGGAGTCGATGACTTGGTCGATGTGGGGCAAAGGAACGATCCTGGGACATGCTTTGTTGAGACTCGGATAGTCAACGACATCCTCCATTGCCTATTTTTCTTTTTACAAGTACAGGTTGGCTAGCCACTGGGTGGCGCACTCTTTACGTAACCCCGCATGTAAGTTTGGCGATCTCTCCCTATGATATCGCGCTTCTCGCTCGCAAGCGCAAGACAGCGCGGGGCGACCGGCTTTGAGCCCGGTCTGATGCTCAAGGAGTGCTCGCGACTTTCTTGGGATTCCCGCATGCTCGGAGGACCTCCATAAGACGCTTTGTTGGTGCGCGAGGAGTCGACGAGCGCTTCCTATTTGGCGAGGAGCGTGGTTTCGATCCGCACGGTCTTGGTCTGATCACAGTGGATCGACCGCGACTCTCCTTCGTCTCCTCGGCGGACTTGAAGGATCCCACCCCGACTTGTCGGACTCGGGGTGGATTCGAGGCTTCCTCCCGAGGTTGTCGAGCTCGGCAGACGCGGCGATCGCCGAGGCAAGCTCACAACCGCCAGGCCAAGCAGCTTGTAGGCAAGCCGAAAGATGATGCCACGTGATGACTCCTGTGGCCCCGCATCTTCAAACTTGAGGTAGGCGGCCGGGACCGCCATGAACTTGGCGAATCACGGCCTTCCCAGATGGCATGGTAAGAACCGGGAAATCCACAACCTCAAAAGCCGAGGGTTTTTGCGGAAGTTTCTGCCTCAGAAGGTAACCGCGTGTCGACCGCCTGAGTGGATGGGCCTCACGCCGTGAATGACGCCATGGAAAGGCGCTTTGCCGGGCCTGGGAGGGTTGAGCGCGGACCCTCAGCGCCGAGCCGCCTCGATGTAGAGGATGTTGAGGCCGCCGCTCCATCCATAAGCACCTTTGAAAGGCGCTTTCTTCCCCACGACGGCCGACCACCGGGGGTATCTCCCTACCGTGGAACGTGGTCGGTGATCGGTCCGATCAAAGGTGATCGGAACTCGACCACCGGAGGTATTGGGGACGATGGCGCGATGGTATGGACCTCGCGATAAGCGAGCTTGAGCCAAGCGCTTGTCGGCATAGCAGCCGGTCCTCCAAAGATCATGAGGCAGCCGCCGTTCAGTGGAACTCGCCGTTCGCTTTTTCTTCGGGACTACGGGGGCCGCAGCAGCTTCTTCCCTTGCCACGCGGGCGTTACGGGATGCTGGAGAGGTAACGCCAGACCTCGCCCCGGATTTGTGCTTGACGGAGAACCCGTGGTTTGGGCACGGCCGCCCATCAACTCTCGGCGGTCGGCGCGACGGTCGGTCGCACTCGCCGCTGGCAGGTATACGACGGTGGCGACCACTTGGGTCTCGCGGATCTGCTTCCCTGCCGCCTGCTTGCTCTGAGCGGCCGAAGGGACCCGATGTGGACGCCGGTTCTAGCTAGGCCTTCCTCCTCGAAGATGGTTTCACAGCCTCCTCGTCGAGGCGTGGTTGGTGGCGATATCGTGGAGCCTTGGTAGTTCCGGGCTTGAGGCAACCTAGTTTGTGTACCAAGGCCATGCAGGAGGTGTCAGATGAATGCTCCCATGACATCGGCGTCGGAGATGTCGGGAGCTGTTGCATCAAGGGAAAACCGCCGATGTAGTCCCGAGGGTTTCACGGCCGCTTGCTTGCGCCTTTCAGTCACAGGAGTTTTCGAGCGCTTGTAAGTGCCTCGAATTTGCCGACGAAGAGGCCTTCGTGTCGGTCCAGCCTCGATGGTTTTGGCGGCAAGTACTGAGCTGTGCTCGGCCGAGTCCGCGAGGTAGATGGGAAGGTACTTGGATGATGAAGAGGTCATCCGTTGTTCTCCCCGCCGGCATGCGAGCCGGTAATCTTGAGCCGCACACTGGTTTGTGGCCCGTGTATTTGGCAATGTTGGTGGCGCCGAACCGCAGGAAGTCCGCTGGCGGATCCTCGGCAGTAACGCCGCGTCCAGACCGCTGGGGCTCGGCGCGGTGGTGGTGCCGCCGCCGCAATCCGTGGTGGGCGGCCTCTCCGCCATCTTTCTTCGCGCTCAAGGGTAGCGCGAATGTCGTAGGCATCACCGAGGCGTTGGCGACGGGCGCCGCGAGGCTCGTGGTGTGCTTTCGCGGCGGCGACGCCAGAGCCGGACCCAACCGGCCCGACGACGACAGACAGGCCCGGGTTGAGGTGGCTCCGAGCGATAGGAGCCGAGGCGTATGCATGCCGCGACGGCCGCGTGCTCTACCGGCCGGAGGTTTTGTAGTGGCCTTGGCCTCGGGTCGGTCGGCTCCGGAGGCCTCGGCAGCATTGCGGCGCTGCCACGCTTTGGCCGGGCGCGGAAGAACTGAGGACCGCTTGACCCTTCCGCTTGCTGGGGTGTGCTCGACGCGACGCGCAGCGCCGCCGCCAGCACATGCGGGCCTCGAGCTCCTCCCGCTCCAGTTGGCTCGAGCCGGTCGAGCTCAGCTCTTCGCTCCTCCAACTCTTTTGCGCTGTTGTTGGAGCTCGCTCGCGCGCGGTCTCGAAGCGCTGCTCAAGACGCTGCTGGTATCCTCCTCCCGCGCTCGAGTGCGCCGGATAGGAGGTCCCGCACCGCGAGGGCCACTTGGCCAATCGACCGCGCCCGCCATGTTGCACTCGCGAGATTGCCGTCATGCGGTGGTACTCCGTGTCTGAGCTGGAGTCATGGTCGGAAGAGTCTTCCAAAGAGCTCGTGGATGGAGGCCGGCAGTAGCCACCATCGCCACAAGTCGCGAGCCTACGGGGTGACATGGTCACCGCCCGAGCCTACGGAGTTTTCGCCAGCGGGCGAGAGACTCGGGTTCCGGCCGGGACTGCAGGGCGCCCAAGCCGAGCTTAGCGGTCGCCGGAGAGGACGCCTGTGCTCGGGCGGGCGCTGTCCTCCGGAGGCGGCGGGACGAGCGTGAGCCTCCCGCGGGGTGACGGGCGGTCGAGGAGCCGGCGATCCGTTCCCTGCCGCAGCCATGCCGCCGCAGGGGTGGATGCCATCGTGAGATAAACGAATCGGAGATGGTGACGAAGACGCCAAGGCCCTACCGCGCGCCAACCGCCGGTGTTTTCGATGCGGCAAGTAAATTTGTAAGTCTAAGGGGTCGCGCTGCTCCACTCCTCGAATGGTTAGACTCGTGAGTCCAAGATGTATACCGTTCGGGCCGAAAGTCCCTACCCAGCTCGGATGGCGATTGTATTGCTTTTGCACTATGTTTTCTGACGAGGCCCCTAAATGACTTAGTCTCCTCGTGTTCTTATGTGTTCTCTCCTCTTTGAATCGCTTAGTCCCGCCTCCTTTTATACGTATGAAGGGGCAAGTTACATCGAGAGTTGGGGGAAGAGCGAGGTGACCTATGTTAGAGCTCCGGTCCTTCGTCCCGTGGATCGGTCGCCACCCGCCTTGCCCATGCCGGGTCGGTAGCCTTGGTGGTCGTGGAGGTTAGGTATTCCGGAAGTAGCGACTTGCCCTCTCGTGACCCTTGCGAATCGCCGACGCTATGCGTGATGCGTGATGTTGGCGCCGCGGGAGGGAGCGCAGGTCAGATCAGACGCGATCGGGTTGATGGGCCGAAGCTTTGTCTTCAAGCAATCACTGGACCTTCTTGGGAAGGAGCCACCGCCCTTGTATAGTCACTCCGATTGACCTCATTCGGGGTACGTGGCAGAGGCCGATGAGGGCTCGACACGCGCCCCTCGGCGTCCGTCACCTTGGTTCTGGTCGAGTCGGAGATCCCGCCCGCCAAGAGGGTCTGAGCGCTGTCCGATCGGAGTCGGAGATCCCGCTCCGCCAAGGGGTCGGGAGCGCTGTCTCGGCCGGATTCGCCTCGCCGGCCGGGAGCGGATGTCTTGTGTGGTCTCGCAGCGATTCGGTTGGTGGTGGGCGCGCTACTGCTGAAATGGAGATATGCTTGAGGCCGCTGGCTCATCGCTTCGGGCCGTTGGGTACCCCTGTTATTAGTATTCGTCAAGAAGAAAGGGAGAAGAGAGGAAGAGAAGAAGAGCCGAGAAATTTAGGTAAATTTTTGAATTTTATTGTAGAGTTAGCTTTAGCAATTTTTTGTAGAGGTAAATGTAGGAATTTTTTTATAGGTTATGTAGTATTTAGAAATGTAATGTAGCATTTAATATTTAGGAATTTGTTGTAGTATTTAAAAATTTTAGGATTATATCTTGTTTACAAATTTTAGGATTGTATAGTGTTTAGAAATTTAATATAGCAGTTAATATTCAAAAATTCAATGTAGTATGTAGTATTTAGAAATTTAATTTAGTATTCCAGTATGTGCAAATTTAATGTAGTATTTAGTATGTAGAAATATTAGGCAATATATAGAAATATAATTTAGTAGGGTTGTGTATTTGTAATTTTATTATGCAAATAATGCATTAGGCAATATATATACAAATGTAATGTGGTATAAATTTAATTTAGTAGGGTTGTGTATTACTAATTTTATTATGTAAATAATGTATTAGGCAATATGTACAAATGTAATGTAGTAGAAATTTAATATTAGGCCGTATGGTAGGCTAGTCGAATCACTTATTTATAGTTGTATTTTGTAGTACGATCAATGTACGCTTTGTATATTGTATTTTAGAGTAATATTTTTCCGCTTGACGTTGCAAAGATGTCGAAGAAATTGTATTTTCAAATATTTTATGGAGATGGGGAGATAGCATAGGGGCGGATGGGGTGGATTTATCATCATTTTCAAGAGTCATACGGGCATATGCGCACCTAGCGATAGGACATACAGGGTTTGTTGGAGTGGATGTCTCGCATGTTCGATTTGGATCCCTGCATCGCTCGACAAGGGTCGATAGTGAGCCGCGCAAGACTGCTTTTTACGGAGAGTTGATTCCTATTAACTCGACATCAACATGGAGGAGTTATGTTGGTTTTGTCGTAGAGCGGGGTTGGTCGCTCATGTTGTTGGTACAGTGCTACCCGGTAGCTCCATCGGTGTCGCAAGTTCGTGCTGTCGAGGTGGACATTACGGGGAGGACGCCAAATGTGCAAGGATGCGAAGAGGAAGGCGACGAGGACCACCGGAGACGAGGAGCACGAGATCGGCGGTAGCGATGGATCGGAGGGGCAGAGGAGACAGGTGGAGGCGCGAGGGGTGGCCAACGAGGGGGAGGAGGTGGAGGACATAGTTGACCTGATGGAAGAGGAGGACCGTGCGGATGAGGAAGTCGCTGATGGTGAGCACTCCGACGAGGAGGACAACGCTCTTGAGGTGCCTATCCCTGGTGCGTGAACCAATTACAGTTTCGAAGACCTAACAACGAATGAAGGGAACACTGATGCATGGGAGTATCGTGAGAACGAGGTGACGGAGGGGGCCATATATAAAGACAAGGAGGCTGTGATGGATGCGGTGAAGTACTGTGCAATGTCTCTCCGGCGGCAATTCAGGGTAGTGAAGTCCAGCAAGAAGGAGTACGACGTGAAGTGCGTAGTTGATTCGTACCCATGGCGAGTGCATGCATACAAGGGGAAGTGGAAGGACTACTGGAAATGCTCCATAGTGATGGAACACAATTGCGAGCTGGAAGAAGCGGAGCAGGGACATCGCAATCTGTCGTCCACTTGGGTGGCAAATGTGTTTTATAGTCAGATCGTGGACAATCCGCATCTGCAGCCTCGATCTATTATCACAGCCGTGGAGGAGAGGTTTCAGTACAAGATTAGCTACGAAAAGGCATAGAAAGCGAAAAGGACAGCTCTGGAAATGCGGTTCGGGACGTACGAGGCTTCCTACGAGAATATTCCCCACCTGCTGAGGGCAATAGCACGTAGGAACCCCGGCACATCCGTCGACTTTGCGGAGTTTCTGCGCGTGGTGTGTGCGCGGTAAGTGGGTCTTGCAACGTGCATTCTTCGCCTCTGGCGCATGCATAAATGCGTCCGCAGACCGTCGCCTTGGTCATTTGTATGGACGGCACATTCGTCACGGGGAAGTATAAGGGCCAGATTCTAACTCCGATCGCGGTGGACGCCAACAACCAGATTCTACCGGTTGCATTGGCCTTCGTGGAGGGGGAAAACACGGAGAGCTGGTACTGGTTCCTTGAAAGAGTGAAGCTGGCAATTGTTCTGGACAGGCCTGATGTTTGTGTCATCCATGACCGACATGCGTGGTCTGCTAAGGGCTATCGTGGATATGCAACAAGGGTCCGCTCGTGGGAGCAAAGAAAGTGGTTGGACTCGAAGAGCAGGTGGTGCATGAGGCACATGGGTGCCAATTTTTTCGTCGATTCAGAACAAGGAGCTTATGAACATGTTCAAGCGGCTGTGTAAACAGAACCAACGGAGGAAGTTCGACGTGCTTTGGAGGACGTTGGATGAACTAACGAAGAAGCGGTCAATGAATCCAAGAGATACCGCTGGTTCACCAAGGAACCCGATGGTGTACCATTAGCAAGGAGAAGACCCACGGCTTTGTGTGCGCCCGACGAGACGCCCCAAACATTCGGCGTAGGTCGGGGACCAAAGATAAAGAGTTTCACCGACCGGATACGCACGAGCCTTTGGAGAAATGGTCCTTCGCATGATGAGGCGGCTCACGCTACGGAATCATGACAACGAACTCCGCGAAGATTTACAAGCGGTAATGAAAGGCACCGGATGCCTTCCATCGTGGGTATAGTTGAAGGTGTCTTACTAGGGACACAGAGATATTTCATTGAGCGATACAAGAGCTCGCAAAGATGTATGTCGGACAATCGACTGTCAGTACTCAACGGTTGTATCTACGTTCATGTCCAAGAAAACAAGAAAGCGCAGAACACATCGGGTAACTTATGACCATTTTCGTTATAAATTATATATAATCAATACTAATACGTATCAATTCTTTAAAGATTGAAAATATTAAAGTACATCAAGACTATGAGCATTTTCGTTATTTCATCCTATTGATTATTCTCAAAAATTAATTACAAAATAAAATTTTTCTGTCCTATTGATTATTCTCGAAAAATTAATTAAGACCGGAACCTAGTTTTGCAATTTTCAAAACCGAACGCCTAGTTTTGAAAAAAAGATTAAAAAAAATATTAAAGAAAAAATTCCTCCTTTCTTTTTCTTTTCCTTTTGCTTTCATCTTTTTCTGTCTTCACGGTTGAGTGGCATGCCTCGCCGCCTGCTCTTGACGATTGCCCCTGCCTCTGCGCATGTGGGGCCCACCACCATCTGCACTGGTCGCACTGCACAAAGACCGTGAACCTCACCGTCACCCAACAAGACCTATTGCCCGTGTATAGGCGATCGCCCATACACGGGTTATGGACGTCTACTGTAATTTTTCACTCCGGACGCCTAATTTTTTTAAAAAAAAATTAAAAAGAAATATTAAATAAAAAAATTCTAGGTTTCAGCATGGGCCAGGCTTAGCTTAGGAAGTCTTGTTAAAAAGCCTAGTCTCTTCCTGGTTGGTCTCGCTGAGCCATGAATGGCCATGTAGCTTAGCGGGCTGATGAAACATATTTCTACAAGGCCATCCTAAGCTGCTAAACAAAAGCCACAGTAGTACATCCTAAAACGCCGGGCCCAGCCTCCAGAGACCACAGCCCCAGCTGGACCGTTGCATCAACGATAACCGTTACATGGAGGAGGACGACCTACCCCGACTCCATGCTCCGCCACTAGACCGCTATCCAAAGTTTAAAAAGTCGATCAGACCGCCGGTTAAACCGGGAAAACCGTAACCGGTACTTCACGCAATCGGACAAAAAAACCGGTGGACCTAACGGTCTGGTCTAAATTGCTGGGCTGGCCCGGTCGGTCCATGTGCCCACGCATGAAGTAGGGAGTAGGAGGTCCATGGCAGTAGTAGGGGTGAAAATGGATCGGATACGGATGGATAATAGATCTATAATATTTGTTTTTATATTTTTTTTCTCGGATACGAATACGAATACGAATACGGATAGTTCGGATACGAATACGAATACAGATAATGTCGAATACAGATACAGATCAAATATGTATCGAATCGGATACGGTTTCGAATATTTATCGAAACATGATAACCCCTTAGATTGTACATAAAAAATCAACAAAAACACCTAACTAGTTGATTTGATCAAAACATTATTGAAAATTAAACAAATATAAGCATTTTCATTCACTTAGACAATAGTTAGATACCATGTCGCAAATAAAATTATGTAAAACTTAGTTCATCACACATATACGATAAGTTCATCATACACGTGGATCAAAACACAAAATGAAGGTAATCCTTGCTCAGAGATACAAATGGAAACAAACACAGAACACATAAAAGTTCGATAATACTTAGATACCATGTCTCTAGAAAAAGTATATAACATATACATGTAATGGCCCAAGATTTATATTCTTTGTTGAATTATGTTAAAAATAATAAATTATGTATTTATGAGTTTTTATGCATTTTTAGCTACTTATTTAAAATATTTTCCTATTAAGAACAATGGTGTTTGAATTTTTGAGAAAATTTAAAATCCGATAAAATCATAAAAATATTTTTTTAAATGGAAGATTGTTTCTGGAACTTTATCAAAAAAATTCATACTTTTTGGAGTTGGTTTTGCCAATTTTAATAATTGAAAATTGATTTGTGGATTAATTAAATTAGAAAATGATTTTAAAATTAAGAAACCTTTTTAGGCCAAAAGAGTAGCCTTAGCCCAGCCCACATGCATGTCTGAATATCCAACTCATCAATATCTGGATTATCCGAATCCGTATCCATATCCGACGGATAGTGAGCTACCGAATCCGTATCCGATCCGATACTATCCGACAAATATCTGATCCGATAGAATCCATATCCAAAAATTGTCCAGATCGGTCAAAAACTATCCGATCCATTTTCATCCCTGGTTGGAGGAGTCGCAAGGCTAGTACGACTACAACCGTACTAACGCGCTACATTGACTCTACTTCCGTTACGGGTCTACGCGTCTAGTGGTAATTTTGTGATCTATAACTTGTAGTGTTTACGTTGGTTACGCGGTAGAAAATTTTGAATTTATGCTAGAGTAGCCTACCTATTGAAAGTTCAAGCTCTATTAATTTGGTTTTGGTGTTAACGACAAACCTATAATATTAAGACTAACTATTTTGATAGTCATAATATTGATTAGTCTCAATTTTTAATAATGACAAATCTTTTTATGATACTAAGGGCCTATTTGTTTCAGCTTTGGATTCTCTAAAAGTTGATTCTGGATTGTGGTTGTAGAGAAGCTGATTCTCTAAAAGCTGGAATCCAAAAGCACATATGAAGTGGATTGTGAATTCTAGTGTATATGGATGGGTTGGATTGTGAGAATCGGATTCTAGAATCGGGCTGTTTGTTTTTTATTCTGCTTTTTGGACCAGAATCCAGAATCAAAAGCTAAAACAAACAGGTCCTAACTCTTTTGTTGAGCTTAACTCTTATTAGTCTCTTTTAGATGAAAAAGATGAAAATATCATAGGTATGCATTCGAATTCATATTATCATATCTTATTGCATTCCTTGGATATAATATTCATGATCATATTGATAAATCCAAATATGAGACTAACTCTTTTATTAAGTATATCTCTGATTAGTCTCATCTCATTGAAAAAGAGAATCTCAAAGGTATGCATCAAATACAACTCCATTATTTGTAGATGCATTTCTTAGATTCAAGATAAAAGATGAACACCACCGTAATTTCAATCTTAAAATGTGCATTTTTTAGATAATAGAATAATATATTAACCTTCCGGCCTCGTGATCGTGAGATGTACATAGCCCAAAAATTTATTACAAAGTTACAACCAAAAAAGCTTTCAAGACAAAATTCTCATAAAGAAGTTTAAGGAAGAAAAAAGTTGCAATAAGCAATAAAAAGAAATATAAAGAAGTCCCTAACCACGGCATGTATACACCTGCATGCCATTGAAATCATCTCCTGATCCTCTTGACGTTGCAGCACTGACTATGAGCGCAACCAATTGATGCACATATAAATAACCTGCTATAGATTAGACAATTATTTTTTATCAAAGACAACATCATTTCGACATAGCCAACGAGACCAACATAAAGTGGCAGTTCCAATTAAAAATTAAGCCTTTATCTTCTTTCCCAGTCCTATTAGCGAAGTTCGAAACATATGAGCTATACTATTAGGAGGGGTCAGATTTGAGGCCATTTGTATCAAAAAAGAGATGTTAGATAATTTCCTCATTGTGACAAAAACAACATTCTTTGCTGCTGGTCCAATTTCTTTTACTTAGATTATCTTTTGTCAAAATCACCCCTCGACGTAAGTACCAAAGAAAGATTTTTAATTTTTAAAGTTACTTTATTCTTCCACAGTTGTCTATTTGTAAATGGGATATTTTGACGCAATAAAACTGTATACATCGAGTTAACAAAAAACTGTCCATTTTGATGGAGATTCCATCTAAAAGTATCCCTTTCAGATGACAATCAGATACCAATGATCCTTGTAAAAGCTCTTGCATGGCTTGTAAATTAGGTTCCATTTTGCCCTACGAAAACATATATTAAAAGATCCAGCACTCATTACTTCAGCCACCGTGGCATGTTTTTTTCGAACAATATTAAATAGACGAGGGTATTGAGTACTAAGTGGATTATTCCACCGCCATGTATCCTACCAAAAACGAATTTGAGATCCATCATGAAGCTCAAAAGCCCCAAATCTAAAAAGATGATGTTTGACCTTCATTAGACCCGACAAAAAATGAGAGTCTCCTGACTTCCTTTCTACTTGAGTAAGGGTCTTACTTCCCAAATATTTTCTAATCAAGATATTTTGCCAAACACCCTCCTTATTTAAGAGTTTGAAGAGCCATTTGCAAAGCAAACAAATATTTTTTATATTAAGGTCATGAACGCCCAAACCGCCCTGATCCTTAGGTTGGCATAAAATATTTCACTTAGCAAGTCTACATTATTTCTTATGATCGTCATTCTGTCAGAAAAATCTAGATCTGAAATAATCTAATCTCTTAAGAATCCCATGCGGTATCCTGAAAAAAGATAGCATAAACATGGGTAAACTCGTAAGCACAGAATTTATAAGGACTAATCTGCCTCCAACTGACAGATGTTTTCCTTTCCAACTACTTACTCTCTTTTCAAAATGTTCTTCTACCCTTTCCTCTCATTATTCCTCAATTTATGTGATGAATTGGTATGCCAAGGTACTTGAAGGGTAAACTACCTACCTCACATCCAAAAAGATGAGTATACTGTAATTCAAATTCCTTAGCAGCACCAAAGCAAAAAAATTCACTTTTATGGAAGTTTATTTTAAGTCCTGAAAGTTGTTCAAAAGCACAGAGAAGAACTTAACTCACTTTTATGGAAGTTTATTTTAAGTCCTGAAAGTTGTTCAAAAGCACAGAGAAGAACTTTCATATTTCTAGCATGTTGAATATCATGATCCATGAATATAATAGTGTCATCTGCATACTGAAGGATAGATAACACATTATGAACCAAATGGGGTATTAATCCTTGTATTTGTCCATCCTCTTTGGCACATTCTTAAATAACAGCCAGCATGTCGATCACAATATTGAATAAAATAGGGGACAAATGATCTCCTTACCGGAGTCCTTTTTTGGTTTGAAAGGAAGGACCAATGTCATCATTAACTTTAATGCTAACACTCACCCTGAAACAAAGTTTTCTATCCACTGACCTTTCATTCTAAGAGCCTGTTGGAGAAAGGACCAATTGACCTTATCATAGGCCTTCTCAAAATCCATTTTAAAAATTACCCCATCAATTTTTTTCTTGTTTATCTCGTGAATTGTCTCATGTAAAATTATGATGCCATCCATAATGTTCTGACCTGGCATAAAAGCACTCTGTGTCGGCCGAACAATATTTTCGGTGACACAAGATATCCTATTAATGGCAACTTTAGTGAAAATGTTAAAGCTGACATTAAGAAGGCAAATCGGTCGATATTGTTGCATCTTATTAGCATCTTTGGATTTTGGCAAAAGCGTGATAATACCAAAATTTAAACTAAATGAAGGGAGGGCATTCTTGTGCAAATCATGGAACATCGCCATTAAGTCATCCTTAATGACTTCCCAGAACACCTAGTAAAATTCAGCAGGAAACCTATCTGGACCAGGTGCCTTATTATGTTCCATTTGAAAAATTGCTGCCCTCACCTCTTTCTCAGTGAACACCTCCGTAAGTAAATCATTCTCAAATGTAGAAACTTGAGGATATGTTCTCTGCAATATTCGATCATAGAAATTAATAGTAGAAGAATTTTTAAAGCCGCCTATTCACCCCTCTAGTCGGCATCCTCGATCTTACACTGCTCCCTTCATGGGGACAACGAGTTCTCGAGGAGGAATCCAAAATTTAATGAGGGGAAAGACAAAGGATAACTTGGAACATGATGTGACACGAGCAATAATGGAAGGAGCTCATCGGGCTGAACGGAACAGTGAGATGGATGCATCTACGTTGGGCGGAGCATCGCCGGAGAGGAGGAAGGAGGTGGCATTTCCTGTGTTTCGGCTGCAGAGAGAGAAAAGGGAGGTGAGCATGAGGAAGGCATGACCAAAGCGAAGCAGTGGGGCATGACAATGGTGGCTGATGCTCACCCAAGCGGCTGCTGTGGCTCACAGACGCGCCGGCTAGAAACGAGGAGCTCATGCGCCTCGCCTCGGTTCTTGGCCTCCAGTGCGCGGCCACTATAGGCCACTTGCTGGCCATCGCTGTGGTCCCGCTAGGCTAACCACTCTCCATGGTTCAGATCGCTGCTGCCATTGTGCAGGCTCGCGCCACCGCCATGGGCCACCTCTACCTGCGTCGCTGCTACATATATTGTTGCCAGAGTCGCAGTGTCCAATTTTAGCGCTTGCCAACCGCCGTTGTGATCCCCTACGCCGGCACCAAGCTCGACCGCGATCGGCTATGGCCACTCCCTTGCTCTCTCTCTATATTCAATTTAGGATGACGAGAGCACTGTAGCATATAATTAAGATTTAGTTAGGTGATCTATGATTGTTGCGGTTAATTATTAGTTATTGTTAGTATGACTTGTGGACCCAAGACAATTAGAAAAATCTAATTAGAAACTAATTTTAATTCTATGCCTATGACACGTGGGCCCGCTGTGGCTGCTCTCTCTTTGCTGAGGGGATGTTGACATGGAACACGTGGGTGCTAAGGTGGCCCACCGTGACGACACAAGTCAGTCCTGTGAGCATGACAGGTGGGTCAGCCTTGTCAGAGGCCTTGGAGGCAACGGAGTTGCAGTTCGGTAATAATTTTGCTCGCTAAAGTTGCAGCTCCATGAAACCCAAAGAAAATGTTGCAGCAAAGTGACAATTTTGCTACTGAAGTTGCTGTTTTGTGAAAATTACTCTCTATTACGTGGAGTAACCTAGGAGTTGAAATGTTAGAAATACGTTTTGATGTAATCTAGGAATGCAATTCTTTAGCTTTCAATTAAAGAAATTCCGTACAAGCTTTGCCCACAGATTTGTCTGGCACAATTTGGTGACGCATTTTGAGATACACAAAGAGACTAGGGGAGTAATTTGAGCATATATGAGGTAGTTGAAGACTGTTTAGCTGACTCGGTACAGCTTGTCCTATATTCTTATTGTCAGAAGAAGCTCTGTTCTGGATACTAAGATACTGCTTTAGACGGAGCTTCCTTCTTTATTTACATACTTACTGTGGCGTTCGATGTTAGTATTACTTATCAGTGTTCTAGATAAAAGCTACTAAGATCTTATAAACGGCCGTTAAAATGTTAAAGGTGGTTTGCCTGTAACGTTATTTAGATTTCAAGGTTGATCCGTTATATGGGACCGTTTATACGGATTAATGGCCGTTAATGATTATTAGGTCCGTTTTATTGTTGGTACTAAGCCAGATTACATTTACATCATGGATAGGTAGATGACTAATGGCACAACATGAACATCTCATATGAAGTATTTAGCAAATAGAAGTGTAGAACATTGTCAAATCTCTTCTTTATGTCACCAGGGTAGACAATTGTTGACGAATACTAATAACAGGGGTACCCCAACGGCCCAAGGTGACCAGCCAGCGGCCTCAAGCACAGCTCAAGCCCAACAGGCCGCTTCCAGCCCACTACCGATCGGCAGAGCCTGCAAAGCCACCGGGACTTCCTTCCGACCGACCAAGGGAATGTCTCCGACCGAGCAGCTCCCGACCTCCTCGTGAGAGGCCCCTGGCCCGACCAAGCAGGCTCCCGACTCGTGGCGGTCGGAATCCCCGACCGATCGTGCCAAGACCACCCCGCCAAGGGCCGCGTGTCGGCCTCCACCGGACAACCGCCACGCACTCTACTTAACGGGTCAATCAAAGTGACCATACAAGGGCAGGTGGCTCCTTCCCCAGAGGGTTTAAATGACTGACCGAAGTCATGCTCCCAGTCCCATCAGCCGGTCGCATACAGTACGAAGACACGCCCTCTCCCGAGGCAGCACCCACGTCAGGCGCAGCAACGTCAACACCCGTAAGGTTCGCAGAGGGCAGGTACGCCATTTCCCGGAGAAATACCTAACCGCCCTGACCAACTAAGCTACCGACCTAGCATGGGCAAGACTGAGCGATGATCAATCAGCAGAACGAAGGACCGAAGCTCCTAGTGTAGGTCATCTCGTCATCTCCCAATTCTCGATGTAACCTGCCCCTTCCTTCCGTATAAAAGGAGGCAGGAACTCCCGTAGAAAGGAGAGAAGGAAAAGGAGAGAAAGAGAGCGCCATAAAACCCATCTCGCTTGTAAACCTTGTGCAGTCATCTGTGCTAAAGAAAATACAACGCCACCACACGAACTGGAGTAGGGATCTTCTGCCCGAACCAGTATACATCTTGGACTTCTGAGTCTAACCATTCAGGGAGTGGAACGCGCGACCCCTTAGACTTACAAATTTACTTGCGCGCGCCAAACGCCGGTGGGCATGCGCTGTAGGGTCTTCGTGCGCCTTCATCACCATCTCCGATTCCGCTTGCCTCCCGATGGCATCTTCCACTGCGACGGCATGGCGCTACTGGGAAGCCGATCCGCCGGCTCCCTCAACTTTGCCGTCACCTCGCGGAGGGCTTACGCTCATCCCCGCCGCCACCGGAGTTCCGCGCCACCGAAGCTCGGGCGCCATCTCGACGACTTCGCCCGGCTCCGGCTTGGGCGCCCTGCGAGTCCTGAGCCGAGCCCGAGGAGCGCTCCGCGTGTCTGGCGAAGCTCCCGCTGGCTCGACAGTGACCGTGTCACCTCGCAGCTCGCGACTTGTAGGGCTATGGCCGGCTACATGCCGGCCTCTATCCACGAGCTGTTGGAAGACTCTTCCAGCCACGACTCCAGCTCCGATACGGAGTACCTCGCCGCGGACGGCACTCTCGTGAGTGCAACATGGCGGGCACGGTCGATTTAATCGTAACCCCGCGGTTACGGGGGCCCCCATCCGGCGACCGAGGCGCAGGAGGGGGAACACCCGCGCGATCATGCTGAACGCGCTCAAGCCCGCCGCGCCGAACTCCAGCGACAACGCGAAGAGCTGGATAGGCAAAGGGCTGAGCTCGACCAACTCCAGGCCAACCTGGAGCAGGATGAGCCCGCGACTCAAGAGTGCCCGGCGACGCTTGGGCCGACGCGTGCCAGCACACCACAAGCGGCGGAAGAATCCGACGCCCCTCCTTCTTCCCCATGTAAGCGTAACGTGGTCGCGGCCGCGATCTTCGCTTCGAGGCCTTCCGAACCGGTCGACCCGGAGGCCAAGGCCACATACCAGAACCTCCGGGGGCTGGTAGAGCGCGCGGCCGTGCAACACATGCAGGCCTCGGGCTCCTATCGCTCCGGCGCCACCTCTCGCCACCGGGCCCGCACCGCTGGCCGGTTTACTGGTCCGCGGTGGTGCCACACCACGAGCCGCCCCAGCCTCACGCACTTCGACACGCCGCCGGGGACGCCTACGACGTTCGCGCCACCCTCGAGGCGCGAAGAAAGGCGGCGGAGGAGGCCGTCCACTCGCGTATAGTGGACGGCGGGCGCCACCGCCGCAGCCCAAGCCCCGATGGTCCCGGACCACGGGCTTTCTGCCAGGGGATCCGACAGGCGGATTTCCCTGCCAGATTCCGGGCGCCCACTAACATCGCCAAGTACACTGGGGCCACGAACCCAGGTGTCTGGCTTGAAGACTACCGGCTCGCATGCCGGGCGGGGGGAGCGACGGATGATCTCTTCATCATCCAGTACCTCCCCATCTACCTTGCGGACTCGGCCCGAGCTTGGCTCGAGTACTTGCCCGCCAGAACCATCAGGAACTGGGCCGACTTGAAGACCCTCTTCGTCGGCAACTTCCAGGGCACTTACAAGCGCCCTGGCAACTCCTGGGACCTGAAGGGCTGCAAGCAGCAGCCAGGTGAAACCCTCCGGGATTATATCCGGCGGTTTTCCCGCCAGTGCAACGAGCTCCCCGACATCTCCGACGCCGATGTCGTGGGAGCATTCATCTACGGTACCTCCTGCAAAGCCCTGGTGCACAAACTGGGCTGTCTCAAGCCCAGGACCACCAAGGAACTCCTCGACATCGCCACCAACCACGCCTCCGGCGAAGAGGCTGTAGGGGCTATCTTCGAAGGAGGAAAGGCCCAGCAAGAGCCCGGCGTCCGAATCGGATCCCCTTCCGACCGCTCCGACAAGCGGAAGCGGCATGGAAAACTGAAAGTGCATCTAGGCACTTATGTTATTTTGGTGATTGATGACAAACACTCATAATGACAATCTATGCAATTAAGTAAATGCTTAACTTAGTGCTTAGCAAATGACAAACCTCTAATATGATTATATTGCTATGAGACTAACATGTTATTGCCTAGTTGAGTATCAGTCTCATCTTTTAGAGGAAAATCAAATAGGAAGGTTAAGTAAAGATAAGGTATGCAATTTTGGTATCTATTCTATATTTGTTATTGCATTCCTTTCGTGCAAATGCATAGTGAACTCCAAGTAGCATGTTGATTTTATATATGCACATTGGTTCATGTCATATTTATTTGTGCATATATATTCATTTGAGTTCATTATGGTATGCATGTATTAACTAGAGTTAAACTTCATATTGCTATAGATTGACTTGGTGCATGCATGTTTTATTTGTATATCTTCTCATGCAATTCTCTTAGTGAAGTTTATCTAGTGTTGGATCACATATTTACTCTTACTCCAAATATTATTTGCACATGTACAATTCGTGTATATTCTATCATGTGCTTCATTTAAGTAAAGTCTGTGATCCTTGCCATGATTTAATTGATTCATCATATTGGCAATTATCTCTCTAGTGCATATAGATCAATTACATATTCATCATGATGTACTTAGTAGAGAACATTTCTTACGTCAAGTGTTTCTAGTTATGTTGTGCTTCTTTATATGAAACACTTGTTGTATTCAATTGCTCACAAATATCAATTTATTTATATCTATTGAGCTTTTGGGACTAATGTCTTTCATAAGTGGATTGGAAAGAATTAGGTCCCGTCTGTGTATGATGACCAAGGTATCCTGGAGGATGATCATTGTCGAGGTCAACAAGACGGCGGTGTCACCAAGAGTTGAGGACTAAGTCAAGAGCGACTTGGCGTGGAGATCGTCAGAGAGGATGATCAAGTCAAGGTTGATAGGACGAGAGTCTCATGAGGTGAATCGAGTCGAGTTGGACAAGGTGAAGATGTCATCAATTATATGGTGAAAGTCTTCATGCATCGACATCAAGAAAGAAGACGCAAGTGACTAGTTCTAGACTTATATTATCTTTGATTTAATTTGAGTCTAAGGATTGCCGTACTATTAAGAGGGATGCGATGTCGAATGACTTTTAGATGTGTCAAGTGCTCAAGTGATCCATCCTTGTGAATCTTAGAAAGAGAGTGGTGTTGGTAGTGCTTGGGAAAGTGAGGGTTGTAGGTCTCTCTTGGTTTCTTTGTGAAATCTGTGGTTATCCTTTAGTTTTGGGTAGTGAGACCTTGTTATTTGTGTAGCCCTCGTTCTTAACTTTCGGAAGAGTCCAAAATCTCTGAAATCGGAGTCCGGAGTCAAAAGTTATGCTCGTTAAATCGAGCTGCTCAAGGTTGATTCGGACTATCCGAGTTAGTCCGGACTATTCGGATAATCCGAGTATCCGAACATTTATCCGACTCTCCGGGTTGGGTCTCTCTGTTAGCCTTTTCAGTCAATCCGAGTATCCGATTGAAGTCCGAGTCTCCGGTTGTGTGCGGCTGTCTCCAACGGCTAGTTTTTTGGGACCTCTATTTAAAGCCCCCCTCTTCCCCAATTCAAAGAGGCTGTGTTCCCACTTTTTAGAGGTGCTATACCATTGTTCTTGAGCCCCCAAAAACACCTCTTTACCCTTAGATCTAAGTGATCCCCTTGGTGAGAAGGGTTGGGAAGAGTTTGAGGAGTGAGGTGCTAGGTTGAGTGAGTTTTGAGTTGGTTGAGCACTTGATTTCATCTCCAAGCTTGTTCTTCGTGAGCATTTGTTACTCTTGGAGGTTGAGGACTCCTAGACGGCTAGGAGGTCACCCACGAGCCACCGAGCTTTGTGTGGTTGGCGTGGGAAGTTTGTGAAGGCCGGTTCCGCCTCCGTAAGGGAAGGAATCAAAGGAGTGAAGACCGGCGAGTGCATTTGTGCAACACCGGAGGAAGAGGGTTGAAAGAGACCCGGCCAAGTGTGACCGAGCCGCCTCAACGGAGACGAGGATCCCCTCAAGGATCCGAACTTCGGGTGAAAAATCATCGTCTCCAAGTTTGCTTCTTATTCTTGTTTTGGTATTTGATTTTGAATCTTGAAATTGCCCGATCTACTCTTTTGTTGTGTTTGGCTCTAGATCTACAGATCCCCATGTACCGATGGTATTTAGATCTTTTGTATTCAAGTAGATTGTTGAAAAATTGCAAAGATTTAAAATCTCCATTCAAGTCTCCAACTGGAGTATCCGGACTCCATAACCCGGACGATCGGACTATCCGAGTATCCGGATTGAATACCCGGACACTCCGGATTAGGACCCCGGGATCGGACTATCCGAGTATCCGGATTGAATAACCTTGACACTCGGATTGTTCAGACACTCGAGATTTTATTTAGTCGCAATATTTTTATTCCACGCATTTAGCTATAAAGTTTTTAATTCGCCTATTCACCCCCTCTAGGCGACATCCCTGTCCTTTCAATTGGTATCGAGCTGGTCTCTCCTTTTATTAGACTTAACCGCCTAGAGAGTAAAGGATGTCGACTAGAGGATTAGTGCACTCACATAATCCACTTGTGCTAGATGGCACAAATTATGCTTCATGGAAATTAATTATGACTTCTCATTTTAAATCCATGAGCCCCCAAATATGGTGGATCGTAGATGTCGGCTTTTCCTCTCCATTGAATGAAGTTGCTCCAACCAAGGAGAGAGGAAATGCCTACATCTCGACGCCAAGCTACTAATGTTTTATTTTGTGTTGTGAGCGATGAAATCTTTGATAGAATATGCAATCTCAAGAGCGCTCATGAAATGTGGATAAAGCTTCAAGAATTATTTGAATCATCCACTTCTATTGAGGATTGCATTAAGGAAGAGATGTCGGGAGATGAAACATCAAGCTCCACCTCAAGCTCAAGTGATGAAGAACCGACATCTCCATCAACCTCAACCTCCGCCTCAAGTGACGATGAAGATGCTCTTCCAACACAAACCGCTGCTTCATGGCGAAAGGTAAGAATGAGGTAAGTGACGATAATGACGATGATGAGCTCTCTTATAATGAACTTATGAATTTGCTTGAGGAGCTCAATAAATGTCTTGGAAAGGAGAAAAAGAAATATAAAATTTTGAAGCTTGAACATGAATCACTTCAAAATAATTATGATAGGCTTCAAGAAAATCATGAATCCCTCCTTTCCAAAGAAATTCATAAGCCTAAGGTGGACATAGGAATTACATGTGATTTAATTGATGATATGCCATGCTTAACTTCAAATTCTAGCATTTCATCTAAAATTAATATGTCCATCTCTAGTGATGATAAGCCTTGTTGCTCAAATACAAATATTGCTTCTACTTCCTCTATGTCTTGTGAGACTAATCTTGTAGAGGAAAATAAAGAGCTCAAAGAACAAGTCACTCAATTGAGAGGTGACTTAGAGAAGTGCTACAAAGGAAAGGTCACCTCGACGATATTCTAAGCAATCAACGAAAGTTGGTTGACAAGAGATGATCGGCTACATCTCCAAGAGGAGAACAAAATGAAGGGCCACTACGCCTCAAGTGCGCCCTCATAAAGTGGAGATCAAGCCACAACCATCAACCGAGAGGCACACCGGCAAGAAGCAAGTCAAGAAGAACAAGAGACGGTCAAAGCCTACTTGCTACAATTGTCGGAAAAGGGCACATCGGTAAGGATTGTCCCAAAGGTATAACTCCTAATCCTATTATTGTCAATGATCATCATTCACTTAGGAAGGACAAATATGGTAATATGTTTACCAAGTTTGTCAATTCTCCTAATACCATGCAAAATAATGACAATCAATTGCTTAGAGATATAAATCTAGAAATGTGTTTGCTCAAATGCTAGATTTCCTAAGACCAAGAAAATCATGTTGATCATGTGCTTAGGAAAATAACAATAGCAAACCATTTGCTAGATTTGCTAGATCCTCTAAGCCAATGCATAATTTCAATTATCATATGCTTAGAAGAGATCAAACTAGAAATAGTTTTGCAAAGTATCATTGTCCTCCTAAGCCTTGTTATAAAAATGTCAATCAATTGCCTAGGATGAATAATTATCGCAAACCTATCCCTAGTCATGTTAGTCTTGTCAAAAATGTTAATATTAGGACCATTTGGGTTCCAAAATCTATTTTGACTAACATTCTTGGACCCAACAAAAATTGGGTACCAAAAAGCGCCTAAAAGAATTGTAGGTGCTTGGAGATGCATTGGAAGTTTTGGCTTATCAAGAGAATGATTCCATCATGTGCAAAAAGAAGCCAAGCTTGAAGACATTCACTTCAATCATAAACCAATGACATCTCGGGTAACAAGTATTTAAATTGATTCTTATAGCTTATAGCCTTGTGTAGGTTATATTGCATTATTCATGAAAATCAATTTAGATTGCTTGTTATATGCTTGCTCATGCTTATTAGTTGTTTTGATTGCAGTCTTGAGTAAGTTTAGGATAGTGGCACATTAAGGGGGAGTGCTAAATCATAACCATGTATATTACATCCCTGCATGTGCCCATATTTATATAAGTGCAAATATATATTTTCAAAATCAAGCCATTTAGCCAAAAGTCAAAATTTTGTATACCATTAGTATTCTTGTGAAAAACTAGTGGCAAAATGTATACAAATATATTTGAAACGTCTTTCAAAGGTTTTGGCTTCACAAAATCTATTTTGAAAAGAAAATGAGTTTCATGATCAAAATCTAGATAGTAGTATCTTGTTTTGGATTTAAACTTATAATTTTCATAGAATTAAATGTAAAATGAATTTGAAAGTAATTCCAAAACAAAATCCTAGAGTTGGTCATTCTTAACAATTCTTGTGTTCAAAAGACTTTCAAAAGACCAACCTAGCGAAAGTTATTCGATTTTGAAACTCACTAAAAACTATATTTGACCCATAATGGTCATACTATTGCACTTAGTGAGTTTCTCCGCTTGGACCGGATCTTGTGTAGTATCTTGGTTCAAAATGGTATCTTAGACTCATACACAAAATTCAAATCTCTATATCTCATCTTATTCTTCATTTGAATCTTATGTTGAAATATTTGGCTTTGTTTTACAAATAGCTATTTCAAAAGGACCAATTTGGTCAAAAGTCAAATCTTATGTTTAAAAGGCCCAAAATTGTGAAAAGCTTTGTAAAAGTATTCTAATATGTATTTCAAATGTTTTACAAGCTTTCAAAATGAAAATTCTATATTGAAATCAAAATTGGTCAAAATTCTTGATTTGAACTAAAATAGCTTATTTAAGCATATTGCTCAAATCTTAGCATTCAAGTTGGATTTCATTATAAATGTCGGCTAGAAACCATCTTGATAATCTATTCTAAGCCATGGAAATTGAAATTGCATGAAATCCAAATTGAGTTGTATTTTGAGGCTTTTTATGAAAAACTATTACCTATTTTAACTTGCTTCAAAAAGGGTTAAAAGCAAAATATTTGTTTGAAATGCAAAATCTTATGAAAATAGTCTTCTAAAATGTTTTCAAATGCATTTCAAATGTTTTCAAGTATCTAACCCTTGGCTAGAAGCTAAAAGTCAAACTTTGGCCTAAAAAGATCTTTGTGATCTTACTTTTGCATTTAACTTCAAATTTTTCTAAAACAATATCTATTTGGAGTTTGAAAAAGTGGTCAATACAAAACTCATAAGGTTGGTCATTTTAAGCATTTCTTTAGTTCAAAGTTTTTCCAAACGACCAACCGCTCAAAAGTTATAGCCACTTGAATTTGGCCAAAATCATCCAATTGACCCAAAATGACCCGTTGTTGTATTTTGTGGATTTCGCTATTTGAATTGGATTTATTTGCATATCTTGGATTGAAATAGTATTTCTAACTCATACAAAGCTATGAAAGTTCAAATCTCCATAAATTTCAATCCGGAATGCATTTTGAGCATTTGGTGAAAATTCAATTTCTTTTCAAACCTTCAAAGCGCACTTTGTCATATATTTTGAACGAAAATTCCTTTTAATGAAATTCTTTTTGGGAAACCTTATAAATAGTCCAATGTTTATTTCTGGAAAGTTTCAAATCATTTGGACTCAATTTGAAAAAGTTTTGACTTTTCTTCTCTTTGAGTAAAAATCATGCCTACAAAGCAAAATTTGGCATATCCTTTGTTTGGAGACTCCTTTTTGGAAAATTATTTTTGGAAAAGTTTCTTGGGAGTCTAAAGAATGTTTATGCGCAATTTAAAATAATTTCAACTTAATTTGAAATAGTTATGCATTTTTCTCTCTTTCGATCTTATTTGGCATTCTCTTGCATTAAGTTGGATTTTACGATTTGAATGGATTTGATTATGCAAATAGGCTTATAAACATCTCTCTAAATCATATGAAGCCATATAAGTGTATATTACCATTCAAAACTCATTTGGTTCCATTTTGAGGATTTGGTGAAAATCTTAATCTTTTATGTGTTTCAAATGCAAATTTCACCACATTTCTCAAAGTAAAATTTATTTATTGAAAATCTTTGTTGGAAAACCTTCTGTCACATATGGAGTTCATATCTGAAAATTCTCAAATTTATTTGAACTCATTTGCAAGATTGTTGACTTTATTTGACTTAGTGTCAAAACTAAACCTCCAATGCTTCTAATGGCCTATTTTATATTTGAGAGTGATATTTGAGAAAATCCTTTTGTAAAAAGTCTCTTGGATGTTCATGGATCATTTCTGCAAAATCTTATGGCTATTGGACTTCATTTGATCAAGATTTGATCCAAATTCATAATGTTCGCTTTTAGGATGAAGTTGAACAACCCGAGTATCCGGTAATCTATCCGAGTATCCGGATTATCCTGACACTCCGGATCAAAAACACCGAGTATCCGGTTGTACCGCTCGCCCAAATTCTTAAATTGCAATCTATACTTTCTTGCAATATCTTGTTCATCCTATTTTGGGGTTTCTCCTTTGCTCAAATCAATTTTCGTCTTCATAGCCCTCGAAGAGGATTTTAGCCTGATCTGTTCGCGTTGATGATTTTTGTATTTGAGCAATGGTTTAAAAGTTATAATCGACTTTGCGCTGCTATTTGAATCTTTTTGAGATTTTAAGAGTTTTGAATTGGCATCTTGGCAAGCCTTTCAAGATGAAAACTAAGTGAACTTATTCATTGCTCCAAGCTTCTAAGTGGAGCATATCTATTTAAGTTTTCATTCCAATGAAAGTGCATCTTTTGGCTAAGTTATTCTGGAAATTGGATTTAATTGTAACTTAGCCTCAAAATGTTTTCTCTCTTGCATAACTTCGAGTTTATTATGGAAAAGAGAAAATTTCCCTTGTAAGCTCAAGAGTGAGGTTGAATGTGTTTTACTCATTGTCTCTCTTACAAGTGGATGTCAAGATCAAATTTGAATGAGTTTCAAATATTTTCATTATAAAGTGGTGTAATAAAATCTTCAATTGATATCTTCAAATTGTTTTAAATTGCATGCAAAGAGTATTGTCTTGTATATCATATATATCATGCATGTTGTACTTAGACATTATCAAACTAACTTGGGTCAAATTAAAAGATATTTGTTCCCGGAAATCGTGTGCTTGTCTATTGATGTTCAAGGTATTGGAAAAGGGTCATCTTCGACGGTGGATGAAGGAAATGGAGAGGAGCTCCATAGTACGAGGGATCTAAGACCGGCGCGGTGATCATGACCAATTCGAACATGCGGTGGACAAGAATCGACAAAGGGACGTGTTTCTTTTCTCGACCATATTCAATAATGTCTGCACGCCATTATGCTAAATTGTGTTATTCTAAATGGCGTTGTATCTTTCAATTGGTATGATTAATTGGTATCTTTCAAGAGGTATCCTCTAATCCTAAATTGTTTTGAAGTGTCATCTAACTTGCATTTGGAGTTATCAAGAATTAAAAGGTACATATGGATGACACATTGCAAAGAGATATACCCTTGATAAGTTTATGAAATTCTTGATCATGAAAGTGCATCTTACTTATACAACCTTGATTCATGATCTTGTATACATCTTGTGATCATATAAGCAATTCCTACTTGTGTAATCTTCTTTATATGATCTTGATGTTTAAAGAATATGTGAAATCATATTCGTGTGTCATGTTTAAGCATCACTTATATCCTAAGAATCATGACTTCTTTAATTTGGTATAACTAGAAAATCTATTACCTAAATCTTGGAAATAATTAATATCATATCTTGCCTAGATTTAGGGAGCTTAATATTATTGTCATATTACTAGCTCCTTATCTTTATTTTATTTTCTCCCTAATCTTTTTATTGAGTGTGCAATCAAGGGGGAGAACAGCTTTTATTGAATAAACAATAAGAATCTTTTAAGCACCTTTTTGGGATTAATGACAAAAGGGGGAGAATTTATGGATTTATCAATTGTCCCCTAATCGATTGACAAAAAGGGATGATTTGTAAGTATGATCTCTTATTGTATCTTTATGCTTGTTTTAATGCTAAAATATCTCAATATTGTCATTTGGTGCAATTGATAATAGGTTTGTCATAAATCACCAAAAAGGGGGAGATTGAAAGTGCATCTAGGCACTTATGTTATTTTGGTGATTGATGACAAACACTCATAATGACAATCTATGCAATTAAGTAAATGCTTAACTTAGTGCTTAGCAAATGACAAACCTCTAATATGATTATATTGCTATGAGACTAACATGTTATTGCCTAGTTGAGTATCAGTCTCATCTTTTAGAGGAAAATCAAATAGGAAGGTTAAGCAAAGATAAGGTATGCAATTTTGGTGTCTATTCTATATTTGTTATTGCATTCCTTTCGTGCAAATGCATAGTGAACTCCAAGTAGCATGTTGATTTTATATATGCACATTGGTTCATGTCATATTTATTTGTGCATATATATTCATTTGAGTTCATTATGGTATGCATGTATTAACTAGAGTTAAACTTCATATTGCTATAGATTGACTTGGTGCATGCATGTTTTATTTGTATATCTTCTCATGCAATTCTCTTAGTGAAGTTTATCTAGTGTTGGATCACATATTTACTCTTACTCCAAATATTATTTGCACATGTACAATTCGTGTATATTCTATCATGTGCTTCATTTAAGTAAAGTCTGTGATCCTTGCCATGATTTAATTGATTCATCATATTGGCAATTATCTCTCTAGTGCATATAGATCAATTACATATTCATCATGATGTACTTAGTAGAGAACATTTCTTATGTCAAGTGTTTCTAGTTATGTTGTGCTTCTTTATATGAAACACTTGTTGTATTCAATTGCTCACAAATATCAATTTATTTATATCTATTGAGCTTTTGGGACTAATGTCTTTCATAAGTGGATTGGAAAGAATTAGGTCCCGTCTGTATGATGACCAAGGTATCCTGGAGGATGATCATTGTCGAGGTCAACAAGACGCGGTGTCACCAAGAGTTGAGGACTAAGTCAAGAGCGACTTGGCGTGGAGATCGCCAGAGAGGATGATCAAGTCAAGGTTGATAGGACGAGAGTCTCATGAGGTGAATCGAGTCGAGTTGGACAAGGTGAAGATGTCATCAATTATATGGTGAAAGTCTTCATGCATCGACATCAAGAAAGAAGACTGCAAGTGACTAGTTCTAGACTTATATTATCTTTGATTTAATTTGAGTCTAAGGATTGCCGTACTATTAAGAGGGATGCGATGTCGAATGACTTTTAGATGTGTCAAGTGCTCAAGTGATCCATCCTTGTGAATCTTAGAAAGAGAGTGGTGTTGGTAGTGCGGAAAGTGAGGGTTGTAGGTCTCTCTTGGTTTCTTTGTGAAATCTGTGGTTATCCTTTTAGTTTTGGGTAGTGAGACCTTGTTATTTGTGTAGCCCTCGTTCTTAGCTTTCGAAGAGTCCAAAATCTCTGAAATCGGAGTCCGAGTCAAAAGTTATGCTCGTTTTGCCGAGCTGCTCGGTCTGATTCGGACTATCCGGAGTTAGTCCGACTATCCGGATAATCCGGAGTATCCGGACATTTATCCGGACTCTCCGGTTTGGGTCTCTCTGTTAGCCTTTTCAGTCAATCCGAGTATCCGGATTGAAGTCCGGAGTCTCCGGGTTGTGTGCGGCTGTCTCCAACGGCTAGTTTTTTGGGACCTCTATTTAAAGCCCCCCTCTTCCCCAATTCAAAGAGGCTGTGTTCCCACTTTTTAGAGGTGCTATACCATTGTTCTTGAGCCCCCAAAAACACCTCTTTACCCTTAGATCTAAGTGATCCCCTTGGTGAGAAGGGTTGGGAAGAGTTTGAGGAGTGAGGTGCTAGGTTGAGTGAGTTTTGAGTTGGTTGAGCACTTGATTTCATCTCCAAGCTTGTTCTTCGTGAGCATTTGTTACTCTTGGAGGTTGAGGACTCCTAGACGGCTAGGAGGTCGCCTACGAGCCACCGGAGCTTTGTGTGGTTGGCCGTGGGAAGTTTGTGAAGGCCGGTTCCGCCTCCGTAAGGGAAGGAATCAAAGGAGTGAAGACCGCGAGTGCATTTGTGCAACACCGGAGGAAGAGGGTTGAAAGAGACCCGGCTCAAGTGTGACCGAGCCGCCTCAACGGAGACGAGGATCCCTCAAGGATCCGAACTCGGGTGAAAAATCATCGTCTCCAAGTTTGCTTCTTATTCTTGTTTTGGTATTTGATTTTGAATCTTGAAATTGCCCGATCTACTCTTTTGTTGTGTTTGGCTCTAGATCTACAATATCCCCATGTACCTGATGGTATTTAGATCTTTTGTATTCAAGTAGATTGTTGAAAAATTGCAAAGATTTAAAATCTCCATTCGAAGTCTCCAATCCGGAGTATCCGGACTCCATAACCCGGACAGTCCGGACTATCCAGAGTATCCGGATTGAATACCCCGGACACTCCGGATTAGGACCCTCGGGATCGGACTATCCGAGTATCCGGATTGAATAACCCTGACACTCCGGATTGTTCAGACACTCGGAGATTTTATTTAGCCGCAATATTTTTATTCCACGCATTTAGCTATAAAGTTTTTAATTCGCCTATTCACCCCCTCTAGGCGACATCCCCGCCCTTTCAAAAACAGTCCGCTGAGCTCCTGTGGTCGCCATCGTCGACCGCCTCTATCAAGCGGCCGGCACGACCGACCGCCGCTACCGACCACTTCGAGAAATTGATGGACAGCCCGTGTTCAACCACGGTTCCCCACAAACATAAGTACCGGATCGCTGGTCTCGAGGCGCCTTTTTTCGCGCCACGACGCCGGGCAAAGGAAAGAGCACCACGGCCCCGCTGGCCGTGGAGAAGAAGGCGACGACGAGTTCCCGAACCCGACGGTACGCCTCATGATCTTTGGCGGACCGGCGTGCGTTACGCCGACAAGCGCCGCTCAAACCGCTTACCGTGAGGTCCACACCGCTTCACCGCCGCCCTCAATACCTCCGGTGGTCGAATTTCGGTCACCTTTGATCGGGCCGATCACCGACCACGCTCCCACGGAAGATACTGCCGTGGTCGACTCCATCGTGGGAAGAAGCGCCACCAAGGCGCCATGGATGGCGGAAGCGGCCTCAACATCCTCTACATTGAGACGCCGACGCCATGGGGATTCTCGCTCGAAGTCTCCGACCGAGCAAGGCTCCTTTCCACGGCGTCATCCCCGCCAACAGCCCATCCGCCGGGCATATCGACCGCCCGTCACCTTTGGGGAACCAGGAATTTCCGCACCGAGACCCTCACTTTCGAGGTTGCGGATTTCCGGCCCTATCACGCCATCTTGGGGCGCCATGCTACGCCAAGTTCATAGCATTCCCACCACGCCTACCTCAAATCGAAGATGCCCGCCACGAGGAGTCATCACCGTGGCATCATCTTTTCAGCTTTCCTACAATCGCGAAGCGCAATAGCGATTTGTGAGCTCGCCTCGGCAGCCATCGCGCTCGCCGAGCTCGATAACCTCGGGAGGAAGCCCGAGTCCGCCCCGAGTCAAAGAAGTCGAGGGCGGATCCTTCAAGTCCGCCGAGGACACGAAGGAGGTCGCGGTCGATCCTCGCGATCCGACCAAGATCGCTCGGGTCGAGCCACGCCCCGCCAAATAGGAAAGCGCTCGTCGACTTCCTCCGCGCCAACAATGACGCTTCGCATGGAGGACCTCCGACATGCCAGAATACCAAGGAAGTCGCCGAGCACTCCTTGAGCATCCGACCGTGCTCAAAGCCGGCCGCCCAACGCCGCGCCGCTCGACGAGGAAAGGCGCAGGATCATAGGGGAGGAGATCGCCAAGCTTTTGGTGCGGGGTTTATAAAGAGGTCCGCCACCCCGAGTGGTCGCCAACCCGTGACTTGTAAAAAGAAAAATGGGCAATGGAGAATGTGTGTTGACTACACAAGTCTCAACAAAGCGTGTCCCAAGGACCCGCTCCTTGCCCCCAGATCGACCAAGTCGCCGACTCCACCGCGGGTGCGAGTCTCTTTCCTTTTGGATGCCTACCAGCTACCACCAAATAGCATCAAGGAGTCCGACCAACTCGCGACTTCCTTCATCACGCCATTCGCCTGCTCGCACACGTTACAATGCCGCTCGCCTAAAGAACGCGGCGCTACATACCGATATATGCAAATGTGCTTCAACAACCGGATCGGCCGCAACGTTGAGGCCTATGTTGACGACATCGTCGTAAAGACCGAGAATGTGCACGACCTTATTGCCGACCGAAGAGACTTTTGCAACTTCCGACGGTTCAGATAAAGCTCAACCCCAAGAAATGCGTCTTCGGGTCCCTAAGGGAAAGCCGCTCGGCTTCATCGTCTTCGAGCGAGGAATCGAGGCCAATCAGAGAAGATCTCGCGATCGCAAGAATGGGCCCGATTCCTAATCTCAAAGGGGTCCAGAGGCTAGCAGGTGCCTTGCCGCCTTGAGCCGCTTCGTGTCTCGCGGCGAGCGCGAATGCCGCTACAGTCGCTGCTCAAGAAATCCGACCGCTTCACTGGACCCAGAGGCTCAGAAGCCCTCACCGCCAAGGCCTTCCTATCCTCCTCCAATCTCGGTCGCCTCGCACAGCGAACCGCTCCTTCTACATCGCCGCCATCGCTCAAGTCGTCGGGCGGCCCTTGTGGTGGAACGAAGCGAGGAAGGCCGCGAACTCAAGGTACAACGGCCAATTTACTTCATCACGAGGTTCTCTCCGAGTCCAAGGCTTGCACCACAGTGCGAAGCCGCTCTCACGCAGCGTGCTCACCGCTAAGAGAAAGCTCGTACATTACTTCGACCAAAGACGCCATCACTGTGGTGACCGCATCCCGCCGGCGAGATCATCCACAACCGCGACGCCCGGAGGATAGCCAAGTGGCGCCGAGCTCGGCCGTTACGTGATAACGACGCCCTCGGCGGCTATCAAGTCGCAGTCCTGCGGACTTCATCGCCGAATGGACCGAAGCCCAGCGCCACCGGTGATCGAGGACCCCAGAGCATCGACAATGTACTTTGATGGATCCTACACCAAGAATGGCGCGGCGCAGGAGTCGCCATCATTTCCCACTCGGAACAAACTTCAATACGCCATCAAAGTTGCTCTTTGACGCGACCAACAACATAGCCTGGCACACGAGGCTCGCCAACGGTCTCCGGATCGCTGCCGACCTCGGGCTCGCCGACTAAGCGTCGCTGGGACTCCAAGCTCGTCGTCGACCAGGTCATGAAGGCTTCGGAGCCGCGAGACGCCCGTATGGCTGCATACTGTCGGGAAGTGCGCAAACTCGAGGAGCGGTTCAAGGGTTTCGAGCTCCACCACAGCTACAGACGCCATAACAGTGAGGCCGATTGCCTAGCCAATCTTGCCTCCAGCAAAGGTTCAGTCTCACCCGGGATCTTCGTCTGCGACCTCCTGCAACCTTCCATCCCGTTGGACTTGGTTGCCGAGCGGTCTCCCGATCCACCTAGCACGGCCATCCCGACCGCCGCGCGGTCGGGCGCAGACTTGGTTGGATCAAACCGCAGCGGTCGGGCGGTGAATCCGATCGAGGAAGCTCTTCATCAATCGCTTGACGGATGGGTCGCCTCGACCGACCGAGGCCCGGCGCCCGCTCGGCGGGCAAAATCTTTCTTCTGGTCGGCCTGGACCTTTACAAAGGAGTCCTCGGGGTCCTCCAGAGGTGCGCTCGCCGACCAAGGAAGCAACCGCCGCCGATATCCATGGCGGGTTTGCGCCACCATGTCGCACTCCCGATCCTCGTTGGAAAAGCCTTTCGACAAGGTTTTATTGGCCGACCGTGGTCCGACGTCGAAAGCGATCGTGCGACTGCTGAAGGGTGCCAATTCTTTGCGGCAGACACATCCGCCACCAAGCCTTGCAGACGATCCCCATCACTTGGCCGTTTGCAGTTTGGGGACTTGATCTGGTCGGGCCCTTCAAGAAAGCGCCCGGGGGCTTTACTCATCTCCTAGTCGCGGTAGATAAATTCACCAAGTGGATAGAGGCCAAGCGGTCGTGAACGCCACGTCGGTACAAGCGACCATCTTCTTCCGCGACATCATTTTTCGTTTGGAGTCCCCAACTCTATCATCACCGATAACGGAACTCAGTTCACAGGAAAGGAGTTCCTCGAGTTCTGCGACGACTTCAACATCCGTGTCGATTGGGCAGCCGTGGCCCATCCGCGGACTAACGGCCAGGTCGAACGTGCAAACGAACGATCCTTCAAGGACTCAAGCCACGGATCTTGATCGGCTCAAGCACTTCGCGGGCGGTGGGTGGCCGAGTTGCCTCCGTCCTCTGGAGCCTACGGACCACGCCCACCCGAGCAACCGGGTTTACACCGTTCTTCATGGTGTTGGCGCCAAGCCGTTTGCCAACGGACACAGAGTATGGCGCCCAAGACTACAAGCCTTCGATGAGGCTCGGGGCTCGCCGCAACAAGACGCCATCGACCAGTTCGACGAGGCGCATGACGTGGCCATCCTGCGATCAGCCAAATATCAACAAGCTCTGCGACGCTACCACAGCCGCCAGGTTCGAGGGCGATCCTTTAACGCTGGCGACCTTGTCCTTCGGCGGGTCCAAACCAGCAAAGACAAGCACAAGCTATCACCGCCCTAGGAAGGCCTCTTCACCGTCAGAGGTACTCGACCGGCACCTTCGACTCAAGGACGCCGACGGTCGCATCCTTCCGAACGCTTGGAACATAGAAAAGTTAAGGCGATTCTATCCCTGAACTCTTTTTTCCTCGCGTTTTCTTTACCTTTATCTTTTCGAGCACCTGGTCGCCCTGCGACGCTCGGGGGCTGCCCCTTGGCGCCCCCGTTCAGGCCGCCTCTAGTCGACGTTTATGCGGGTCGGTGACCTGACTAACCACAAGGTCGATCCCGAGCGGTAACCCTCTCGACCCAAGCGTTACGGCCTACGCCCCAGCGGCTATGGTTGCTAAGTAGCGCTTTGCGGAAGAAGGAAGTGCCCGAGTGGAATGACCTTTTAGTCAGTCGGGAACACTCCTCCCCCGCGCAAACTCGGCTAGCTCGCGCGCTCATGCGGGTCGGTGACCTGGCTAACCATAAGGTCGATCCCGAGCGGTAACCCTCTCGACCCAAGCGTTACGGCCTACGCCCCAGCGGCTATGGTTGCTAAGTAGCGCTTTGCGGAAGAAGGAAGTGCCCGAGTGGAATGACCTTTTAGTCAGTCGGGAACACTCCTCCCCCGCGCAAACTCGGCTAGCTCACGCGCTCATGCGGGTCGGTGACCCGACTGGTCACGAGGTCCTCCCCAAGCGGTAATCCTCTCGACCCAAGTACTATGGCCTACGCCCCAGCGGCTATGGTTCTGATACTTTGCGGAAGAAGGAAATGCCCAAGTGGAGCGATCTTTTGTCGGTCAGGAACACTCCGATCCCTCACAAGTGCGCATAACTGCTGAGTAACCAAGATTCCTATCCTCTTAGCCCCTCTCGAAGCAACCCGACCTACGCATAAGTGACCTTTGCTGTCCTTAGGGCTATGGCCGGTCAAACGTTTGCCAAAAACACAGAAGGGGCAAGGGCGTACTGGAACTTGTTCAAATTAAAAATTGCTTGCGACAATGATAGTCTTTACAAATTAAAAAGATTAAATCTAACTATTTCGTCCTTCCTCGAGGGCGACCTGCGGCGAGATGTGGCTGGCGACCTCCCGAGCATGCGGCTCCACCAGGAGCTCGAACCTGTCGATCTCTCCGTCGGTCCGGTTCCCGGCGACGCCACTGCTCACCACCGCAAGGTCAATACCATCGTAATGCGAGATGGTGTTGACCAGCGCGGAGGAAGCTCCGAGCGCCGCGCCGGCGATCACCGCCTTCTCAATGCGCTCCGGGACTCGGGCTAGCAAGGGCGCTAGAGAACTCGGGCCTGCTGCGGCTCCAAGGACCAGGGCGCAGACGTCCTGGCCGGCCCTGCGAAGAGCCTCCAGCTCCGCGGCCAGCTCAGCCCGATCGTTTTCCGCAACCTCCAGCGCCGCCAGAGCCACGTCCCGCGCCATGATCGCTTCGTCACAGGCCTGCTGATCGTCCTTCCGCTCCTCGACCGCAAGGCCCAAGTTCTTCCGCGTCTCTGCAGATGGCAACGGTCCCAGATGATCATGACTCACGAAAAGTCCCCGCAGAATTAAATAAAAAGCTGAGACCCTTACCGGCCGCGGAGTTCGCCAGGTTGCCGACCTCTTGCCTGACCGCCTCGTAGGAGGTCTTCAAGGAGGACAGATCCTTCCGAGCGGCCTCCCGCTCGGAGCGGACTCGGTCGGCGTCCTTCCGAGCCTGGTCTCGCTCGGTTCGCAGACGGTTCGCCTGCGCTTGCACGGCCCCCTAGGCGGTGGCGGCGGCATCCCTAGCGACGGTGGCCTCTGCCAAGGAGGACTCGAGCTCCGCCACCTTCATCCTCGTGGACCGGGCCCCAGCGCCATCGAAAGAGTCTGGCGGCCCCTCAAGCTCTGGCGGACCTTCGCCTCCGATCGCCTCACGCTCGGCGCCTCTTGAGCGAGCGCAACTCAAGCGCGGCCGGTCGCGTTCTTCCTTGACAACCGCCTCCTGGCCGTATGCGAGCAAGCCCGCAGATCTTTGCAAAGTGATGACTAACCATTAGTCTCACGGGCGCAGACGTCGTAATTTTATAAGTTGGGTTCTTTCGCCAACTTACGGTCGTCGGCTTGACTCCCGACCATCGCGCCCAACGCCGGTGGAGGATTCGGACATAAAGAGTCGCCCTTCGGACCAGGCTCCATCTCCGCTCGACGCCCGTAACGCCTTGTGAAGGGCGACCCACTCGCTCTCTTCATTCTCGCCATCGACCCACTCGGGGCCTCTCGGCGGCGGGCCCTCGGTCGTCTCGCTCGCGCGGTGCTACCGTCAAAGCACCATCGGCAACGATGGTAGGATCGGTCCCCCAGGGGTCCCCTCGGCGACCTCCGCCTGCGGGACCTCGGTCGGCGCCTGGGCGAGGGTCGCACGCCGAGCACCGGGCCGCCTCTACCGGGCGCGATCGTCGTTGTCACCGCCATCTCTTCCTCCGCAGGGGCTACCACATCGGACGACGGTGTCCCCAACTGAGGCGTTGGAAGTTCCTCGCCAGCCTCGACCTCGTGAGCTGGCGTGCCCTCGGTCGCTAGCACCACGATCGGCGCCGACCCGATCGGCGCCTCTGGAACTTCCTGCGGCGTTGTCCCTTGCGGAACCGCCACGAGACGCCCCACGGTCACACCAGTATAGGCGCTGCATGTGGCAAAATTCTAAAAAGCGGTTCGAACGGCTTCTCTGCAAAGGTTTTTGAACAAAAGAAAAGAAGTACTTACTGAGCCGAGCGGGTGCGCGCAGACGCTCTCTTCACGGTCCCTCCGAGGGGCGATCTGCTTCGGTCGCTTCCTAAAGTTGCCTCCATCGAAGACGCGATGGCGGCGGCGATCGCGCCCTCCGCACCGAGGCCCTCAGGCGCGATGCCTGTGGTGTTCCCCCCCGGTAGGTCCACGACCAGATCACCACCGGTCGGCGGGTCGGAAGGAAACCCACGACGCTGCGTGAAGCAGGGTGCTTCCATCGCTATCGGTGGAGGTTTCACCCACAGCAGTGGCCTCCGACACGTCCTCGCCGCGCGCTCCTTTTTCTTCTTCTTCTTCCTCTCCTCCTTCCGCTTCTTGCGGGGAGTCGAGCGCCGCCTTCACCCGAGGCCGCCTCACCTCCTTGTCTCCCGGGAGCGGTGCCCGGGAGGACATGCCCAAGAGTCCCTAGAAGATAAAAAGCACTGGTCAGACCAGGTGTTAAACGCAAAGAAAACAGGGGCGGGAAGAAGATCGGCCGACCTACCAGATTTGGAGGGTGGGCCGCCGAGAATGGCTCTGGGTGACCGCCTGCCGCCTCTGTGGCGCTTCCTCCCATGACGGCGGCCACCCGGGCTTCGACCTCCGTCGCGGCCAGCTCGGGCTTCGCCATCCTCATCTGGTCGGACGCTCCCCCGTACCGGAACAGGGGGTGGGGTCTGTGCGCGAGAGGTTGTACGCGCATCCCCATAAAGGCACGCACGACCACGTCCCCGGTGAGCCCTTGCCTCCTTAGGGCCTTGATCTGCTCCACGATCAGGGCCACCTTGTTCTTCTCTTGCTTCTCAGCGCCCCAGTTCCACTCCTCCCCCGCCACGGGAAGATTGCCAGTGAAGGGCGGGGCGCTGTCTCCGACGTTCTGAGCGTAGAACCACTCAGAGCGCCACCCCTTGTTGGACGACGGCAGCTTGACCTCGAGGTACTCCGTGCTCCGGCCGGACCGAAGCTGGAGGGCCAGGCCACCAATGGGCGTCGCGGCGTCCGTCGGCTTGTCCTTCCAGAGCCTCGCTTGGAAGAAATGCCTCCACAATGCCCAATGCGGCTCGATTCCGAGGAAAGCCTCACAAAGGGTGATGAATATGGCGATATGGAGGATCCCGTTGGGGTTAAGATGGTGCGCCTCCGCCTTGTAATGGAAGAGCAGCCCCCGGACGAACGGATGCAACGACAAGCCGAAGCCGCGCTCGAAAAAAGAGGCGAGCACCACGACCTCGTCGCCCCGGCGAGGGCATTTGCCCCGTCGGCACCCTCCAACCGAGAGATCTTGCGCAGGAGGAAGCCCTTCTTCACCAAGCCAAGCGACGGCGCTCTGGCGGAGCACTCCGCCACGGCATCCTTGTAAAGAGGCGACGGAAGGCGAGGAGAAGAGAAGGTTGAGTTTTCTTTTCCTTGGCTCTTTGTCGATCTTTTTTGTCTTAGGGACAGGAGACGAGGAAAGCCAGCAAGCGTAACTACTCAAAGCACCTCGGCAGCGTATATATAGAAGACGAGCAGGCACCGACCGAACAGGCGCCCCCTCGAGCGAAGCGTCGTGCCCACTCACGCCAGCCTGGTAACTCCCGGTTTCCAATTCCACTCCGCATTTAATCCTGACAAAACGGCAGAGCCATAAAAGCCGCCGCCCCGGGCAGTGTGTCCTAACCTCTCGGTCTCCGGCTTGAGGCCAGGACGGTTGCTCCGGGGCACGCGCGAGAGGCCCACTGGGTCGCTGCGGCCCCGAAAACGGCAAAAAGCCCCGCGGCTTGCGCCGGGGGCCCAGCTAAAAGCTGTGGGTTCAATAGGCCTACCCCACCAGATGGGCGTAAGGCCGCCCTAGCGAAACTTGAGCGAGGGGCAAGTATGAGGTGAGCCCCACGGTGGGCCCTCGGTTAGGTCGGCTGACGACCCAATCACCTCTACTCGCGTCCGAGACCATACTTCACACTCTCCCGGGAGCTCATCGATGAGCGATAGCCAGCTGTGCCCCGGGTCGGCGAACGACCCAGGGCCCATACGGGATTGAGTAGAGAAAGGTTTTTTATGGGTCACCCCACAGCAGGGCCAGGACACCCTACTCTGGGACCGTCCGCTCGGAAGGGTCCCCCTTGGGCGGGACCTCCCAGGACCCACTCGGACTACCTATTATAAGCTCCACGAGCACGGCGTTCAAACCAACGCGGGTAAACGCGCATCGCTCACCCCCTCCAGGTCCCACACCTGCGGATGGGGTATACGTGTGGGATAGATGGTGGCCACTCCTCTCGCAGCTCCCCTCACCAGACGAGGACTCGGGATGGATGCCCCACGTCCAGCTACGACGTAAAACGAGCCTACGTCCAGCTACGACGTAAAACGAGCCTACGTCCAGCTACGACGTAAAACGAGCCTACGTCCAGCGACGACGTAAAACGAGCCCGCGTCTAGTTACGACGGTAAACGAGCACTCGGACACCCGAACCTCGCGCCGAGGCATCACGGTCATCCCTGCCGACCAAGGCACGGTCTAGCTACGACGTTAAACGAGCACTCGGACACCCGAACCTCGCGCCGAGGCATCGCGATCGTCCCTGCCGACCAAGGCACGGTCTAGCTACGACGTTAAACGAGCACTCGGACACCGAACCTCGCGGCGAGGCATCGCGGTCGTCCCGCCGACCAAGGCGCGGTCTAGCTACGACGGAACGAGCACTCGGACACCCGAACCTCGCGCGGAGGCATCGCGGTCGTCCCTGCCGACCAAGGCACGGTCTAGCTACGACGGTAAACGAGCACTCGGACGCCCGAACCTCGCGCGGAGGCATCGCGGTCGTCCCTGCCGACCAAGGCACGGTCTAGCTACGACGGTAAACGAGCACTCGGACGCCCGAACCTCGCGACGAGGCATCGCGGTCGTCCTCGCGACCAAGGCGCGATCTAGCTACGACGAGAACGAGCACTCGGACGCCCGAACCTCGCGCCGAGGCATCGCGGTCGTCCCTGCCGACCAAGGCACGGTCTAGCTACGACGGTAAACGAGCACTCGGACGCCCGAACCTCGCGCCGAGGCATCGCGGTCGTCCCTGCCGACCAAGGCACGGTCTAGCTACGACGGTAAACGAGCACTCGGACGCCCGAACCTCGCGCGGAGGCATCGCGGTCGTCCCTGCCGACCAAGGCACGGTCTAGCTACGACGATAAACGAGCACTCGGACACCCGAACCTCGCGCGGAGGCATCGCGGTCGTCCCTGCCGACCAAGGCACGGTCTAGCTACGACGTTAAACGAGCACTCGGACACCCGAACCTCGCGCCGAGGCATCGCGGTCGTCCCTGACGACCAAGGCACGGTCTAGCTACGATGTAGCAAATCGGACAACTCAAAACGAAGACACCCATAAAAGAAAAAAGAGATTTCATTATAGGCCAACAGGCTCAAACTTTACACAACTTTGCGATATAGTACTCAATAGATACAAAAATAGTTACGCTACACTATGGCAGGACCTCCTCCGCTCCAAAGCCTTTTAACATCCGTACGGCACCGGCGGCACCGACGACATGTTGGTAGGCCCTTGCCTGGTCGGCGGGACGGCCGCCGCAGATGTGGAAACGGTGCACCGATGCGCCTCCTGCCGTTCAGCGACATCGACGCAGCCGCACCAACTACAGTCGGCGTCCTCGCGTCATCGCCTCTAGGAGGGCCCCCCTTGCTACTTCGAGTCTCGGGACGACCTCGGCGCGCGATCGGCGGCAATAAACATCACGGGCTGCAGCTTCTTCCTCCCGAAGTTCGGCCATCGCCTGGTCGAACTCAGCCCAAAGCTCAGCCAAAGGGTCTTCTTCTTCTGCCCCGTCACCATCGCCAAAAGCGAAGACTAAATGGTGCCCCGAAGCCATAGTCAAGAAAACAAAAAGGATTCTTGTCTAAGGGTTCATCACTCAAGCAAGCCGTGGCGTCCTTATATACCCGGACGAAGGGAGGTTGAACGTCTCCAGAATAAATGCAAGCGTCGGAAAACGAAGCGCCCTTCACGTAATCCGGCGATCCGTAAGACGAAGCGGCGAGGCGCGCCAAGCTGTGAGCGGCGTGCACGACGTGGTGATTCAAAGCCCCCGGTGGTTCGAATGACCCAGGCAAAATTCCAAGACAGCCGTCAGATGCGTTCGGGTACACCTGGCAGAAATCGTTTGACCCAATCGGTCGGACTGACCGCATGGGCCCAGTCACTATTCTCAACCCTCAACCGAATGCGAAATCGCTCGAGGTTCGGGGCTCTTGGCGAATACTAATAACGAGGTACCCTAACGGCCCAAGGTGACCGACCCCGGCCTCAAGCCTGACTCAAGCCCAACAGCCGCTTCCGACCCTCTGACCGGCGCCGCAAAGCCACCGGGACTTCCTTCCCGACCGACCAAGGGAATGTCTCGACCGAAGCGGGCTCCCGACCTCATCGTGAGACGGCCCCGGCTCCGACCAGCAGGCTCCCGACCCTCGCGGCGGTCGAATCCCGACCGATCGTGCCAAGACCACCCCGCCAAGGGCCGCGTGTCGAAGCCTCCACCGGACAACCGCCACGCACTCTACCTAACGGGTCAATCAAAGTGACCATACAAGGCGGTGGCTCCTTCCCGGAGGGTTTAAATGGTCGACCAAGTCATGCTCCCGATCCCATCACCGGTCGCATCAAGATGCGAAGACACGCCTCTCCCGAGGCAAGACCACGTCCAGCGCGACAACGTCAACACCCGTAAGGTTCGCAGAGGGCAGGTACGCCATTTCCCGGAGAAATACCTAACCGCTCTGACCAACTAAGCTACCGACCCAGCATGGGCAAGACTGAGCGATGATCAATCAGCAGAACGAAGGACCGAAGCTCCTAGTGTAGGTCATCTCGTCATCTCCCAATTCTCGATGTAACCTGCCCCTTCCTTCCGTATAAAAGGAGGCAGGAACTCCCGTAGAAAGGAGAGAAGGAAAAGGAGAGAAAGAGAGCGCCATAAAACCCATCTCGCTTGTAAACCTTGTGCAGTCATCTGTGCTAAAGAAAATACAACGCCACCACACGAACTGGAGTAGGGATCTTCTGCCCGAACCAGTATACATCTTGGACTTCTGAGTCTAACCATTCAGGGAGTGGAACGCGCGACCCCTTAGACTTACAAATTTACTTGCCGGCGCTCGAAACGCCGACAATTGTTGAGAACCTTGTAGTTTCCATTCTAAATTCATGAAAGAAGATGAATAGATACTTATTTTTTTACTGAAAATATATGTATATATTTCTCTAAATTTTAAACATTAAAACCGTTTATAAAGCTGCTTACCGTATAAATGCTAAAAAGTGGGGTGACCGTTCGTTAATCGTTTATCGTTATTTAGAACATTGTTACTTATAGGATTCCTGTAAGACCAAATGAAAAAGTCCTGCAGCGTAATATTTCACTTGATTATCAGGAATTCTGCTAGAGAAATTGATTCATCTGCATCTACAGTTTTAGATGTTGTAGTTTGGCTGATGCATTGCTACTCTCTTTGCTGTTTTCCTTGGAAGTTTTTTTCCCCAACAATGGCTCTAGGAAAACCTAACACATGTGGAATCCACTGCTTTTCTAGCCCCGTCGCCTCGTTTTTTTGCAAATCTAGACTTCCCCACGTGCGAATTTGCAAATTTGGCCTCATCCCTCACCACGGAAGGCGCGGTAGGCGACACGTGTCCCATGCTGTGCCGGAGAGCACGGGCGAGCGTGGGAGCGTGGCAGGAGCTTGCTACCTTGTCCGGGGAGCGTGCCACCTGCAGTGGTGAGCCGTGATGCTCCTGCGATCGACCGAGCTCCGCTGGTTTCCGCGCTCCCCGGGCGTGGTAGGGTGCTAGATTTACAAATCTACACACGAGGAGCTTGATTTGCAAAAGAAAAAAAAAGTGCAAGGCCAGAAAAGCAATGGATTCACACATGTGATGCAAATAGGTCGGGTCCCCCTTTCTGCTCTTGATGAGGTTTTTGACTTGGATGCACCATCAGAATTTATGCCGGTCTTTCAGTTTGCAGAAACTGCTGCCGAGATTATGATGTGCGTTCTGACCTGTTCTTCATTAGCTAGCAAATTAAATTTGCATTTATTATGGTCAGAGGGTGTCAAAGAAGCCAAACAAGGAACACCAGTTGTGGATTAGGAAGGATTCAGCTGGGTCAGGGAAGAGGGCTCTCCATCTCGTTACTACTGTAAGATATAACGCCACTCTGTCATGCTGTTATTTTTCACTTTTCCTCGCTCAGTGTGTGAAATCAGTTTAACAAAATAGTCGCTTCTGCTATCATATTTTCTCTTGAGCTACGCTTTGATTAGTAAGCATTCATTTTTGTAACGATGACATTATCAGGCTTAAGAAACTGATGTGTTCACAAATCAGTATGTGGAACCATATCTCTTAGGTTTCAAAGTTAACAAATGAAAACGCAGCTGTTTATGGTACATTGGATAAGTGGACTGTTTTTGAGCCCGAATTTCCTATTATAGCAGAAGCAAAAGCTTTGGAAATGTTGAAAAGGCGAAGACTGTGGCTACGAATCATCCAGGTAAGGTCACTACTGACTAAAGCTATTAGTTGCTAGTCTGTAAACAGTACTGTGATTTCCTCTTAAGTTTGGAGTTATGTTATTGCAGCTTTTGATAGCAAGCTCATTTTCTCATTTACCTGTCAATTTTTTATGTTATCCACAGGTAACCAAGTGGTTGATGAGCAAAGTTCAGGGGCTAACATGGACAACATGTGATACACTGTTGTTGGCTCTTTTTATGGATGGAAGAGTAGATGAGTCCGAGTCAATTTGGAATACTATCATACAAACTCACACACGCTCAGTGCCCAAGAGGTTGTTCTCTCGGATATGATTCTGATGTATGACAGTCGCCATTTTCTAGACAAAGTTTTGGAGGTTATATGTGACTTGTTTTTTTGTATCTTGTAGGCTTAGGAAACCTTTACTTCTTAACCTCCCGGAAGTCTTGTATTCCTTCTGTAGTGACTGTTAGATGAGCAATTCAATGATAATAGTTATGAGTCAAACCTATGCTTTACTGCTGAAAAGTAGGTAGATCATGTCTAGCTGGTTGGCTAGAGTTGAAAATCTTATTTTTCTCCTTGCCAATTTCAGATATACGCTGACATGGAGGAATTAGGGGTGCATCCAGATGAGGATACAACAAGAAGGATTGGTAGAGCATTTGTGACTTCAGGCCAGGAAGATAAACAAAAGCTTCTCCTTGAGAAATACTTGAAAAAGTGTAAGTACATCCATCTCAATGGTGAGCGCGTTCGGGTGCGGAGGGGAGGACCCTTGGCATAGTAACCATTCTCTGAAATGTTTGAACCAAATGATTTGAATATCAACATCTTTCCTGAAGTCATACAGATAGTCATGTCGTTCCTCCTATGTGAGCATGTGAGATGGAACGAAGTGGGGGAGTTGTAATGCTCTCATGACAAATGAGGAATGGAGGGACAACAGTTAACAAGAAACTGATTTAGGTAATGAAAACATTCATAAGTTGTGATGGCTCAAATAGGTCGGTCAAACTTCTGTATTATGTGCAGGTCACTTGGAATGTCATTGGAACGATAGGTTCTTCCTGACCTGTGCAATGTATATCAACCATTTTTTTTATGAACCTAATCTGTAACTAACCATTGCTAAGAGTAAGAGGTGGCCTTATCAAAACAATCTCCGACGATTGGGTCCAACGTCTTACGGACGGCGTAGTGTCAAGTGGCTGGACTGGTGTCTGTATCATGTCTTCATGTGCATTTCTGTATGATGTGGATAGTGCATACTGCTGTTACCTCCCTTCCTTGCTTATATTTCGTCAGCAACTGATCTAGTGCGGTTATTTGCATTCTGGTTGTTCCACGACTACTCAATCTATACGTTGTTGAAGTTCAGAGATGCTTGCTGTGACCTGTGAGCTTGGAACAGTACTCGAGCAGTTGGCATTTCTATTGATGTTGTGTGCTTGTATTATAGCCACATTTCTGCCATTGCGTAAGAGCGATGCACATGGCTGGCGTGCTGGAGTGTGCCTTCCTGCTGATGTTACAATTTTCCTCGTAGGAAATTTTATCTAGCCATTAATTTGTTAAGAATATTTCTACTAATATATTATCATAAAAAGTATAAATAAATACTAGTTAATATGATCTAAAACAACGAACGGTTCATATATATAATTTAGTTTCTAGATGCCTGGATCATCCGATGGTACGGGACTTAGGTACCATACTTGCCAGACCACCATGCGACTCCTACCGGAGTAGCACTGTAGCAGAAACATATCTAGGGGAGCTCTTTTACAGTGGATTAAAATTAATATAAGCCGTTCATTACTTTGATTCTAATGATTGAAATCAATTTAGATATAGTTATACTACCACATGTAGTATTGGTAGTAAAATTCAGAGAGGGGTAAAAGGGTAAAAAAATTCGTCATACTATTTGACCTTTACGGTAAAACACGTCATGTGATCCTGATGAATAGCGGATGAATGGATAAGAAGCCTAAAATACCCCTGATGAATGGATAGGAAAAGTCTAAAATACCCTTGAGGAATAGATGATTAGATTTAATTTCTACTATCACTACTTACTACCTATATTATCCACCGCAAAATTTCTCAGGGCGGCTCACGACTGGATCAGAGAGACAAGGAGAATAGCAATGCTCGGTGTTTCAGAGCGGGCAACATCAACTCAATAGACCGCGCGAACCATGACTTTGCACTAGATATGCCCTCGTGAGACCCGATGACTACGGAGAGAAGTCGTGCTATTTTGAGGAGTGTGCTTGCACTATAGTTTCCCTCTCTCTCTCTTTGGTCCAATTTTTTTCTTTGCAAGTTTCATATTCGTCCGAACGAAATTACAAATCTAGTTTTTTTCTCGATCGCGAAAAGATCCGAAAATGACATGTGTGTCACCTGCACGATACGAGAGCATAGCAGATTGACCTGTGGTCAAGAAGAGACTAGATTTACAATTTCGTTCTGACAAGAACCAAATATAAAAAAAAAATAGACAAGAAAATTCAAAACTTTCTCGCACCAGACACTTCTCCGTGAGATACGGGGCCGCGGAAAGGAGCCATTTACTCCCCTTCCCCATCCGCCTCTCGGTTGCAATCTCCCATGGATGGCTGCGAATTTTTGGACAGCGATGTACCTCGGCGGCTCAGCTTTGCACCGTTGATAAAACGAGGCGGTGGTGATTGCTTGGTTCCGTGCGCCATCCGTTCCATTGGGAAAGTGACCACGCGATGGAGACCACAAATCTGAACTCTGCTCCCCAACTAACTACTTGGTCCCTCGGCGTGTCAGCACCGGCTCGCTCTCCTCGCGACCTCTCGTGCACACAGTGCACCCTTGGAACCAACGCCACAAATTATCACTCCAACGGCAAATACAAATGGAAAGAGCTGTAGAACGAATATAATTGAGACAGTAACATTGTCATAATTTTATAAATATTCTCGTGTGTGATCATGATCTAAAATTTTTATGAGAGCTTAATAATTGATTCAGTGCTATTATATAAAATTAAAAAAAAAATCAACTTTTTTTGTTGACTCAGTCAAATCTATGTATGTATTGAAGTTCATTTGTTATATTTCAAAAATAAAAAACAGAAAGAACATGAATGGTACATTGTACTTGTAAGAATTTTATAAATTCACTGAAGTGTTATAATGATTCAAAAATTTTATGAGATCTTAATAATTTTTTCATAACCCTTATGCAAAATTTTCAAAAAATTTAAACATTTTTTGGTTGTTAAAGCAAATCTATGTATTGATCATTAGGCTTTTACGAGGACGTAGCACTCTTATAATTTTTGGAATTTTTTGAAGCTTTATAATTATATTAAAATTTTATAGAAACATTTATCATAAATCAGGATCATCTACAAAAAATTTCAAAAATTTCTAACATGGTTTGTAACGTTTTTCATTTGGTTGAAGTTTGCCGGTAAAGCTTTTATCAGCACAGTAGCACTGTCCAAATTTTTAAAAATTCATGAAGCTCGATCATCATCTAAAAATTTTATGGGAACATTAGTGATACATCAAGACCTTGCATAAAAAATTTCAAAAGTTTATAACGTAGTTTGTTTCATTTTTCATTCGGTTCAAACTAGTCGGTCAGCGTTTTATCAGAATAGTAGCAATATTTGAATCTTTAAAACTTACTCGTATCTGATATTCATCTGAAATTTTTATGGGAACATCATTGATATGTCAGGAACCTACAAGAAAATTTAAAATTTTTCCACGTCGTTTGATCTATTTTTCGCTCGGTGCAATTTTGCCGAGATCTCGGTAAAACCGGTCGAAATTTCAGTTTTCTCGGTAGAAAAAAATCCGGATTTGAATTTTTGTTTTTGTATTTTGTCCGAAATTTCTAAATCTCATCAAGATTTCGTTCTCCGGTCATGGATGAGATTTGGAGTAAAACGAGATTTTGAACTTTGGACACAAGATTGTGATAGCCACCCTAGCTAGGTTCATTGAGCTATAACTATGGGAATAGTGCCAGTAGCTAAAAGTTTATCAATTGGTGATGATATTGTTGACGATTTTGATAACATAGAAGTAAGTGGTGGAAGACAATGGCTCCAATAACATGTTGTTGAAGAATACGAGAGAGATGGGCCGTGGCGGCGCAACGATGACTGCGGACAATGAAGAAAAGCAGGTGATGTGGCAAAGCCCTGGAAAAGGTTATTTTCGGCTCATCACATGCTATTAATTTTCTTTTATGGTTACTCTCAACTTATCGGTAGGGATGAAAACGAAACGGAAACGGTCGGTAAATGGCTATTTTGTTTCCGTTTTCACATTTTTTACCGGTAATAGAAACGAAATCGGAAACTCCGGAAACGGATAGTGACGGAAACAGATGCGGAACGGAACGAAGCGGATACGAAAACGAAAAATTCCATAAGAACATAGTACATGACCACAAGAACAATGTAACTCATTTCACCTCTAAGACGAACACAAGAATAATGTTATATTCACCGGTCATTGCAGTTCCGTTCTGATGAATTGTAGCATTTTCTCCTTCCAAACAGTTCACTGAGACAGCATCAAGTTAGTTATGAGTTGTGACAGCATAGGCACCACCTAGAGTGCGATGAGAAACTTTTAGGTACAAATCCTATCCACCAATCTGGACCAAGGGCATATGCAGGTTGTGTGCCGACAAAGATTCCAAAAAATTGAGCTGGAGATTATTCGTAGTTAAGCTCACGAAATAGATCTATACGTTATGTCGAGTATAAAGATTTGTTTGTCCCAGCTTTACCTCAGATCCATTCTGCACGCCTATACGGGGCTCATGTGCAGATGTGTGTGCTCCCCATTTCCTCTCTGAATGTACACTGCACATTTCTCAGCCTTTTTGCCCGAGATCAAGTGGAATGTATACTACATACTCATTTCTGATCTAGACCAGCTCATCAACATTCGGAGAAGGTGGTGAATTGGAGTATTGGACTATGCAATCCAAGCACCAATGTAGCAAACAGATTCATCACAACCAAAAATGCAACTTATATTATGCTTCATATTACTACGTCAGTACATCCATTGGTAGGTAGATACATAGATAAATACGCAAGTAGCAGCGTGCCCACATACATTCCTGCCAACCTTAAACCTTGCGGCCGCCTGGAATGGGCCGGGAAATGCAATGCGTCGTCATGGGTGCCGTGCCGGGTGCAAGAGGTATGCTCGGCATTGTATCACCGTTCAGCTGACTTTGAACCCAAGCAAGACGGTGAACCCGACGACGCGGTCCACTGCCGGCGCCAACGCTGTCCCGCCGTCGTCCTGGCCGTCTGCGGCGGTGACCCTCTCCATGTTCACCTTCGAGAACCGCGCCCCGGCGCTTGCCTGGAAGATGGACGCTCGGTCATCGTAGCAGCCGGAGCCGCTGTCGAACGCGAAGAACAGGCAATGCAGCAGCCAGATGCGGCACACCATCTCGACGAACTCGGCGAACCACGTGATCTTCGGGAGTGCCGTCGCGGCGCTCACAACGCCACGCTGCGCTGGTCTCCTGAAGAACGCCGCCTCCATCCGCTCGTGCACCAGGGACAGGTACTTGTCCCGTAAGACCTTGCCGAGCGCGCCCCACCACGCGCTCCGCGCGTCGAGGAACGTGGCCGTCGGCGCCATCTTGAGCTCCGTGAAATCCTCGAAGAAGCGGCGCCGCTCGTGGGAGCCCCGGTCCTGCAAGTAGCTCAAGCTGAAGTCTCTCTGGTGGAAGTTGGTGAACATCTTCAGCGTGACGTTGGACTCGAGTACGAACTTAGCGTTGCTGGGCTGGGCCAGTTTCAGTCGGAATTCCGGTATTACTTATATGAAATTTCCGTTCCGTTTTAGTCGGAACTAGCTCTCCTGTTTTCGTTTCCGTTTTCGATAAAAAATTTACGTTTCTGTTTCCGAACCGATATTTTCTGTTTTCGTTTCCGAAAAAAGACTTTCGTTTCCGTTTTTTTTTCCGGAATGGTCGGAAACTTTCCGTTCCGTTTTCAACCCTACTTATTGGTATGGTAATTCATCATCACACGTGCCTCCCACTTGAATGGATTTGATCAACATGAGATCGCTTGCGCTAACCATGTGATTCTGACCTCAAGAGCAAAGAACACGAGCTGGACCAAAACGCTTACCATGGGCCCACCATTCAGCGACCCAAGGGCGGAAACACTGTCCTCGCTAGGTACACACGCCGGAGCCTCGCAGCAGTCTACCGTCAAGGGAGAAAAAAAAGCCCAGTCCACGTGGCGGACCCGGACGGCATCTCCGCTCGCGTACACAGATTCGCTGACAAGGCGGGCCCACCACTCCTTCCGCCCCCCTGCCTCCCAAATATTAATCCCCCACCTCACCTGTCCTCCCCTCGTCTCCACCTACACACAGCACTCCCCATCTCCACAGCCGCAAAGCCTCCTTCGCCTCGTGCTCCTGCGCCCACTCGCCCGATCCCTTACCTCCGCCGCTCGCGAGGCATGGCCGGAGCGGGGTACGACGCCGGGATGGACGCCGTCCAGAAGCGCCTCATGTTCGAGGACGAGTGAGCCCCGCATCCCACTCCTCCGCACCCCTCTGTTCCAGCGATTAGCGATCTGCTTTTTTTTTCTTTTTCTTTTTTTGTCGGTGTTGCGATGGTACGTGCGCATCTGGGTTTATTCCGTCGGTTTCACGTCGGGGGTTCAGGCTTTTTAAGGGTTTGCGTGGTTGCTCCATTGGATCTCGCTGTGATCAATGAACAGGGGAATTTTGGGTCGTGATCTCGTGTTGTGCTATGACTGGCGCCTGTGATTGGTTGTAGCCTCGTCTGTTCGAAGCGGTATCGATCTCGTCCTGTAATCCGGGGGTGCTCCGCGCCAAAATTCCGGCCATGCCAGGGCACTATAGTCCATAGGCCGTGGTTGGCCGGAAAATAGTATCCCCTACGTTTGTAAATACAAAGGGTACACTTTGAATGATCTTATTTATAAATATAATAAATATAAAGTTTATATATAGGCTTCTACACCTATTTATTATCTCTCAACTGTATACATTTATTTATAACAACCAAACACAAAATATTATTTCTCATCTTCTAAGATAATTAAGTGGGATATCTAAGTTATTTTACACATAACTTTCTCAATTTTATTCATTTTTATTATTTGTGTAAAGTCAAAATAAATTTTATATTTCTAAACGGATGAAGTATAAAATGGTAAAGACAAATAATATAAAATACTATATAATAGGCGGCGGTGTCCTGCGGGTTGGGCCTTGAATATGACCATATCAGGTCGCACCGGACAAACTTGGGACTTTTGGCTCGAGTCAGACCCAACCAAAGATAAGGGACTCAAAGCAGACCCTATTACTGTCTCCACTTCTTCGGCCGTGTGCAGCCGCCGCCGACGGTGAACAGGCGGTCGTTTCCGCGTCCCCCGCCGCCAATCGACCCCGCCGATCGATCCCACCTCTCCCGCCACCAATCGACCTCACTGCCGATCAACATCACCGCCGGCCCCTCACCGCTACTGCTTGTCTGCTTCCCCACCCCTCACCATTGCTGCTTGATTCTTCTTGTGCAGTTTTGCTTCCCCCTCCCCTCACCGCTGTTGTGTGCTGATCGGCCGCCTAGGCGGGAGTCTGCCGCTCGACTAGTGCCTTGGTGAACACTGGCATTTAAGCATGTGGAAGAAGCCAACACAAGACTTGTGTTTAGTTATTATTTACGCAACAATTATGCTGGTGCATCAAAAGAAAAATTTCCATCTATGGTTCTAAAAATGAGGCTTTTCCTTCAAGTATTCCTTTTATTATTTTCAAATTTTTATGGAGACTAGCCTATATTTTGTTATTGTTAAACACAGTATATATTATCTTCAGTAATCTCTAATGGCATCTTTGCATTAATAGTAAAATACTAACTTACTCATATTATTTGTTAAAAAGAAAGGACCAAAATAAATTTGTTCAGATTTGCAATCTTGTCTGCATCCTAGCAAGTTTGAATATTATGGCCAGATCATGGTCTGTTCCATATAAGCAAGATATGCCTCAAGTCTAGTTGCTCCATTAGTCCATTGCTTTGATGTAAATATGCAATCCTTCAAAAATTTGGAATCTTGTAACCATGAGTCTCTCAAATCCTAACATTTTTGTCTACTATGCTTGGCTTGGTTATTTCACAGATGCATTTTGGTGGATGAGCAGGACAATGTTGTTGGCCATGAATCAAAATACAACTGTAAGTTCAATTCTGTTCTTATCTGCATATCTAGTTAAATTCTCTTCCCTGTCAATGTTGCTTTGGATCAATTACTGATATATGACCTGTCATTTATATGGATGTAGGCCATCTGATGGAAAAGATCGAGTCTGAGAACCTGCTCCACAGGGCTTTCAGTGTATTCCTTTTCAACTCAAAATATGAGCTGCTCCTTCAGGTTTGGAAAAATTATTGATTTGGCACTTACTATTTTTTCATTTTGTTGTACATATTCCACCTGGCAATGGTTGTAGAGTTCTAGTGATTTCTATCCTGTTCTTGAAACCTCGTGAGAGAACATGTTTCCTGAAGTACCAAGTTACTCTGGCAGCTAGTAACACAATATCTCCAGCTCAAAGTTAGGTTCTTGCCTTGAATTACCATGGAAATAGACAGACATTGCTTCAGTGGCCAATGTGAGTTAGGCCATTTAGGCACGGTGTTTTGAGACTTGTAGGTGTTGTTTCTGTCTTGGTATTTATGATAGGTAGCTCTAAAGTTGCATTAGAAGCTGTGACTCCTTGTAGGTTATATAGAATTGCATTAGAAGCTGTGACTCCTTGTAGGTTATATAGAATTGTAGTTACATATTACATTAGCAGACTTGCTGCCTGAAATAAAGATATTGAGTAGTGTCAGTAAAAGGGCTGGTCCTCGACTTTAGAGCTTCCAAAATTATCATGGTCCACATTCAATGTCTTGGATAGAAACTTCCGAGCTAACAGAGCAGCTAACGTCGAAGTTGTACTTTGCAGAAGTAAGATTGGGAAAAATTAGGGTTATCTGTAAAGTTAGAAACCAGACAAATCATGGCAGGAGCATTTTTTTTTCTGCCACTTCTGTACATAATCAATTGTCACTATAACTTTGTCAGTTTGTCTTGTCCGATTTTCAGAATATCAGATAGATATTGCGCTTCACATGGAACAGCATGAAGAGGATTGAAATAAATTATCAAATATGCTTAGCATACTCTCGTTGCTTATAGCTGTATGACCATAACAGTTGCCTAATTGAAGTTTATAGGGCCTATTAAACAGTTCCAATTGAAATATGGATCAAAATCTGTGTAAGCATCCTCCCATTAACTCTTTTTCCTTGCTTTGAAACTTAGTTATTTTTTAGCAAGTTTTTCAAATGTCCTTTTGTTGACAATGACAGTTGCTTGATTGAAAGTTACTTTCCGTTGTGTGCTTCTCACTGTCTTATTATTCTTCAATTGTTTTTTCTGTTAAGTAGTTTTGTACTCTTGCAGCAAAGGTCTGCAACAAAGGTTACATTTCCTTTAGTTTGGACCAACACCTGCTGCAGCCATCCTCTGTATCGTGAGGCTGAGCTTATACAGGAGAACTTCCTTGGTATGTTCCAAAAAAACTAGGAAAGTCAACATTTCTTCCGTTTCTTACTCTGTTTCAATTACCATTAGTGTCGGTGTTTCGAGCACCGGTGAGTGAATTTTTTAGTCAAGGGGCCGCGCGTTCCCTCTCCTTGAATGGTTAGACTCAGGGAGTCCAAGATGTATACTGGTTCGGACCGAATGTTCCTACTCCGGTTCGGGTGGTGATCTTGTATTGCTTGGTGCGGATGGTGCGGTGTTACAGCGAGCTAAGGACTCGGCCGTGGAGCCAAACGACTTACTGTGAGAGCAGAAAGGAGGTCTCTCCTCTTTTCTCGAGGACCTTGCCTCCTTTATCTGATCGGAGGGCGGGTTACGGGGAGTTGGGAGAAGAAAGGATGAGGTGTCCTAGGCTAGGAGTCTGGTCCTTGGTCTTGGCGATTTGATCGGCGTCCGCACCCGCGCGGGTCGGTGGACTCATCAGTGGCGCGATTTCCGTGTCATCGGAAATGGCGCACCTACCTCTTTACGTCCGTCGGATCTTGATGCCTCGATGCACAGCTCGGTCTTTGCCTCGGGAGGAGCGCATCCTTACTAACGCGCATGGTGGATGATAAGGCGGAGCTTTGACTTTGGCAACCTCCTCGCTACCTTAGGAAGGCCGCTTGCCCTCGTGCGGTCTTCCAGTCATTGTCGTGTCGATGGGGCGGTGCCAGCGTGACGGCATGACTGGCGCTCGACCTTTGGCGGAGACCGCCTCGGCTTGGTCGGAGCTTATGAGTCCGACCTATGGCGGTCGGACGCCACTGGTTGGTTTGGTCGGGGCGAGTGTCCCGTGGGCCGTGAGGGCCTTTGGCGAGCCGGGCTTAGGCGACTGTTCGTCCTCGGGCGGCTGGGGTACCTATGGTATGAGTACTCGTCGGTAGCCGGCGAGTTAAATCGAGATCTGATCGGGGTTTGACTTGTCGGTTAAACCCGCCGAGTGAAGCGATTGGACTTGGTCGGCCGATCAAGCCCGACTGGTCAGTCGGTTCGGCCCGACTTCGATCGGTCGATTCGGCCGGTGCGCTCAGCGCGTCGGCGGCTAGAGCCCCGTGCGGATCGGGGCCGGTCGAAGTGGACAACGGCGGTGGCGACCCATCGCGGACTCGAGACCCAGACCGGCGAATCGGCGGCATCGCGGAAGTCGACCCTAGGCCGGCCGAATCGACAGCGGTCGTGTCGAGAACCTCCTCGCCGGGGCTCCGGTGCCGAGATCGCTCAGCGCATCCGGCCGAAACGACAAGCCGAAGTCGGTCGAACCCGGCCGGCCGGTCGGCCGATCCGGCCGACCAAGTCAATCACGCGCTCGGTCGGGTTTAGCGACCAAGCCAAACCGGCCGTATCGGCGAACTCGCTCGGGGGCTCTTGACGAGTACTCATACCATGGTACCCCGGCGGCCGGAGTGACGAGCAGTGCCTAAGCCCAAGATCGCCCAAAGGCCCCATTGGGCCACGAAGACACTCGTCCCGAACAAACCAACAGAGGCGTCACCCCGCCATAGGTCGAACTCCCACAAGCTCCGACCAAGCGGCGATCTCGCTAAAGGCGAGTGCCGCCGCCGCGGCGCAGCCCGCCTCCTGAACACGATAGCTCGGAAAGACCGCGACGAGGCGGTGGCTCCTTCCCAAGGTAGCGAGGAGGTTGCCAAAATCAAAGCTCGATCTCATCATCCGGTCATGCGCGATGTAAGGATCGCGCCCTCCCGGGCGACCGAGCCGTGCATTAAAGCGTCGACATCGACGAAGCGTACAAGAGGGTAGGTGCGTCATTTACCGATGACTCGGAAAACTGTGCCACTCGATGAGTCCACCGACCCGGCGTGGGGTAAGTGGATGCCGATCAAATCGCCAAGACCAAGGACCAGGACACCTAGCCTAGGACACCTCATCCTTCTCCCAACTCTCCGTGTAACCTGTCCCCTCCGACTGTATAAAGGGAGGCAGGGTCCTCTGAGAAAAAGAGGAGAGATCCCCTTTCTCGGTTCTCACGGGCAAGCTGTTCTTGCCCCCCACGGCTTTGAGTCTTTAGCTCTCGCTTGTAACACCGTGCAGATCATCACGCACCAAGCAATCTGACATCACCACCGAGGCTGGAGTAGGGACATTCGGCCCGAACCAGTATACATCTTGGGCTCCCTGAGTCTTAACCATTTAAGGAGAGGGAACGCGCGGCCCCTTGACTAAAAAATTCACTCGCCGGTGCTCGAAACACCGACAATTAGTAACTTCTCGTTCTCCAGGTGTTAGAAATGCTGCTCAGAGGAAGCTCCTGGATGAGCTGGGCATCCCAGCTGAAGATGTGCCTGTTGACCAGTTCACCCCTCTTGGTCGGATGCTTTACAAGGCCCCATCTGATGGAAAGTGGGGCGAACATGAGCGTAAGTTGTTGTCACAGCGTCATCTGTTGTTTATTTGTATTTGATTATTGTCCCTTGCTACATTCTAGTCGTGTGTCTGTAAGCCTATCGTTGTGTCATAATCCCCACTCTGAACATCATTCTTGGAGATATTGCACCAGAAATGTAAGCACTAAGCAGAGGAAATTCTCCACCCAGAGCTAACATCAGTTCCCCTTCCTTATCATTTCCAGTTGACTACCTGCTTTTCATCGTGCGTGACGTGAAGCTGCTCCCGAATCCGGACGAAGTAGCCGATGCGAAGTACGTGAGCCGTGAGCAGCTGAAGGAGCTCATCCGCAAGGCAGACGCCGGCGAGGACGGCCTGAAGCTGTCTCCCTGGTTCAGGCTGGTCGTCGACAACTTCCTCATGGGCTGGTGGGACCACGTCGAGAAAGGCACGCTTAAGAAGGCCGTGGACATGGAGACCATCCACAAGCTGAAGTAGACGGCGGCCGTGCTGTGGCTTCAGTGATCTCGCAAACTGCTGTTCTGCTGCATGTTACTCCTACCAGTGAAGTTTGTATGCTGCTGGGTTGAACCTTGTAAGTGTCGTTTCCAACTGATGATTGGTGAGGTGCCCCGAAGACGACGACTAGATTACCTTTAGAGGGGGTCATTCTTCTGTGTTGATTTAATGAACGATTTCAGAACCAGATATCATTCAATCGGTGCATAAACACCGTTGTCTGAATAAAGAATAATAACAAGGCCCATGTTCATTAGTACATCCGGTAGCCTTGTTGTAGCAGGTGGTCTGTGAGAGTGCAGCCGATGCAGCAAGTGAAAGTCCAGCCGCTTATTTGGCTTGTGGCATGGCAAGAGAGTGAGAACGGTAGGATCAGCGTAGTGTGTCTCTGTGTGTGTATGAACACTAGAGAACAACACAGCAACCACCTGGAACATGCTCTGTTCTTAAAACATTAGTAGATGGCCTGGTGAAGGTTGACAGGTACTCTGCAAATAAGCACGATAATTTGCGTGTCTTCCATCAGTTCCATGCAGCAAGCCTGATATCCCATGAAATCAGTCATCTTCGAGTTCGAGAACTTGGATCAAATTTATGATATCGCAAATGGCTCGACGAGAGTATGACAATTGAGCAGGTGCCCTCAACACATTTGTGTGCGTGTGTTTGTGTTGGCACTGAGGAATAACACAGCAGCCACCTTCAAAAGTCAACATGCTCTGGTCTTGGAAATTAGATTACCTGGTCCAGATCAAATGCTGAATGATTAGCATTTCGAACTCAGAACACCTCAGCAGCAAATAAGTTGCGGGGTTGCATCATCATGAAGGTTGACAGTCTTAAACCATTTGCAATTTTGCTGGCACCAGAGTTAAGTTGTTGCAAGATGACTAAGCTAAGAACCAGGTATCTAAGAATGTTAAAGATTTGCCATTAGGCAGCCAGCCCCGAATAAACTAGTCCAAAGTCAACACTGCTCTCTCGACCTGTCGTTCCCTTTATATACCTCGTTGTGGTAGTGCGCTTTCAATTGCCCATTTGCCTCTACTAGATCCTCGTCTCCTATTTTCCAACAGATGAGACAACCCCAGAAAATGCTTCCTTCCTCGTCTTCATTCTCGTTGCCGCCCAATCCTTAGCTGCTTGGCCACGGACACCATCACCGGCCACCACCACCACTCCATTGTCCGGCACGCGGAAGCTCGTGTCCAAGGGCAATAGGTTCGCTCCCGGCCTCTACTCGCCAACACTGTTGGAACATAAAGCTAAAATATTTTGGGAAAATTTTCTCTTTATTACTTCTCGTTCTGTTCAGTTACAAAACTCAGGTCTACCCTTATATTTACACCCAAAACTACAGTCCTAAGAAACGGAATAGGATTTCACTTCCTTGTCTTAATTCAACTCCTCATCCTAATCTTTCTTAATACAAACTTTCCAGACTAAACCTTTCATATTACAAGATTACTTTTAACATTTCCCCCCATAATATTGTAATATTTAATTTCTAACTTAATTCTACCTAAACTTTCAAAATTTTCTCAGATTTTCCTCTCTCCTATCTCTTCCTTTTCCTTTTCTATCTCTTCTCTGTAGCTTCAACCTTTTCCTTCTTGCTGTCTCTCTGTTTTCTATCTATTGCATACACCGCACGCTGTTTCTCCTCTCTGTTTGCTTTCTTGCTTGCACAGTGCTGTGCAACACCAGAAGCTTCGCTTCCCATTTTCTTGTGCTGCCGTCTTGCCTTCTTGCTAATGCCGCTGGAGAGCGCTCCTTTTCTTTCTTCTCGCTCGTGACGTTCTCTGCTACTTGCACGTGACACCAAGGGTTCTTGCGCCAGCCGCCTCCACGGTCTCTGCTGCCGAGCGTCACGTCGCGCTCCTTCCACGCACACCTGCTGGCGCTCTGAATTCTTTTTCACGTGCTGCACCTGTGCATTTTCTTGCCTTTGATGCAACTCCGCTGCCACGTGAGAGTCTCTTCTGGTTTGCAAGTTTTTAGGGAAATTTTGTACAACCGATTTGGAGATCTCATAACCTTCATCAACAAATCTTTGTTCTTGTCGTAAACACGCAAGAACTCCGCCTGTAGCTCTAGCTTGCACCCTTCTTCTGCCATTTGCCCGAGACTGAGTATGTTGTTACACAACCTCGGTATGTAGTAAATTTCCGAAAATATGTTTTGATCGCCGTTCTTGCATTGTACCAACATTGTTCCTTTGCCTTTTATTTGCACCGTGGAACCATCACCGAACTTGACTTTTCCTGAAATTTTCTCATCAAGCTCATGAAGCACAGAGCGATCTCCAGTCATGTGATTGCTTGCTCCATTGTCCAAGTACCACAAATCAGTGTGATCGTGGCTATCTCCTTCCATACATAGTTTAGGAACAATCTTCTCCTCATTCAACATCAGTATGTTCGGCTCTTCTTCTTTGCACAATGAGAGGAGTAGAGCCGGTTCGTCGTCTGCAGTGGCTTGGGTGAGATTTGCCTCCTCGTTCTTCTTCTTGTTCCTGCAATACGAGGCGCAGTGTCCATACTTGTTGCAGTTGAAGCACTTATATGACTGCGACACTGCGCCGCGTAGTGACCATATTTTTCATATTCAAAACATTTGATATGTGACTTATCTCGTGGTCTGTTATCACCGTCTTGTTCAGTCTTATCTCCTCGGCCACCTTTGTCTCCGCGGTAATCGAAACCGCCGCGTCCACGCCCGTGGTTAAACTGCTTACGATCACCTCTTTCATCTCCCTTTAACAGCAACACCTGCCCGTTACAGGACTGATACCCTTACTCATTACGGGATTGATACCCCTTCAGTAGCTCCTCATGCGCCTTGAGAGAGCCAGTGATCTCCTTGATTTTCATGTTCTCCAAATCAGGGGAGTACATGAGCATGGTGACGACAGGCACGAACTTTTCTGGTAGCACGCGTAGGTACTTATTCACTGCCACAGATTCCTCCATCCTCTCGCCGAGAGAAATAATCTGATTGTATAATGAAGTAAGCTTACCGGCGAACTCGTCCACCGATTGGGTTTCTCCCATCTGAAGATTCTCAAACTCGTTCCGTAGATGCTGTAGTCGCACCTCCTTCACGTGGTCAATTCCCACGTGCATCTTCTGAAGCGTTAGCCATGCTTCACGTGCTGTCTCCTTCCCGATGAGCTGGTGCGTCATCGAATCTGGTACCGACTGATAGATCGCAGCAAGTGCAGCCTGATCTATCCTGTCATCTTCTACATCCTTCCCCTTTGCCTTTATCTTCATTGCCTATACTGGATAATTGTCGATCGTCAGGAAAGGGTACTGGAGGGATATGAACCCACTCTGAACTTTCGCCTTCTCGCTCATAATTTTCAAGTATCAGAAAGCGTCACGTTACTACGAGGGACAAATCTTTTGCTTTAGAGCCGCACGAGAGCACTTGTTGCTTCTTTGATGCTCTTCGTGTTCTTACGCCAGGAAGTCTTTTACAGTTGTACGTTGCTTGTAGTCGCACACTGCTCGCCTTCCTCTGTTGAACATGTCGCCACCTCGCCTCTGGAGCGTCTCACGGAGCTGCTGCTGTTGCCGGAGACTTCTCGCTGCTACCTTTTCTCCTCGTGTGCTGCGCGACGCACGGAGCTTCTCTTTTTTTTTGTGCTGCCTTGGTTGATGCGTCGCACGGCTTGAGCGACGATCGCTTCACTGCAGCCGCCTCGTGCTTGGATGCCACGCTGAAGTGACAAGGGCTCTGCCGCGATCCTGATTTCGCAGCCGCTGTCGCACCGAGTCCGAAGCGAACCAAGTCGCCGAAACTCTTCTTCAGTCGGATCTGTGCTCTGATAGTTGCATCGCCGCTCGGGACGAATCTTCCACGTTTCTGTGATGCCACCCGTCTGCCGCTCCACGAAACAATCTGTTGTAGCTTTTTGTGTCGCTTGCACTTCCGAGGCGCACGGTTCTTATCCGCGCCACTCGCCCTGATCTCGTGTGTCTGAGACTCGCTCCGCGCAGCCTCACGCTGAGAATTGCTCTGATATCAATTGTTGGAACAGAACGTTAAGATATTTTAGGATAATTTTCTCTTTATTACTTCTCGCTCTATTCAGTTACAAAACTCAGGTCTACCTCTATATTTATACTCAAAACTACAACCTTAAGAAATCGAATAGGGTTCCACTTCCTTTTCTTAATTCAACTCCTCATCCTAATCTTTCTTAATACAAACTTTCCAGACTAAACCTTTCCTATTACAAGATTACTTCTAACAAACACAAGGTGACAGCAACACTTCCAGTAGCAACTACTACACAGCCATATGGTTCAACAAGATACCGGGGGTGACACGGTGCGGAATTCAGAGCTGCCAGGCTCTGCAAAGCTCAAGGCAGCGACCATCCATGCAGTTGTCCAAGGGTGGATCTACACTATATAGGCTAGGGTCAAGTGACACCGACACCCTTGAGCCTAATACATATGATTTTTTTAGTATATAAGCATATGATACTTTTATTACAAGTTACTGTCGGCGTTTTCGGGAGCGCCGGCAAGTAAAATTTGTAAGTCTAGGGGGTCGCGCGTTCCACTCCCTGAATGGTTAGACTCGTGAGTCCAAGATGTATCTTGGTTGGTGAAGGTCCCTACTCCGATTCGTGTGTGGTGGTGTTGTATTACTCTTGAGTACGGATAGTGCACAAAGTTTTACAAGCGAGAATGCCAATGGCTTAGCGAGAGGAGTTTGATAGCGCTCTCTCCTTTCTTGTTCTTGCTCGTTGTTTTACGAATCGTTTAGCCTGCCTCCTTTTATACAAAAGGAAGGCGCAGGTTACATCGAGTTAGGAGGAAGCGAGGCGACCTCGCTAGGAGCTCGGTCCTTCGTCCTATGGGTGAGTCGCCACCGTCTTGCCCATCTTTGGGTTGGTAGCCTTGGTGGTCGGGAGGTTAGGTATTTCCGGGAAGTAGCGTACTTGCCCTCTGTGATCCTTGCGAATCTTGGCGTCGAGTGCGTGGCGCAGTGCTTTGCCTCGGGAGGAGGCGTGCGCTCGTCTTTATCGCGACCGGTTGATGGGTGAAGCTTTGTCTTCTCTGATCACGGATCTTCTTGGGAAGGAGCCACCGCCCTCGTATAGTCGCTCGATTGACTTTATCAGAAGTGCGTGGCGGTAGGCGGTGAGACTTGACCGCGCGGCACTCGGCGTTCACCACCTTGGCTTGGTCGGTCGGGAGATCCGCCCGCCAAGAGAAGTCGGGATCATTGTCTGGTCGGATCGCTTCCTGGCGGTCGAGCGGATGCCTTTCGCGATCTCGCAGCGAATCGGTCGGTGGCGGGCGGGTGCGGCTGTTAAAGGTGGAGATATGCTTGAGGCTCTTTGGCTCGTTGCTTGGTGTTGGGGTATCCTTTTTATTAGTATTAAATCGGTAGCCCCGAACTCCCAAGCGATTTGGCGGTCGGTTGGGGTTGAACTTGGGCGAAAGTGGTGGCGGGCCTCGTAGGTCGGTCGGCCGATCCGATTAGCGATTTCCGTCGGTGTGCCGTTGGACTTGCGGCTGTCACGGAGTTTGGCGGGGCATTTGAACCGCCGGGGCTTTACTTGCCTCGTTGCGCATGCCGGCGTAGTTTAGCGCGCCGCGCTTGCTCGTCTTCTTAGCGCCTCGGGTTTACGGTGAAGGATGCTTCGTTTTTGGCACCGCATTTACTCTGGAGGCGCTTAGCCTTCCTTAGCCGGATATATATATCTGTCTTGTTGTAGCTTGCTTGAAGGGGCGAGCTTTTCTTTTGTTCTTTCAAATGGCTTGAGACATCCTCTAGTCTTTAGCTTTGGCGATGGCGTCACGGTGAAGAAGAAGATCCTCTGGCGAGCTTTGGTGAGTTCGACGGCGATGGCGAGCTCGAGGAGGAAGAAAGCTGCGCCCGCGACGCTTCGTTGTTGTATTGCTCGAGGCCGTTCGAGGCTCGAGGTGGTAAGGGGCCCTTACGGAGGCGATGGCGCAAGGGCGCCGGCCGTAGTTAGTGCGGCGCGTCGATGTCGCTGAGCAGCGGCAGAGGCATCGGCGTGTTGCCAGCGGCCGTGGCGGCTGTCCGTCGACACAGCAAGGGCCTACCGACATCTGCGTCGGTGCCACCGATGCCGCGCGGATGTTTGATAGGTTCTAGGCGTGGGTAGAGTCTGTAGTAGTGCGGCGTGGCCACTCTTGTATCTCGAGTGCGTGTGTAAAGTTGTGTAAAGTTTGAGCTGTTGGCCTATAATGAAATTTTCTTTTCTTTATGAAAATGTCTGCGATGAGTTTGCTTTAATTTTAATCGTTGTGGATGGTGCATCGGTCGTCGAGGCGGCCGGATGCCCTGTGAGGTTCGGGTGTCCGAGTGCCTTGGTCGGCGGGGCGGCCGGATGCCTCTGTGAGGTTCTAGTGTCCGAGCGCCTTGGTGGCGGGGCGGCCGGATGCCTCTGTGAGGTTACGGTGTCCGAGTGCCTTGGTGGCGGGACGGCCGGATGCCTCTGTGAGGTTGGTGTCAGAGTGCTCGTTTAACGTCGTAGCTAGGCGGTGCCTTGGTGGCGGGGCGGCCGGATGCCTCCGTGAGGTTCTAGTGTCCGGCGCCTTGGTGGCGGGGCGGCCGGATGCCTCTGTGAGGTTACGGTGTCGAGTGCTCGTTAACGTCGTAGCTAGGCGGTGCCTTGGTGGCGGGGGCGGCCGGATGCCTCCGTGAGGTTCTAGTGTCCGGCGCCTTGGTGGCGGGGCGGCCGGATGCCTCGTGAGGTTACGGTGTCGAGTGCTCGTTTAACGTCGTAGCTAGACGGTGCCTTGGTGGCGAGGGCGGCCGGATGCCTCCGTGAGGTTCTAGTGTCCAGCGCCTTGGTGGCGGGGCGGCCGGATGCCTCTGTGAGGTTCTAGTGTCCGTCGCCTTGGTGGCGGGACGGCCGGATGCCTCTGTGAGGTTACGGTGTCCGAGTGCCTTGGTCGGCGGGGCGGCCGGATGCCTCTGTGAGGTTGGTGTCGAGTGCTCGTTAACGTCGTAGCTAAACGGTGCCTTGGTCGGCGAGGGCGGCCGGATGCCTCCGTGAGGTTCTAGTGTCCGCGCCTTGGTGGCGGGGCGGCCGGATGCCTCTGTGAGGTTACGGTGTCCGCGCCTTGGTCGGCGGGGCGGCCGGATGCCTCTGTGAGGTTACGGTGTCAAAGTGCCTTGGTCGGCGGGGCGGCCGGATGCCTCTGTGAGGTTACGGTGTCCGAGTGCCTTGGTGGCGGGGCGGCCGGATGCCTCTGTGAGGTTGGGTGTCAAAGTGCCTTGGTCGGCGGGGCGGCCGGATGCCTCTGTGAGGTTACGGTGTCCGGCCGCCTTGGTCAGCAGAGACGGCCGGATGCCTCGTGAGGTTACGGTGTCCGAGTGCCTTGGTCGGCGGGACGGCCGGATGCCTCTGTGAGGTTCGGGTGTCCGAGTGCTCGTTTAACGTCGTAGCTAGACAGTGCCTTGGTCGGCAGGGACGACCGGATGCCTCTGTGAGGTTCTAGTGTCCGAGTGCTCGTTTAACGTCGTAGCTGGACGTGAGTGCTCGTTTACCGTCGTAGCTGGACGTGAGTGCTCGTTTACCGTCGTAGGCGGGCGTGAGTGCTCGTTCACCGTCGTGGCTGGGCGTGAGTGCTCGTTCTGGTACCGTCGTAGCTGGGCGTGAGTGCTCGTTTACCGTCGTGGCTGGGCGTGAGTGCTCGTTCACCGTCGTGGTGGGCGTGAGTGCTCGTTCTACCGTCGTAGCTGGGCGTGAGTGCTCGTTACCGTCGTGGCTGGGCGTGAGTGCTCGTTACCGTCGTGGCTGGGCGTGAGTGCTCGTTCCGTCGTAGCTGGACGTGAGTGCTCGTTTACCGTCGTAGCTGGACGTGAGTGCTCGTTTACCGTCGTAGCTGGACGTGAGTGCTCGTTTACCGTCGTAGCTGGACGTGAGGCATCCTTCTCGAGTCCTCGTCGGGCGAGGGTAGCTGCGAGAGGAATGGCGCCGTCTATCCCACATGTATACCCCATCCGCGGTGTGGGACACGGAGGATGAGCGCGTTTACTGCGTTGGTTTGAGCGTCGTGCTCGTGGAGCTAATAGCGGGTAGTCGAGTGGGTCTGGGAGGTCCGCCCAGGGGACCCTTAGGCGGACGGTCCCGAGTAGGGTGTCTGGCCTGCGTGGGGCGACCCATAAAAACCTTTCTTTACTCAATCCGTATGGACTCTGGGTCGTCCATGACCCGAGCACGGTGGTGTCGCTCATTGATGAGCTCGGGAGAGTGTGAAGTATGGTCTCGGGCGAGTAGAGGTGATTAGGCCGTCGGCCGACCTACCGAGGGCCCACCGTGGGGCTCGCCTCATACGCCCCTTGCTCAAGTTTTCTTTGGGCGGCTTTATACCCATCTCGGTGGGGTAGGCCTTTTGAACCCACTCCTCATTGGGCCTGGCGCAAGCCACAAAGCTTTTTGATCTTGGGGCCGCGGCCGATGGGCTTCTCGCGCCCGAACAACCGTTCGGCCTAAAGCGAGACCGAGAGGTTACGGGACACGTTGTTCGAAGCGGCGTCTTTATGGCCCTTCGCTGACAAGGCGAGGGATTAAGCGAGTGGTATTAGGCCCGGGAGTTACGGTGGCGCGACGGAGCGAGGTGGTCGCGACGCCGCTTGACGGGCGCTGCTTGGCGGCGTTCGTTAATCCTCTATAATCGCCCGTTAGGTGCTTTCGAGTGGTCACGTTTTCTTGCCCTTTTCTATCTCGCCTGCGAAACAAGAAGAGCACAGAGAGCTAAGGAAAGAAAACCTCGGCCTTTCTTTCTCACCTTCGGTCGTCTCCCTGTGAAGATGTCGTGGCGAGTGCTCGCGCCAAGACGGCCGCGGCGATCGGCTTGGTGAAGAAGGGCTTCCTCATGCCGAGACCTTCCCTTTGGAGGTGCCGGCCAGGGCTATCACCCCGCGCCGCGGCGGCGAGATCGTGGTGCCCGCCTCGTTCTTGGAGCGGCTTTGGCTGCTGCATTGCACCCGTTCGTCCGGAAATTGTTGTTTCATTACAAGGTGGAGGTGCACCATCTCAACCTAATGGGGTCCTCCACATCGCCATCTTCATCACGCTGTGCGAAGCCTTCTTGGGGATCGAGCCGCGCGGGCGTTGTGGAGGCACTTCTTCGAGCAAGGCTGCGGAAGGGCAGGCCGTCGGGCCTTGCGGCGCCTCTGGGTGGCTGGCCTCGGCCGCCCGGTCGAACACGGAGTACACTGAGGTGAAGCTGCCCTCGTCAACAAAGTGGCGTTAGAATGGCTCTACGTTGAAGCGTCGGCGGCAGCGCCCCTCGTTTCAGGAGAGCTTCCGTGGCGGAGGCGGTGGGCTGGGCGCCGAAAGAGGAGAAGAACAAGGCGCCCCGATCGTGGAGCGGTCGGGGCTCAAAGGCGCGGGCTCACCGGGAGCGTGGTTGTCGCGCGCCTTCATGGGGATGCGTGCAACCACTTGTGCATGAGCCGCACTATTCGATATCTTGCGGCCCGTCCGGCCGGGCGAGATGGCGAACCCAGCTGGCCGCGTCGAGGTGGAGGCTCGGGTGGCGGCCGTTCTGGCGTAGCATGCTGTGGCGCGGATGGCCACCCGGAGCCATTCTCGCGGCTTTTCCGCCGAATCTGTAGCCGGTGAAATTCCTTTCGCCTCTCTTTTCTCGTCCTTCAGCTTGACCGACATTCCTGCATCCTCTCGGGGCTCATGGGGATGTCTTCCCAGCGCCGCTCGGGGATAAGGAAGCGCGGCGGCCGCCCGGCGAGGGCGGCGGTGACTCCTCCGCAAGAAGCGGAAGGAGGAAAGGAGGAGGAAGAAAAGCAAAGGCAGCGGCGGCGCGCGCGCGGCGATGATGTCGAGAGACCCGCCGTGGGGCGACTTCCAGCGGCGGCGGGAGTGCCTCGGCCACCCCTATGGTGGGTTTTTCGACTGCCGTGGTGGCGGCGGCGTGGACTCGGCCGAGGCGGCGTCACGGGCCCCGTGGCCGCGGATCCTCGGTGGGGTGATCTTGCGCTTGCGGTCGTCGCGTCTCGGTGGAGGTGGCCGAGGCGGCCGCCGACTTGCCTTTGGCGGGGGCGGCAAAGAGCGCGCGTGCCGCACCCGCTTCGGCCTTGTAAGTGTATTATTATTTTATTTTTGGAGCATTTTCTTTTGACAAAGCCGCGGCGACTCTTGCATCTTTGCAGCGTCGGCGCCTATCTTGGGGTGATCGTGGGGCGTGCCACATCGCCCCGCAAATGTGGCGCCGGTGATTTGGTGACCGGTTGGATCGGCGAAGGTCGCGGCGTCGGCGTCCGAGCGCTGATCGCTTCGAGGGGACAGAGCCCCACCCGGAGGTCGTGCGAAGAAGAACTTCCGCCGCCTCGGTGAGACCCCTCGGACGGCGTGATCGTCGTTTGGAGGATGAGACAACGGCGTTGCCGGTGATCGCGCCCGATCGTGGCGAGCCGGCGGCGGAGTGCCGACCCTCGTCGGGGAGGTGCCGGCCGATGCCCCTCAGCGCAAGTCGCCGAGGATTTACGAAGGTTGACCTCGTCACCCTTGCCCATAGTGCCGGACGGGTGGCGTCCCGCCCGAGCGGGGCGAGCGGCGCCGCCGGTGTAATTCGGGTCGGGCGTCATGGGTGAAGCGGAGGAGAGCGAGTGGGCCACCCGCCGGCAAGCGCGCGTTGGCCGAAGCGAGATAGGCGGATCCGTGAAGGTCTAGCCCTTGCTCTAAAGTCTTCCACGGTATTGGATATGATGGTCGAAGTCGGCCCGATCGCCTGTAGGTCACCGAAAAAGTTACGATTCGTTGCACATTTTGATAGTTCTTCGCGCGACTAGCGGAGTGTCCACATTTTTGCAAAGACTTGCGGGATCGCCGCGGCGTCGGTCGAGCTCTTGCGGCGCTCCGACGATCGCCGGGCGGCTGCGGCGGAGATGCGATCATTGCGCTTGAGTGCGCCTAGCCGAGAGGCCTGCGCATTAGGCGGTCGGAGGCGGTGGTGATCGCCAAGGATTTGAAGAGGCCACAAAGGCCCTTCATGATGGCGCCTAAGAGCCAAGGCTTTGAGGCGAAAATGGCGGAATCGAGTCCTCCGACGGAGGTCACCGAGGCCAAGGATGCCGCTGTTGCCGCGGCGGAGGATCGCGTGACGCAGTAACACGTCTGCGACCGAGCGGAACAAGGCTCGGGGGGGCCATTGCCGAGTTCGCTCCGTGACGGCGCTCGCCGAAGGAGTGGCGGTGAAGACTTCATCTGGCGCGAAGTCGGAAGTCGGCAATCGACCAACTCGCGGCGGTAAGTGTCTCAATTCTTCAATTAAGTTTGGGAGTGCGACCCACAGGCGAACTTATCAAAATCTCCATAATCTGTAGAGCGCGAGAAGAATCGGCGTCGCCGTGGAGGCGCAGAGAACGGCCGGCCGCCCGTGGCGTGCGATCGTGGGCGGGGCGAGGCCCGGCGGCGTTGAAGTCGGCGAGGACGGTCGGGCGAGATGAGCGCCAGTGGAGGCCCTCGCAAGGCCGGTCGGGAGTCTGCGACCGCATCCTTGGGCCGGGCAGGCCGAGTGCCCTTGCCCGCTGCTGCCCAGTGCGGACCGTAGAAGAGGCGGTGGTCACCGGTGCGCTTGGAGCTTCATCGTGTTGGTCAACACCATCTCGTACTATGACGGCATCGACCTCGCGGTGGTGGGAGCGGCGTGGCTGGAACCGGATCGACGAGGAGATCGATCGGTTCGAGCTCTTGGTTGAGCCGACGCCCGGAGATCGCCACCGCATCCATGCGCAGCCGCCTTCGAGAAGCGAGGCGACCAACTCTCGCCCGCCACCGGTCGCCCGTCAAGAAGAGTAGAAAAAGTTAGCTTTATCCTTCTTAGATTGTAAAGACCGTTATTTAAACAATCTTGAAATTATCAAGTCCCAGAATCGTCCCTCGTCCTTTTTCGTATTTAGGATGAGCGTTTGGCCGACCATAGCCCTAAGGACCGCGGGGGCCACTTGTGCGTGGTCGGGTTGTTTTGGGAGGAGCGAGGTGGATTGGAGACTTGGCTATCGTGATTAGGCGCACTTGTGAGGATAGGAGTGTTCTAGACCGGCCGGGGATCTTTCCACTCGGGCACTTCCTTCTTCCGCAAAGTGCTACTTAGCAACCGTGAGCCATTGGGCGAGGGCGTAACACTGCAGGTTGAGAGGGTTACCGCTCGGGATGGACCTCATGACCCGTCGGGTCACGTACCCTCATAAGCGCGTGGGGCGGTGAGTTCGTGCGGGGAGGAGTGTTCCTGCCGACCCAAAGGTCACTCCACTCGGGTACTTCCTTCTTCCGCTGAAGTGTTAGCAACCATAGCCGTTGGGGCGAGGGTTGTAGCACTTGGGTCAAAGGAGTTCCGCCGGGAAGGACCTTGTGGTCGGTTGGGTCATCAACCAGCGCAAGTGCCGGCCGGGAGAGCGCTGAGCGAGGCGCCGAAGGCGGCCCAGAAAAGTCGTCGCGGCGACAGTGCTCGGAAGGAAAAGGTAAAGAGCATGCTAGGAAGAGGAAAAGAGTTTAGGGATAGAATCGCCTTAACTTTTCAATGTTCGAGGGCATTAGGGAGGATCGACCATCGGCGTCCTTGAGTCGGAAGGTGCGGTCGGAGAACTTCCACGACGGTGAAAGGACCCTCCCGGCGTCGGCTTGTGCTTATCTTTGGTTATGCGGACCGACGTAGAACCAAGTCGCCGCGTTGAAGGATCGATCCTCGAACTTGGCGGTACGTGGTAGCGCGCAGGCTTGTTGATATCTGGCCGACCGCGGGGCGGCCACGTCGCGCGCCTCGTCGGTGGTCGATGGCGTCTTGTTGCGGCGAGCCCCGAGCCTCATCGAAGGCTTGCAATCTCGGGAGCCGTATTCGGTCGATGGGCAAAAGCGCGGTCAGCCGAACACCATAAAGAAGGGTGTGAACCCGGTCGCCGGCTCGGCGTGGTCGCGGACTCGAGCACGGAGGCGGCTCGGCTACCAGCGCCTGCGAAATCTTTGAGCCGATGAAGATCCGCGGCAGGTCCTTGAAGGATCATGCCGTTAGTGCGCTCGACACGGCCGTTAGTCGCGGATGGGCTCTGCGCCAATCGACACGGATGTTGAAGTCGTCCGAGAACTCGAGAAATTCCTTCCCGTGAAGCGTGTTCGTTGCCGGTGATGATGGAGTTTGGGACTCCAAACCTAAAAGCGATGTCGCGGAAGAAGATGGCGCTTATGCCGGCGTGGCGCTCACGGCCGCTTGGCCTCTATCCACTTGGTGAACTTGTCTACCGCGGCGAGTAGGTGGGTGAAGCCCGGCGCTTTCTGAAGGCGACCAAATCGAGTCCCAGACGGCAAAGGCCACGTGATGGGGATCGTCTGTAAGCTTGAAATTTGTGCGGATCGTCTGCGAGCAAAGCGGCATCCTTCACGGTCGCGTCTGATATGCTCGGCGTCGACCGGCGGTTGGCGATGAAACCTTGTCGAAGGCCTTTCCACAAGAGATCGAGGGTTTGCGTGGTGACCGCGGACTCCGTTGTGTATGTCGTCCGGCCGGTTTATTTTCCTTGGTCGGTCAAGATACATTTTGGAGGACCGGAGGGACTCCTTTGTAAGTGCAGGCCGATCGGGACGAAGGATTTTGCCGTAGGCGGCGCCGAACCTCGGTCGGTCGGGGAAGTGACCCGTCCGTCAAGCGGTCGATGTAAGGCCTCCTCGGTCGGACTCGAGTGCTAGTACACGTGGGCAGATCCGGCCAAGTCTTCGCCCGACCGTAGCGTCGGTCGGGCGGCCGTCTTTCAGATTGGTCGGGTGGCCGCCCACCGCCGAGTCGGTGGGACGATGGGCGCAGGAGGTCGAGACGAAGATCCCGGCGGGGCGGGCTCTCTTGGAGGCAAGATTGGCGGTGATCGGCCTCGCCATTGTAACGTCGGTAGCTATGGTGAAGCTTCGAAACCCTTGAAGCGCTCCTCGGCCGGCGTGCTTTCGGCGATGCGCGGCCATGCGGGCGTCTCGGGGCTCCGCGACCTTCATGACTTGGTCGACGACAAGCTTGGAGTCCCGTGGGCGAGCCGGCGAGCACCGAGGTCGGCGGCGATCCGGAGACCGTTGGCGAGCCTCGTGCTCGGCAATGTTGTTGGTCGCGTCGAAGAGCAACCTAATGGCGTATTGAAGCTGTTCCGAGTGGGAGATGATGGCGACTCCGCGCCGCGCCATTCTTGGTGTAAGACCCGTGAAGTACATTGTCGATGCTCGGGGTCTTCGACCACCGGTGGTGCACAGGCTTGGTCCGCTCGGCGGCGAAGTCGGCGAGCTGCGACTTGATCGCCGTCAGGGGCGTATATTATGCCATGGCCGCTAAGCTCGGCGCCCATTTGGCTATCCTTCACGAGGCATCGCGATTGTGGATGATCTCGCCTAGTGGGGCGTGGTCACCACGGTGATGGCGTGTTGATCGAAGTAGTGAGCGAGTTTCCTCTTTGCGATGAGCACGCGCAGAGTAACTACGCACTGTGGGTGCGAGTCTTGGACTCGGAAAGTACCTCATCGATGAAGTAGACCGGCCGTTGTACCTTGAGCTCACGGCCTTCTTACGCTCGCTCCACCACGAGGGCCGCGGCGGCGGCAGGTAGTGGCGCGATGTAGAGGAGCGGCGGTTCACCAGTCGGTGCCGGGCGACCGGGTCGGCGGCGAGGGCGGGAAGGCCTTCAAGCGGGTGAGGGCCTCCCGAGCCTCGGTGTCAAGCCAAGCGGTCGGATTTCTTGAGCGACCAGAAGCGGCATTCGCGTTCGCGAGGCGAGACACGAAGCGCTCAAAGCCGCCCGGGCATCGGTCGACCTCGGACCCCTTTGAGGTTCTTGGCCGGGCCCATCCTCGCGATCACCGAGATCTTCTCGATTGGCCTCGATGCCTCGCTCGAGGCGATGAAGCCTAAGAGCTTTCCTTTGGGGACCCGAAGGCGCGCTTCTGCAGGTTGAGCTTTATGCGAAACCGTCGAAGGTTCGCGAAAGTCTCTTCTAGGTCGGCGATAAGGTCGTCGACCTTTACGGTCTTTACGACAATATCGTCGACATATGCCTCAACGTTGCGGCCGATCTGGTCATTGAAGCACGTTTGCATACATCGGTGGTATGTAGCGCCGCGTTCTTGGCCGAAGGGCATTGTGACATAGCGAGCGAGCGAGCGGAGTGATGAAGGAAGTCGCGGTGGTCGGACTCCTTTAGCGCAATCTGGTGGTAGCGAGTAGGCATCGAGAAAGGAAAGAGACTCGCACCAGCGGTGGAGTCGATGACTTGGTCGATGCGAGTAAGGGAATGGGTCCTTGGGGCATGCTTTGTTGAGACTCGTATAGTCAACACACATTCTCCATTGCCGTTCTTCTTTTACAAGTCTGAGGTTGGCTAGCCACTCGGTGGCGCACCTCTTTCTGAACCTGCCGTCAAGAGTTTGGCGATCTCCTTCCTATAACCTGCGCCTTTCCTCGTCGAGCGGCGCGGCGTTGAAGCGGCCGGCTTTGAGCACAGTCGGACGCTCAAGGAGTGCTCGGCGACCTCCTTTGGAATGCCGGCATGTCGGAGGACCTCCATGCGAAGACATCTTTGTTAGTGCGGAGGAAGTCGGCAGCGCTTTCCTATTTGGCGGGGCGTGGCTCGACCCGCCGCGGTCTTGGTCGGATCACGAGGATCGGCCGTGACCTCGCCGTGTCCTCGGCGATTTGAAGGATCCAGCACGATTTCTTGGATTCGAGGGGCGGACTCGGCGGCTTCCTTCACGAGCTTGTTGAGTTCCGCAGAGGCAACGGCCGCGAGGCGAGCTCGCATTTGCCGCTCGCGATTGAAGGCAAGCTGGAAGGGCGATGCGCGGTGATGACTCCATGCGGTCGGGCATCTTGACTTGAGGTAGGCGTGGCGGGGATCGCCATGAACTTGGCGTAGCATGGCCTCCCAGGATGGCGTGGTAGCGCCGGGAAATCCACGACCTCGAAGGTGAGGTCTCGGTGCGGAAGTTTCCGGCTCCCGAAGGTGGCCAGGCGGTCGACTGCCCGGCGGATGGGCTTCTGGCGGCGGGATGGCGCCATGGAAAGGTGCCTTGCTTGGCGGAGGCTTGGCGCGGGACCCCATGGCGTCGAGCGTCTCAACGTAGAGGATGTTGAGGCCGCCGCCCGTCCATCGGCACAGCCGTGAGGCGCCGTTCGACGGCGGGGCGACCACCGCGGTACCTTCGGTGTGGGGCGCGATCGGGATGATCGGTCCGATCAAAGGTGATCGGGAACTCGACCACCGAAGATATTGGGGGCGCCGCGTGGCGGTGTGGACCTCGCGATAGCGAGCTTAGTCGGCGGCTTGTCGGCGTAGCAAGCGGTCCTCGAAGATCATGAGGCGGCCGTCGGGCTCGGGAACTCGTCGTCGCCTTCTTCTCCGCCGTTCGCGGGGCGCGCGCTTCTTTCCTTTGCTCGCGGCGTGGTGGGGGCGCTAGAGATAAGCGCCTCGAGACTTGCGATCCGGTACTTGTGCTTGACGGAGAACCCATGGTTTGGGCATGGGCCGTCCATCAATTTCTCGAAGTGGTGGGCGGCGGCGGCGCGCCTTGCTGGCGAGGCGGTCGGCCGTGGCGACCACCAGGTCTCGCGGATCCGCTTCCGTGCGCTTAGCTTGTCGAAGCGGTCGGGAGAAGACGATTTGACGCCGGGCTCTGCTGGGCCTTTCCAGCCGAAAATAGCCCTACGGCCTCCTCGCCGGGCGTGGTTGAAATGGCGATGTCGAGGAGTTCCTTAGTGGTCTGGGCTTGGCGGCCCGGCTTGTGCACCAAGGCCTTGCGGAAGTGCCGTAGATGAAGGCTCCCACGACATCGGCGTCGGAGATGTCGGGAGCTCGTTACCTGGCGGAAAACCGCGGATGTAGTCGGAGGTTTCCACAGGCTGCTTTGTTTGCAGCCCTTCGAGTCGAGGAGTTTCGGCGCTTGTAAGTGCCACGGAAGTTCCGACGAAGAGATTCTTCAAGTCGGCCAGTTCGGCAGTTTTGGCGGCGGTACTCGAGCGAGCTCGGCCGAGTCCGCGAGTAGATGGGAATCTTGGATGATGAAGAGATCATCTGTCGCTCTGACCCGGCATGCGGCCGGTAATCTTGAGCGGACACACGGGTTGGTGGCCGGTGTGCCAGCAATGTTGGTAGGCGCCGGAATCGGGCGGAAATCCGCTGGCGGATCCCGCAGCAAAAAGCAGTGGTCGGGACCGTGGGGCTCGGGCTGCGATAGTGGCGCTCACCATCCGCAACACGTGAGTGGGCGGCATCCTCCGCCATCTTTCTTGGCGCCTCGAGGTGGCGCGGATGTCGTAAACATTCCGAGGCGCGGCGCGCCGAGTGCGTGAGGCTGAGGTGGTGCGGTCTTAGCGCGCATGGCCCGGCTCCCCAGCGGGTGTCTGGGCCGGTGGCGGAAGTAGCGCCGGTGTGGTAGGGCCGGAGGCTGCAGATCTTTGCCTGCGACGCGCGCTCCCCCGCCCGAAGGTTACAGTAGGTAGCTCACGGCCTCGGGTTTGCGGGCTCCGGAAGGCCTCGGGCGGCATTGCGGCCGCGACCCACGTTTTAGCTCGCGTGAGGGAAAAGCGGGGCGCGGATTTTGCCCCACCTTGTGGTGCTCTTGGCGCGTAGCGCCGTCTGCGTCGCCAGACTTGCGGGCTCGGGCTCGTCTGCTCGAGGTTGGCTGGGCGGTCGGCTTCGACCGCCGCTCCTCGGCTCTCGCGTTGCGTTGGAGCTCGGGTAGGCGAGCTGGCGCGTTCAAGGTAGCGCTTCGCGGCTGGTATTCCCCTCCACGTGCCTCGGTCGCGCGGGCCGGGGACCGTCGTAGCCGCGGTGGCTCGACGACCAAATCGGTGTGCCCGCCACGTTGCACTCGCGAGTCGCCGCTGTGGCGGGATACTCGCGTCGGGCTGGGCCGTGGTGGAAGAGTCTTCCGCAACTTCGTGGGCGGAGGTTGGCATGTAGCCGACCATCGCCACGATCGCGAGCCTACGGGGTGACATGGTCACCCCCGGCCTATGGGAGTTTCGCCGACGCGGCGAGCACTCCTCGGGTTCGGCCGGGGCCGCGAGCGCTAAGCGGAGCTTAGCGGCCGCCGGAGAGGGCGCCCAAGCTCTCGGTGGCGCTGTCTTCGAGGCAGCGGGACGGCGTGAGCCCTCCGTCGGGGTGGCCGAAGTCGAGGCCGGCGGATCCGGTTCCCAGCAGCGATCATGCGCGTCGCGATGGGTGGATGCCATCGGGAGATAAGCGGAATCGGAGATGGTGATGAAGGCGCGAAGCCCCTACAGCGCGCCAGCGCCGGCGTTTTCGGGAGCGCCGGCAAGTAAAATTTGTAAGTCTAGGGGGTCGCGCGTTCCACTCCCTGAATGGTTAGACTCGTGAGTCCAAGATGTATACTGGTTCGGGCTGAAGGTCCCTACTCCAGTTCGTGTGTGGTGGTGTTGTATTACTCTTGGTACAGATGACTGCACAAAGTTTTACAAGCGAGAATGCCAATGGCTTAGCGAGAGGAGTTTGATAGCGCTCTCTCCCTTTCTTGTTCTTGCTCGTTGTTTTTTGAATCGTTTAGCCCTGCCTCCTTTTATACAGAAGGAAGGGCGAGTTACATCGAGTTAGGAGGAAAAGCGAGGCGACCTCGCTAGAGCTCGGTCCTTCGTCCTATGGGTGAGTCGCCACCCGTCTTGCCCATCTTTGGGTTGGTAGCCTTGGTGGTCGGGAGGTTAGGTATTTCCGGGAAGTAGCGTACTTGCCCTCTGTGATCCTTGCGAATCTTGGCGTCGAGTGCGTGGCTGGTGCGCCTCGGGAGGAGCGTGCGCTCGTCTTTATCGTGATCGGTTGATGGGGTGGAAGCTTTGTCTTCTCTGATCACGGATCTTCTTGGGAAGGAGCCACCGCCTCGTATAGTCGCTCGATTGACTTTATCCGAAGTGCGTGGCGGTAGGCGGTGAGGACTTGACCGCGCGGCACTCGGCGTTCACCACCTTGGCTTGGTGGTCGGGAGATCCGCCCGCCAAGAGAAGTCGGGATCATTGTCTGTCGGTCGCTTCCCGGCGGTCGAGCGGATGCCTTTCGCGGTCTCGCAGGCGAATCGGTCGGCGGCGGGCCGGGTGCGGCCTGTTAGGCTGGAGATATGCTTGAGGCTGCTGGCTCGTTGCTTCGGGCTGTTGGGGTATCCTTTTTATTAGTATTCGTCAGTTACAGATTAGTGTTACGAGTTGGTATTGATCAGGGTGACCCCGGTGATCTTCTTTCCTATATCTGCCACAGCAGTTCTCGGTGAAGTTGCTGCTGTTTTCACAATCCTTGCCATTGTGTTGCTTATGTTTTTTCAAAGGCGCCACAGACAGAGAGGTCTCTTCGGATATCCGAGACTACCACTGACACACTAACAACCTTCCGGTACAGCGATCTGCAGCATGTCACCGACAACTTCTCAGTGAAGTTGGGAGAAGGCGCCTTCGGCTCGGTGTTCAGAAGGCAACTGCCTGCAGGTTCAACTCCCATTGCTGTGAAGAGGCTCGATGGGCTTCATTCAGCAAGGGGACAAGCAGTCCCGTGCTGAGGTGGTCACCGTTGGGATGATCAATCACGTCAACTTGGTTCGCCTGCTTGGATTTTGCGCCGAAAAGACCAAGAGGCTCCTTGTCTATGAGTACATGGAAGGGGGTTCTTGGACTCCCTCTATTCAGGAGAGATACCGGCATAATTCTTGATTGGAAGATAACGTACAACATCGCTTTGGGCTTTGCAAGAGGACTAGCCTACTACCTCCATGAGAATTGCAGGAGTGCATCATCCACTGTGACCTGAAGCCGGAAAACATACTCCTTGACGCCAACTTCCAAGCGCAGGTTGCAGATTTTGGCACTGCAAAGCTTCTTGGCTATTCATCTGTTAATTCGATGTCCGGTTGCAAGATAGGTTTGGAGAAGGTTTTCCGTTCCATGTGCTTCTAGCCGACCGACTCGCAAATTCACCGAGTTACAGAAAATATTTCCACATGGTGCCAGGAAGTCAGGGAGCATATGTCGCATCACAGGAGAAAAGAAATAGACGGACTTCTCATATACAGGATCCGGAACATTTGAAAAGAAAGAAACAACAGGATCCTCAATTCTTTATATATAACAGTGCAAAACGTCATTACCACCATCACGCAGGACTACCTCCGAGCGACCGAACGGGTGACGGCAAGCAGCCTGCTCCTTCCCACAGGCTCACAGTTTCTTCGTTGCCTCAGCCATATATCCCTCCTCATATATAGTGTTCTATCACAAAAACCAGCTTCTCGGATGTTGTGACCTTCTACGTCGTGTACTCCCAATCCATGCCCATTACAACTGTTTCTGTTTTATTATCCATCTTTATTGCAAGGCAGAGGCCCTGCCAGTTATATTTTTTTTTAAAAAAAGCTTCTTGGCCATGATTTCAGCTGAGTCTTGACGACGGTGAGACGGACAATGGGGCATCTCGCAAGTCGCACCTGAGTGGTTCTCCGGTTTGCCAATCACTTCGAAATAGATGTCTACAGCTTTGGCATGATGTCCTTTGAGCTGATTTCCGGTTAGGAGGTACACGGCCCACTCCGAAAATGATGACGAACCATTCTTCCCATGCTGGGCATTAATGCAGATGGTTTAGGATGACCAGATACACTGATACCATACAGATATATCGATACATCATTTTCTCAAAAACATCAATACGGCAATACGGCAATACGTATATGTATGTATATATAATAAAAATAAAATAATAAAGAAACATATATAAGATACGGTATATTATACACAAAATAGATATAAAAGAGACAGTAACAAAGAAAATAAAGAAGCAAATGGGCTAGACTATCTCAAATGCCCATCAACCCATAGCAAGCGGCTTAGGATATCTAGTCTACTGCTGTCCCAAACGTCTTCACAATTGTGCACTTCTATTCCTATCAGCCATAACTATATATCTTGCCTCCTAGCCGTTGCTGTCCTCATCAGTTTCTGGCTGCCGCTGGCTGCCTGGGAGTATACCACACTACCACAATCAAGAGGGAAGAAGAGTACTAGTGGGAGAACCAGTGGCACTATTGCGCCGGTAGGGAGAGGGGTACCGTGTGCCACTGTCTACAAGGGGAGAGGAATGTTAGCGTTGGAGCTCGAGGGAAGAGAGGAGTAGGGGAGTTGGTGTAGGAAACGAAAAGGGACTGCGGGATGGGAATAAGCAATTACAGCGTCTACTTCTGAGTTGTAGAGGTACTATAATTAAGAGGTAGGTGAAGGAGATGGAGGGTGTGTCTTGGATGTGAAGGTGCCGCCATTTCCAGGACCACTTCGGTGCCTACTGGGGGGCCAGGATTCATCTCCGATTGACATTAGCCTTGAAGACCATGATCCAAGTAAAACTTCTCTTGGTATCACAAGCAGTGCCACATTCATCCCATAGGCGTTATGAGGCACCAAGCAGTAAACTCTGATGCCTGAATATACAAACAAAAGCATGTTAAGCATAAAGGATCAGTTCCTTTGAATAAAAGGAGACGAGGACCTATTAAGTTCCTTTGGTCTAAAAAAATAAAGCATGCTCTGATATTTGATATAAATAAACGTATGAAGTTGCTAAGATAATTACCACTATCCTGCTTATGTTAATGCACATTCCCATAGTTTTGCCACTTTGACGCCACACTAGAATACTGAGATAAACTATGTCCAATGCCACAATTGGAATCTCAGTGTATTAAGCATCTAGTCACAAGAAGTTGTGGGCCAGTGAAAGACCACGGCTTGGAAGATAAGGACCGAGCTTATTCCTCTTTTCCATGTTCATTTCTTAAATGAAGCTATGGTATTGGCTTTTGCGAGAAGTTGTAATTAAAAGAATGTTTCTTTGAATTGCCGAAATTTGGTTGTTTCTTCGAAAAATCAAAACCAGCTGTACACATAACCGTATATACTATCTACACCACATATTTGCTTTGAGATTGGTGTACATGGGTAAAGAAAATAGTGTTCAATAAAATATTGAGCAGTGGTTCTATGCTATTCCTCCCGATACAAGTTACACAAATCTTGAAGCAAGCGAAGAGGTAAGTAATCACCATCTATGTTTCATTTATACTTTAATATTTATACAACTATAAAAAAAGTATAGAAGCACTTCTTAAAAAAATAAGCAATGAATTAATAGTTATCGTTTTAGACATCAACAACTAATAGATCATATCGATGTTCAAAACGACAGCTATTTTTTATTTTGATCTGATGTCGCCACGCTCGGGACGATCGGAGAGGAGGAGGACAACAGCAACAGGGTCATAGCTGTCGGCCACAAGGCCGAGGTGACCAGTGCAGAGAGATGAGGGAGAGAACGAGGAGAGACCAGAGGGAGAGGTAATAAGAGAGAGACCGGTGTACAATACATATAGAAATACATATTTGATTCCCTCTCCAAATGTTGCACGAATCTCGAAACATTTCAACGGTGAGAATAGTGCATCTGGCTACATTCATATGTGGTAAAACCACTCTCTTGTTTCTTTGCTTACATTTTTCTATTTTATTTATATATTAAAATGTTTTACAATCGCTAAAGAAAAACATAAATGTTATAGAAATTCTCTAAAAAAAGAAATATTCAACTCTTAATTACCTTAATTAAGTGGATCTAATTAAAGATGAACGGTAACTGTCATTGTATCTTATTAGAAAGAGAAATATACTAGAAATCCTCATAAAAAGCAAAACATCTGCAGTTAATTTGGTGGTCTAATTAAAGTTGAACTATATCGACCATTGGATGACATGTTAGTAATTAGAGATATATAGTTGCTTTGTACTTTAAAAACTAAAAGAAGAAGAATTCTTAATCAAAGATAAAAAAGAAACTAGTATGAGACATAGTTACGAGAACAGGTCAAGGTTGCGAAGAATATTATATCCACAGTATCATGGACATCAATCTAAGATATAGGGAAAAAAAGAGACTAGCGATGTCAATCGGGTGCGGCAGACACAAGTAGTACTCATCGTATCTATGTCCGCCAGCCAAAATCTTCCCCACAGGTATACCCATGAAGAGTGGCGGACGAAAAATCTTGCCTATACTCGTCGCCCGTAGGTACCCGATACCCGCATGTATATCCATTTACCCGCCACCATCAACAATCCTTCCAACCAAAGGATACTATGAACTAACGAGCTATAGTACGGATACAATCATTTTGATGAAATTGTGAGAATCAGCTACATTATGTAGATTGAAGAATGATTATCAATTATTCAAAATTTCAAATGCATGTGGAAATAAGAATTAAAATAACGCATGTAGACAAGGACGCACAGATGCTCAAGTTCAATGATTAAAATGAAAATAGTTTATCAGTCATCATACATGCTCAAGTTCAATAATTAAGATGAAAACAATTCTTCAGTCATCACATACATCACAAATCACTCATCACGGCATCCACAATCACAATTTACTAATATGAGGTACCACAAATTGGGATCAGGGGGCTGACTGGGCATCTGTTGTGACTCACATGTCAGTAGAAGGTGGAAGGTAATCGGGCGGAACAGTTATGGGTGGAGCTCCCCTATGCCCGTACGTGTTTGTCCGTTGGGCAAAGTTTGTCTCCCATAAACATACACACGGGCAATAAAAGAGAAACATACCCACCTCTATTAGAGTTTTTACCCGCAGATACACAGATAATCGGGTAAAATTGCCATCCCTAACCAAGACTTACAATTTAGCTAGTTATACATCAAGGACACACCACCGTATGCCCCTTCCTCTCTGTACGTGTTTTTTTTCTCCGAACGCTCTCTCTATGTTACATGACTCCACATCTCTCGTAATTATAAACAAAATCAATTATACACATGAGAAATAATATCAAATCTCATCTAAAATCCTCTCAATCTGTTGTATCTACAGAAATTTGAAACGACAAAAAAAAGAGAGATACTGAAAGATAAGACTTGTGAAAAGAAAGAGGTAAGAATCATTCCCAATCTCTTCCATGCAAAACTAGACAAGAAGCCAAACTAGTTGGAAATTTTATTCCGAAGAACATCTTAACAGACGGGCCAGACGCATAAGCGAGAAGTGGGCAAGCAAGCGTCGCCGCTTGGACGTTAGACGGCAATCATGCAGTGACTGTGGCAGATGAGACGCTGAGACTTACCACACTTCAATCACGTACTAAAATTTCTAGGTTACTTTCATATTGATATAGTGAATTATAGTAGAGCATACGTAAGAGAGACGACTGTTATCTATATACTCGTTTATACTACACAACCAACAGGACCGTGCCTAGGCTGGCCCGACATGAAAATGATCATTTTGTAAAAAAAAACATTCTATCTACAGCATAATCTATCATCAACTACTTTACCCCAGTGGTCTAGTCTATCATCAAATACATCTCCCCTTCGCCTCCTCCCATGAATCATCTGACGCAATCGCCATCTCCTCATACCTCTGTCATCTCCTTTCTCTATCCTCTTGCCCTCAACCACCCCTGCTTCCTCCCTGCATTGCTACCTCCCCAGCCGTCCCACTCCATCCCCTCCTCAGTGCCTCGATGCTAAATTCAGTGGTATTCATTCACGTCATTGTCAGATATGACCTTGCGGCACCACACCACCATCTCCGCCGACCGCCCCGAGGAAGAAGACGGCGCCAGATCTCAATGATCCTCATCGCCTCAGCGTTGGATCCATCTGTCTTTTTCTCTAATGAATAAATAAAAATTAGTTTTTTTCCAAATAATTGTGTGTCCCAGAGAAGCACGTCTAAACCATTCGGTTACGTGTGTACACCCATGTGTTCATTAAACCAATCACTTACGTGGCCAACCAGGCAACCACTAGTAAATTCATTATCTAGTTTGTACATGAATCTTTTTTTTTATTTAGCTATAACTTTCAAATGAAACTGATTTTATTTTTCAAATTTTACAGGTTGTAGAATTTCACCTCGCCTACGTTTGGTAATTTTTTGAGAGTTTTTTAAAACCTGTACATGTGGTTTTCATGGATTTTATAAAACACGGAACATATTACCTTTTACTATCCAGAAAAAACATATTAATCGCTTTACACAAGATGTTATTATATCCTGTGTAAACCATTTTTATCGTGTAAAATCCATGAAAACTACATTTACAAGTTCTAAAAAATTAATATATGTAGGATAGGTGAGACTCTACAACTCTGTAAAATTTAAAAACCAAACTCAATAGCATTTGAAAGATATGAAATTGACAAAGCGCTAAACAGTGAAAAATCACAATTTAGTTGAATTTGTCTTTTTTATATCTTTCAGTTGAGATTGCTTTTGGTCTTCAAATTTTACAGTGTTGTAGAATCTCACATCCCCTACGTATGGTAATCTTTTGAGAATTTTTGAAAATATATAAATGGTTTTCATGAATAAGAATTTAGATCTATTTGTCGGTCCTGTAGTAAAATATTTGAAAAATTCTTAAAAAATTACCATACGTAGGAGACGTGAGCTTCTACAACCCTATAAAATTTGAAGACCAAAATCAATAGCATTTGAAAATATAAACTTGATAAAATTCTAAACAATGAAAAATCACTATTTAACAAAATTTGTCCTTTTCATATCTTTCAGGTGAAATTGATTTTGGTCTTCAAATTTTACAGTATTGTAGAATCGCACCTCCCCAATTTATGATAATTTTTTAATAATTTTTGAAAACTTGTACATGTGATTTTCATAGATGTGGTAGTAATTTACATAGGATATGTTAACTTTCACTATCCAGAAAATAACATTTTACTCTCTATTACATAAGAAGTTATTATACTAAAACAGAGTGAACTATTAGTCAAATTTATCTTTTTTATATCTTTTAGTTGATATTATTTTTGGTCTTGAAATTTTATAGGGTTGTAGAATCTCACCTCCTCTACATATGGTAATTTTTTGAGAATTTTTTAAAACTTGTACATGTGGTTTTCATGAACAAAAATTTAGTTCCACTTGTTGGTCCGGTAGTAAATTATTTGAAAATTTCTTAAAAAATTACCATATGCAGGGGAGGTAAGCTTCTAGAATTCTGTAAAGTTTGAATACCAAATTCAACCGCATTTGAAAGATATGAAATTGAAAAACGCTAACAAGTGAAAAATCATTATTCAACTGAATTTGTCTTTTTTTAATCTTTCAGCTGAGATTTATTTTGGTCTTTAAATTTTACAAAATTCTAAAATCTTACATCCCCTACGTATGATAATTTTTTGAGAATTTTTGAAAATATGTATATGTGGTTTTCATGGATAAGAATTTAGTTTAGTTTGTCGGCTCTGTAGTAAAATATTTTAAAAAATTCTAAAAAAATTATCATACATAGGGGAGGTGAGCTTCTACAATCTTATAAAATTTGATGACCAAAATCAATAGTATTTGAAAGATATAAAATTACAAAGTGCTAAACAGTGAAAATCACTATTCAACCAAATTTGTCTTTTTCATATCTTTCAGCTGAAATTGATTTTGGCTTTAAATTTTACAGTATTGTAGAATCACACCTCCCCTATTTATGATAATTTTTTAAAACTTGTAAATGTGATTTTCATGAATTTTACACGGTAGAAGTGGTTTACACAGGATATGTTGCCTTTTACTATCCAGAAAATAACATGCTACTCTCTATTACACAAGATGTTACTACACTGAAACAGAGTCAACTATTAGCCAATTTGTCTTTTTTATATCTTTCAGCTGAGATTGCTTTTGGTCTTAAACTTTTACAAGATTATAGAATCTCACCTCCCTTATGTATGGTAATTTTGAGAATTTTTTAAAACTTATACATGTGGTTTTCATGAATGATAATTTAGTTATGTTTGTTGGCCCTATTGTAAATTATTTGAAAAATTCTCAAAAAATTAACATTCATAAGGGAGGTGTCGGCGTTTCAAGCACCGGCAAGTAAATTTGTAAGTCAGAAGGGCCACGCGTTCCCTGTCCCTGAATGGTTAGACTCGAGAGCCCAAGGTGTATACTGGTTCGGGTCGAAAGTCCCTACTCCAGTTCGTTCGGTGGTGTTGTATTGCTTTTGGTGCAAATGGCTACACAACGTTTACAAGAAAGAACTCGTCCTTCCTCTTTTTCTCCGTCCCCCTCGTCAGGGGCTCCTGCCCCCCTTTATATAGTAGGAAAGGGCAGTTACATTGAGAATTGGGAAAGGAGGTGGCCTATGCTAAGAGCTTGATCCTTCATTCAGCGATTGGTCATCGTCGCCTTGCCCACGCCGGGTCGGTAGTCCCGTTGGGCAGGGCAGTTAGCCGCTTCGTCGGGAAATGGCGCACCTGCCTTCTGTGAGCCTGACGAGTGTTGACGTTGCAGTGTATAACGTTGGTACCGCCGGGAGGGCGTACCTTCGTATTGTACGTGGATCGGTTGATGGGACCGGAAGCTTGACTTCAGCGACCATTTATGCCATCTTGGGAAAGAGCCACTGCTCCGTCTGATCCGCCGATTGTCCCCGTCCAGTAGGGCACGCGGCCGTAGACCGGTGGAGGCTTTGACACGCGGCCCTTGGCGGAGATTGCCTTAATTTGGTCGGAGTCGGGGGATCCCGACCCGCCGCGGGGGTCGGGAGCCCTACTTGGTCGGGGACGCTCGTCCTGATCGGTCGGGGAGGGGCGTCCTTTGTGGTCCCACGGGTCCTTTGGTCGGTAATAGGCTTGGGGCAGCCTACTTGTTACCCTAGGCCGTTGGGGTACCCCTGGTATGAGTATTCGTCAGGAAGTAAGCTTCTACAATCGTGTAAAATTTGAAGACCAAACTCAATAGCATTTGAAATATATGAAATTGACAAAATGCTAAACAGTGAAAAATCACTATTCAACCGAATTTGTGTTTTTCATATCTCAGTTGAAAATGATTTTGGCCTTCAAATTTTACAGTGTTGTAGAATATCACCTCCCCTATTTATGTTAATTTGTTCATAATTTTTTAAAACTTGTACATGTAGTTTTCATGAATTTTACACGGTAAGAGTGGTTTACACATGATATGTTGCCTTTTACGATCCAAAAGTAATATGTTACTTGCTATTACACAAGATGTTACTATACTGAAACAAAGTGAACTATCAAAATAAGAATTTAGTTCTATTTGTATAATTTGTTTCAGTATAGTAATATTTTGTGTAATAGCTAGTAACATGTTATTTATTTGAATAGTAAAAGTCAGCATATCTAGTGTAATAGCTAAACAGAGGAATTCACCTATATATATATGTATATATGTATATGTGTATATATATGGGAAGCCTCTTTTCTACTCTCGGGAGTAGTTACTCCCTATGTCGTATCTCATAATATAGGGAGTATCTCGCGTAACGGAGGGTATGTATGTATAGTATACGAGTATATAAGACTAGCTAGGTGGTATTTACATTTTTTTAGAGGTGGTATGTACATTTTTTTAGATATACTCCTTTTTATGTGCGGATATAAAGGTATTTGTAAAATACGCTAAAAACTATGTACTCCCTGGCAATTTGTTCATGTGGATCACATTAGAATATTGTATAATTAGTATATGAATATACCCAAAGTGATAAAGGAGTATTTCAAGTTCGTTTAGGTAGTATTTCAGTGGTGGAAGTAACTACTCCCGGGAGTAGAATGTATGTCATATATATATGTATGTAGTACATATGTATATATAGACATGCTATTCTATAGCTGCGTGTAGTCTACGCGTCAGCCACCGATCGAGCCTTGTACTCAGCGCACTGAAATCAACTAGTAATGCGTTTCAGTAGTAAATTGATGTTCATTTGGTAGTAAAATTTGATTTATACGACATTTATTAGTGAGACTTATATCATATTGCTCGTCTCGTCGTCAGTAATCTACTGGTGAATTTCATTCGTCAATCGGAGCTACGAATAAAATTTATTGCTAAAAGAAAGAAAAAACAGAATCGTGTACAAACTAGTAAATGCTTTTATTAGTTAGTTGGCCACGGTAATATGTTTCAGTACTAAATTGATGTTCATACAGTAGTAAATTGATGTTCATTTGGTAGTAAAATTTGATTCATGCGACGTTTATTAGTGATATTTATATCATACTATTCCTCTCGTCGTTAGTAATCTACTAGTAAAATTCATTCATTAATCAGAGCTGTGAATAAAAAGTTATGGCTAAAAAAAAGAAAAACAGATTCGTGCACAAAGTAAAAAAGTGTTCTTGGTACGGTGACCAACTAGTAAACACATTTACTTCTGAGTTATTTCTAACATAGTAAAAAATATAATTTGCGGTAGTAATACTATATGACAGAGACACAGTTAATTAGAAAATCATAATCTAACAAACATAAGTTCGTTGAACATAGTCTGATGGTAATTTTTTTTTAATATTACAGAATTTGTGACTTTTTTTTCCGGCGGTCTTGCAGAAAGAATTCTTGTTAATATACACATCAACATTTTTACAATGAAATACAATACAGATTATTGCCGAACTTGTAATGAATTTCTTGATTTATTACTACCAAACTTGTTTTTTTTGTTGTACGTTGTCGACCGGTTCGTTGTACATTTTGGCCAGTGCGTGGAATAGCCTAATCTGCACGTAAGCACAGATTAGCACTATAGATATACATAGTAGCGCTATTCTACTCCCAAGCGTAGAATAGGTATTCTATGCTTCGGCCAGAGAGGCGCATGCAAAGCATCCCGCATATGCCCGTGTGTTGACTAAACGCATTGACTAGTCGTCGGTAATCAGTTACATGGCCAACCACTAGTAAATGTAGTAAATCACGAATCCCTCATTAATTGTTTAATATACTAACATTTACTATCTTATTTACTATATTCTACTATAGAACAACGAATGAATTTATTACCGAATTAGTAACGTGTCCAACCAATTTACTACTGTATGATAGTGAATCTACATAGAAATGTAGTAATTTCTACATATAGATGTAGTAAAATCTATTACCAGCCATCAAAATTACTGTTTATTAGTAATTCACGCTCCTCTTGTCGAAGGGCGGTGATGGCCTGGTTGATGGCGACCCGGACCAACCGACGTGCCTCCTCCGGGGCTTCCGGGTCACCGCCTCCCGTTCCCGCACTCTCCTCGCGGCTGCCGGCCATGAAGGCCAGGCGCTCGAACTGAAAAAAAGGAGGGACCACGACAGAGTCAAGTCACTGGATATAACTTTGGTCGGGGGTGAACCTTGATCGTGGCGTTAGGTCGAGGCGACCGAGTCTGGAAACACTCGGTCCTGCCCCGTCGTCGCGTCCTCGCCGCCGATCCCAAGGTGCTGGAGCCAGTTGCCGGGGCCTGAGGGTTAGCTAATATTTTGACCTGAAAAAGAGAGCCCGCAACGGAGTCAGGTCACTGAACGTGCCTTCGATAGAGGACAAACCTGAACCGTGGCGCCAGGTCGGGATGGCTGAGCCTAGAATCACTCGAGCCCGGGGGCCCCCTCGGCAGGCGGCCTCCCATTCAAATCACTCGACGGGGGAATAGTCGGCTTACGGCGATGAGGATCGGCTTACTGCGGTCAGAGCATCCCCAGAGGAATTTTTTAGAAATCCATGACCTCCGAGCCTGGGAAAGCTTCAGGCTCGGTGTTAGGTCAAGACGGTCGAACCTGGGAACACTCGGGCTTGGGCCAAGTTTTGGGGCGCCATGTCGAGACAGTCGAACTCGGGAATGCATCGAGTCCGGGGTGCCCCCCGAGGGTGGCCTCTGATTCGAACCTACTGCGGGGGAATAGTCGGCTTTCTGCGATAAGGATCGGCTTACTGCGACCGAAGCATCCCCGGAGGTGAATCTAGAGTCCATGTCCGCCGAGCCCAGGAATCGTCATCACGCTCGGGGTGCCCTCTGAGAACGGTCTCTGGTTGGCTTGTCTGTGGGGGAATGATCGGCTTACCCCGATAAAGATCGATTTACGACGACCGGGACATCCCCGAGGTGAACCTAGAGACCGCAACCTGAGGCCAAGGCACGCAGAGTGCAGGGGAAAGATTCACAGATATAGATAATAAAGAAAAAAAAACCTCCGAGTACCTCGAGGTCAGGAGGCTCTCGACGTGACCTCTAGTCCAAGCCCTGCTACAGGGGGGAGCCGAGACGCGATGAGAATCGGCTTACAGCTGACTGCAACCCCCTGGAGGTGGTCCTTATGATTACGCCTCGTGCCTATGTCGCTCGAGGTGCGAGGAGACATAAATGCGGGCAACAATAAAGAATAACTTTAATTTGCGGGTAAGGCACAAGGCCAGGCCTCGACACAGGGGAGTAGCTGGCTTATCGCGACGAGACCCGTCTTACCATGGGCTTGACTCCCCGAAGGCGGACCTTGAGAATGCGGTCGCGGTCCCTGAGACGCAAAAGAGACATTAGTACAGATAGGGGAAGAATCCCTTATTCCGGGCAGATACTTATGCTGGGCTTGATCCCTGTGGTGCGCGAGCGTAGACCACGCTCGAGGTGGCGGTCCAGGGATGGTCCTAGGTGCAAGGGAGCAGACAAAGCATTATAAGTATGAATGATGGAGCAAATATGCTTTCAGTGATCTAATGCTAGGTCGGCCCCCCAGCTCGAAACACTTACCGAGGGCGGTTCCGGGTACGAGCCCTGCCACAAGTGGATAGTCGGCTTACCGCGATGAGAGTCGTTTTACTGCGGACGTGGCCCCTGGAGGCGTACCTCGAAACCGTGACTTGTTCGAAAAAAAGGGGAACTAGACCAAGGCCTGAGTATCTCGAGGCCGAGGGTCTCGCGGGTGTGACCACTAGAGCGAGCCTTGGTACGGAGGGGAGTCGTGACGCGATGAGAATCGGCTTACTGCTGGCTCAACCCTCCAGAGGCGAACCCTAGGATCACAACCCGGAAACACATTTGCTCGAGACACAAAGAGGCATAAAAAAGATGGCACAATCATAGATGATAAAGTAGAAGCATTTTATCATGAAAGCGAAAGGCAGAGCATTAGACATAGAATTTCTGGAGCTGATCAATGTTCCACGAGTTCACGAGCTCTCGGCCGTCGGGCATGGCCAATCGGTAAGCACCCGTGCGACTTGCTGAAACGATGTTGTAGGGGCCCTCCCACATCGGGGATAACTTGTTGGCGCTGGACCGATCCTGAATCCGCTTTAGGACCATGTCCCCAACTAGGAGCCCCCTGGGTCGTACCGATCGAGAAGCATCCCTGCGAAGTGCTTGCAGGTAATGCGCCGACCACAGCAGCGCAAGGCACCTTACTTCCTCCGCCAGGGTGAGGTCGAGGGACCGCTCTTGCTCGGGGCCGACCTGGTCGACCGAGCTAACCCTGGTGGAGCCCAACGCGACTTCGAGGGGTAGGACAGCCTCGGTACCGAAGACGAGCCGAAAGGGGGTCGCCCCTGTCGCTCGGCTTGGTGTGGTACGAATGGACCAGATGACGGTGTGAAGCTTGTCCACCCAGCTCCGGCCCCGCCGCTCGAGCTCGTCGAAGACTCGCTTCTTGATGCCTTGGACGATTTGTCCAATGGCGCGCTCAACCGCCCTGTTGCTCTGGGGATGACTTACCGAGGCGTAGCAGATTTTGGTTCCTCTATCTTCGCAATACTCTTGGAACAGTTCGCTGGTGAACTATGTCCTGTTGTCGGTAATGATCCTGCAAGGGACCCCATACCTTGAGACTATAAATGAGCGAAAGAATCTTACCGCTACTTGGGTCGTGATGGCCGAGACTGGCTCGGCCTCGACCCATTTCGTGAAGGTGTCGATGGCGACGAAGAGGAAGTTCTTTCCCCCGACCGCCCGAGGGAAAGGGCCGAGGATGTTGAGGCCCCAGGTCGAGAATGGCCAAGCGAGGGGGATGGTCTGGAGGGCGTAGGCCGACTGGTGTGCCTTTCGAGCATGGAACTGGCAAGATCTACAGGCACAGATGATGTCCCGAGCGTCCTGGAGCGCCGTCGGCCAATAGAAGCCCATTCGAAATACCTTCCCGACCATTGTCCTGAAAGAAGAGTGAGCGCCGCAGAGGCCCGAATGGATGTCATTGAGCAAGTATTTACCTTCCTCTGGGGTGATGCACTTGGCGAGGACGCCCAAAGTCCCCCGCCGATACAACTGTCCGTCGATGAGCCCGTACGAGCATGCACGGCGCTTGAGCCTGCTGCCCTCGGCCGGGTCAGGCGAGAGTTCACCGAGGTTGAGAAACTTAACGAACGGGTCCATCCATGAGGGAACACTCTCGAGGAGGGCCACCGGCTCTTTTAGATCGACGACGATCGGGGCCGACACGGTCTCGAGGACGACGTCCGACGGGATTTCATCGTCGGACGACCCGAGCTTGGACAGGAGGTCGGCACCAGAGTTGTCCTTCCTGGGGACGTACCCGACCTCAAGGTTCTTAAACCACTTCTCCATCTTATGCACCTCGGCGAGGTACTTCGCCATTGAGGGCTCTGAGCATTGGTAGTCTTTGTTGTACTGGTTGATGACGAGCTGAGAATCTCCTCTCTCGACCAGTCGGCGCACACCCAGCGACTTGCATGCTCAGAGGTCGGCCAAGAGGGCCTCGTACTCCGTGACATTATTGGTCGCAGGAAAGCCGAAGCGAATCACATACTTCAGATGGCTTCCATGGGGGGTGATAATGAGGACACCAGGCCCCGAGCGCTTAAACAACCTTGAGCTGTCGAAGAACATGGTCCAGGGATCTTCTTCCTCAGCCTCGGGTTCAGGGGTGGGCTCCGCCGTCTGCTCGACAACGAAGTCGGCAAGCGCCTGCGACTTGATGTTGGAGCGCGCTACAAACCGAATGTCGAATTCGACTAACTCCATGGCCCATTTGGCGATACGGCCTCCTGCTTCCGAGTTCTTCAGGATCTCGCCGAGCGGGAACCCGCTCGGAACGACCACAGCGTGCGCCTGAAAGTAATGCCGGAGTTTGCGCGAGGCCATGAAGAGAGCGTAGAGTAGCTTCTGGACCTAAGGGTAGCGCTCCTTCGGTCCGTGAGGCATTTCGCTAGCGTAGTAGATCGGCTGCTGCCGACCATCCCGTTCGGCCTTTTCCTCACAGCAGTGCACCACTTTGAGGTCGCCTCAGACGGTTATGACGCCATGGGGCTCGGGGAGCTTCATGCAACGGTGGCCGTAATGGTTCGCCGCCATGAACTTGACCAAAGCTGGCCGCCCGAGGATGGCGTTGTAGGGGAGATCTCCGTCCATGACCTCAAAGGTGATTAGCTCGGTACGGATGTTCGCCGAGTCGTCGAAGGTGACGGGCAGGACCACCTGCCCGAGCGGAGTGGTCGAGCTCCCCGGCACGATGCCGAAGAAGGGGACCGCTATGCTCCTGATCTTTGACTGGGGAATCTGCATTCGGTCTAGCGTGCTAGCCAAGAGCAGGTTGAGAGAACTCCCTCCGTCAACCATAACCCTCCCGACCACGGTGTTGCTTACGGTCGGGGCGACGACCAAGGCGGTCTTAAGGTCCTTGGACATTCTCGGGGGAGCATCGCCCTGGGAGAAGGTGATCGGAATACCAGCCCATTTGCAATGCTGGTCGGCGGGCTTGTTGGCCGAAGCTTGATACACGGTGCGCGCGGCGCTTTTGAGCCCACGCTGAGATTGGTATGCGGATGAGCCACCGAAGATCATGTCGACATGGCGGTCGCCCTGCTTGAATTCCAGGTCGAGGCCCTGCGGGCCCTCGATGACACCGCCTCCGTCGGGTAGCTCGTCCCCCTTCAGGAGCGTGGGCATCTCTCCATGCCTGTCGTAGAAGGCGTCCAACTTGTACTGCCACGTTCTGACCCGCGGTCGTGGCGCGGGCTCGTGGAACAGCGTAACTTTTCGGTCGTGCGGGCCGGCCTCGTTGGTGTGAGGTCGGGTGACACCCTATCGGAAGTTGGCCTGACGCTGCCCCTGCGGCGGCGCGGCGCGAAGCTTCCCTAGTTGGGGTTGGCGTTGAGCTTGCTGATGTCACGACTAACCGCGCTAGGGCCGAAGCTCACCGCTGTCGGGTTGCCGAACCTCCATTACCTCGCGCCCGGCGCCCGCCGCAGCGACCACACGTAGCTGGCCACCGCCATCACGGCGATCTTGCCCTCGCTTCTTGATGCGCGGGTCTGGGCTGGCGTCCTTGGCGCCAGACGGCCCAGGCTCACCGGGAATGCGACCGAGCTTACCCTGGTCGTAGTCGCATTTCCAGCGGACGGCATCATTCGCGTCCGCATAGTATTCTGCCATTCGGAACAGTCTGTTGACACTGAGATCGGCGGTGATCTCCAGGTCCTCGGTAAGGCGCCTGTCCCGGACGCCGAACTTGAAGGCCTTGATGACGGCTTCGCGGGAGACGTTCGGGATTGAATTTCTCACGCAGGTGAACCGGCGGACGAAGTCGCGGAGGGGTTTGCCCTTGCCCTGGATGATGCAATCCAGGTCCCTTTCTCGCCCAGGACGCTCGTAGCGGCTCTGGAAGTTCGATCGGAGGGCGCTCCGCACCTGGCGCCATGACCGAAAGGCGCCAGGAGCCTGGTTGAAGAGCCAGGTGCGAGCAGCGCTGTCCAGGATGGTAGGGAGGTAGTTGGCCATTACAGTCTCGTCCCCGCCGGCCACCAGCATCGCGGTGGAGTAGATTGAGAGAAATTCGTCAGGGTTCTTGGTCCCGTTGAACCGCTCCATCGCGGCGGGCTTGAACCGAACCAGCCAGCGTACCTGACGAAGGCCGACGGAGTACGCTGGGCAGCCGTAGGTCGAGGCAGCACGGTCATCGCTGCTACGGTCGGAGTCGTCGTCGGCAAGACGATCGAACTCGAGCCACCGATGCACCCCGCACCGGCCTCGACGGTCAAGAAGGGCGTCGTTAGGACGGCAATGATCGCGAACCTTCTGATGCCTGGGGGGAATATCCGGAGAAAGTCCTCCGGAAGTGTTGCTACTCGAGCGAGCACTGCCACCGCTCTGCTGATCATGGGGACGCCCGCGCGTCAGGCCCGGGTCTCAATGAGGTGGGGACGGTTGTGGCGGGCTCCGGGCCCGTGGATTCGGAGTCGGCCGGCGATGGCGGCGGTGGTCGCGCGACGAACTGTCGTCGCTTTTTAGGGAGCGAGGCCCGGGGGGTCGGCGACGTTCTTGCTACGAGGGCGTGACCTCATCGGCCGCCCTGCCAAGCTCCTCAACAAGGGATCGGCAGAAGAGGGACGACCTTGCCCGGGTAGTGTCAGCCATGACCCGGGCAATGGCCTGCAAACGTTCCCGGTTGGGATCGTCCGGGCAAGCAGGGTTGTGGCGCCCAGACGAGGCGTGGAGCCCTTCGCGCTCCTCTCGTCGGAGGGCGGTGATGGCCTGGTTGATGGCGACCCGGACCAACCGACGTGCCTCCTCTGGGGCTTCCGGGTCGTCGCCTCCCGTTCCTGCACTCGCCTTGCGGCTGCCGGCCATGAAGGCCAGGCGCTCGCGTCGCGGTAGCGAAGGCGAGAACATGGAGGTAGAGCCTTCGCATTCGGGAACCGCCTCCGAGTCCAGCCCTGCTGATCGTGACATACCGTCGTCGGAGCCGAAGGTGCTGGCGATGCTGGAGCAGTGAACTCTGAACGAGCGAAATTCGGGCCCCACGGTGGGCGCCAGTTGTCGATGATCGGGACCATCGACCGCAAGAAGGGGGATGCGATCAGATCGTTTGGGGCGAGGCCCGAAGTCGTGCTCGTTCGGAGGCGCCTAGCGTCGCGGGATGTACGTCGGGGAAGAAGAACTAAACACGAGATTTATACTGGTTCGAGCCCCCGGGGTCGGGTAACAGCTCTACTCCAGTCTTGCCCTGAGGCGAAAGGTGTATATTCGGTTCGGTGGAAGAATGCAAACAGGGCCCGAGCCAGGGGTCGCTCAGGAGCCTGGCCGCAAGGGGGAGCTTGAGCATCTCCTTTCCCGTTGCCGCCCTACTGTATTGTTTCTTGGTGCGTCTCGTGTGTTTTTCGTGTCTTCCGCCGTGTTCTCCTTTTTTCCCCTCTTTGGTCGGGGCGATCCGTTGCTTTTGTAGCCATCCGGGAGCCTTGCTGCTTGGTCCCGAGGCTGACATCAAGAGCCCGTGGCGAGTTGACGGGGGCTGACGAGAGGTGTCAATAGCCGTTGAGAGCTTGATGGGAGCTGTTGAGAGCTTGACGGGAGCTGTTGAACCCTAGTTCTCACGCAGGGGCAGGTAAAGCGCTGATTCTCACGCAGGGGAGAGTTTTTACACGAGATATATAAAATGTTACATATGTATTTTTCTCCAAAGGGCGTGGAGGTGTTGAGGTCGAGGTGTCGAGGTCGAGGCGATGGTGCCTGCCCTCGCGCCTGTGCCCGAGCTCGTTGGTCCCGAGCCCGAGCATCGGGAGAGCACCTCCCAGGTCGGAGATGAGCCCCCGGGCCCGCGAAAAGCCGCCACGAGGCCCCGGGGGGATGCTTACACGTGGCGAGGGTACCGATCCCTAACAATTAGCGAGATTTATATCATTCTATCCCTCTTGTCGTCAGTAAGCTACTGGTGAAAATCGTTCGTGAATCGGAGCTACAAATAAAAAGTTATAGCTAAAATAAAGAAAAAACAGATTCTTGTACAAACTATGAAATATATTTATTAGTCGGTTGACCACCGTACTGATTTCAATAGTAGCTTCATTCATTGTTCTATAGTAAAAATCTAGTAAAGAAGATAGTAAATGTTGGTGTATTAAATAGTAAAATGAGAGATTCGTGATATATATATATATATATATATATATATATATATATTACTAGTATAATTACTTGGGGCACCATGGAGCCTGGGCTCCATGATACAATATGGGTATATTCTCCTATGTATTGTATGCGTAATTTTTTGAAATTTTTAGGATGTTGAGTTTAACTTGTTTACTAACTAGTTCAAACAAGTTCGAATTGAAATTTAAAATAGAGTTTCCTTTTTTGATGATAGTTTGACTGTAGGTATGTGCTGAATATATATATATATAAATCAGCAAGGCATGCACTCTAAATTCGTTTAAAATCTTTGACTTCAAGTATATTTTTTCAAAGGTACGCGTTTTATTTGAATTGTTATAGATGGGTATATACCCTAAAACTAAATTTTTTGAAAAATATACCCAAATTTGACCTGAATCCGTGCATTTGAAATTATGGAGCCTAGGCTCTATGGTGCCCCATTTCAGCATCCTATATTACTATCCATAGGTATATATATATATGTCTATAATGCAGTAGTAATTTTATGTTCATTTGACAGTAAAATTTGATTTATGTGTACAAATAATGAACCATATTTACTAGTTTGTTACCCCTGATGCTTGGCTCGGTCAACTGGAGCAGTCTCGATGCACTGATTAGTTGCATGCATAGCTTGATCGGACTTCGTAAACTAGCTGACGTGCTACACACAGCTGAAGAATAGCGCCTATACACACACATCGCTGGCTCCATTCGTTAGATGAGCCTTTCAACACACTAATAATAAATTACTGCCTTGGCAAACATCATCAAACTATCTTTCTAACAACCATTTCAACACATCTATAACCAATTACTGCCTCAGCAGTTCATCATCAAACCATCTTTCTAACTGCATTTGATTTAGATTTTTCTTAAAAGAGATTTTTTTCAATGCATGGGTGATATCACATATAATCAAATATCTTTGATTGAAATTACTTAGATATGATCAAGAGATTGCTTGCCTGAATTTTGATAAAAATAAACGTCCTCACACAGTTGCTGCTGAAGATCACTAGACGGATTGGATTTAATTCTTGAAATTATAAAAAAAAGCTATACTCAGGTGGCTATTAGATTTTTACATATTTTATGGCGTCCAACCCTCTTTAAAATTTTGCTAAATTGATATAGTTATAATGCCCTTTTTGATTTTGGGGTATTTTTAAATTGACGTATTTTAACTAGGCACATGTTAGTTTGGAATGTTTTTATTTGCCAAATTTTAATTTGGTACAATTGATTTGGATGATGCGTTGATCCGATTAAAAATTTTCTCCTCTTGTTTTTCACCCCGCCCTTATCCATTCCCCATTCTTCTCCTCATCTCCTCTCTCCTCTCCCTCATGCTCATACTCCCGGTTGCTTCCTCCTCCTTCGGTCGCTCCCCTTCGACCGGCTCGCTGGTCGCCGTTGGCGTTGCTCCTACCTCCGGTCGCTGTCCTCCTCCTCCCAGCCTCTGTGCCCCGGACCACCTTCGCCCTCACTCTAGACCCCACCCCGTCATGGCCTCCCTGACCACAGCCACCTCGGCCCTCCTCGGGCCGCCGCCACCTCGGCTCAGTTCTCAGCCGGCCTCCTCTAGTGAGGCTAACCCTAACCTATTTCCCCCTTTTCTTTACTGATGCTTGCTTACAAATGTGACCTGATGGTTGATTTCCTTTCCTACTTAACTGGCATGGGTTGATGATGATTATCTGGGGTGTATTTGAGTCAGTGGTGCTGCGACGATACCTACTGAGCCCTTATACGCTGGGAGTACATTGGCTCAGTGGGCACATACAGTGCCGCCCCTAATGCGATCTATCTGAAACCTTAGTGGCCTCTATTGCTATTTACTGTTTCTCTAGTTCATACTTAAGCTATGTTGTCATCTATGTTCTTGGAACTAAATGAGTTGCAAGATGATTATTACCTAGGAATGCAGAAGGATGGAATGGGTTTGGTGACGTGAGGCTGTCAACGTGGTTGATGTGTGGGGGTCCTTGCTCATTGGCTTCCTGCTCCTGACCTTCTTGGCTCCTTGTTCTTGCCTCTAGAACGTGGCTTTGGTGGTCTGGCTATGGGTTGGAAATGAGTCGGGGTTGGGTGTGCTTGGCTAGAAGTTTCCTTTTAATTGTGGTTTTTTCACTTTTTACTATGTGATATTTTACTTTTTACCATGTGATATTTTCGGGAACTATTTGGGCATGTCTATGGTTACTCGATAAATACAGGTTTGTTTTCTGTCGAATGATGAAACCAAGTTAGCGAGAGATGCTGACTGACTCCGAACAGTTTGGTATCTCAATGAGCGATACCAATATCATACGGGTCTAACAGCACATATCTAGTCTTTCAAGTTCTACATTACTCGCCTTTTATTTATACGCATGACTAACAACTTTTAGGGAATTGATGCCAAGGATAAACAGAAGCTTGGGTCTTAGAGCAATTGTAATATTCTTGTAATTTTTCTTTTTTGTTGTAAATTAATACTTGTGTTTGTTGTGAGTAATATTCTGTATGACATTGTGGTTAATGAATAAAATAGTTTATATTTTATTTATATGTATCATTAATGTGTTAATGATCTCTTTTGCGCTATTGAAAGTTTAGGTTGTTTCAATGACATTGAGTAGGAAAGAGGAAGAGAAACCCGGACCTTTCATGTGCCCTTTCACGTGTAATCTGTTAATAATCTCTTTTGCGCCATTGAAAGTTTAGGTTGTTTCAATGACACTGAGTAGGAAAGAGGAAGAGAAACCCGGACCTTTCATGTGCTCTTTCACGTGAACGTAGCACGACAAACGCTCCAGCACTCATGACTCATCCATCTCGGTTGCGTCTTGCAAGGAGACTCGCGATAGTTGATCATTTCGGATGGTTCATAGCAAGAACAATAATCGTGAAACGGAGTATCTTTAGTTTTTGACACCAATGAACCATCAAATCTATTGAAAACAATGTGTTCAAAGGAATATATGAATTATCCTTACGGCAAACGTGTGGACTGTGTTTTTTTTTTGATAAATCTAACCTATTCCAAACTAATTATAAAAATAACCTTATCTTCAACTCCGAAAACGCCGACAGCCGATACGTGTCACCTGCCATATTCCCGCACCGTAGAAGCGTGCGCTTCCGTGACCAGGGATCTAGCTATTTTTATAATTACATTTAGAAGATAGTTAAATTTGTAAAATATTTTTGTCATAGGACTAGTAAAGTGATGATTTTGCATATTTCAAGTCTGGTCAATACGGAAAAAAAAACAAATTGACAACAATGAGTTTCAAACTTTCAATCCAAACGGAGGAGCACAACATAAAATAACGATGGGAAATAAAATAAAGAGTTGGGCCCCAGCCTACGCCAGGAGAAGACCCAAATCAAACCATTTACGCGATTTTTTCCTTTAAAAAATAATTATGGGAAAAGAGCCCGTAGGATTAGGAAACAAAATTGCTAACTAGTCCCTAACGTCTCAACAAATACAAAAGCGCCGCCTCACGCGCAAGTCACAAAAAGATTGTTGCAGTGGCCAAGTCGTAAAAATCCCCATCCAAGTTTCCAACACGACACAAACCCTTCCCTTCCCGTGGAAGCACAGCACAACACCTGGAAGGCTGGAACCATCGGGCCCCGATCAAACGCAACTCCCTGTGGAGAGAAGCAGCAGCAGCCGTTCGTCTCCGGCGCCGGCGAGCTCCACGGCCACCGCGCCGGCGCGGCCATGTCGAAGAAGAAGGCGGCCACGACGATGACGCTCAAGGACTTCCACGGCGGCTCCATCCCCTCCGAGCTCCCCCTCCCCTCCGCCCCCGGCGTGTAAGTGCACCAAACCCTAACCCCACCTACCCGCTGCTCCGACCCCTCATCCCGCTGTGACTGACCGACTCCCTCTCGTTCTCGCAGCTCCGCACGACCGCCGGACCGCCCCGTGGCCTCCCCGTCCCCCGCTTCGGCCGCATCCGCCCGCCCGCGCGCTCCGGCCGCCTCCTCTGCTGCTGCTGCGGCGGCGGCGGCCGCGGTGCCTTCCTTCCTCACCAACCCCTCCCGCATCGGCCGCCACTTCGACGAGGACGAGCGAACGCCCTTCGAGGCCGCCTCGCCGCGCCGCCCGGCGCCGTCGCCCCCGTCGTTTGCCCCCTCCCCGGCGGTGGGGGCCGCCAGATCCGGTCCCGGGAACGTCTGGGGGCCGAGGAGGGAGGTGGCCCTGGCTGCGGCGCCTGTGGGCCCCGCCCCCGCCTCTGGCCAGATCTGGTCGGCGACACGCATCGCGCAGGCGAGCGCCGTGGAGAAGGTGATCTCTGGGAGGTGGCACTCGTCGATGCCCTCCTCCCCACCGGCGCCTGTGGCGGCCCCAGTGATGGAGACTCATGTGGCCCCGCCCGAGATGGAGAGGCCAAGGTCGGTTGGAGTGAGAGAGCTGGACGGTGGCATGGAGAGGGGCGCGGCACCGCTGAGGCCTGCGTCGCATGAAGGCAGGGTTGGGGAGGGGAGAGGCGGGGAAGTGCCAGAGAGACCCAAGTTGAAGCTGTTTCCTCGCTCTAGGCCAGTCGATGCTCCTGAATCATCTCCTACCTATGTTGAAGAGAAGCAGGTTGTTACTTTTGTTCCTTCTCACATTTGTCTTGTTCGGATTGCAACTTGAGATGGCATGCCTTGCATGCATCCAATAGTAACAGTAGTGGAGCAGTGTTAGTTAATCAAGTGGTGTTTGCAAACCTTATAAGAGATATCCCCACGCAAAGTGATACATGATTGTGTTATGTAGCTTTGTGTTATTTGTGATTTTATGATTTTGATAATTTGATATGCATTAGGTTCACCATGACATGGTGGAAATGTAATCATTTTTTTCTTGGTGGCGTGGATTACAATTGTATAGGTGCATCAGGTCCCCATGATTGCAAATGTCATGCAGGTTGAGGTTGTTCATGACGTGCACCAGAGTGTGATGGCTGTTAAAATAGGAGTGGCAGAGGCGGATGCTGAGAGCAGGGCAGCTGAGCGTCCACGACTGAATCTGAAACCTCGCTCCAATGCGGTGGGACAGTCTGATGAAAATGCTGCAAAGGAAAGGTATGTGATGTTTAGCTTTTTGTTTGTTACTTTTCTGTTTGTTTTGTAGGAAATTCTTGAAAATTTAATTTAACCATTTGGTGCTTGCTTTAAGTTAGTATATATCTTTTGCCTGTCATATGTGCAATACACATTTTCCTGTCCAAGCACCTATTTATTTTCCATTATATGCCAACATTGCATATATCACTCCTGTTAACTGATCTATGATTAATTTCAAATAGGTGTATTATGGGAAAACTGGTCTTCTGTGTTTGTTTGCAATATGTACATTCCCATTCATGTTTTCTGCTGTACGCAATCAAGAATGGCTTGTTTCATTGTTTTGGATTGTGCCTGTTTGGCAGATGAGCCTAACACCTAATATGTATTCCAAGGTCATTGTTTTTTCTTTGTTGAACGATTGCACATAGCTCATACTTAACCGAAGGGCATAAGACAGGTTCTACTGTCTGTCTGTTCAGGGTGGCTTTATATCATTAGCCGGTGCTGATCACCTTTAGGTTTCCTTTGGTATTTACTGTTTGGGAAACACTTCCCTCTAGTTGCCTATTGCATACCATATGTGGAATGAGTGATGTGTATGGGTAAACATTTTAATACCATCAGAATGCGTTCATAAAGGTTGTTTGAATTTGTCACGAGGAATAAATTGTAGCTCTGCTTTGGACAGGACTGCAAGGATAGTGGATAAGGAGAAGTATTTTACAATTGATGTGTGTAATGAGTGGTTGCAATAGTAGAATAAAATCTAGATGCTGTTATCTTTAATTTGTTTCCAGCACCCCCATCTCTTATTTTTCAATCTCTGAAAGCTTGGAATCTTTGTTTTGACAATTTGTACTAGTGCTGAATTTGTTAGCAAGTCCATAAGCAATCAATCTGGCACTCAATATGTTTGATAAGAATTATCTGCAAGGCCTCTAAGTTTATTTACTGTAGAGTATTTTGTCAATATCTTGATATAGTTTTTTTTAATTACTCTTATGTTCCTTTTGTTGTTTTCAAATGCATCAGGCAATCGCTATTTGGTGGTGCTCGCCCTCGGGAACAAGTATGTGCTCTGCTTTCCCTCTCCTCGTGTGGCTTTTAGTGATATGTTATTTATGTTTCCTTTTGTCTCTAGCTGAACCAAAAGCTGATGGCCATCTTTCTAACTACAGGTTCTGAGAGAACGTGGAATAGATGCTTTGGCAAGTGATCTGGAGAAGACCTCTCCAGTTGGCAGGTAGTTAAGATATAAGCCTTTTAGATACAAACAATATATTGGTACATTTTTTCACTTAACAGTTAACACTAGTAGCTTTCTTGTAGTCAAGGTGTGCTGGTTATTCATCTTGAGTGCCTTGTCTTGCTTCCAATTCCCTTGCTATGGCTTTTATTATGTAATTCCAATTTGTTGCTTGGAAGCTACCAGGTTTTTAATATTAGAGAGCATACACATTCAGGTTTTGTAGTTTGTTACTTGAGTGGAATGGCAAGAAATGAGTTGATTGCTGTGGGGGAAATGTTAGGATAACATTTTTATTTCTAATATGTGATTGATTGAATGCCTGCATGCTTGATTGGGAGTAACAATAGTTGAACAGTGTGCTACCACTGGAGACAGATGTGCTGCCAGACAATCATACTTATTTGGTTCTTGTGTATCATGGAAATAAAATTTGTAGCTGTGTATGAAATTACGAACAAGGTAAGTTTAGATCGTAAATTGGATCTGGACCATAGTTTATGTTCCTATTATAGGCATGGGACCGAAGGGTTGACACAGCTGGCTACAATGAGAAGCGTAGGTGTGCTATATAAGCCTACAATTGATGGGATGCTACGAGGGACTTTGCTCTTAAAGCCCCGTTTGGTAGTGCTTCAGCTCCTGCTCCCTAATTCTGCTCCGACTCCTTCGGATTGCGATCTTCTGAAGAACCAGGAGCAGTTAGAGGAAGTGTTCGGCTACCAGATTCTTGAGGCAGTGGCGGTCAGTGGCGGCGCTGGAGGTGGGGACGGCGGCATTCCAGGAGGGGTCGAGGCGGCGCTCCAGGCAATTGGTGATCGAGCGACCGGCGACAACAGCGCGGGGTTGAGGCGACCGTTCGGCTCCAGACGGGGTCAGGGCGACCGGCAACTGAGCGATGACGGTGCGGGGTCGAGGCGGCGAGGACGGGGAGCGGAGTCGCCTCAGCGGGGACGGGAAGCACGGTCGAGGCAGCGGGGACGGGGAGCGGAGTCGCCTCAGCGGGGACGGGGAGCAGGGTCGAGGCGGCGGGGACACGGAGCGGGGTCGCCTCGGCGGGGACAAGCGATGGAGACGAGCGACGGGACGAGCGAGATGGGGACGAGCGTGGATTCTTGCAGGGAGCAGGGTCTCAGCCGCTTCTCGCGCTACGTGCAAAACCGAGAATCACTCCGTGGTGATTCTGATTCTAGCGAATTGGGAGCAAGGCCGTTCGGTAGAGCTCCTGCTCCTCCGGCCGAGAATCCGGGAGCCGGAGCTCTACCGAACGGGGCCTAAGATAGTAAAGTTACAGTTTGAGTGCTGTTGAAAGCAATTTTGCTTGATGGTATTTTTAGCTAGCCAGTGTATGCCACTTGCGTAGGCCCTGGATGGCTAGATGCTGAATTCAGTTCCTTTGCACGCATTTTAAGTTAAGAAGCAGATTCTATCGTAAAAGTTTGCAAGGTTTGCTTTTGGAGCTTCAAGGAAGGAGGTTGATATGGAAAATTGTATAGGTTTTACCTGGCTTGCATTGTGATTTTCCTGGTAGCCACTGCACAGTTGTATGATTCGCTTGTTATGTGTTTGTTTCTAAGCAGTAGTTGATGGTAAAGCATTTTTTTCTGGGGATTGTTTTTCTTTTATGCAAAGATTACTAGAGAGGCATAAGTTGAATGTGTGTTACATTTATTAATAGTCTGGCATTTTGTAGGTCTAAAAATGAATTTGCAAAGGTTGAGCAGAAGGTTGATGCTATGTCCATTAGCTCTTCAGGTGAAAAGGCTGAGAATTTTCCATCTAGTCATAGAGGCCCAAGGAATGATGACAGGAAAGAATACCGGCTGGATACAGACAGGGCTGACACATATAGGCCTACACGACGGGAGGACAACAGGAGGGTTGCTAGAGATGTGGAGAAGCCGCCTGAGCAACCACGTCCAGAGCCTGAAACCTGGCGTAAGCCAGTGGAGCCACCGAAGCCTGATGTTAATGCACCTCGTTTCGGGAAAGCAGCGACTGCATTGGAGCTTGCCCAAGCCTTCTCGAAGTCCATGTCTGATACTGTGCCACAGAGCCGCTTGACCAGTGTTCCTAGTCCAAGAGTCCCTCCGAGCCCAGGGCCTAGGGATCAGGTTGGCTTTTCAAGGCTCACTGACAGCAGGGCATTACACACTAGCCCATCGCAGCGAAAGATTAACGGTTACTGATCTTGTGGCACACGCCTGCTATGCCCCCGTGATGACAGATTCAAATATCATGGCCTCACTGAAGCGCACTCTTTATCTTCATGTTCAATTATTCCAGCATTGGAAAGTCCCAATGGTTGCTCTTTTGAATGGCGACACATGAGGGGTGCTAATCTTATTTAGCAAACAAAGGTTCCTCTCATAACTAGGTGGTCCATTTCCTCTCTTGATAAACCAGAGATGGGAATTTATAACTATTTCCGCTTATATTCTTCAGCCTGCTACCCGTGATTAAGATGGGGAACAATCGCTACCTGTGTGCTGCTAGTTTGATGTGCCATGTATGTTTCTGGTGTGCTTGTTAAGATGTTGCCGGATCAGTGATGTGCAGCATATATATTACAATGCTTGTGCGCGCTCTCTCAGATCGGGCGGATGGTGATTTCATTGCTTTGGTTTTCAGATCCTTTCATTGGCACATGATTCTGTAGCACGAAGACGTATGAGTAAAGAACATTTACTTCTTCAGTCCAACTGTATGATTTCTGTCATGATTCCTTTTTTTTATCTTTTATGTTTTGCTATTCACTGGAATGATCCGAATTTGGTGAGTCCGATTGAACTACTGAAGTTTTGGATCGATTCTCCGTCGTTGAGCGATCTAGGTTTCAGAAACTAGACTGAAATGTCGAGTTATGGACACCATAGTTAAATCCAGGATAATTAGCGGCTCGATCGATCACGTCATGTAGGAGAACACAAGAATCATAAAAGACGATGGGAACCGAAAGGCACAACGCAAAGAGGGGGAGAATCCGAAACAGTAGACATGCACATCAGAAGCATTAGGAATCACAGGATCAGCAGCTTTGCAAGCTCAGATGCGAGCAGAGCCGTCATGGTCGAACCACACTTCCACACCCGTCAGCTACACCACCGCCGGTCCGCCCCGCCCCGCCGCCGTGCGGATTTGTGATCTCGTTTGAGCTCAGAACAGGAACGCCGTCGGCGCGAACGCCGGCAACACCGTAGGTGCTCCGAAGTGCCTGCACGTGGAGAAATGCACATGGGTCAGTGTCAAGAACGTCGATATTTTTAGTCTCCAAACATTGTTGGATTCAGTCTTGGTTTACAGCATTGACAAACATAGCCAGTACTACAGGGTAACTGAACTTTGAACACCCGATGTATGTTGAATACTGATGCTCGTGCAAAGTTGCAATTTGCACTGCATGGCCTTTTTAGTAGTACCAATGAATGGTCTCGAGAGACAAGTAGTACTAGTAGTAGGCATCAGGGTCACAGGCTGAGTCACAGGCTCACAGCCTTACTTGACTGGGGCAGTGTAGCTTGAGCTTGACTAACAGTAAAGTAAGGAAATGTCTCTTTCTGACACATGCACTACCGCTAAAAAAGAGGAAATTATTAGGTCTAGAGATCCTTCCCCTTTGTTCTTGATTCTTTTTTTTACTGCACTTTGTTCTTGATTCTGATATGGATAGTGAGCTTGTCTACCAATGGAGATTCCATCGGCAGGACAAAGGTGGTCCATGCAGTTCCAGGGCTTCAGAGATTTTTTTTTTCATTTTGGGGTCCATGTCCTGTTCGTGCACCAACGAACATATTAACCAAAATTTAGTTATATATATACACACACAGGGATGAATTCCTCTGTTTAGCTCAGGGATGCTCGAGTTTATTGATAGAGTGGTTTATATAAAGGCGGGCAAGAATTGTTTATCTTTCTTTTTTTTGCGAGGATAATTTTTTATCCTTGTGTTACGAAAATATCGAATCGTTGATTTCTGATTGAACATGACTAATGTTAGGAACGCATGCATGTGCAGTTTGAGCTAGAAGTCGCAGTGTTGCATAGGCATGACAACACGGCTTAATTCTGCAGTCACTAGATAATTATAAGCTAGAATCAAGTGTATAAGCTAGTTGCCAAAAAGGAGCATTGACTTGACACATATGCTCCTGTGAAACCAATTAACTATCTTGAGTCAACTTTCTGTCCAACCAATTAGGTACCCAAGGTTACCAACCAAGTGACCAACTATTGCATCCAACCTTCAACCCTATCTGTCCAGTGTCCACCTTCCAAACTAGAAGATCACGTTCACGGCAACAAGGGAAATAACAAAATTGCCTAGCATATGCATGGACCGTTGACTCAAAACCATGTGCTCACACCGTCACAAATACATATTATTTTAAACATTAACACAGTCCTCAAAATACAATTATAAATATGAATTTTTATTGTAATATAATTATAATACCCAATAAAATTATAATATTATGAAAATAATTTTTGAGAATATATATATATATATATATGAGATTTTCATATAATTTTTTTTAAAATATTGATAAATGAAGTTAAAATTCGGACTGCATATGTCAAAAACAACATGAATTTGTGGCTCCAGGAGAGTATATCTGCTAGAAGCATCTGTGGCCCGACAAAACTCTCTGCGGTCCCCACTTGGAGGCAAGTGCAGGCAACGTCTATCCAACAGCGTTCCAACCTCGCAGGAGGAACCGGCACGCATGGGGAAGATAGCCCGCCCCAATGTCAACGCACACGTGTCGCGATCCCGTCCCTAATCCGCCAAATCCAACGGCTGTGGTTTACTACTGGCGCGCGCGCGAGAACACAGCGCCTCACACGTACGCACGCTGCACGCACAAGAACTCACCGGAAGTCATCGTAGTCCATCCGGGCCGCGCGAGGCGACGACCTCGCCTTGGCCTTCGTGGCCGCCGCCGGCTTCGCCTTCGCCTTGGCAGCGGCCACCGTGGCGTCCTCGGAGATGGACACCAGCGTCGGCGTCCACGCCGCTGACCCCGACGACGAAGGCCTCCGCCGCCGCTTCTCCGCGGGCGCCGCCGCGTCCTCCATCGCCACTGGAGCCGGTTCTGGCGTTACCACCGCCTCCACAGGCGACGATGGCCGGCGCGCGCGCCTCACGAAGGCGAACAGCTTCATGGATCGATCTCTTATGCTTTACGATACGATCGAATGCAAATTAAAGAGCTGGCTAATCTTGCATCACGGGAGGCTTTGTAATGGGCGTAATGGCTACGGGTCGTGCTTATAATAGTCTTTGGTGGCGGCTTTGCACCACTTGTTAGTTGCTAACGCAATTGACTAAACTGCCCTTGCTGGTTGCGATTTATTTTTCCCTTCTTGTAATTAGGGACGGTATGTTTTAGCTTTTGATTATGTATTCTGGCTCCAAAAGCAAAATAAAAAATAAACAGTTTAATTCTAGAATCTGATTCTCACAATCCAGTCCACCCATATACACTAGAATCCACAATCCACTTCATATGTGCTTTTGGATTTCAGCTTTTAGAGAATCATCTTCTCTACAATCACAATCTAGAATTAGCTTTTAGAGAATCTAAAGCTAAAACAAACATGCCTTTAGTCTACTGAAATTGCAACCACTGGCTCGCTGTACGGAATTTAATAATTTCAAGTGCGGCCTGCGTGCACGCCATAGCTACAATTTGCATAGTTTGATTGTAGTCCGACTTGCAAAGTTTATAAGACATATTTTCTTTTGACACGTAGACTAAGGAGATATCAATAGTAACTAGATTATCTCTAATTATTATCTCTAAGCACAATATTCAATGAATACATGTAGAGAATATAAAGTAATGTTGAACATTTACTAGGGATATAGAGAGAATATCACATTAATTTTGAGTTGGAATATGAAATACGTCTTATATTTATATACAAGACCATTCAAAATATGTGTCTTATAAGCTGAAAGACCATGTGGAGATCTATCTATGTTTGTGATGAGTTATTGACTTGTGTTTGAGTTTGTGGTGCTCAAGTTTGAGTTAAAAATATGTTTACTTTAGTTTTGAGTAATTTGGTTTGGATGGTCATGACTTTATCCTAAGTGGTCATGACTTTGTTCCTATAGTGCTCGTGACCTTCAAGACCACTAGAGTGGTCGTTCCCTAGAGAGATCGTTCTCTAGAAAGGTCATTCTCTATAGTGATCATGACCACTATGAGAATGGTATAAAGCTCTAAGGACCTCTGTGGAAGTGGTCGTGACCACTGTAAAAGTGATCTAGAGCTCTAAGTATCTCTATGTGAGTGATTGTGACCACTGTAAGAGTGGTCTAGAGCTTTAAGGATCTTTATGACAGTGATCATGGCCACTGTAGGAGTGATCGTGGCCACTGTAAGGGTGAAATAGACCTTTGTAGGAGTGGTCTAGACCTTTGTGGATCACTTTAAGAGTGGTCTAGACCACTATAGGAGTGGTTTAGAGCTCCAAGTACCTCTATGAGAATGATCATGACCATTGTAAGAGTGGTCTAGACGTCCAATGACATATATATATGAGTGATCGTGACCACTGTATGAGTGGTTTAGACCTCCAAGGCTCTCTATGGGAGTGATCGTGATCACTGTGGGAGTGGTCTAGACCTTCAAGAACCTCTATATTAGTGGTCGTGACTACTGTGGGAGTGGTCATGAGCCCTTGTGACCTCTCATGGAGTGGTCGTGACCACTGTGGGGGAGTGGTCTTGTGTGGTCTAGACCTCTATATGAGTGGTCATGACCTCTTGGTGAGTGGTCTAGACCTTTGTTTGAATGGTCGTAAGCGGTCTAGACATATCTAAAGTAGTCATGGACGAGAATGGCTATGGGCTAAGGTGGTCACATGCTATTTAATTCAAGGTGAGATCTTTTGATATTTGACTAGTCACTTATCGTTGTGTGATTACTGGTGCATGTTATCTTAGACATTGCTATGTGATTGTTTGCTTATCTGTGTTGGTTGCAGGACTCCATGGCTAGGTCATGATGAGGTGCAGGTGAGACCGGGACTAGGCTAGGAGAACTGAGATTCAGAACGATCAAGGGTCGCTAGAAGATGACTGAGATCAGGAAGTGGTTGCAAGCCGAAAAGACAAGGAGCCAGAGCATGAAGCATTGGTGATGGACATGATAGGCAATGGCAAGGTAGACCGGGACTAGGCTCAGGGAGAAGTTGAGGTCTAGAACGGTCAAGAAAGCTGAAGCCGTCATAGTGAAACAGACAAGGATATATGGCGTGCCTAGTGATTTGGGCCTGTTTTCAAGCGAAGACGGTTCGGGAGAGTCCGAAAGCATGAGAGGCTTGTCGGCAAGTCGTTAGGGCCACATGGAAGGTGATGAAGTATGGGTGATGCTTCAAGTGGATGGACGGGATGCTAACTTGAGCTCTACTCAAGCGAATGAGGATCGTTGGATCAAATGTTCACGAGTGGAGTAGAGGCTAAGTTAGTATGTTCAAAACCCGTGATGTTCAAAACCTGTGATGTTGTTAGGTTTTGGGTTAGCCCATATATGTGTGAGTGAGTGGAGGTTACTCCCAGTGTGCTATAAATGGAAGGTTAGAGGGATGTCTCCAATACCTTGGTGGGTACCTTGTCAGTACCCAGGTTGGAACCAAGGTCGGAACTAAGCTTTAGAGAAGGGTTATTTGGTTTCTTTGTGCTCTGTTGAGTTTTGCCCACTTGGAGGTGTGGCTTTGTAACTTGTCTACCTGGAAGTGTGACTTTTGTAACCATCCCTCTCTAAACAATGCAAGATCCAAGTTCATCTATGTTTTGAAATCTATTTCATTCTTGCATTTTGCTTGGTCCTTTCTTGCAACATGAGTTGTGTTTCACCGCCTTCTACTTGCTCTGTCTCTACTAGATCTAGGATGCATAAGAGGTTGAGAAGTTTATCAAGAACATATTCCAACCCAGCAAGATTCACTAGAGCTTATCTTTGCTAAAGTTTTTGCTCTCCCTTCTTTTTGAGTCTTTGATCTCTTTTGGTTTCTTTCTCTCTTGACCTTGTGTTACCAAGGATGAATGATTAATGGATGAATCTTTTACAGATCATATACCAATCATCTAGGCAAGCTTTGAATAAGATCTCAGATTCTTCTCAAGAAACCGATAAATCTTTTCTTAACTCATTTGAGGGGTGTTTCCTAGGGGTTATTGCTTGCTGTGACATGTGGGAGATCATCTAAGATCTTATTGATCATCAAATTCACACGAGCAAGCTCGTGGTATAGGTTGTGAGTTTGTCCGGTTTTGGGCAACCTTCCTTCTAACCGAAAGGTCGAACTTTGACATCAATCCTTGCGATTGAAGATTGGAATACGTCTCGACATCCATAGGAAGGTGCACGCAAAATTTTACGGGATTTGGATCATCCGATCAAGAGTTAGAACGATTCTTGATTTTAAGATCGTCTTGATTTTCTTGTTCATTCGGAGTTACGCACTTTTGTCCAAATCTTTGGGTGGGTGAGCCTTTTAGTTAACTCTTTTACAAAAGAGGCTTTGCGAGCTCTACTCTTTTGTCCAATGCTAAACTGGGTGAGCTTTTTAGTTGACTCTTTTACAAAGGAGGCTTTGGGAGCTCTGCTCTTTTGTCCAATGCTGGACTGGCTAAGCATTTTAGTTGGCTCTTTTAGAAAAGATGCTTGAATTTTTTTTGGAGGGAAAATTTTTATTTGACTTCTATTCACCACCCTTCTAGTTGCCTTTTCGGTTCTTTATAAGGTTGGATAGAGGGAGTATTATGTTGTGTGTGGTAATTAGCCATCAGGTAAAATATACCCTGTCTACCTAAACATTAGCATTTTTTTTGTATTTTTAAAAACAGTATATATATAATATGTAGCTAGTTGTGCTACTACTACGGGTAAAATAAGTTGACGATTATTGTGTTTTCACTTTACATAGGAGCATATAAATCATCTAAGCAAATGAACAGACGTGCAGGAAACAGAAAGTCTTTTGTTGGCTCACACTTGCACCAGGTGCAATAAACTGTTGCAAGAGAAATTAAGTTCTCGTGGGTTGGACGAAAAAGTGCATCCACTGTTTAATTATGTATTGTAGAAATCCAATGGTAGATCCTGAGTTTCTTCGCAGAGATTAGTGCTTTTATGCATTCCTTCTCAATACAAATTGTATAAATTTTGAAACAATCGAAGGGATAATTAGTCAACATCTACCCATCATTCATACTTTAATATTTGTGCAACTTTTAAAAAGAGATGCATAGAAGCACCTCTCGGTTAATAATACTCTCTCCGGTTACAAATAATTATCGTTTTGGGCATAGATGCAGTCAAACTTTTGAAATTTTACTGTCAATATCTTTTTAAATACTTAAATTGGATACATGAATATCATATGTGTAGATTTGTCTTGAAAAATACTTTCATAATACTATAATTTTATTGGATTTTATAAATGTATTATAATAAAAGTTAGTGGTCAAAGCTATATTTTAAAGAGTGTATCGGTGTTCAAAACATAACTATTTATGACCGTAGAGAGTAATTGACACACGTTACGGCTCATCATCACCTGGATGGACCACATACCAATCGTCTCTGCCGTTAGATCTTGATCCAACGGCTGTCCATTCCTTGACCGTTTCTTCCGAACACCCAACATCCACCTGTGCATCGTCTTGCATAGTTTGATTGTAGTCCGACTTGCAAAGTTTATAAGACATATTTTCTTTTGACACGTAGACTAAGGAGATATCAATAGTAACTAGATTATCTCTAATTATTATCTCTAAGCACAATATTCAATGTATACATGTAGAGAATATAAAGTAATGTTGAACATTTACTAGGGATATAGAGAGAATATCACATTAATTTTGAGTTGGAATATGAAATACGTCTTATATTTATATACAAGACCATTCAAAATATGTGTCTTATAAGCTGAAAGACCATGTGGAGATCTATCTATGTTTGTGATGAGTTATTGACTTGTGTTTGAGTTTGTGGTGCTCAAGTTTGAGTTAAAAATATGTTTACTTTAGTTTTGAGTAATTTGGTTTGGATGGTCATGACTTTATTCTAAGTGGTCATGACTTTGTTCCTATAGTGCTCGTGACCTTCAAGACCACTAGAGTGGTCGTTCCCTAGAGAGATCGTTCTCTAGAAAGGTCATTCTCTATAGTGGTCATGACCACTATGAGAATGGTATAAAGCTCTAAGGACCTCTATGGAAGTGGTCGTGACCACTGTAAAAGTGATCTAGAGCTCTAAGTATCTCTATGTGAGTGATTGTGACCACTGTAAGAGTGGTCTAGAGCTTTAAGGATCTTTATGACAGTGATCATGGCCACTATAGGAGTGATCGTGGCCACTGTAGGAGTGATCGTGGCCACTGTAAGAGTGATATAGACCTTTGTAGGAGTGGTCTAGACCTTTGTGGATCACTTTAAGAGTGGTCTAGACCACTATAGGAGTGGTTTAGAGCTCCAAGTACCTCTATGAGAATGATCATGACCACTGTAAGAGTGGTCTAGACGTCCAATGACATATATATATGAGTGATCGTGACCACTGTATGAGTGGTTTAGACCTCCAAGGCTCTCTATGGGAGTGATCGTGATCACTGTGGGAGTGGTCTAGACCTTCAAGAACCTCTATATTAGTGGTCGTGACTACTGTGGGAGTGGTCATGAGCCCTTGTGACCTCTCATGGAGTGGTCGAGACCACTGTGGGGGAGTGGTCTTGTGTGGTCTAGACCTCTATATGAGTGGTCATGACCTCTTGATGAGTGGTCCAGACCTTTGTTTGAATGGTCGTAAGCGGTCTAGACATATCTAAAGTAGTCATGGACAAGAATGGCTATGGGCTAAGGTGGTCACATGCTATTTAATTCAAGGTGAGATCTTTTGATATTTGACTAGTCACTTATCGTTGTGTGATTACTGGTGCATGTTATCTTAGCCATTGCTATGTGATTGTTTGCTTATCTGTGTTGGTTGCAGGACTCCATGGCTAGGTCATGATGAGGTGCAGGTGAGACCGGGACTAGGCTAGGAGAACTGAGATTCAGAACGATCAAGGGTCGCTAGAAGATGACTGAGATCAGGAAGTGGTTGCAAGCCGAAAAGACAAGGAGCCAGAGCATGAAGCATTGGTGATGGACATGATAAGCAATGGCAAGGTAGACCGGGACTAGGTTCAGGGAGAAGTTGATGTCTAGAACGGTCAAGAAAGCTGAAGCCGTCATGGTGAAACAGACAAGGATATATGGCGTGCCTAGTGATTTGGGCCTGTTTTCAAGCGAAGACGGTTCGGGAGAGTCCGAAAGCATGAGAGGCTTGTCGGCAAGTCGTTAGGGCCACATGGAAGGTGATGAAGTATGGGTGATGCTTCAAGTGGATGGACGGGATGCTAACTTGAGCTCTACTCAAGCGAAGGAGGATCGTTGGATCAAATGTTCACGAGTGGAGTAGAGGCTAAGTTAGTATGTTCAAAACCCGTGATGTTCAAAACCCGTGATGTTGTTAGGTTTTGGGTTAGCCCATATATGTGTGAGTGAGTGGAGGTTACTCCCAGTGTGCTATAAATGGAAGGTTAGAGGGATGTCTCCAATACCTTGGTGGGTACCTTGTCAGTACCCAGGTTGGAACCAAGGTCGGAACTAAGCTTTAGAGAAGGGTTATTTGGTTTCTTTGTGCTCTGTTGAGTTTTGCCCACCTGGAGGTGTGGCTTTGTAACTTGTCTACCTGGAAGTGTGACTTTTGTAACCATCCCTCTCTAAACAATGCAAGATCCAAGTTCATCTATGTTTTGAAATCTATTTCTGTTCTTGCATTTTTGCTTGGTCCTTTCTTGCAACTTGAGTTGTGTTTCACCGCCTTCTACTTGCTCTGTCTCTACTAGATCTAGGATGCATAAGAGGTTGAGAAGTTTATCAAGAACATATTCCAACCCAGCAAGATTCACTAGAGCTTATCTTTGCTAAAGTTTTTGCTCTCCCTTCTTTTTGAGTCTTTGATCTCTTTTGGTTTCTTTCTCTCTTGACCTTGTGTTACCAAGGATGAATGATTAATGGATGAATCTTTTACAGATCATATACCAATCATCTAGGCAAGCTTTGAATAAGATCTCAGATTCTTCTCAAGAAACCGATAAATCTTTTCTTAACTCATTTGAGGGGTGTTTCCTAGGGGTTATTGCTTGCTGTGACATGTGGGAGATCATCTAAGATCTTATTGATCATCAAATTCACACGAGCAAGCTCAGGGTATAGGTTGTGAGTTTGTCCCGGTTTTGGGCAACCTTCCTTCTAACCGAAAGGTCGGAACTTTGACATCAATCCTTGCGATTGAAGATTGGAATACGTTCCTGACATCCATAGGAAGGTGCACGCAAAATTTTACGGGATTTGGATCATCCGATCAAGAGTTAGAACGATTCTTGATTTTAAGATCGTGCTGATTTTACTGTTCATTCGGGAGTTCTGCACTTTTGTCCAGTGCTGGGCTGGGTGAGCCTTTTAGTTAACTCTTTTACAAAAGAGGCTTTGCGAGCTCTACTCTTTTGTCCAATGCTAAACTGGGTGAGCTTTTTAGTTGGCTCTTTTACAAAGGAGGCTTTGGGAGCTCTGCTCTTTTGTCCAATGCTGGACTGGCTAAGCATTTTAGTTGGCTCTTTTAGAAAAGATGCTTGAATTTTTTTGGAGGGAAAATTTTTATTTGACTTCTATTCACCACCCTTCTAGTTGCCTTTTCGGTTCTTTATAAGGTTGGATAGAGGGAGTATTATGTTGTGTGTGGTAATTAGCCATCAGGTAAAATATACCCTGTCTACCTAAACATTAGCAATTTTTTTGTATTTTTAAAAGCAGTATATATATAATATGTAGCTAGTTGTGCTACTACTACGGGTAAAATAAGTTGACGATTATTGTGTTTTCACTTTACATAGGAGCATATAAATCATCTAAGCAAATGAACAGACATGCAGGAAACAGAAAGTCTTTTGTTGGCTCACACTTGCACCAGGTGCAATAAACTGTTGCAAGAGAAATTAAGTTCTCGTGGGTTGGACGAAAAAGTGCATCCACGGTTTAATTATGTATTGCAGAAATCCAATGGTAGATCCTGAGTTTCTCCGCAGAGATTAGTGCTTTTATGCATTCCTTCTCAATACAAATTGTATAAATTTTGAAACAATCGAAGGGATAATTAGTCAACATCTACCCATCATTCATACTTTAATATTTGTGCAACTTTTAAAAAGAGATGCATAGAAGCACCTCTCGGTTAATAATACTCTCTCCGGTTACAAATAATTATCGTTTTGGACATAGATGCAGTCAAACTTTTGAAATTTTACTGTCAATATCTTTTTAAATACTTAAATTGGATACATGAATATCATATGTGTAGATTTGTCTTGAAAAATACTTTTATAATACTATAATTTTATTGGATTTTATAAATGTATTATAATAAAAGTTAGTGGTCAAAGCTATATTTTAAAGAGTGTATCGGTGTTCAAAACATAACTATTTATGACCGTAGAGAGTAATTGACACACGTTGCACGGCTCATCACTGGACAGACCACATACCAATCGTCTCTGCCGTTGGATCTTGATCCAACGGCTGTCCGTTCCTTGACCGTTTCTTCCGAACACCCAACATCCACCTGTGCATCGTCTTGCCTGTAGTTTTAATTAATTTAGAGCTAGTTGGCCATGGAAATGGGACACATGGTGGGATGTGTTTGTTCAGCAATTTCTTAAGTGCGTCCGTATATCTGTTTAGTCTTCCATTAGTCCAATCTGTTCTGATGAGGGTTGGAAATATCCGCACCTGCACGTCACCTGTATCTTGACTTACGAATGCATGGTAAGTTTTTTGGCGTTATATACGTAACAAGATGTGATGCAAAATTGATACATATGTCGAAGATTTGAACTTCCACGTGGGCGGCTAACCAATTCTTTGTTGGTGTTATTTCTATGCATCACTACTTAAAGTTATGTAAATATTAAACTAAGGATAAAAAGTGAATGATGATTACTTTTTCTTATTTGTTTTAAAATTTATATAATTTATATGGAGAGAAAATATTGTAAATTGATTGTCTATGTTGGTGGACAGATAGTTAACAAAGTACAATAATACTATTTTCTACAATATGAATGACTATGATACTATATGTACTTTGCGTGCACTCCTTTTCACAATCCAGTATGCATCCTACGAGTAAAGTGAGAGCTAGAAAGGCTGCTCGTACCATAGCTTTCCCATATAGAGCCAGTAAAAACTCGTGCTTCTTCTTTAACGAAATGACACAAAAGTTTTTTGCATGTTCTCGTAAAAAGAGTAAAGACTGTATATAACTCACTAGATTCCACGTATGTGTACAGTAAATATTACTCACTCCAGTAACAAATAGTTATATTTTGGATACATGTGTAATATCTTTTTAAATATTTAATTTGAATGCATAAAAAATTATGTGTAGATTTGCCTCGAAAAGTACTTTCACAATATTATAAATGTATTGAGTTTTATAAAAAATATATTATAATAGAAATTAGTTGTCAAATATATGCTTTAGAAACTGTAGATGTTTAGCTATTTACGACCAAAGGGAGTATTTGCTTGTAATCTTGCGGCTGGGTCGCATTCAGAAGATCCGAGCAGATCTTATCAGATAAAAATGAAACAACCTATCTTTCCGTTGGAACATCTTCTGATGGGAAACATGTGATGCTCCGTCCATACAAGTAAGGTGAGGTACAGTAGCCGTGCTGTTGACTACTTTCTGATGTGTTTTCATCCAGTAAAACCTCAATACAAGGGTATCATCCGTATACTAAAGTTAGTGGAATCCCAGGCTGTGCAGCAATTTGAGCCGGGAGGGCATCGGCTCGGCTCGCGGCTCGAGCCAAGTTAGGGAAAAATTACGTTTGGATCCTTTCTCGTAAAAAAATGCATTTAGGTCCTTTTTTGAAGAAAAAAAAATTACGGTCAGTCCTTCTTTTGTGTAAGAAAAATATATTACGCTTATACCCTTTTTGCGTTTTTAAACGTTGCGCTCGGGTCCTTCTTCCGAAAATCAAAATTACGTTTAGGTCTTTTTTCGAGAGAAAAAAACGGTTTGGCCTTTTTATGGAAAAAAATATATACTACGTTTAGATCTTTTTTTCATTTTTTTTAAGAATTTCGTTTAGGTCTTTTTTGGGGAAAAAACTTTTAAGTCCTTTTTCGCCGAATAAATACGTAAAAAAACGTGATTACGTTTGTATCCTTTCAGCAGTTTCGCGTGTTTCGTCGATTTTCTCGTGTGGGTAGCGGCAATCGCACGTTTTCTCGATTTCCTCGCGTGAGAAGCGACGGTCGCGACGTGGCACGCCGCGGTCAAGTATCTAGTTTATCCTATTTCTCATTGGCTTGACAGCATTAACCTCATCAGAAAGCAGTAGCTAGTAGAGTTTCTTTCTCAACTTTTTTACCTGTACAGCATGTGTTAGTTCTTTCATTTTACAGTGCGCGTAGGAATGCCTCTAGGGCTTCAATTTGCCGGTTGGAAAGGGATTGACATGTTGTATTTTCCTCTCCAATTTTTGTCTGGTTTTAGCGCGATGTACGTGTGTGTGACATTTACCAAACATTGTTGTGAACTGATTTTGCTAATACTATCTTTCGCTTTTGTTGAGTTGCCGGTGATTATCCAAGACCCATTCTCGGTGTCTTGGGAGGAAAAACAATGATCCCGATCCCTCCTGATTACGGATGAAAACGGAATAGAAATGGTCGTAAATGATTGTTCCGTTTCTGTTTCTACATCTTTTATCGGTAAACGGAAACGAAATCGAAAACCCCGGAAACGGATACGGAAACGGATAGTTACGGAAACGGATGCGGAACAGAACGGAGCGGATACGGAAACGAAAGTGAAAAATTCCACAAGAACATAGTACATGATCACAATACACATGACCGCGAAAACAATGTAACTCATTCCACCTCCAAGGCGGATATAAGAACAATGTTATGTTCACCGGTATCACTAGAAAGTTTTTTCTCATGTTTGTCAGCTGAAAGCTCGCTATTTGTATCCCAGATCAGACCATTATGTCCTTCTCCATATCATTATCATCGATATCCTCTTGCTCCTCCAACTATAAAGATGTAATACTCTAAAATTTACATATTATTGTTTAATGTTCATCTATGATATTTTTTTTAGATTTATCCTGGAGTTTATAAATGCTATTTTGCTATTTTTAGACTTATAGAATTAATTTATTCATGAAAAATAAGAAAATTTATGCTAGAAATATTTTTTTTAGGTTTGAAATGTTCCAAAGTATTTTTGAGAGTTTTTCTAGGATTTTTGAACTCTATTTGATATTTTCTGTAAAGACATTTGTATTTTTGAAAATATTTTAATTCGAAAATAAATGTAAATTCTCCCTTCTCCTTTTTGAGCCAAGTGGGCCAAATTTTCGACGGAATTTTCGATTTCACTTATACGGGATTTTCGTTTCCGTCGGAAATGGCTCTTTCGTTCTTGTTTCCGACAAAAAATTTCGTTTCTGTTTCTGTACCGATATTTTCCGTTTCTGAAAAAAGGCTTCTGTTTCCGTTTTTATCCAGAATGGTCGGAAATTCCATTTCTATTTTCGGCCCCACTCCTAACTATCTTTAGTTTTATTATCTCTTTTATTTAACAAACTAGCAGGCTTACCCGCGCAACTGCGCATCTAGATATAAGATACAACTGTCTTTGATATACAACTCTACTTCTAATTATTTAAATACAATTGTATTTGTTATATAACTCTATTTATATATGATTAATCTGCACCGTTATAATTTGGCCCTACCAAAATAAGTGGTGGAGATCCTTTCTTTGATATACAGCTCTACTTCCAATTATTGAAATACAATTGTATTTGGTATATATGATTAATCTGCACCGTTATAATCTGGCCCCACCAAAATAAGTAGTGGAGATCCTACTCTTTTTCTTCTGATTAATGCGAGAATTTCTAGAATTTATGATTATTATGGGATTTTTTGTCACTAAAACGAAGGAGGTGTCTTAAATATCACCGGTTATTTATATATATATATACACACACACGCGCAGTAGCGATAATCTGCGCTTACGTGCAGATTAGGCTATTCCACGCGCTAGCCGAAATGTAATGAGTAGCGTTACAAACAACGCCAGTAAATACAGCCCGGTAGTAAATCACGAAATATTTTACTATAGAACAATTGACGAATTTAATGGCGAAGTGCTTGCAAAGCACACCGTACTGATTGAATCCAATTCGGTAGTAAATCATAAATACGTTTTATTATAGAACAACAGATTGAATTACTACCGAATCAGTTACTAGTTCATGCGTTGGTCAACCTAGCTAGTTAATACGTATTGTAGTTTGTATATGAATCTATTTCTTCTTTATTTAGCCATATATTTTTATTTGTAGCTCGGATTTGTAAATAGTTTTCACCAGTAGCTTACTGACGACGAGAGGAATAAAATGATGTAAGTCTCACTATTAGACAATAATTTTCCTGACTAGTAACAAAAAATACTATATGTACATGAAACTACTACATATACAACATGAAATTACTACATCTACAACATATTCTGCACAAATCAGTTATTCGGCAGTAAAGCCCATGAAAATTATATGTACAACTTTTAAAAAATTCTCAGAAAATTACCACACATAGGGGAGGTGAGCTTCTACAACCCTGTAAAATTTCAAGACCAAAATTAATCGAATTTGAGAGATATGAAAATAACAAAGTGCTAAACAACAGCCTATACTATCTTTTAGTGTAAAAAAAATAACATTATACTGTGAAAAATTCTTAGAAAATTACCACATGTAGGGGAGGAGAGATTCTACAACCTTGTAAAATTTTAAAACCAAACTCAATAGGATTTAAGAGATATGAAAATAACAAATTACTAAATAGCAGTATATACTACCTTTTACTGTCAAGAAAATTACATTTTACTGCCTATTACTCAACGTGTTACTATATACTGCATACATGCAGCCTTGTGGTATAAATTTTATGAAAATTATATGTATAAGTTTTCAAAAAATTACCATACGTATGGTAGGTGAGCTTCTACAACTCTGCATAATTTGAAAATCAAACTAAATGGCATTTGAAAGATATGAAATTAACAAAGCACTAAACAGTGAAAAATCACTAGTCAGCCGAATTTATCTTTTTCATATCTTTTAGCTGATATTGATTTTGGTCTTAAAATTTTACAGGATTGTATAATCTCACCTCACCTATCGATGGTAATTTTTTGAGAATTTTGGAAAACGTGTACTTATAGTTTTCATGAACAAGAATTTAGTTCTGTTTGCCAGACTTGCAGTAAAATATTTGAAAAATTCTAAACAAATTACCACACGTAGTGGAGGTGAGCTTCTACAACCCTGTAAATTTTAAGACCAACTCAATCGGATTTGAGAGATATGAAAATAACAAAGTGTCAAATAGCAGTATATACTATCTTTTACTGTCAGAAAAATAATATTTTACTGTGAAAAATTCTCAAAAAATTAACACACATAGGGAAGGTGATATTCTATAACCCTGTAAAATTTGAAGACCAAAATCAATAAAATTTTAGAGATATGAAAATAACAAAATACTAAATAGCATCATATACTACCTTTTACTATGAAGAAAACTACATTTTACTGGCTATTACTTAATGTGTTACTGCATGCTGTATACAGTAGTATTATAGTGTAAAAACCTATAAAAATCATATGTACAAGTTTTGAAAAAATCTCAAAAAATTACCATATATAGGATAGTGAGCTTCTACAATCCTGTAAAATTTGAAGATCAAACTCAATCGCATTTCAAAGATATAAAATTGACAAAACACTAAACAGTGAAAATCACTAGTCAGCCAAACTTGTATTTTTCATATATTTCAGAAGATATTGATTTTGGTCTTAAAATTTTAGAGGATTGTATAATCTCACCTCACCTATCTATGGTAATTTTTTTAAGAATTTTGGAAAACGTGTATTTATGGTTTTCATTAATAAGAATTTAGTTATATTTGTCGGATGTGTAGTAAAATATTTGAAAAATTCTCAAAAAATTACCACATGTAGGGGATATGAGCTTCTACAAACCTGTAAAATTTAAAGACCAAAATCAATCGGTTTTAAGAGATATGAAAATAACAATATACTAAACAGCAGTATATACTATCTTTTACTGTAAAAAAACATTTTACTGTGAAATATTCTCAAAAAATTAACACACGTAGGGGAATTGATATTCTACAACTCTATAAAATTTTATGATCAAACTCAATCGGATTTAAGACATATGAAAATAAAAAAGTGCCAAACAGCAGCCCATACTATCTTTTACTCTCAAGAAAACAACATTTTACTGCCTATTACTCAATGTGTTACTATATCCTATGTAAAGCTATTGGGTAATACTTTGTTTCAATATGGTAACATCTGGTGTAATAACTTGTAACATGTTATTTGTTTGAATAGTAAAAAACAACATATCCAGTGTTTTTTAAAGTTAATGAAAAATACATGTACATATTTTGAAAAAAATCTAAAAAAATTATCTTACGTAGATGATGTGAGATTCTACAATCTTACAAAATTTGATAACCAAAATTATTTTCATTTGAAAGTTATGGCTAAATAAAAAAAGATACAGATTCATGTACAAACACCAAGTAGCATTTATTAGTCATTCATGTACAAACATATTTACTAATAGTTTTACCACGTATGGGCTTAGTCAACTGGACAGTCCATTGTACTAATTAAAACCATACGCGGGCTCGATCGGTATACAAAACTGGCTGGCGTGTAGAATATACTATTCTACACATTATAATTATATATATATATGTGTGTGGCGATATATCTAATGCAAACCCCCTTTACCGTGCAAACTCCGTGAAACCCACGTGTAGAAGTTTTGAAAAATTCTCAAAACATTATTATATGTAGGGGAGGTGAGCTTATACAATCGTGCAAAATTTGAAGACCAAACTCAATCGCATTTGTAAGATATGAAAAAGACAAACAGCGAGATAAATAGTGCCAAACAGTAAAAAATCACTATTCATGCTGAATTTGTCTTTTTCATATCTTTCAAATGCGATTGAGTTTGGTCTTCAAATTTTGCACGATTGTAGAATCTCACCTCCCCTACATATGGTAATTTTTCGAGAATTTTTCAAAACTTCTACACATGGGTTTCACGGAGTTTGCACTGTAAGAGAGGTTTGCACTATATATATATATATATATATGATGTTTTTTTAGAGAACATGCAAAAGCATTGCTTGTATTTGCAATAAGGTAGAAAGCAAGCACAGATAAGTTTTACGGACCGGAAAGAAAAAAAGAAAACAAGGAAGTAACAGAGCGAGAGTTAACTGTACTGGAAGGCACTCCCTGCAATGCAGAGAAAACTGCCTACTCTGAAGACTAAATGTGGCTTCTCGCAAAGAGAGAATGCAACCCTAACGCTCCGGCCTGAGTCCAACAGCCTATTTCTTCTAACGCCGAGTCCACCAAGTCCTGTAGATCCCTTGAAACACCTTCGAAGACTCGTGGATTCCTTCCTCTCTTTCCATGTGTGCTTTAAAATCAAGAGTACCAAGGAACCACGTCCTTTGTGTTTCATTCCCGTTTTCAACTCTCTTCCGAGAAGATATACACCAATCGAGGACAGAGGATTTTGCCTATGCGACAAGTTTTGTAAGGCTAATCGCCTAAGGATGGCACTCCAGAAGATCCTAACCCATAGATATTGCATGATGGTATGCTCGGCCGTTTCCAAATCCAACAAACAACTTGCCATGATTTGGCTGCAGTCCCCTCCGGTGAAGCCTGTCCGATGTCCAGCCGCGATGTCGAGTGTCCAGCCAAGCAAAAAAACTTACTCTTAAGTGGTGCTCATGCCTTCCAAATGGCTTTGTGCCCCTCAGAGGTAGTGCTGCCAACGAAGAACGCCTTATAAGCTGAAGCTGACGAGTAGGATAATGTTGTTGTCCACTTCCACTGAAGCTCATCCTCTCTCCCAGGCTGAAGAGCAACCGGCACCAAGACATCCCATAGCTGCAGATGTTGCGTTAGTGCCGGAATTGTCAATCCGTCTGTAATGTCTTTGACCCAATCATGATCCATTAGACCCTGAGCCACTGTTCTTTTTCTGGCTCTGGTACCAACCAACGCGAACAACGCCGGAGCCAACTCTTAGATGGAAACTCCATTCACCCAGTTATCCATCCAAAACAAAGTTAGATTCCCTTCTCCGATAATAATTGCCGTTGAAGCCTTAAACATAGCCTGGACAACCAGTTCATGGCTCCCTTGAGGCGATTCCACATCCTAGCCGGATTTTTTTATTTTTAGTTTTTATTTTTTTTGCCACCGCACTCATCTGAGGCGAAGAGCATAACCCAATCATTTGAGGTCAAGAATGCCGAGGCCATCGTACTGGAACGGAATACTTTGTCACATGCAACAAGGCATTGGTCTCTCGTGGCGTAAGCAGGATCAAAATAGAGGGGACGCTAGTGTGAAGCTATCGTTAAGACGAGCGTAGTAAAAATACATTTGAATGATATGTATGATCCAAAGTGATATATAAATCGACGAGTAACAAAGTTAAAATAGCAAATAATTAAAGATAATATTTTAATAATGGATGGTGCATTCCAAAAGCTCAAAAAATACGTACAAGTAGTAATTTTAACAATAAAATTAACTAGACTAGTAATATATGAGCGAAGCCGCCGCCGCTATTGGTCTCCATATACTCGCTCCGATCCTCTATAGAGCATCACCCAACTCTGGAATAGCATCGCCATCACGAGGCCATGCATGTAGGGGAAGCCATGCACAATTATTTATCGTATCTGTCTCTTTCGGATCACAAAACCAACACAGTTAAGATAGGAGGAAAAAAAAAGACTACAGTTAGTGCCCATTAATTTGTTCTAACATATATGCCATAAATTAAGGACAGAGTGATATACTCACACAGCACTCACCTTCACCCAATCAAGAAAACTAAATATTTTACAAGTAAAAAATGAGTGGGTCTCAAATAAGAGAAGAACTAGTGAGAGCTAGCTCCTATAGTTCTAATATTGGATCTTTCATTTGGATGTTCAATGCTTATAAGTTTTGATTTTATTTTTCTTTTTGCCTTTTTTTTTGCAAATCAAACCCAATACATTTCTTTTCCGTGGTGCCAGCTTCAAGACAAGCGAGAAGTTCATTGAAAAAAATTGTATGGTAGTATTTCCCGAATTGATTACGCAATTCAACTAAGCAAGAGGGATCTCTTCGGTAACCTGAGTAGTATCTTTAGAAGTAGCAGTTTACGATTTTTCGAGTGCATCGCTTAATAACGAAACACTGCATCTAGGCGATGTCGCTTGGCAGAGGATGTGGAAGCCAGCATTACCAAAGAGAAAAGGAAGCTAAAAAGAAAAGTGACAAAGATTACAAAGTAACAAAAGAGAACAAAACGAGGCAAATGGTTGTTAATGTAATTGACAAGGACATGTCCTATGATGATTAATCTTCAAGGGGCTGCTAGGTTATAATAGACTGACAGCTCTGTTGTACAATTCTATTATCTTTGTGCCATCTACTTAATTTGAAGTTTGTTTTATCTTTGCTTATCCACCGCTCTGCTTTCCATGGCAACTATGAAAGGGTAATTAACTAAATATCCCGTGAAATCGAGAATCTGCGGAAATCAGGAGTGGATGTTTTCAGAATTTCTCACAAAATGAACAGATGTAGCCATGCTGTAGGGGAAGACATGTCGTATATCTCAGCAAAATTTAAAAACCAAACTCAATCACATTTTCAAAATACATAAATTACTTAGTTAATAGTGATCTTTAGAGAGCTTGCCTTGGACAACACACAGGAAAATTTAATATGAGGTTAGAACTCACGCTTAAATTTCTCCCAAATTTGTAAGAAATGAGTTTCATATAAAATTCTTTTGAAGCATCGTATAATCCAAAACCCATTGAGAGGCGAACTTTGGATTTTCTTGTAGTAGGGAACCCAAAATTTTCTCAATCAAATACAAGTAACAAAGGTGTCCAATTTCGCTCAAGACTATATCTTTGGTTATTTTGATCCACTGATGTTGCGATTTTGCATCTTCTCTGAGAATAAAACATTGCAATCTCACAACAGGGAAGAAGTCAGATCCCACCCGCTACTGAAAAAGAAAACGAAAAGGATGTAAAGATGAAAAGCTATGTAACTGTGCATGCGTACTTGAAACTTTCAGAGGTAGAGAAAAAGCTAAGAGGTGATTCAATACTTTTCTTTTTTGATAGTTATATAAATATTAAAACGTGAATGAAGGGTATAAGGTGATTACTTACCCCTTCGCTTATTTTAATATTTGTGTAACTTGTATTGAGAGGGAAAGCATCGAGGAAGGAAGGTAAAGGATAACAACGAGGAAATAAGCCCCAAGTTTGTCAGGCAAACATCAAGTAAAACCTTTAAAGTGACGAGAACCTTTTTATCCTTGTAGTACAACTTTAAAACCATTCCATTTGACTGTACCTGAATTGGTGGGAATTAAAGGGCGTTTTGAGCTATCATATGACTAGAATGCTAGAAAATTCATGGTTTCGTTCAGGAATGAAGGGTGCTTTGTCCGGTGGACAAGCGGAAAATTGAATTTCAAGCGAGCCAAATCAAGAGTGAGAAGACACCAACATACATTGGAGCCATTTCATATTGTCCTCTCGACTGGACGAGTGAAGCATCGAAAATGATGATCAAAGGAGGTGAATGATTACAAATCAAATTTTACTCTCAAAGAACCAAGCCAAAGCCCCATTAAGTCAAATATGCGTGGGAGAACATATTTTCGGAGAAAATCAGCTCTCAAGCGGCACTACCGTGTTAACAGAGGTTGGTAGTGCTGGGATGAACAGTAAACAATGTATGAACAGTGAAAATCATCACGAGTGCAAGATAAAAAATTTGTGTAACTTTTGATTGGCTAATCCAAACCCTGTGAAACTTTGTAAACACCTTTCTATGGATGCCAGGAACCTATTCCAACCTTCAATCATAAGGATTGACGTCAAAGTTCCGATCTTTTTTAAGATCGAGGAAGAGTGCACAAAAATTGAGTTAAAACCCAAATCTTTACTCTGTGCTTACTCGTGGGGATTTAATGATCAAGATGACCTTAAATAGTCTTCCACATGTCACAGCAATCAAGAACACTCAAGAAAAATATCTCAAACCAACAGGATCAAGATCTACCTTAAGAGCTTTCTTCTGAACTCAAAAAACCTGTTTCTTGAAGAAACTTGGTTGATCAAGAAGAAACTTGCCTAGATGATTGAGGATATGATCTACAGAGGATAAATCTATCAATCATACATCCTTAGCAGCACGAGATCAAGTAAGAAAGAAACCACAAGAAAGATAAGAGCAAAGAAGAAGAAGATCAAAACTTGAGGCAAACACTTGAGCAAAGAGATGATTTGCATTTAGATCATGAGGAGTTTTTACAAAGCCTCTCACACCTAAGGGCAAAGCTCCCAAAGAATACACACACTACACAAGAACACAAAATCTTGTAGGAAACCTAAAATTCCCAGTGACTAAGTCTAATATCTCAAATATCTCCTCCCATTGCATCTCCTTATATAGTGGAGGCAGCCCTAACCCTAAACCTAGACACTACATGTGGATATCATTCACATTTACATGGGCTAACCCGAAACCCAACAACCTTAATGAGTTTTTCACTTACACAAAAACGCTTCTCAAAGCGGCCATTCCATTGAAGCCAAATCCGCTTCGAGAACCCGAATTTGCGTCCAACACCACTTTGGCGTGACCTAAACCATTTAGGTCACCACCGTCGTTTTCCAAACCGCCTCGACCGATAGTATTAGACAAATTACCAATTTACCCCAATGACCAGTCTTCCTTCTCCTCAAAGCATCGCCATGCTTCGCGCTTTTCACGTGGCCCCAATGACTTGCTGCCAAGCCTATCACATGTCTGGACTCCCCCGAATCGTCTTCGCTTGTAAACGAGCCCAAGTCATTTGACCGCCACGTATCCTTTTCAACTTCACCATAGTGGCATTGGCTTCCTTGATCATTCTAAACCTCAACTCCTCCCTAAGCCTAGTCCCAGTCTATGTCGTTGCCCGCCATGTCCATCACCAGTGATTCATGCTTCGGCTCCTTGTCTTCCTAGCTTGCAACCACTTTCCGGCCTCAGTCATCTTCCGGCATCTCTTGACTGTTCTGGACCTCAGCTCTCCTAGCTTAGTCCCAGTCTCGCCTTCGCCTCACCATGATTTAGCCTCAGAATCTTGCAACCACACAGACAAGAAACACATCGCATAGCACTATTCATAATAATATGCATTAATCAACAATTAATACAAATATTAAGCACAACATCACTGGAAAGTCAGCACTACTGCCCATTTGGGACCGGTAGTACCGCACCACCGGTAGTGCCGCTACCTCTAAAATTCGTCGAGAGACCCTCTTTGGAAAATAACTACCGCGCCTTTAGACCGATAGTGTCGCTCCCCCGACACTACCGCTTCCAGATGGCCGGTAGTACCGCTTGCCCTGAAAACACCCTAGAGACCCCTCCCTATAAAAAGATTACCGTTCCTAAGGCTGGTAGCTCCGCAGGGCCGGTACTACTGCCAACCTAGGCTGGTAGTGCCGCCCGACACTGACAGCACCTCAAATTGCTTCAAATTCAAAATAGAATTAAAAAAAACTCAAATTTGAGCACCATATGCTCAAACACTATCAATAACTCATCACAAATCTGGATAGACCTCCACATGATCTTTCAATGAGCTAATTAAGTAAAGCACCAATTGGAAGAAAATTTAGCCCTACTACTCAGGAATGTATATCACAATCGGTTCTTTTTCGTCATCACAGTCAGTTTTGGTGGCGATACAAAGTCTTTAGACAGTGATGAGGAGGCGGTATCATAGTCGGTTTTCACCCGATAGTGATAAACGGTCATCACAATCAGTTCAGATCTTATCATAAGACATGATTTGATCCGCATTTGTTTGGTAAAGGAACAATCTTCTCCTTTAATAATAAATGAAAAGTATTCAATTAGAACATGAAAACGTGACTCCATTGGTCTTAGTCTTCGGAGCGGAGTGGAAGAATGGCGAAGACTCTCTAACGAGGAAAAGGATCCCTTCGAAAGAATTGAACGAGGAGCCGTATGAGGTGAAAATCTCATGTACGGTTCTGTAAAGGGACAGTAAGGGTGACTTATATGTCGAATTTTCCACTATCAACCTCAGAAAACCCAACTCTGCCTTATGTAAATTTGCCAGAGTATGATTAACATCTAGATTTGAAATCACTGCTTATATACCAGGCATTGGCCATAATTTACATGAACATTTTCTAGTATTAGTAAGAGGAGGAAGTTTTAAGGAATTACCCGGTGTGAGATATCGCATTATTCGAGGAACCCTAGATGTTGTCACAGTAAAGAATTGTCAACAAGGGCGTTCTAGTGCGTTGTAGATTCTTATCCAAGACTTGTATCATTTGATGATGCCATGTGAATCACAAGAAACATGTGAAGTGTATAGCTAACCCAATAACGAAAGTTTCGTAAGGGGACCGGAGCAAGCTACCACCTCATCACAATCGATTCTAGCTCAGAACCGATTGTGGTTCTGAGCTAGAATCGATTGTGATGAGCCCCAAATCGGTTCTATAGCAGAACTTGAATCGGTTCTAGCACTTGTGATGAGCTAGAACTTGAGATTGCAGATTTCAATATGTTGAACTAGTCTAGCAATGTGTAATACCACAAAAGATTTCCTCATCTGTAGAGAAAAGGGTGACTTTTACTTGCTTTAGTATTCCAGGCCATCATAATTGTGATACTAATACAATATTGTGGGAATTGACTAAGGTTTGCGTTATCATTACACCAGCTGAATAATATTAAATGTAATTCAACACAGAAAATAACAATGCTGAGAATAACCCTTGAATTTCAAGAACAATATGAAAGTGAAAATCAAGCTGAAAAAAGCATTTACAAAAAAGCTGATCGCCTCCACAATGACCAGTAAGAATTTATTCCCAAAATATTACCACTTGTGATGCACACACAACAAAATTGTATTGGAAAGTGGAAATAGAGAAGGTATTCATGTGGCAACATACATTTGTTCTGAATCCAATAAATCAAATCAGGCATAAGCAAATATTCGAAACTACCCAGATAAAAGGAAATTCATTGTAAATAAGTTCAGTCGGCAACACTTGCAACTAAATATCCAAATGCACAGATTATGAACATATAATTGAGCAATCATTTCACCAACTCAAAATTATCAGCAGTGGAGAGGTCACATGTTTCTCAACAGCAAGGACAACACCATCCTTGGTCTTCAACCCAATGGCAGTTGATCCCAACTGCAATCCATAGCAGTAGGATCAGCATCATAAGCATTGCATACATGCAGCAAGGCAAAAATCAAATTGAAGAGTAAAAATAGTAGTATCTCACATCTCAGCTAAAGCTGACAATACACAAGCCAAAACTCTGCAACGAACCCCAACCATAATTCAAAGATCCACTTTTATTTAAACATGGCATATATGGTTTATATTCACTAGAGGCAGCTAATTCCCATTATGCAAGTCTGAATGTAGGAAGCACTGAGACAAAAAGCATGCCAAGTATATTAGAAATATTTCATTTCCACTCAACATTGCTATATATTAATGTGTCAATTGTGGCCGACATATACTATTTATCCATTACACATAATAGGACACAACAGTTCGAATGCAACTATCTAAAATTGATCAATACGCTAAAAGAAATAGAGATCAAAGTTCGAAGATAGTATACCGTTGTACAATTATTGCATGCTCCACTTGCACTGCATGAACCTGAATCTTGATCAAGTTGACAGCACAGAGGCTGCAAAGCAAAAGTTCAAGTGTTATTTAACAAATATGCCAACAGCCTTAAAAAAGCTCAGTACTTAAGACTTGTTCATCAGGAAAGGTGACTTCGTAAAATATGATCATGGTAATGAGTAATAATAATTGTTTTATAGATTAAACTCAGTATTGACCAGACAACCACAATATCACCATATGAAAACATAAATTGCAGACTGATTTCACTACTAGAGCACAAGAGAAGGTACAAAGACAAAAGCAAACAGATTTTAGGGTCATAGAAGCAACAAGAGTAGACTTCTCTTCGACCCTAGTTTTCTGCTCCAACTCGTCATACTTCCTCCAGAGCTCATCAAAGCCAAAGATCTACTCCAGATGCGCGGTGAGCTCATTGGGATTCTTGGAGGTAATGGATTCCACATCCCCTAGTGAGAATGGTCATGTCACGTGTCCAGGATAGCGTGAGTTAGTAATTAGGGAGGAAGAGCCAATTCCCCAATTCCAAGAAGACAATTGCTAATCAAGGAGGGAGGATTGGAGGGAGGGAGGCCACTTGAAAGAGGAGCAAGTTGCGGGGCTTGGATAGGATGCCGATGGATCCGAACTTGGCGTTCTAGTCGGCCCATGTGACAAGTCGGCCGCCGATGCGGTACTCGTTGAAACCCGCACGAGGGATGGTGTGGATCAAGCGAAGCTCAGCCCCCGTGCCGGGGAGGTGGTAGAGGAGGCAGACGGAGGTCCTACGGCACACACCGAGGAGCAGGAGATCCCCGAGGATGACTAGGCAGATCTGGCGCGTCGACGTCCAGTCGACTGCACCGCGGTGTGTGAGCACTTCCACATCGGGGAAGGGTAGGCGGAGTGCCAGTCGTGGCATCTCGCCGCGCATCCTAGGCTCAGGAAGGCATCGTAGGCTGCGGCGGAAGAGCAGAAGGTGGGACGGCGTGCTCGAGAGCTCCGGGAGGTAGCCGAGGCTCGACCTCGTGGTGCTGCAGCTGAGGCTCCCACCGCTCGTGGACCGGTGGCTGTGGAGGAAGGGATGAAGGCAAGGACAAAGGAACAAAGGGAGGGAAAGACCGATGGTGGGCAACGGCGGCTGAGAGGCATGAGGATTCGGGCGAGGGCGACTGTGACTGTGTGGACGATGCGAGGATGTGAGGAGGCGGTGTGAGAGCCTCGGGCTAGGTGGCGTGGCCGAGCGCTAGGCAATCCCACGCCGCGATATTAGTATCGGTTCAAACAAAGAACCGATAGTGATAAAAAAACAATCTCGGTTCGCACTTGAAACCAATTGTAATGTTGATGCATCAACATCACAATCGGTTATAAGCTTGGAAATGATTGTGATATGCATGTGCACATCACAATCGGTTCTTATGTTAGAACCAATTGTGATGTGCCCAATGCTACATCACAATCGGTTCTAACCTGAGAACCGATTGTGATTATTATTAACACTCTCTTCGAAATCATCTATCACAATCAGTTTTTCCTAAAAAGTTAGGAACCGACCCTATTGTACCATTTTGTAGTAGTGCCCATTGACTCCGCGTGCTCATTTGGCCTAGTTGCTATGAGTTTATCTTGGGGAGATTAAGGAGCACTTGCATTGTCCTATCAAGAAGTGCAAATTACCAGCTGTACTTTTAGTTTTGACAAATCACATGCTCTAATTTTTAGGTTTTTGCAAATTGCTACATGTACTTTTCGATTTTAAGGGATTACCACCTCTACTTCCACAAGATTGTAGGATTTCATTGCACGAATGCTCATGGCTTGCTAGGTCCTTGTATATAATACATGGGGTTATCTAAAGCACAACTCGTTGCTTACTCCAGAAGCAATTTCATGCTCAAGTACCGCTCAACCAAAAGCAGTCTAATCAAGAAAACCTCAATGACCTTTCATCTTTTCAAGAACATGGAAATCCAATTTAAACACGTTATAAATCTATACCTGTCGGCAGGGCACGCAAGAACACAAGATGAACACGAGACCATTAACCTGCCTAAGTGCGCTTAATTTTTTTTCCAAGCTGGCGATAAGAAGCAAGGGACTAAGCATGAGCAAGTGCTTGGCCACACTATCAAGCGCCTCCTTTCCTGCCTCATTATGGCCTCATGGGATGTGACTCACCCGAGATATCACAAACCCTAAACCACCACACATTGATCGCACTTGATGGACTGATTCAGCTCCAATTGCAGGCAAGCACACCCTGCAGATCGATCTCAGGGAAATCCATGCGAAAATGAAGGCCTATGTGCGTCCTCTTTTCGCATCCCGATCCTTTTCATGCCTCTTTTCAGATAGGCTCGGGAAAACTTTCTTCCCAGGAAGATTGCAGTATTGTCGGCCTCGTACGTAGCTCAGGCAAGTAGTGGCTGGCCCTCGACCAGTGCGAGTGACTCGTTAGAATAAACGAGAGGCTTAGTTTTGCTGTAACTAGCATCCCAGGCCCTGTTCTTCTTCCGGCAATACAGACCAGAAAACAAAGAAGCAGAGTTTCCGGAGCAAAACGTTTCAGCGCTGAATCTGAATCTTTGTGCGGCAATACAGAAACCAACTCAACGCACAGGGCAAGGAGACTTTTGATGGAATAGCAGAACGCTCAAAAGTTTTTGCGATGTGCAACTGCCACATCTTTTCTGTTTTCTCTCTATTATTTATACTCAAGATTACATCTACTATAGATAAGCATTACAGTTATCAAACCGACTCCAAGTTAACTAACCTGACTGAGTACGATACGGCTACTGTTCCGAAACCTACAACTTGATGTTTTCCTTCCTGAAAACAAACCTGTAGACTGACTCTGAACGCAAACTCTGAAAACAGAAACGAACTCTGAACAAATTTACTCACGCTGAAACAAACCAAATTCTGAAACTACAAGGTTAAACTAACAAGTTTTGCTACGTGTTGCACTGCCGGGCGATGAGAAGCCGACATGCCCAAGCTCCGGTTTTGGCATTGGTGGCGAGGGTGATTTGATGGCGTTACCAAAGCTTCGTGTAGGGTTTGAGTTTTAGCATTCGTCGAACTGTTGGATTCTCGTTGAGGAAAGCGTGCCAAATTAGCTTGTAATAAGTGCTAGTTTGATTGCTTTGGGGACAGTACTAATTGTCGAGCATATAGTGTATAATTTTAATTTGCACACATCAGAGGAGCAGAATTGGCAAGGTGCGGCCGAAGAAGAAGAGGACGAGGATATCCACAGAAGGTAGATTACGATGAGGTGCGTTGGCAACGTTGCTCTTTGGGCACAAAGATTTCTAAGGGAGGGACCGTGCTATGCCTAGCTATGGGCTCGCGATGCCGGCTTGGCCAGGGACTGCGCAGCAATACATGGATCGCCATGTGTAATAGGTGTAGTGATGCATGCAATAGTATAGGAGGTTTGCATCGCACGCCTTGTTCATCAGAGGTAGGACGGTGCGAGACTGACTTCGGTGACAGCAACTTCACGGCTTGAAGGAATCCCATTCCTGGAGAAGGAAACCAAATCTCTAGCTCCCTCGCAGCAGGTGCAGGCTCTAGCCGGCCTCCGTCTCCTTATCTCTCTTTGATCTTGTCATCTCCACCGACCTCCACCGCTCTCCCACAAACCAGCGGCTGCTAACACTCAGAACACCAAAAACTTTGGGATAATTTTCTTTTTTATTATTTCTCACTTTGTTTGCTTACAAAACTCAGGTCTACCCCTCTATTTATATCCAAATCTACAACCCTATTTAACAGAATAGGATTTTACTCCTCATCCTAAACTTTCTTAATACAAACTTTCCAAACTAAAACTTTCCTATTACAAGATTATTTCTATCAATCACCCCCTTAATCTTGTAACGCAACTCTAACTCATTAAGACAATTGGTCTCAACTACGATTTGCTCAACTCGTACTCAACACAGGATGGTGAACGCATCTCCAAGGAGTTTCGCCTTCTTCTTGTTGGTCATACCACCGGTGACGCACCTTGCCGGTGATTACGACCTGTGCCTCAGCTCCAATTGTCTTTTCACCGGTAACGCAACTTGACGGTGACGCAGACTCGCATTAGAGCTTACCTACGAGAGAACTTGGACACACCTGCAAGAACTCTTATGCGCACGCACATCTAGAACGATGACCACAACTCCTCAACATCCTGGATTCATCTTCAACGAACTTGACTTTGGACGACGAACGCCTCTTCTCAACGCCCCAGAGTCAACTTCGACGGACTTGACTTTGGACAACGAACACACCTCCTCAACGAGCAACACGTTCTGGATGTTGAGCATCACCACGCTTTCACCGTTCTCGGCCTCCTAACGTGCCTCGCTTACCTTGAGCTATAACATCTCAAACTTGGCCTACTTCAACAGGCTAGCGTAATCCGGCTCGACCCTCTCAAATTTGGCAAGTGCGATGCTTCGGAGCCTCTCTTTTCTTTTAGTTGTGCACTGCTCCCTCCTCGAACTCATTGCATGTTCCTGCTGCATGCAAGCCCCCTCGTGGAACAAACAGACGGAGTGCCGCCTGGGAGGACTTCTGCGCCACACGAAACACTCTGCTTCGCGTGTCACGCCGCCAAACGCGCGTGCGCCTTCCGCGCCGCCTGATCTTGTCTCAACACCGCGTCGCGGAATAGCTTGCTTCTTCGAGTGCCGCCTTAAGATGGCCGCCCCAGGAGTCGCCTCCTCCTGGAGCAGCAGCTAGATTTTCGAACCTGGAGCTCTGATACCAATTGTTGGAATAGAACGCCAAAAACTTTGGGATAATTTTATCTTTTATTACTTCTCACTCTGTTTGCTTACAAAACTCAGGTCTACTCCTCTATTTATACCCAAAACTACAACCCTATTTAACGGAATAGGATTTTACTTTCTTGTCCTAATCGGACTCCTCATCCTAAATTTTCTTAATACAAACTTTTCAAACTAAAACTTTCCTATTACAAGATTATTTCTATCAAACACCCTTGCTACCTCACCGTCTCAGCCTCCTTCTAAATACAGACACTCCAGTAAATCCTAAACCCTAAAGCTAAAGAAGCTCGTCGGAGTCTCGACGGAGATAGAGATGGACGGATGCACAAATCGTGATGCAAGTTAAAAAACTAGAGATTCCACTGATATTAAAAAAAAATCATTCGACTAATTTCTAGCGATTCCTAAAAGAATAGGCATGGCCAAGTGCAGCTGTCCAGGCATCCAGCTGACGCGACGCCCGACTGCAGATTAGCGATTTCGTTTCTAGTACGGGACGCAAAATCTGTGTTAGTTTGGAAAAACAAGAAGCTTCAAGGTAAAGAAAAAAAAAGTATACGAAGCAAGCAAAAGTTAGGCATGGACCGGCCCATCCGACACAATCGAGAGAAGCCGCTCCGCTGGGCCTATTTTGGATATATGGGCTTCGGACGACGCGGCCAGCGCGGCCCACTAGAGGAGTGGGGTTTTGCAGCGGCATAAACTGGATGTGTGCGTACCACAGCGGCAGCACTGTTCTCTCCGTCAGAAATGTTCATGGCACCTTTCCAAGAGAGTGCAGCCACAGGCCGTTCCTTAGGGATAAAATGGGCATAAATTGGTTTCAAATTGACCATTTCTTTTTAAAAATGTTTCCAAATTGACCTCCCTTTTTTATAAAAAAAGGGTTCAGGTGTTGGGGCCGTGTGTAAGTGTAACTTTGTAGTACTGTGCAACACCTGAATTTTGACGGCTCAGAAATGTAATCTCCTGCATAAAATTAGTACTTTTTCTCTTCTTTGTTCTTTGTATTGGTGTGTCCTCCCATGAAAAAAGAAATAAATTGCTTCGTCCTTTCACTACCATTTTTGAGCTGCTAAAACAGTAGGATCTGTTTACTTGGGATAATTGTCGGATGTTATGTCCACCTCTGGTCTAGTTACAGTATCTTCCAGTGTTGGGTCGAATCAGGTATTTTTTATGAAATTGCAGAGAATATTAACTTGTCTTGCTTGCTTTTATTGATCCATGCCTTTTTCAGGTGATAAGCACTAACAACTGAATATGCAGACGAAAACAGTTCACTTTTAAGGCAAACGAAAACGGTTGTTCGTAAAGAAATGCATGCCAACATCAAGAGAAGCTTTGGCTTATTTGACCAGTTGCACATTTTTAGAATTTTTGGTCCATCCTTGAACGAAGTTATAAATCTAATATCTTTTCAACTACGAAAGCACCGACAGATGACATATATCATATGTTGCACTTCTATATCACAGCGGGTCATTGGCATTGTGGTACTGCCCGCCATCGTAGCATATCTAGAGTACCCACCGTGGTAGACGAGGTACTGCAGTACCCAAACTCGGCAAGAAGGTAGGTCCGCTACCATTCGCGCTTGTCAGGGAGTTACCGCGGTGGATGGAGCCGTTGCGGTGCCAGCAATCTGCTGTTGTAGGGGAGCGCGATAGGTAATACATGTTCACTACTGATGCTTCTGCTGTCGAGAAGAGATCTATTTTGGTAAGTTGATTTGAAAAGAGATCAAAGATTAAAAAAAAGTGCAGGGTACCAAATACGCCCAGACAGCACATCAAGAGACCCTCTCGTTGAATGATCTGGTTTAAATTAGACCAAAGAAAACCAAACAAAATGAGTGCTGTTTCTTAGACCAAGGGAAAAGGGCAAAGATATCCCACATCAGAGAATCAGAGATATCAGTGTCACATGGAAATGACCAACACAGATGCTCTCTGCTTAATCTGAGACAGCACAAGCAATGCATTTCTTTCGCTATAAGAAATGAAAAAAAAAAATCACCTCTCTCCTCTTCTCTTCTTGCTCCTTATCTTTTTGTTGCCAATATCCCGATTTAGCTTTGGCCTATTTGATCTCTTACATATTTCTTTCATATTTGGTCAGCTTTAGAATAAAGTTGCAAATCTAATTCCTTTTTTAACCGCGGAAGCAACAAAAGTTGACACATATCACTTACCACGCTTATTTACCCCGGCAAGTGCCGCAGCACGGTAGATGAGATACCAGTAACTAAGCTCGGCAAGATGGGGTACACGGTACCTGAGCTGAGCATGAAGGATAGCTTTGGTGTCGACGACTTGCTGTGGTAGGGAAGCGTGATATATGTCACATATTGTGGAACCGTGTTTCTACTGTGGAGAAAGAAACTATATTTGTAATTTCGGTATTAAAAAGATGTGTGTAATAGGGCTCTAATATACACAAGCCTTCCCAGAAAAGGACTACTGGCAAGTATAGTACCCAAGCATATAAATGCTATGTGCAAAGGGAAAAAGCAGGGAGGGAGGGAGAGAAATATCAAGGACCCAGCCTACAGATTCCACAAAACTCTTCTGCAAACTCCACTTGCAGGCTAGCAGAGCCGCAGAGGCTTGTCAGGTCAGGAGCTCAGGATCCACCAACTTCCCTTGGCCCCTCACTCACTCACCCAGGTCTCTCCTCCCTTTCCTGCTCCCCGTTTCAGCCATTGACCACTCAGAGCAGTTGCCCTTGGGCATTTAGCCATTTGGCAGTTTGGGCTTTTCTGTGTGGGGTGGTGCGGCCATCCCTCTGTATTCCTGCTTCCATCCCCATCGTTGCAGCCTTTTCCTATCTTCTTTGCCATGTTGTTATTGTTGCTTTAAAGCTGGTCGTGGGAAGGGCAGAAAGATGGGCTGTGTTCTTGAGGTGGATGTGGGTGGTGAAGAGGTCTTCTTTGTTGATAAGGTGGTCCTCTTCTTGTTCCAACTCTTGCAATTCTTGCTTCTTCCTCCAAGGTCTCTTGCTTAATTTGCTGTCGTGCTCCTCCTCCTCGGACGACGACGACGACGATGATGTTTTTGTTGCTGTTGTTTCCTTTCCTATGTTGGCAGCTTGCTGTCTACAGTCTAGCGTCTCTCTTTTGGCCTTACTGTTGTTTAGCTGCTGGTTTCTAGTGTGCAGCAAGGTATTGGGGATGAGTGAGGCTTGCCATATCCTGGTGGAAGTGCACCCGTTTTAATTCGTAAGGCATTTGTTGTTTCCTCTGTCAAAATCGTTTCAGATAGTCCCCAAAGTTTTGGCATTTACCTTGTGATCTTTTTCCCCATCTTGGTCTCTTCCATTCTTCGCTTTTAGACCTTCTGCTGTTTTCCTCTTGATCTCTAGCCCGTCGCAGGTTTTTGGGGCGAGTGCAGCTTGTCACATCCTAGTGGTTCCGTGACTTCCGTCCCCATCTCGAATTTCTAGTTCTTGTTCGTTCTGCTATGGAGCTTGATTTAATCCTTGGCCTAAAATCTTTGCATTGTCTGTCCTTTCACATCCTGTTCTTGCTGTAATTTTGCTCTTGATCTCTAGCCTGTCTTTGTGGGACAAGACCTACTATAGCCTGTCACACTCCAATGGAATTGATCACCTTAACTTCAGTCCTTATGATTCACTTCTGCAATTCTACTTTTACATCGGTTGTGTCTGTATGGTTCAGACAGATTAATCCCATCTCCTTTCCCCTCTGCCTCTGAATTATTTTTTACTGTCAGTCCGAAGGAAGACGTCGCGATCTTCCATTTAAGTGCAGTGTGGTGGGAGTGGGATCCATTCCATTGCAGAGTGTTGAGCTGCACAGTGAAACTGTGTCCATTTCCATATTAGTACCATCAATGAGCCACCAGCTCGCCATGTCTGGTCCTCCTCGCCCTTCTTTAATGGCGCAAGTGTACTGCTCCAGCCGCCCATGGAGTTTCTTGCACCTGCTCGTCTGGTTCGCCTCCCCTTCAGAGTCTGCGACGAGTAAATGTCTCTTGTGCTTGTGCTTTCACTTCATCCCGTTCCTCCCCTGCTAGCGTTAGTTAATGGGCTAATGGCTACAGCTCATCTCCTTCGCCTTTTTACATGCAAAGCTTTAATGGTGTTTGGTGGCTACAATGGCCGGTTGTTTCTCATTAAAAGCTTAGATTGTTCTCTGGAAAAAGACCTGATCTTTCATTTGGTATTCGCATTAATTTGGCATCTTGCAAGTGGGTTTAGAAGCTTAATGACCTTTAACTCTTGTACCTGCGTGATTCTTTAATGAGATGCCATGCTTGTTCTGAATTGTTCTTTTGCGTTCTTGGATAATTCGCAGGACGTTCTTGCGCCGTTCTGTAATAGGATTAATAACTTGTTCGGCGAGTGGTCGGTCGGAGCTGCGGCGTCTGCAGGACCGCCTCCGAGAGTAGTGCTGCACGGCTTCCCCGGCGGCGCCAAGGCGTTCGAGCTCGTGGCGAGATTTTGTTACACCGGCGGCGGCGGTACAGCTGTGACCGCGGCCAACGCCTGCGCGCTGCGGTTTGCATCTGAGTTCATGGACATGGCGGACGCACCCGCGGCGGCGTCCACCGCGCCGAGCCTGGTGAAGATGACGGAGAAGGCACTTGAGGAGATGCCGCACTGGCCGTGGCAGAGCGTCGTTGACACCGTCAAGCAGTGCCAGCGCCTGTTCCCGCTCGCCGAGTCCACCGGCGTTTTCGACAGGGTCGTGGGCGCGCTGCTGTCCCAGATGGCCGTCCCGGGGGACGCCACCCCGACCAGCTCCTCGCCGGAGAGCTCGGCGTTCCGGCTCTCGTGCGACACCAAGAGCAGCAGCCTCAGCATGCGGTGCACCAGCCGCACCTGGTGGTTCGAGGACCTCGTCGTCCTCAGCCCCAGCATGGTGGAGCGGGTCGCCAAGGCGCTCCTGGCCAGGGGCACCGACCACGGCATCGTCTCCCGCTTCCTCTTCTACTACGTCAAGTGCCGCATCGCCGCCGCGAACGCCGAGGACAAGAAGGCCATGCTCGAGGCGGCGATCGCCGTCATGGCTGACCTCGACCGGAACTCGGTTTCTTGCAAGGGCCTCTTCGGCATCCTGAGGATCTCATCCCCTCTGAAGCTTGCCGGTACCTCCCACAGCAGGCTCGTCGTCATGATAGGCCGCAAGCTGGACCACGCGACACTGGATAACCTGCTCGTCCCGGCGCCATCCGGGACGAGTAGTCTGTACGACGTGAGCCTGGTGCTCAGGTTCTTGGAGGCCTTCCTCCACGGCAGCGGTGCGCGCGACGAGCCGGCGAGGCTGAAGAAGGTGGGGAGGCTCATGGACCTGTACCTGGCCGAGGTCGCCCCGGACCCCTCGCTGCACCCGGCCAGGTTCATCGAGCTGGCCACCGCCCTGCCCGCTGCCGCGAGGGACTGCCACGACGCTCTGTATCGCGCCATCGATGTCTACTTCCAGGTACATTCTCTTCAGAATTCTCAGGTCTTGGTGTCTCTATACTGTTCTTGTTCTGTCAGAGTTTTACAGTGCTTCACATTAATTGCGGGTGTGTCGGTACCTCTAAATCCTATGTATGCATCATAGACTTCAGGACACGACTTCTGGATGTTCTCTGAAACTCTGAACCAATTGATTTGTCTGAAAATAATATCTTGTCCTGGATGCTAAAGATTTTTGGCATTTTTGTTACTGACAATATGCAAAACAACTGTTCTACTTGGCTGTTGGTTGATTGCTGAACATATGAAAGTTAAATTGTTAACATTTATGAAGTAATTCGCAATTGTTCAAGCTGAAAAAAATTCTGATCATCGTCGCAGGTTCACGCTCGCCTGACGGACGACGAGAAGATGAAGGTCTGCAAGGGCATCAACTACGAGAAGCTCTCGCCGGAGTGCTGCAAGCACCTCGCGAGGAACGCCAACTTCCCGACGAGGGCGGCGGTGCAGGCGCTGGCATCCCAGCACACCGTGCTCAAGAGTCTTATCCGCGACTCGGACCTGCTGAAGCCGTTGTCCCCGCCGGCCGTGGGGAAGTACCGCGACATCTACGACGACAACAACGACGTCGACGACAACGGCCAGGTCATCCTATACGCCAGGAGGCTCGACCTGTCGATGGAGAATCAGAACCTCAAGACGCTCCTCGACGGGATGCATTGGCGGGTGATGGAGCTGGAGAAGGTGTGCAGCCGGATGAAGACGCAGATGACCAAGATTAAGGCCTCCAAGAGAAGCCGCAGCTGCACTGCAAGATCACTTCCCAGGATGTGTTCTTGATTTCATTTTGCTCTGTCATAATACTGTATCATAGTGATTGTACATAGGGCTAGAAGCAACTGCAGGTTTCAGCATCCCTGCATGCATTGTTCTCTTTTTGCTTCATTTTTGTTTGTGTGTCGATCAGTTCTTGGTGATTGCAAAGAAGACGTAGCGCGAGTGGTCCTTCAACCTGATGTGAATGGAGATGTCTGAGGAGTTGGTACTTGATACTACTTGTGAACAGATTTAACCATCAATCCGTTTAAGAAATGTAAGATGTCAAGTACAACAGCTTAAATTTTTGTACTGATTATGCTATGACCTTGTCGTGCAAGATTAGTTTTGCAAGGACATAGAAGACCTCGATTGATCAAACGGATTAAACAAATCCTCTGAGGTGTCATGGGCTCATGGCTAAGTTACTTGTTAACCCTCAAGACGTGCAGTGTAAAGCATGATCAGGCAAAGGAACATGACATCATGGCAGCCATGGTCAGGGGAACAGTTGACTTGTAAACTGTAAATTAACCCGGCTAAATTAATGCCGTTACAGTGTTTAGAAAGCAAGGACTGCTCTGACAGGCTGATATGGTTTAGTGGCAAAGAACATGGGCCTTTGAGCCCCTTTCTAGGCAGGAGCTTTTCTTGATGAGCTTTCTGGATGCTCTTTGAGAGACTAAAACAAGATTTAGAGGATTGTGCAGTGTCTAAACTCCCACATGTTGTAGATCTAGCATGCTTCCAATTTCATGAGGACAATCTTTCACCCAGCCGGTTCACTGTTCAGAGATTCTAGCTAATCCTTTGCTTGGGTGCCTGACAGAACTTTTCGTTCACTTCTTGTTAGTATCGAACAAAGAAGGGGTGCACGTACCATTTTAAAGTACTTGAGCTTGGCCATTAGAACTAGCTCTGAGTAAAAAAAAATCAAATAATCTCCCATATAAGATTTAAACGTATGACCTAAAATAAGACGTGGCTTTGACCGACACATACGCATTCCCCGATTCCTTCAAAAAACTGAACTATTTTCTCTGAAATTTACGTAATTCTTCTACGAAATTCGTGTGCTCCAAGACAGAGTCTCAAATAAACTTTAGGGTATACTTCGGTGCACCTCTTTTAAAAGAAGTTACTAATCTTAAAGCAAAGTAGTTATATTAGGCGGGTCAAATATGCGTAACCTAAAATAAATTAAATCAAAGATTTTCCCTACCTAATACTTCAGTTTATATCTATATTTACTAAGTGTTTGGGACAGCTTCAGCTCCACCAAAATCCGTGGAGTTGGTGGAGCAGGGTATTCCTAACTCCAGAAATTTATGGAGTTGGAGCTGTGAGTACATTAAGAGTGTTTAGATGTGTCATTGTCGGCGTTTTCGGGAGCGCCGGCAAGTAAATTTGTAAGTCTAGGGGGTCGCGCGTTCCACTCCCTGAATGGTTAGACTCGTGAGTCCAAGATGTATACTGGTTCGGGCTGAAGGTCCCTACTCCAGTTCGTGTGGTGATGTTGTATTACTCTTGGTACAGATGACTGCACAAAGTTTTACAAGCGAGAATGCCAATGGCTTAGCGAGATGGGTTTGATAGCGCTCTCTCCCTTTCTCGTTCTAGCTTGTTGCTTTCCCCCCTGAATCGTTTAGCCCCGCCTCCTTTTATACTGAAGGAAGGCGGGTTACATCGAGTTAGGAGGAAGCGAGGTGACCTATGCTAGGAGCTCGGTCCTTCGTCCCGTGGATGGTCGCCACCCGTCTTGCCCATCTTTGGGTTGGTAGCCTTGGTGGTCGGGAGGTTAGGTATTTCCGGAAATAGCGTACTTGCCCTCTGTGATCCTTGCGAATCGCCGACGTCGAGGTGCGTGGCGTTGGTGCCGCCGAGGAGCGCGCGCTCGTCTTTATCACGTGGTCGGTTGATGGGTGGAAGCTTTGTCTTCTGATCACCGATCTTCTTGGGAAGGAGCCACCGCCTTGTATAGTCGCTCGATTGACCTTATTCGAAGTGCGTGGCGGTAGGCGATGAGGACTGACACGCGGCACTCGGCGTTCGTCACCTTGGTTTGGTTGGAGTCGGAGATCCCGCCCGCCAAGAGGGGTCGGGGCCATTGTCTGTCGGATTCGCTTCCCTGGCGGTCGGGAGCGGATGCCTTGCGCGTGTCTCGCAGCGATTCGGTCGTGGCGGCGGCGGCGCGCTGTTGGTGGAGATATGCTTGAGGCCGCGCCTCGTCGCCGGGGTGTTGGGGTATCCTTTTTATTAGTATTCGTCAAGTAGCCTGAACCCCAGCGATTTGGCGATTCGGTTGGGGTTGAACTTGGACGAAAGTGGTGGCGGGTGCGGTAGGTCGGTCCACCGATCCGGTAAGCGATTCCGTCGGGTGTGCCGTTGGATCCGACGGCTGTCCTCGAGTTTGGCCGGGGGCATTTGAACCGCCGGGGGCCTTTACTCGCCTCGTTGCGCAAGCCGATCATAGTTTGGCGCGCCGCGCCTGCTCGTCTTCTTGACTGCCTCGGGTTTCTGGTGAAGGATGCTTCATTTTCCGGCACCCGCATTTACTCTAGAGACGCTTAGCCTCCTTAAATGCGGATATATATATCTGCTTGTCGTAGCTTGCTTGAAGGGGCGAGCTTTTCTTTTGTTCTTTCAAATGGCTTGAGACACCTCTAGTCTTTAGCTTCGGCGATGGCGTCACGGGGGAAGAAGAAGATCCTCTGGCCGAGCTTTGGGCTGAGTTCGACCAGGCGATGGCCGAGCTCAGGGAGGAAGAAGCTGCAGCCCGCGACGCTGCTTCTGTTGACGCGCTGCTCGAGGCCGTTCCGAGGCTCGAGGTGGTAAGGGGGGCCCTTCTGGAGGCGATGGCGCAAGGGCGCCGACCGTAGTTGGTGCGGCCGCGTCGATGTCGCTGAACGGCAGCGGAGGCATCGGCGTGTTGCTTCGCGGCCGTGGCGGCTGTCCCGTCGACCAGGCAAGGGCCTACCAGCATGCCGTCGGTGCCACCGATGCCGCACGGATGTTTGATAGGTTCTAGGCGTGGGTAGAGTCCTGCCGTGGTGCAGCGTGGCCACTCTTGTATCTGTCGGGTACTGTGTGTAAAGTTGTGTAAAGTTTGAGCCTGTTGGCCTATAATGAAATTTTCTTTTTCTTTATGAAAATGTCTTTGCGATGAGTTTGCTTTAATTTTAATCGTTGTGGACGGCGCCTTGGTCGGCAGGGCGACCGGATGCCTCTGTGAGGTTCGGGTGTCCGAGTGCTCGTTTAACGTCGTAGCTAGACAGTGCCTTGGTCGGCAGGACGATGGATGCCTCTGTGAGGTTCGGGTGTCCGAGTGCTCGCTTAACGTCGTAGCTAGACGGTGCCTTGGCGGCGGGACGACCGGATGCCTCTGTGAGGTTCGGGTGTCCGAGTGCTCGCTTAACGTCGTAGCTAGACGAGTGCCTTGGCCGGCGGGACGACCGGATGCCTCTGTGAGGTTCGGTGTCCGAGTGCCTTGTTCGGCAGACGGCCGGATGCCTCTGTGAGGTTCGGTGTCCGATCGCCTTGGTCGGCGGGGACGACCGGATGCCTCTGTGAGGTTCGGTGTCCGAGTGCCTTGGTCGGGCGGACGGCCGGATGCCTCTGTGAGGTTACGGTGTCCGATCGCCTTGGTCGGCAGGATGACCGGATGCCTCTGTGAGGTTCGGTGTCCGAGTGCCTTGGTCGCGGGACGCCGGATGCCTCTGTGAGGTTCGGTGTCCGAGTGCCTTGGTGGCGGGACGACCGGATGCCTCTGTGAGGTTCGGTGTCCGAGTGCTCGTTTAACGTCGTAGCTAGAAAGTGCCTTGGTCGGCGGGGCGACCGGATGCCTCTGTGAGGTTACGGTGTCCGAGTGCCTTGGTCGGCGGGGACGGCCGGATGCCTCTGTGAGGTTCGGTGTCCGAGTGCCTTGGTCGGCGGGACGGCCGGATGCCTCTGTGAGGTTCGGTGTCCGAGTGCTCGCTTAACGTCGTAGCTAGGCGGTGAGTGCTCGCTACCGTCGTAGCTGGACGTGAGTGCTCGTTCACCGTCGTAGCCGGACGTGAGTGCTCGTTACCGTCGTGGCTGGACGTGAGTGCTCGTTACCGTCGTAGGCGGACGTGAGTGCTCGCTACCGTCGTGGCCGGACGTGAGTGCTCGTTCTACGTCGTGGTGAACGTGGGGCATCCTTCTCGAGTCCTCGTCGGGCGAGGGTAGCTGCGAGAGGAATGGCCGTCGTCTATCCCACATGTATACCCCATCGCGGTGTGGGACTGGAGGGATGAGCGGCGCGTTTACACCGTGTTGGTTTGAACGCCGTGCTCGTGGAGCTAATAGCGGGTAGTCCGAGTGGGTCTGGGAGGTCCCGCCAAGGGGACCCTTCCGAGCGGACGGTCCCCAGTAGGGTGTCTGGCCTGCTGTGGGGCGACCCATAAAAACCTTTCTACTCAATCCGTATGGACTCTAGGTCGTCCCGACCCGAGCACGGTGGTGTCGCTCATTGATGAGCTCCGGGAGAGTGTGAAGTATGGTCTCGGGACGCGAGTAGAGGTGATTAGGCCGTCCACCGACCTAACCGAGGGCCCACCGTGGGGCTCACCTCATACCTGCCCCTTGCTCAAGTTTTGCTGGGGCGGCTTTATACCCATCTGGTGGGGTAGGCCTTTTTGAACCCACAGCTCCTCGCTGGGCCCCTGGCGCAAGCCACAAAGCTTTTGTCTTGGGCCGCAGCTGCCCGATGGGCTTTCGCGCGCCCGAGCAACTGTTCGGCCTAAAGGCGAGACCGAGAGGTTACGGGACACGTTGTTGGGGCGGCGTCTTTATGGCCCTTGGCGCTGACAAGACAGGATTAAAAGCGGAGTGGTATTGGAAGGCGGGAGTTACGGGTTGGCGCGACAGACGAGGGTGGTCGCGACGCTTCGCTTGACGGGGCGCCTGCTTGGCCGGCGTTCGTTCGTCCTCTATAAATACGCCCGTTGGGTGCTTTCGAGTGGTCACGCTTTCTTGCCTCTCTGTCTCGCCTCAAACAAGAAGAGCACCAGAGAGCTAAGGAAAAAAACCCGACCTTTCTTTCTCACCTTCCGATCGTCTCCTCTGTGAAGATGTCGTGGCGGAGTGCTCGCGCAAGACGACCGCGGCGCTTCGGCTTAGTGAAGAAGGGCTTCCTCATGCCGCAGACCTTCCGGTGGAGGGTGCCGCCGGGCTGCCACCCCGCGCCGCGGGCGGCGAGATCGTGGTGCCCGCCTCGTTCTTCGAGCGGCTTTGGCTCGCCACCGCACCCGTTCGTCCGGGGGCTGTTGTTTCATTACAAGGTGGAGGTGCACCATCTCAACCCCAATGGGGTCCTCCACATCGCCATCTTCATCACGTTGTGCGAAGCCTTCTTGGGGATCGAGCCGCGCTGGGCGTTGTGGAGGCACTTCTTCGAGCAAGGCTCGGAAGGACAGCCGCCGTCGGGCCGTGGCGCCTCTGGGTGGCTGGCCCTCGGCCGCCCGGTCGAGCACGGAGTACCTGGAGGTAAAGCTGGCCTCGTCCAACAAGGGCTGGCGTTCCGAATGGCTCTACGTTCGAAACGTCGGCGACAGCGCCCCTCGTTTCACCGGCGAGCTTCCCATGGCGGAGGAGGTGGAACTGGGCGCCAAAAGAGGAGAAGAACAAGCCGGCCCGATCGTGGAGCGATCGGGGCTCAAAGGAGGCGGGGCTCACCGGGGCGTGGTTGTGCGCGCCTTCATGGGGATGCGCGTGCAACCACTTGTGCACAGGCCGCACCCCTTGTTCCGGTATGCGGGGCCGTCCGACCGGGCGAGGATGGCAGAACTCGAGCTGGCCGCGTCTGAGGTGGAGGCTCGGGTGGCGGCCGTTACGGGCGGAAGCGCCACGGTGGCCGCGGATGGCCACCCGGAGCCATTCTCGGCGGCTTTTCCGCCAAATCTGGTAAGCCGGTGAAATTTCTTTCTGCTTCTCTTTTCTTTGTCCTTAGCACTTGACCGACATTCCTGCATCCTCTCAGGGGCTCATGGGGATGTCTTCCCAGGCGCCGCTCCCGGGGGATAAGGAAGCGCGGGCGGCCGCCCGAGCGAGGACGGCAGAGGCTGACTCCTCCCGCAAGAAGCGAAAGGAGGAAAGGAGGAGGAAGAAAAGTAAGGAACGCGCGGCGAAGCGCGCGCGCGGCGAGGATGTGTCGGAGACCACCGCCGTGGGGACAACCTCCACTGACAGCGGCGGGAGTGTCTCCGGCCACCCCTATGGTGGGTTTTTTCCCGACTGCCGAATGGCGGCGGCGGCGTGGACTCGGCCGAGGCGGCATCACGGGCCCGTGGCCACGGATCCCGGTGGGGGTGATCTTGCGCTTGCGGTCGTCGCGCGTCTCGGTGGAGGTGGCTTCGAAGCGACGGCCGACTGCCCTTTGGCGGGGCGGCAAGAGAGCGCGCGTGCCACGCACCCTTCGGCCTTGTAAGTGTATTATTATTTTATTATTATTATTATTATTTTATTGGAGCATTTTCTTTTTGGCAAAGCCGCTGAGCGACTCTTGAATCTTTGCAGCGTCGCGGCGCCTATCTTTGGGGTGACCGTGGGGCGTGCCACATCGGCCCGCAAAGTAATGGCGCGGTGATTCGGTGACCCGGTTGGGTCGGCGAAGGTCGTGGCGTCGGCGTCCGAGGGTGCGGTCACCTTTGAGGGACGGAGCCCACCCGAGGTCGTGCGAAGAAGAACTTCCGCCGCCTCGGTGGGACCCTCCGGACGGCGTGATCGTCGTTTGAGGATGAGACAATGGCGCCACCGGTGATCGCGCCCGATCGTGGCGAGCCGGCGGCGGAGGTGCCCGACCCTCGTCGGGGAGGTGCCGACCGATGCCCTCAGCGCAGCCGAGGGGTTTCGAAGGTTGACCTCGTCACCCTTGCCCATGGTACTTTGACGGCGACGCCCCGCCCGACGGCGGCGGAGGCGCGCCGCCGGGTGTAATTCGGGTCGGGCATCATGGGTGAGGCGGAGGAAGCGAGTGGGCCGCCCGCCGGTAAGCGCGCTACTGGCCGGGCGAGATAGGCGATCCGTGAAGGTCGGCCCTTGCTCTGAAGTCTTCCACGGTATGGCTGGATATGATGGTCGGGAGTCGACCCGATCGCCGGTAGGTCACCAAAAGTTACGATTCGTTGCACATTTTGATAGTTCTTCCGTGCGACTAACGGGTGTCCACATTTTGCGACTTGCGGGCTCGCCGGCGTCGGTCGAGCTCTGCGGCGCTCCGACGATCGTGGCGGTGCGGCGGAGAGTGCGATCAGTGCGCTTGAGTTGCGCCTAGCCCAGAGGCCCCGGCATTAGGCGGTCGAGGCGGTGGTGATCCGCCAAGGATTTGAAGAGGCCACAAAGGCCCTTCATGATGGCGCCTAGGAGCCGAGGCTTTGAGGCGAAAGTGGCGGAACCGAGTCCTCCGACGGAGGTCACCGAGGCCAAGGATGCCGCCGTTGCCGCGGAGGGGATCGCGCAGACGCAGTAACATGTGCGGACCGAGCGGAACAAGGCTCGGGGGCCATTGCCGAGTTCGCCCGTGAGCGGCGATCGCCGTAGGAGGTGGCCGAGTGAAGACTTCATCTGGCGCCAAGTCGAAGCCGCAATCGACCAACTCGCGGCGGTAAGTGTCTCAATCCTTCAATTAAGTTTGGGGTGCGACACACAGGCGAACTTATCAAAATCTCATAATCCGCAGAGGCGCAGAAGAATCTGGCGCCGTGGTGGGCGCAGAGAACGGCCGGACGCCCGCGACGTGGCGATCGTGGCGGGGCGAGGCCCGGCGGCGTTGAAGGTTCTTGAGGACGGTCGGGCCGAGATGAGCGCCGAGTGGAGGCCCTCGCAAGGCGGTCGGGAGGTCTGCGATCGCATCCTTGAGCCGGCAGCCCAGTGCCCTTGCCCCGCTACCGCCCGAGTGCGGACCGTAGAAGAGGCGGTGGTCACCGTGGCTGCGCTTGAGCTTCATCGGCGCTGGTCAACACCATCTCGTACTACGACGCATCGACCTCGCGGTGGTGGGGAGCGGCGTGGCTGGAACCGGATCGACGAGGAGATCGACCGGTTCGAGCTCTGGTCGAGCCGCGACGCCCGGAGATAGCCACCGCATCCGCCGCAGCCGCCTCCAGAAGCGAGGCGACCAACTCTCCGCCCGCCACGGCCGCGCGCCAAGAAGAATAGAAAAAGTTAGCTTTATCCTTCTTAGATTGTAAAGACCGTTATTTAAACAATCTTGAAATTATCAAGTCCCGAATCGTCACTCGTCCTTTTTCGTATTTAGGATGAGCGTTTGGCGACCATAGCCCTAAGGACCGCAGGGCCACTTATGCGTAGGTCGGGTTGTTTTGGGAGGAGCGAGGTGGATTGGAGACTTGGCTATGCAATGTTAGGCGCACTTGTGAGGATAGGAGTGTTCTAGATCGGCGGGGATCTTTCCACTCGGGCACTTCCTTCTTCCGCAAAGTGCTACTTAGCAACCATAGCCACGGGCGAGGCCGTAACACTTGGGTTGAGAGGGTTACCGCTCGGGATGGACCTCATGACCGGTCGGGTCACGTGCCCTCATAAGCGTGGGATAGCCGAGTGCGGGGAGGAGTGTTCCTGCCGACCAAAGGTCACTCCACTCGGGTACTTCCTTTTTCCGCGAAGTGTTAGCAACCATAGCCCGCCGGCGTAAGGCCGAGCACTCGGGTCAAAGGAGTTACCGCTCGGGAAGGACCTTATGGTCGGTTGGGTCATCAACCAGCATAGCGCCGGCCGGGGAGTACTGAGCGGGCGCCGAAGGCAGCCCCAGTCGTCGCACAGCGACCGTGTGCTCGGAAGGAAGAAAGTAAAGAGCATGCTAGGAAGAGGAAAAGAGTTTAGGGATAGAATCGCCTTAACTTTTCTATATTCCATGCATTTGGAAGGATGCGCCGTCGGTGTCCTTGGTAGAAAGGTGCGGTAGGAGGATCTGCACGACGGTGAAGGGCCTTCCGAGGCGGCGACTTGTGCTTATCCTTGCCGGTGCGGACCCGACGCAGACCGGTCGCCAAAGATCGAAGACCGCCCTCGAACTGGCGGCCGTGGTAACGTCGCGAGCTTGTTGATATCGGCCGATCGCGGGGCGGCCACGTCATGCGCCTCATCGATCCGGTCGACGAAGTCTTGTTGTCGCGGCGAGCCCCGAGCCTCCTCGAAGCTTGCGATCTTGGGGCGCCATACTCGTGTCCGCCGGCAAGGACGGCCTCGGCGACCGTATACCATAAAGAACGGTGTGAACCGGTCGCCCGGTCGGCGTGGTCCGCAGACTCCAGAGGGCGGAGGGTAGCTCGGTCGCCCAGCGCCTGCGAAGTGCTTGAGCCGATCGAAGATCCGCGGCAGAGCCCTTGAAGGATCATGCCATTTCGCGCTCGACACGGCCGTTGGTCCGCGGATGGGCCACGGCGCCCAATCGACGCGGATGTTGAAGTCATCGCGAGAACTCGAGGAATTCCTTCCCGTGAACTGCGTTCGTTGTCGGTGATGATGGAGTTTGGGACTCGAATCGAAAGACTATGTCGCGGAAGAAGATGGCGCTTGTGCCGACGTGGCGCTTACGACCGGCTTGGCCTCTATCCACTTGGTGAACTTGTCCACCGCGACGAGCAAATGGGTAAAGCCCCGGCGCTTTCTTGAAAGGCCCGACAGATCGAGCCCCAAAGCGCAAAGGCCACGTGATGGGGATTATGCATAAGGCTGGAGGCGGATGTATGCGCTGGCAAAGAATTGGCATCCTTCGCGGTGCGTGCGATCGCTCTGCGTCGGACACGGCGGTCGGCCAATAGAAACCTTGCCGAAAGGCCTTTCCCACCGAGATCGGGCGCGACATGGTGACCGCAAATTCCATGTGTATGTCGTCCGATGGTTGTTTTCCTTGGTCGGCGAATGCACTTTTGGAGGACCGGGGCTCCTTTGTAAAGGTCCGACCGTCGGGACGAAGACTTTGCTCGCCGGCGAGGCGCCGGGCTTCGGTCGGGTCGGGAGGAAGCGACCCGTCCGTCAAGCGATCTATGAGCGGCTTTCTCGGTCGGATTCGATTGCTAGCACGCCGTAGCTCGACCCGCCAAGTCTCGCCGGCCGCGCGGCGATTGGGGCGGCCGTGCTAGGTAGGTCGGGGACCGTTCGGCCACCGTGCCCGGTGGATGGAAGGCGCAGGAGGTTGCGACGAAGATCCCGGCGGGACCGACTCTCTTGGATGCAGTTAGCTAGGTAGTCGGCGTCGCTATTGTAGCGTCGGTAGCTATGGTGAAGCTCGAAGCCCTTGAACCGCGCCGAGCTCGCGCGACTTCTCGATAGACGCGCCATACGGGCGTCTCGGGGCTCCGCGGCCTTCATGACTTGGTCGACGACAAGCTTGGAGTCCCGTGGGCGTAAGTCGGCGAGCACCGAGGTCGGCGGTGATCGGAGACCGTTGGCGAGGGCCTCGTGCTCGGCAGCGTTGTTGGTGGCGTCAGCGGCTGATGGCGTCTTGGAGCTTGTTCCCGGTGGGAGATGATGACAACTCCGGCGCCGCGCCATTCTTGTTGTAAGACCCATCGAAGTACATTGTCGAAGCTCGGGGTCTTGATCACCTAGTGGTGCACTGGTTTGGTCCACTCGGCGACGAAGTCGGCTAGGGCTGCGACTTGATCGCCGTCAGAGGGCGTATGTGATGTCGTGGCGGCGAGCTCGAGTGCCCACTTGGCTATCCTTCCCGGCGTCGCGGTTGCGGGCGATCTCGCCTAACGGGGCGTGGTCACCACGGTGATGTTGTCTTGATCGAAGTAATGGGCGAGCTTCCTCTTCGCAATGAGCTGCGCGAGAGTAGCCACGCACTGCGGTACCGAGTCTTGGACTCGGAAAGGACCTCGCTAATGAAGTAACCGCCGTTGTACCTTAAGCTCGCGGCCTTCTTCGCTCGCTCCACCACGAGGGCCGCTACGGCGACTTGGGTAGTGGCGGCGCGAGAGGAACAGCGGCTCCTCAGTGCCGGGCGACCAGGATCGAGGCGGGGCGGGAAGGCCTTCAGCGGGTGAGAGCCTCCGAGCTTCGGGGTCCAACTAAAGCGGTCGGATCTCTTGAGTAGCTCAGAGTGGCATTCGCGCCGCCGAGGCGAGACACGAAGCGGCTCAAAGGCGCTAGGCATCCGGTCGACCTCTGGACCCCCTTGAGGTTCTTGATTGGGCCCATCCTTGCGATTGCTAATATCTTCTCTTGGTTGGCGCGATGCCTCGCTCGGAGACAATGAAGCCAAGGAGCTTCCTTTGGGAACCCCAAAACGCATTTCTCGAGATTGAGCTTTATGCGGAATCGTCGAAGGTTCGCAAAGGTCTCTTCCAGTCGGGGCGAGGTCGTCGGCCTTCTTGGTTTTTACGACAATATCGTCGACGTACACCTCAGCGTTACGGCCGATCGGTTATTGAAGCACGTTTGCATACATCGTTGGTATGTAGCGCCCGCGTTCTTTAGGCGAGCGGCATCGTAGCGTGCGCGAATGAGCCGAGCGGGGTGATGAAGGAAGTCGCGGTGGTCGGACTCCTTAGCGCAATCTGGTGGTAGCGAGTAGGCATCCGAGAAAGAGAGGACTCGCACCTGCGGTGGAGTCGATGACTTGGTCGATGCGGGGCAAAGGAGCGGATCTTTGGGACATGCTTTGTTGAGACTCGTATAGTCAACACACATCCTCCATTGCCCATTTTCTTTTTACAAGTACAGGTTGGCTAGCCACTCGGGTGGCGCACCTCTTTCTGAACCTGCGGCCCGAAGTTTGGCGATTTCCTCCCTATGATCCTGCGCTTCTCCTCGTCGAGCGGCGCGGCGTTAGGCGGCCGGCTTTGAGCACGGTCGGATGCTCAAGGAGTGCTCGGCGACTTCGCCAGGATTCTGGCATGTCGGAGGACCTCCATGCGAAGCGTCTTTGTTGGTGCGGAGGAGTCGAAGAGCGCTTTCCTATTTGGCGGGGCGTGGCTCGATCCGCACGGTCTTGGTCGGATCACGAGGATCGACCGCGACCTCCTTCGTGTCCTCGGCGGATTTGAAGGATCCGCTCGACTTCTTTGGACTCGGGCGGATTCGAGGCTTCCCTCCCGAGGTTGTCGAGCTCGGCAGACGCGCGATGGTATCGAGGCAAGCTCTGGCTCGCTGCGCTCGCGATTGTAGGCAAGTGGAAGACGATGCCACGGTGATGACTCCCCGTGGCCCTGGCATCTTCAGCTTGAGGTAGGCGTAGCTGGGGACCGCCATGAACTTGGCGTAACATGGCCGTCCCAGGATGGCATGGTAAGAACCGAGGAAGTCCACGACCTCAAAAACGAGGGTTTCGGTGCGGAAGTTTCTCGGTTCCCCGAAGGTAACGGGCAGGTCGATCTGCCCGAGTGGATGGGTCTGCTGGCCAGGAATGACGCCATGGAAGGCGCCTTGCTAGGTCGGAGGGTGGGCGGGATCCCCATAGCGTCGGCGTCTCGGCGTAGAGGATGTTGAGGCCGCTGCCTCCGTCCACGAGCACCTTTGAAAGGCGCTTCTTCCCCACGACGGGGCTGACCACCAGGGGGTATCTCCCCGGCTGCGGAACGTGGTCGGGATGGTCGGTCCGATCAAAGGTGATCGGGAACTCCGACCACCGGAGGTATTGGGGGACGTATGGCGCGACGGTATGGACCTCGCGGTAAGCGAGCTTGAGCCGGCGCTTGTCGGCATAGCAGCCGGTCCTCCAAAGATCATGAGGCGGCCGTCGGGTTCGAGGAACTCGTCGTGCGCCTTTCTCGTGGCCGCGGGGCGCGGCGAGCTTCTTCCCTTGCCACGCGGCGTTTGGGATCTTTGGAGGTATGCGCCTCGGGACCTCGCGATCCGGTACTTGTGTTTGACGGAGAACCCGTGGTTTGGGCGCGGGCCGTCCATCAATTCTCGAAGTGGTCGGGCGCGACGGCCGGTCGCACTCGCCGCTGGCGGCGGTCGGCGGTGGCGACCACTTAGGCTCGCGGATCGCTTCCCGTCGCCGCCGTTTGTCGGGCGGTCGGAAGGGACCCGATCGCGGACGCCGGGTTCGGCTGGGCCTTTCCTCCTCGAAGATGGCCCCCACGGCCTCCTCGCCGAGGCGTGGTTGATGGCGATATCGAGGAGCTCCTTGGTAGTTACGGGCTTGAGATAACCTAGTTTGTGTACCAAGGCCTTGCGGGAGGTGCCGTAGATGAATGCTCCCACGACATCGGCGTCGGAGATGTCGGGAGCTCGTTAGATGGCGGGAAAACCGCGGATGTAGTCGGAGGGTTTCACCGTTCTTTGTTTGCGACCCTTCAGTCAGGAGTTTCGTGGCGCTTGTAAGTGCCACGGAAGTTGCCGACGAAGAGGACCTTCAAGTCGGTCCGATCCACGATGGTTTTGGCGGCAAGTACTCGAGCGAGCTCGGGCGAGTCTGCGAGGTAGATGGGAAGGTATTGGATGATGAAGAGGTCATCCGTTGCTCCTCCCGCCCGGCATGCGGCCGGTAATCTTGAGCCGACACACAGGTTTGTGGCCCGGTGTATTTGGCAATGTTGGTAGGCGCTTCGAATCTGGCGGGAAGTCCGCTGGCGGATCCTGGCGAACGCCCATGTCCAGACCGTCGGGGCTCGGGCTGCGATGGTGGTGCCCGCCGCCCGCAACCCGTGAGTGGGCGGCCTCTTCCGCCATCTTTCTTCGCGCCTCAAGGGTAGCGCGAATGTCGTAGGCATCACCGAGGCGTTGGCGCACCGGGGCGCGCGAGGCCTGTTGTGGCTCGCGGTGCGGCGGCGCCTGTGCCGGACCCATCCGGCCAGACATGATGACGGGCCCGGTGGCGAGGTGGCTCGGGCGATAGAGCCGGGCGTGCATGTCTTTGACGGCCGCGTGCTCTACCAAACACCGGAGGTTTTGGTAGGTGGCCTTGGCCTCCGGGTCGGTCGACTCGGAGGCCTCGGCGGCATTGCGGCCGCGCCACGCTTTGGTGGCGTGGGGAAGAAGTGAGGACCGTCGGACCCTTCCGCTTTCTTTGAGGTGTGCTCGACGCCAGCGTCTTGTAGCGTCACGAGCACATGCGGGCCTCGAGCCCCTGCTCCAGTTGGCACGAGCGGTCGAGCTTCGATCCTTGGTCCTCCAACTCTTTGCGCTGTTGTTGGAGCTCTGCGGCGGTCCGGCGCGTTGAAGACGCTGGCTGGCACTCCTCCTCCTGCGCTGAGTGCATCGGACAGGAGGTCCCGCGGCCACGAGGGCCACGGGCAAATCGACGGTGCCCGCCATGTTGCACTCGCGAGAGTGTCGCTGCAGGCGGTACTCCGTGTCGGGCTGGAGTCGCGTCGGAAGAGTCTTCCAAAGCTCTTCGTGGATGGAGGCGGCGGTAGCCGACCATCGCCACGATCGCGAGCCTACGGGGTGACATGGTCACCCGCCGGCCTAGGAGTTTCGCCGACCGCGGCGAGCACTCCTCGGGTTCGGCCGGGGCTGCGAGGCGCCAAGCCGAGCTTAGCGGTCGCCGGAGAGGACGCCCAAGCTCTCGTGGCGCTGTCTTCCGAGACGGCGGGACAGCGTGAGCCCTCCCGTCGGGTGACGGCGGTCGAGGAGCCAAGCGGATCCGGTTCCCCGCGCGATCATGCCGTCGCGATGGGTGGATGCCATCGAGGAGATAAGCGGAATCGGAGATGGTGATGAAGACGCGAAGTCCCCTACAGCGCGCCAACCGCCGGCGTTTTCGGAGCGTCGGCAAGTAAATTTGTAAGTCTAGGGGTCGCGCGTTCTACTCTCGAATGGTTAGACTCGTGAGTCCAAGATGTATCTTGGTTGGTGAAGGTCCCTACTCGATTCGTGTGGTGATGTTGTATTACTCTTGGTACAGATGATCGCACAAAGTTTTACAAGCGAGAATGCCAATGGCTTAGCGAGATGGGTTTGATAGCGCTCTCTCCTTTCTCGTTCTAGCTTGTTGCTTTCCCACGAATCGTTTAGCCCCGCCTCCTTTTATCTGAAGGAAGGCGGGTTACATCGAGTTAGGAGGAAAGCGAGGTGACCTATGCTAGGAGCTCCGGTCCTTCGTCCCGTGGGTGGTCGCCACTGTCTTGCCCATCTTTGGGTTGGTAGCCTTGGTGGTCGGGGAGGTTAGGTATTTCTGGGAAATAGAGTACTTGCCCTCTGTGATCCTTGCGAATCGCCGACGTCGAGTGCGTGGCGTTGGTCTTTGCCTCGGGAGGGAGCGTGCGCTCGTCTTTACGTGGATGGTTGATGAAATTGGAAGCTTTGTCTTCTCTGATCACGGATCTTCTTGGGAAGGAGCCACCGCCCTTGTATAGTCGCTCGATTGACCTTATTCGAAGTGCGTGGCGGTAGGCGATGAGGACGACACGCGGCACTCGGCGTTCGTCACCTTGGTTTGGTTGGAGTCGGGAGATCCCGCCCCGCCAAGAGGGGGTCGGGAGCGCTGTCTGGTCGGATTCGCTTCCCCTGGCCGGTCGGGAGCGGATGCCTTGCGCGGTCTCGCAGGCGATTCGGTCGGCGACGGGCCGGGCGCGGCCTGTTGGGCTGGAGATATGCTTGAGGCCGCTGGCTCGTCGCTTCGGACTGTTGGGGTATCCTTTTTATTAGTATTCGTCAATCATCTTGTTTACATTTTAGACTAAAAATATAAACTTAATTCACTTTATTTTAGCCTACAAACTCCAGCTCTGAGGTGGAGTTGGGATCTGAAGCTGTACCAAACAGGGCCTTAATCTCCAATTTGATTTATATTTTATAGGTTGCTACCAATTTGTCATCACCTAATATTAGCTCATTTGCTTTAATATTCACATTTTTTTCTAAAAAGAGATGCCCTGGAGCAAACTCCATATACATTTATATGTTTTAAAAAAATTCCACGTACCACTGCACATTTGATTGATTTCACTCCTTTGTTATTCCTCCTTGATAGATCAACTTGAGGACTTGAGGTTGGACAGGCAGAGTGGCAGGATCAAACATGCTCATCACCTAGCCATGACAAACCAGCTTTTCTACAATCTACTCAGGTCATCAGCAAACTCACTATGGTCAAAAGGCTGATGATCTTTACAACACATCCCTGCATGGACCTCTTGCACCATGGGCCACAGGGACAAGGTCCATGACACCTCACACACCTACAGACTACCAGAGCCATGGTGGTCTACAGAAGAACTGCCATGATTTCTTAATGCACCACATATGGGAAACGCGATGTCGATGCCCCCTCCCCTCACACATCGCTGCACTGCACTGCATGAACCTTTTCATGCTCTGCGTGAGACATGGCGAATCTTGGCTTCCAAATTTTTGGGGACCAAATAAATCTCTGAGATTAGCCACGCATTCATTATGTTTTTGGACTAAGGCTGCTGCCACAGTTAGTTCGACAGACGTACGATTCGATGAAGCGATGACTTTTCTAACATGTTAACTCGTTTCATTTTTTTAAATTTAACTTTTTTTTTCGATTGAAATTGTAAATCTAGCTCTCTCTAACGTACTCCCGCCCTCTCCAACCGCTCCCGGTTGGCTCTCCCGTCTACCGCGGCGGATAAGATTTAGCCCCTGTATTACCTGTTGATTTTTGGTCCGTCATGTCGCTAATCTTGTCGATATAGTTAATTCAATCCTTTTTCATTTCAGTACTCCCACTGCTTTGTTCGGAATCACGTAACCACGAATGATCGAGCTCTCTTGCTGTGTCGATCCGATGAGCTAGAACACGTGGAGAGAATCCAATGCCAGAGTCACACTCATCTCTTTACTACTGGCGTCACTCGTACACAATCAATCGCTTTGCTTGTGCTTGCAAGGAAGAAGTAGATGGCTGCGTGCGGTTAATCATTCGGACAACACTCCATGCTGATAAGACCCACGGTGCTGGTTAAGGACATGCTTGGATCATGGATACATTATACGCCGTATATATATGGTCGCCATGTATACGGTCCATGCAAACTAACTAACCTGCTATCGTCAATACGCGGTACTCCGTACTCGTATAGTACATACAGCAATACGTACACCCATGGAATCCCTACAATTAATTAGATCGAGCAGCTAGAAGGCAACGGACGGATTAAGCATTATCATTACCCGCCACCAGCAATAGTCGTACAACATCGACTAGCTAATAATCAAGGCGATAGTTTGCTCCTCTAATACTAGTAGTAGCATCGTGTTGATGTTAATTTCCCTGTTTGGATAAGAAAGGATTAGACCCAAAAGAGCCCAACGTGAGAATACCTAGCCCTGTTTTGGAATGCATGAATTGAGCTAGATTCATGAGTTCGAAACACGGCCAATGTTTCACGCCGATTTGTGCAGTTACTCGAGAACTAGTCTACTCAGACGAGCGTCTCTAGAAATCGTCCCTTATCTATCTCTGTACAACTTTTTTTTTAAATCTAGCCTCACACTTTCATCATGTATGCACTTGCAAATTTAGCTCATTCTCTCACCGTGAAAGACTCGATAGACAACAGTATCCCCTGCCACGCCCGATGAGCACAGAACCTTGCTAGCGCCATGGCAGCACGCGCGAGCGGCAGAGCAAGTAGTCGACCGTGGGAGTGTGCGGGCGAGCCCGTGGGTGTGCGCGGGAGAGATTCGTTGTCACAGCTAACTAGTGCGGAAGCCCTCCTATCGTAGTAGGCCGCGTTGCTCCCTCGCTGGTGCGGTGTCGGCAAGCTTCTACGCTTGCCGGGTGTGGCAAGAGACACGCCTTCTACTACAAGGGAGAATGTTAAATTTGTAAATACATACAAAGAGACTAGGTTTGTGAAAATTAAGATATATAGATTAGATAAGCCATGAATTCGTGTATCTATCCACTTGCAGAGTACACCGGTCGGTGTTCCTGTTTAGATCCTAGTGTAAGTCGTACGTCCAAATTTGGGGCCAATACACGCAGCATAGCAGTACTGCTACACCGTGCTAATTTGGCGTCGAGTTGCTTATAACCCCAGTTTATATGACAGATAGATTTGTAAGCAGTGGCACCATTGGAGTTGGCGATCGAACGCCGGCAGGAGGTCGGCGGTTGGTCGAAATCCCGACGCGGCGGATCAATCCCCATTTCCCACAGCCACAGTATTCGCGATGTCGTGGTGCTTCGGTACAGCAAGTACTACTACTGTGCACGTTAGTGAAGATGCCGCGTCAATCGGTCCAGCTGAACAGTTGCCGTGAGAGAGTAGCACGGTCCTATACACTATAGCACCACCGACCGATCCATTGCATCATCGATCAGAAGTAAATCGCATCGGGCTAACATAGACAGTGACAAAAACAGCGCACGGACCAACAAAAATGAGCACCGATTGGGTGCGCGGCAGCAGTCAGAAGATGATATCAGGAAGCTTTGCCTATTTAGTCTTCTGGTATACTTTTGTTTTCATTTTTTTATCTTCTTTTTTATGAAATTATAAATCTAACACTCTTCTCAACCACGAAAATATCGACAGATGACACGTATCATTTATCACGCTCTCCTACTGCAGCAGGCTGTCGGCACCGTAGCTCTTCTTTTGACCGAGCTCCGGTACTTCGGTACCCTATCCTGGCACGCTAACCTAGCTCGGCACCAAGCTCTCGCCGCATTTGCTCGGGCTACAACAAGCTCGCCTAGATATTATGGTATACGAACATGGTAGGTGACACGTATCATTACCTCTATTATTCGAGAGGAGATTATTTTTTACAAAATTAATCTCATGAAAAGCCAGATGTAAAAAATAAGAGAGGTATTTCCATGTTTTTCTTTTTGACAGTTGCACAAATATTAAAGCATGAATGAAGAGTAGATGGTGATTAATTACTCCTTCGCTTGCTTTAAAATTTATGCAACTTATATTAGAAGGAAAAACATTGAAGCACTGTTTAAAAAGTAATAATCAGAAGCTAAAAAAATGATGAGGATTCCTATAATAGAGGTTCGGGATTGCGATTCTCACTCGCATTAATTCCGCATACTTCTCGCAGCGTAAGGGCTGGTCAGCCTGGTCTCATGACTTTTCATGTCTGTTCATGCGTCGCAGGAAGCTAGCTAGCTGCTAGCTCCCTGGCTGCATTGCATGCACGGCCAGGGCGTCGCGCATTAATTGATCGATTCCTCAAGAGTCAAGACAGACGGATCGCGCGAGGCGCGGACGACTCCTGGACCTCCTGCCTCCTGGTGTGATCTCATCGATGATCGATCGCACACCCCTACGCAGTAGACCCCGCAGGGAGTGTGGATCGTGGTTCACAAAACCTAATTTCAAAATTCGTTTCGAAATTCGCGGTACGAAAATCGTAAAAATCGTTCGGAATATCATTCGAAAACCGTCAAAAAAATCGAAGGGTTTTTTCTGAGAAATTCCAAAAAAAATACTCGGTTTTTACGAAAAACCGCTGCGAACTGGATGTTCGTCGCAAAACGGTTTTTGTGAGCGGTTTTTGGCGAAAAACCGAGCGCATAATTTTTTTCAAAATTTTTAATTTTTTTTTGAATGGACCGATTTACCGAACGGTTTTTGATTTCGAACCTCAACGGTACACTCGAAAACCGCGGTTTTCGTCGGTTTTGTGAAACCTGGTGTGGATGCATGCACAGGCGCGACATGCGGTCACGTGTCTGAATTCTGAAGTAAGCTTTTGATGGCAACAATCAGACTGACATGCCTGAATGTACGGGAGGACACTGTTCGTGCACTCATGATCCATGCTTGCAATTGTTGGCCTGCCGCGTCTTCTGCGTCCATGAACCACACTGGCAGTGGAGTAATCATTCTGATTAAAGCATCTGTAAATTAACAGGACAGATTAAGAGCCTAATTCTAGCCATGGATGGGTATAGATAGGGGAGTAGTAGCAGCAACAAAGCTTAGCTAGCTAACTAGAGGACTAGCTAGGGCCTAGGTTAAACTGAAACCCCAACAAGGTTATACAAGGGGCAGTGCACTGCTATGTACAATAGTTTGTTTCTTAATATTATCTCTAAGGATTCTAACTCATCTAGATATAGCATTAAAGATAACATATCTAGTAGTTCGTCTTTAAAATCATTAAATTATTTTTTATATATTATTTTCAGCATATTTTACCCTCACACTTATCACTTTGTGTTGGTTTGCATGAACAGATTGTATTTTGCATAAGAGACAGCAAGTTCTCTTTCTTCACTTCCTCTTTTCTCTACATAGTATTTTGGTGATATGGTATAGCTAAGAGACAATTGGAGTTGACTCGAGGAGCCGTGAGCTTCCTATGCTTGTAGGGTAGGGATGTCAGAGACATAGGCGTCAGACAGATTTTTTTTGGGGAGATACCTGTACACTACTGCTACATTGACTAAACTTTGCATTACACAGAGAAGGGAAAAATTATTAGGAGGCAAAGAAAAGCTCATCCAAACTAAACCCGGCCTCTCAGCTTTTAAAAGGCGAGTTTTGGTGGGGGCGAAACGTTGCCTTCCGCCAGGTCTTTCACTTCGGGCCATACAAAAACCATCGAAACTCTGTGATTTCCAACTAGACATTACTTATGATTCATGAGTACGTATGACAACAACATGCTTTTCTTTAAGGACCCACACGTTCTACCTTTAATTTGGGATTCCATGCATGGTCCAGATCATACTGCGAATTTCTGAATGACCAACGACGTACTATGGTATTAGTAGTTACACCATTACCAAAGCTATTCAAAATCCATGTTTTTAAGCAATCTTGCATTGCATCCTTAATACTCTAGGATCGATAACTTTGTATCAAATTCCAAACACATATGGAGTGCATGTATACATGAATCCCAACTTTTTGTGAGTTGCGACCTAAGCGAAGTTCAGTTGAGTTCTGAGCTTTGACCACATTAGTTAAGTCTAGTTAAGCACACGGAAGCACGGGCGAAAGGCATCTACGAGACTAAGATCCTGTGGAAATATAATCCCTTAGATCGTACTCCTCGTTGGTTAATTACGACTTGCAAATCCAAGATAAAAATTGCAGCTGAGTGCATCGTGGAGGCGCGCGCGCGGCGTGCGTGCAACAAGTTGGCGACAACTCCACGCCTGCATGGCGTCGTAGCACAGACTTGAATAATTAGTAACTTATTGAGTTGGATTTGACCAAATTAGATAAGGATCAGAGAAATAAAACCACTAGTGCTTCAATTAAGAGCAAGAGATTCCTTAGAACACACTCATGTTGCCTAGTGTGGGGTTAAGTACCACGCAAAGGTTTCTGGTTAATAAATCAAGCCGGGCCAAAGCTTGCACGACTTCAGAAGTTCAGAGTTCAGCGACGTAGTATTGGATTCTCCAATTTTTACTGTTAAAAAATCCAGTACAAACAGATAACTAGAGAAGGTTGCATACATGCATGTGGTGTTTTTAGGTCACTAGCAAGCATGTTCTCTCATTAATTTCTACACTAACCTGCGCTGACAACTGCTTCAGAGTTTAGATAATCAGATGTTGGTGTCGAACTCAGTCTTCAATGTGTTATAATTAGGCAGATGCATAATGATGAGCAAAAAACTATGTGTAAAACCGTGTCTCCGAGCACAGAATCAAAGCAATCCAACAGTGCTGCAGGTAGGAGACATGTGATGCAGCAGTTCTGAATTTTGGAGTAAATTTTGCGAAAGTATTACTTCGTAGCAAAACTATCACTGAACTACGCAATTGAGTTTGAGTTTCGAAGAACTATACGTTTAGGAGCAAAAATTCTCAGGTAACTATATCTATTAAGAGCGTTACTACTGAACCTTATATCATTGGAATTGATTCCAACGGTATAGCAGGTTTCACAGATTTCAAAATAGGTTTCAGAGGTTCCACCGGTAACAAAATGGTAACGGTATACCGTAGTTAGTTTTTCTGATCTATTAAATTACCATAATAGTCCAGTTCCACTGTTAGACACAGCTTACTTCCATATGTGAGAGAAACGCTACTTTTCTAGCCCATGAGTGATATTATTTTTGTAAATTTAGTTTTCTTATGAATAAAATTATAAAAATAGCTCTATTCTCAACAACAAAAACACTAAAAAATAATAAGTATCAAGTTTTGCACTGCCGCGACTCGGAAACACCACAGACCCAATGAGGACGGCTAGGACCACCCGAATCGGTGGAGGTGCCCACTAGGGAAGGGAGAAGCGGCAGTTCTCACCATCGGAGGCGGTGGCGAACGGGTGGCTTCATTGGCATTTGCCCGCCCACGGCATGCTCCGGTGTGCTGGTAGTACAACGGCGGGAAGACCAAATTGGCCTGATGTACGAGGCCAACGCAAAGGGCAGAGGGCAGGAGAGGTGAGCAGCCTGGTGTACGACGTCAACGCACTCATGAAGGACCTCGCGGCGCTTCACCTCGGCTCATCTGCCTCATCATCCCTCTCTGTCCCATGCTCCAGTTTTTCTTCGACGTCGTCCAGTCGCCGTGTCCGCATTGGCCGCATCCACTTTGATGCTCCCGTCAAACTGGTTAGCTTAATCCAAAATCACCCGCGTCATCTCGTGTTCCACCTCCTAAACTCCATTGCCCCTCCCTCAATTCATCATTTCGTGCACAGGAGCACCTCGCCACCATCGTCTTCCCCATCTCCGGCCAAAGCACAAGAGCGCCTCCTAGTTGCGCGGCCTCACCCGCGTCCTCGCCGATTCCGACCTCCTCACGCCTCGGCCTTATCATCACGAGGTGTGTATTGTCGTGGTGAAGCCAGTCCCCGCAACCACCGTAGCCCTCCTCGGCCGGAAGCTTACCGCCGCCAAGCTCGGCTGTCTCGCCTTGGACCTCGCTCGCGCCAACCTCTTATAGCACGAATCGGACCAAGACACAGACACTGGAGTATCTGCTGTGGCCACGCAGCGCTCGTGCGTCCACAAATCGGGCCGGGAGATCGCCAGAGTTCGCCACCGGCGAGTTTCTTTCTTCCGCTGTCGTCGCCTTTGCCCCACCGTTCCGACCACTGTAGTCCATTCCGTTCTCTCGTGCCACCAAAAATGGGTTCACCATGTCCGAGAACATGCTGTGCTCATGTCCGCCCCCTTTCTCCTCTTTTCTTCTACGGCACTGTCGCCTCTTTCTTCTCTCCTTCGGCTTCACTGCCGGCCGCCACCATGCGACATGCGTGCGTGGCGCCCGTTTCAATGCGTGGCTCCCGTTTCATTGTCATTTGTGCTCAGTGTGGCTGACGAGTGGGCCCGAGTGGTCAGGTTGGTGGCAATGTGACGGAGACGAAGTTTCGTGAGAATTTTTGCTCCAGTTATGTGAAGCTCAAACTCAAATATGTAGTTCTTTGATAATTTTGCTATAAAACTTGTAATTTAAAAAAATTACTCCTTTTCATGGATCAACTTGTGTATGAAATACTCCTAAATACTTGTACAGTTATACCGAAACATGGATTATATAAATTACTACTCTCTTCGTTGATAAATATAAGGTCTATAGTTTGAATGGTTTTATTTAAAATATAAGATGTGCATATAGACTTAATGAGTTTGCATATAGACTTAATGAGTTTTTTCATCTATACCCCTATTTATTCTCTCTCAACTATATGCATTTATTCATTACCACCTACACAAAGTATTATTTCTCATCTTACAAGACAATTAAGAGGGATATGTAAGTCATTTCCTCCCATATCTTTCGCAATTTCACCGTAACCTTAATTTTTTTTACAAAATCAAAATTCTCCCTATATTTATAAGCTGAGAGAGTACTAATTAGTATTTAGTTCACGTTGAACCATCGAGTATGGAAGGTTCCCATTTTGAAAGGCCAAAGTTGCGGTGCGTGCGGATGCATAGTGCAGAATTCCCAAGGAAACACACCAAGAAAACAACGGATTATGCACTTAACCTATACTAAACTAGTGACTACTCTCCTCTGACAGTGTTACAAGGCCATGCTCATAGCCTCATAGGAAGGCTAATCAAGGAGCAATAGCATCCTAGGGAAAGGGTAGGTTTTGAAGGACCCAAAAAGTGACAAATATTGCTTGGGAAGGGAGCAAAATGAATCGCTTAACAAGAAGTCAAGAACATTGGCGCCTTGCCTTGCCTGGGGTTCTGAAGCAGGAGCAGAAAGGCTCAAGCACGGGCACACAGAAGAGTAGTACTGGTAGTGGCTTTGAGATTCTCGTCAACACTAGCAGGTGACGTAAACGCTGGCCCATCCCTGTCTGTAGGCCTCGGAATCCGCGCTCCAAATCGCAGTCAGTGGGATTCCTATTCGTAGGCCAGGGTTTTTGTTGTAGTGGTGGTGCTAATTTTTACTACTACTAGTCAGGTAAACGTACTAGTAGGGTTTAAACTAATCTACCAAGAGGTAGATCTACCAGTCTTAACTAGGTTTCGCTGTGGGAGAGTACTCGCTGTCCTGCCTGCTTGTCACATCGGTGTTTCTGAATCTCTTAACTGAAGAAAACACCTTTGTCCTAGTTGCTCGTCAGGTCAAAAAGGGCCAGCAGGCCCAGCACCAAGCATGCACATGCTAGCAAACAATGTTTTGGAATCACCTTGGTTTATTTACTCCTTGTGTGTGTGCGTGTTATTATGGGCAAAACACCACTCTGATTCTTTTAGCACAAAGACTGAGGATGTATTAGTACTACTATGAATCTTTGGAATGTTTAGTTGAATACCGGTTGCAATTTGCAACATCCCCAACGCAGGATGGCTTGGCTTGGCCCCCTTTCCGCTTTGAACGTGGGTCGCCGTTAATTAACCTTCCTTTCTTTCTTTCTTTTTAATCTATACGCTGGCTGCTTAGCCACTCGCTTTTTTTTTACTTTAGATTACTGTTCACGTAGCAGGATTACGTGTAAGTAAGCGGCGCCCGAGTCAGTGCGTTAATAGCTGTGCGCGAGAGTCAGGACGAAGACAGCGACGGAGGAGCGTGGCACGGGCCCAGCTGCGTTGCGTTCACCGCCGGAGTGGGCTCTACTCTGCCGGATCTTGGACCGAGCCTGTGCGGTGCTACTCTGCTTCGATCCAGCAGGTTCTTTTCTTTTCCTCTAAAACAAACGGGGTTTTCTGCCATTTTTAAAGGCTTCGAAGATTTTGAGTTGTGAGTTGCGGACACATTCCGCTCGAAACCGAGCTTGTAAGTGCGGGATAAAAAGTAAAAAGGAAAAGTTTACTTAACCATCTCAAGTGATGTGATTCAGTACTGCGTCTCCTGAACTATGCAAAACAGTTTAATACCCTCTTTAGAGGGTTTTGGAGACGCTTTTGCCACCATGCTGAATTACATGGCCACCAACGTAGCTATGGTTGTAACATAAAAAAATATTTTAAGCTACGGGGTCTGCTTGTCATAGAGCTAAGTTTAATTGTTCTTTTCATAAGAAATTTCTACAAGGGAGGGTCACCCAATGACATGTGGGCCCTAATGTTTTTTCAATTTAATCTGCTGAGTCATCGTCATGTCACTAGCCATGGCATTCGCCGAGGTGGCGAAACAGCCTTCAAACCGTCTTGAAAGGTATTTAGACGGTTTCGTATAATTTATAGGATATAATATCTAGTTTTATATTCCCTCCTGTCACAAATAGTGTCGTTCTGTACATATGTGCAATCAAAATTTTTGATTGTCAATATATTTTTAATTATTTAAATTGGATACATTTATATCTTTAGATTTATCTCGAAAAATACTTTTATAATATTATAATTTTATTTAGTTTTATAAATATATTATAATATAAATTAGTGCTAAAAGCTGTGTTTTAGAGACTATGCCAATATTCAAAATGATAACTATTTAGGACCTGTTTGTTTTTGCTTTGGATTATCTAAAAGCTGATTCTGGTTGTGATTGTAGAGAAGTTAATTCTCCAAATGCTGAAATCCAAAAGCACATATGAAATGGATTGTGAATTCTAGTTTATATAAGTGGGCTGGATTGTAAAAATCGATTCGTAAAATCGAGCTGTTTGTTTTTAATTCTTCTAAAATAGAATCCAGAAAAATCAAAAGCAAAATAAACCGGTCCTTGTTACCGGAGGGAGTACTTCACAAAGGTTAAGTAGACCAGCCACCATGTTTGAGCGGTGGTAAGTAGTTTTTCTTTCAAGCAAAAGTGAAAACGCAAAACAGCGCAAGTGCACGGGACATGGGCTTCATGTTTTGCCTGATGTTCTCTCACTGAAACGCGCCAATATGTACTAATGGACTGCAAAATGGGCCGAAAGCCTCCCTAACTTAATGAGGTCTGGGCCGTATTACGTGGGCTCTCCAAGTTCTAGCACAAAGCCCTTGTATTTCTTTTCTTTTTATTTTCTCGTGCTCACTTGTCAAAAGTCCTCGTGTGTTTTACTCTAAAACGAAGTTCTCGTGTGTTTTACTCTAATAAAACGAAGTTCTCGTATGTTTTGGCATGGAACTATGGATAATATTCATGTACACACCGACCAGGGAGCCATGAGCGGCATCAGCGGCGGACAGCATAAGTGGAGATGGCGATGGGGAATGCGGAAGAGGGACGTGACATCGACGGCGGCGAACGGTGTCGATGGAGATAGCGGCGACGAACGGTGGTGGAGAAGGTGGCGCGGGAGCGGAAGAGGGGTCGATGGCACGGGCTCCTGAGAGGTGAAGACGATGTCGGTGGAGATGGCGACGTGGGCACAAAAGAGGGATGCGGCATCGGCGGTAGTGCGGGCACGAAAGAGGGGTGTGGCATCGATGGTGGCGGATGATAGCAGTGGAGAAGGCGGCGTGGGAGTAGAAGATGGATCAACGGCACAGGCGTAGGAAAGGCGAAGACGACAACGGTGGAGATGGCGACTCAGGCGCGAAAGAGGGACGCGACATTGGCAACGGTGGAGACGACGGCGCGGTCATGGAAGAGGGGTAAATGCTGTAGGCATGAGAGATGTGAAGAGGAGTGGGAGGAGGAAGAAGAGGAAGGTATATGAGCTGGGATTGGAAAATAATGATAGGCTGATGGTATAGGGCTGGTTTTTATATTTAACGGGTTAGACTTATAGCTTAAACGGGTCTTTTTGTGTAGAGTTGCTGTGCTGTGTCGTGATGTTCATTGATTCTGATTTCCAAACAGGCACTGTCACTATAGCGTGTTGTACCGGTTCAGCTTGCTAGATTCCGTACCCGGAGATGTCAACCCTTTAGGCCCAATTTGCAGGTCTAGCATCAACATGCTTGTTGTCGGGAAGCCCTGGTTCTGGCCAAGAAGTCAGGCTCTAGAACTGGGCCAAACGGCACCTTATAAGGTCCCAAAACATTGCTATCGCTGCCACCAGTGTACAAACCACGATGCAATCTAAAGCTAAGGAAATCTAACTTATTTTATGAAAAAACCATATGACTGCAAATCTGTATAGATAATCCACATTGAACTTTCCTACATTTTTTCCCGGACAGGAGAGTTCCCGCACGTATTTGAGCTGAATACGTTCCCGGACATTGAACTCAGCTGAAATGCTAAAACGCAATAGGGGTGACTCAAATGGTATCAACAAAAAAAAGGGGGAATTGCTGAAATAACAAATGGGAAAAAGGAATATCAAGAAGAAAATGAACAGAAGGAAGAAAAATAACTCATACTCTGCACATGCCATAATCTCACTTGGTCAGTTGGGAAGTTTTGTTCATCAGCTCCTGCAGTCTGCTAACCCGCTTCGACGTTTTTGTGTTGATCTGCTGCTTATTAACTCCACCTGAACACGCTGCTGCTGGTGAGGCCGGTTCGCCCAGCACCCTGCTGTCATGGAAGGAATTGATCTCCCTGATGGTTTCATCGATCGCTCCAGCTCCCCATATCATCCTAACTTCCTTCACGTACACACACTCGCGCACATGCCGTCGTGTGCTTCAAGTCAAGAGCTTCATGAGCTCCACTTGACAGTTCGTTTCTCCATTGAATTCATCCATCTCCAACCATCGCAGGTGACGCAGGGAAACTGAGAGATCATGTGGAGATCTACTTATATTGGAGATGATCGGAGATGGAGTTGCTGCGAGCCTAGAAGATAAGTGAACGGTTGAGATGCTAACTTGGCCTACTTGAATCAAAGAGAGCTGTTGGATTGCGGTTCAGAGGATAGAGTAACGGTCAAGTTAGTTTGAGTGAATCTCAACTCTTAATAAGGTTACTTGAGGGCAAGTTGAACTCATCCAAGGGTAAAGGATGAATCAATCTTAACCCTTGATGAGATTACTTGAGGACTAAGTAGAACTCATTCAAGGGTGAAGGATAACTCAAGAGTAGTATAAATAGAGGGGGAGAGGTAGTTCTCCCCTTTTGAAAGTTTTGTATGCTCCTTTGAGCTTTGCCCACCTTGTTGTGAGTCTTTGTAAACCTTCCTCATGAGAAATAAAATTTTACTTCCTTACTTTTCTAAATTTAATTTCAGCATTTACATTATGTCTTAAATTCAATACTTTAATTTCTTGCAATTTACATTCTCGCAAGTTGGATTTTCCTCTTCTTGTACTTGTTTGTGCTTTTTGTGCTGAGGATGTATGATTGATGGATGAATCTTCTTCAGATCATATACTCATTATTTAGGTATTCTTTTGTAAGAACTCGATCTTTGAGAAATCTTTGTAGATCGTGTTTGAGTATTTTTTGTTTCTTGTGTTCTTGCTTGCTGTGATAAGTAGGAGAATATTCAAGAACATCTTGATCATCACAACGCCACGAGCAAGTTCAAAATCAAGATTTTCTCTATTTTTCTCCTTTGCGCTCGAGTGTTTCAAGTGAGGTTTTGGTTGGATCCATTAAGTGAGGGAAAATTTTAATTGTGATCATTCACCCCCCTCTGATCGCCACTTTGGTCCTTCAATTGATATCAGAGCCTAGTTTTGCTATTTTATAGATCTTGACCGATCTCAAGAATCATGACGATGGACAAGTATTCCATCAAGCCTCAGATTTTTTCTAGAGTTGATTTTCCTTTTTGGAAATCGAGAATAGAGTCGTACATCATTGCCCAGGGCTTCCTAATTTGGCAGAAGGTGAAGCTCCCGTATGAGGCTCCTGCCAATGAAAATGTCACAGCCGGCAATATGGCTAACGTTGAGGCGAATGCTAAGACAAGGAACATTCTTATACAGGGCTTTATCTGTGGTGAGTACGACAATATCTCTCACCTATAATCTGCTCACCAAATCTGGGTGACCCTCGATGCTTACCATGAGGGCACCACCCAGATCAAGACAGTGAGAAAGGATCAATACAAGCGTGACTATAACAAATTTGAACAGTACGCTGGTGAGACTCTTGATGAGTGTTTTGGTCGTTTCACAAAGATCTTGAGCGATCTCCGTGCAGTTGGTTGCACATACTCTAACTCGGAGAACGCTCAACACTTCTTGACCGCACTCGATTTTCGAGTTTGAGAGATAAAGGTGACCACCAACAAGGACACCACAGACCTATCGGCTCTGACTCTTGACGGGCTTTATTCCTGACTCAAGGCTCATGAGATCGACTTCGTCTCTTATAAGATGAAGTCGCAGTCAATGCCCTTGGTTATCGATCCCATTGAATCCTGTTCTGAGACTTCAGTTGGTTTCTCTCTTTTCGCCCTTTATGAGCTAAGCGATGAATAACTGAATTTTTTTTCTTCAGAAAATGAGCTTACTCTTTTAGCCTGCAAATTTTCTCATGCTTACAAGAGGGTGAGAGAGAGGAAGAGCACAATCACCTGCTTCGAATGTGGTGGCCCCAACCACATTCGAGCGAATTGCCCCAAACTGGAGAAAGGCAAGAATGACTCCGGCGGTTCGGGAAAGAACGATTACACCGATAAGAACCGCAACAAGATACCTCCAGTTCGCGACCCGACGCGTAAGAAGAAGTATCACAACTTCTCAAGAACAAGAAACCCTTCCACCGCATCCTTGCCTCACTCGATTACATCAGCCTCTCTGACACGGAGACCTGGAGCGATAAGGGTGAGGATGATCCACAAGAGAAGAACAAAGGTGACGACGACTTCACCAGGATGTGTTTCATGGCGAACGCCAACGACATCAGCGACTCGGAGCTTTACAGTGACTCGGACGAAGTACCCTCCTATGACCAGCTCAATGAAGCTTTCTGCAAGTTAAGAAAATTTCATGGTAGAACTAGAGCTAGGTGTGTGGAGTTAGAGAAGGAAGTAGATACCTTGACTCGGGAGTTAGCTTCACTTAGATCTTGTTTCTCCCGAGCCTATGATGATTGTACTCTTTGCGATGCTTTGCTTGTGGAGCTTGAGAACCTAAGGACTATGCATGATAGTGTGTTTTTTGAGCTTTAGGATCTTAGGTTGAAGAATGCTAGCACTAGTCTTGTTGATAATTGTAACATTACAAAATTTGCTCAAAAAGAAAATTTATAATCATTTTATTGTATCCATTTTATGATTTTATGATTTATTTGGATTTTTCTGGATTTTATTAAATATATATGTATTTTGCATTCTATTGAAAAGTATTTAAATAATGATAAAGTTTGGTCAAAAATATTTTGTTTGAGCTCAAAATATCTCAAAGTATTTTTGAGATTTTTATTGGAATTTTTCTGATATTTTTATTGCTTAAAACTAATTAAACGAATTACTATAATTATTTCAAAAAGAAAATCAGAAAAATATTAACAGTAACGAGCCGAGGCCCATTACTGTGCGCGCGGTCGACGTTGTGTGGTTCATGGCCCATCTTCTAGAAGCGTTGCGCGTAGCCGTCGATCTCGCATCGGACGGTCAACCCTAGAGTTAGCCGTCGTTGGATTCATTTTGGACACTCTAGATTGGTCGCTATAGGAAACATCATCATCTAATCCTAGCTGTTGATTTTGATCAGACGTGTTAGGGCGAATCGTACCGGTTTGGGACTCGTTTGATCCGAACTGTTAGGGTTTGACGCATGTGCGGGTAGGATTGCAATGTGTAGGGATTGCATCGTGGTCGTTCGTGTCTAATCATGTGGTTGCCGTGCGTCGTTCTTAGCGTGTAGCAGCAGTCATCTTGGAAAGCCGAGACATAGAACCAAAATTAAGATGACATAGTCGTGAGTGCCAAACACTTGCCTTACTACCAATAACATTATCACAAAAATGATTTACAAATTTATTACAGACGTTCTCAAGAGAAAAGCAGAACAAGCCTCCGCTGTCATAACCTTTATCAATAAATAGTCCATTCTTTGATATGACTACTTTATTCGACTCAAACACCAACTTATACCCTTCTCTACAAAGAAGGGAATCACTAACGAGATTCTTGTTGATTGAAGGGACTTGCTGCATGTTCTTTAGTCACACGATCTTTTCCGAAGTAAGCTTTAGATCTACCGTGTCAACACCAAGAAGAGAAGCATGTGACCCATTTCCCATCAATACGGAGGAACCCCGAGCAACCTAGTAAGAAGAAAATAATGATACATCAGCACAAACATGAATATTAGCCCCAGTATCAATCCACCAATTGGTAGATTGATTAGTCGAAAGAACAATGAGTAAATTACCATACCCAAATGTCTCCTTCTCGGCATTGCCAATAGTCACATTGACAGATTTGGAGTTCTGTCCCTGCTGATTCTTTCCTCGTTTGCGGCTTGGATATTTATTTGGCCAATATCCAATCTCACCACACACGAAGTAAGGCTTGTCATTCTGCTGTTTCTTCTTCTTAAAGTTGGTAGTCTGAACAGCTTTTTCCTTTGACTTGAACTTACTAGAATCATAACACTGCACAAAATTGGCGCTGGTTTGTCCCTCAACCAACTTTGGGTGCACATCCTTCGCCCGAGCTTTCTCCTCAACATCAAGAGACGCAATCAGACTCTCAACAGAGATTTCTTGCCTTTTGTGTTTTAGAGATGTGGCAAAATTCCTCCACGAGGGAGGCAATTTAGCAATGATGCCACCAGCCACAAACTTGTCGGGTAACGTGCACTTGAGCTGATCAAGTTTCCTCGCAATGAACTGTATCTCGTGAGCCTGTTCAACTACAAAACGGCCATCAACCATTCTGTAGTCATGATATTGCTCCATAACATACAGTTCACTGCGAGCATCCGAGGTACTGAATTTATTTTCAAGTGCCTCCCACAGCTCCTTTGCATCTGACATGTGCATATACACGTCGCAAAGACGGTCTGAAAGAACGCTAAGAACGCATCCTACAAAATTTGTGGTGGCATCCTTGAACTCCTTTTCTTGCTCAGCAATAAGGGTTCCTTCAGGTTTGCCAGCCGCAACCCAGTAGATGTTCATAGCTGAGCCATAGAGTGGCTTGCGTCTACCATCTCTTAAAGTGAACACCGGTAAATCTATCCGGTCTCATTGCCTCAGCAAATCCAGATGTTTTCATCATATTCACCATGAAAAGACAATCACATTTTTGGATTATTGGATAATTAGGCATATTAATGATGAATTTATTCCGAGAATAACCTATGATAATAATTGAAGATAGAACAAAGGAAACAAATAAACTAGACAGTGAGCAGTTGCATGAAGACGCTTCCTAAAATCGTGATTCATCCTCTACCGGTGCAGGATCCCAAGGATGGACGTTTCGGAGACCTGCTCTCCCAACAGTCGGTGTACGCCGGTGAAGGGACGGGGAAGACGGATGCAACGCGGTACTGAGAGAAGGCAAAAGGTTCGAGAGATGAATAGATCTGATTTCTATTCTGCGTATATATAACAGAGATAAAATCATGAAATACGATACGAGTCGGTTACGGATTCCACGTAAAATCCGTTCCACGATTTGAGTCAGTTACGGATTCGTTCGCGCAGTTAATACCATGTTAATGTAACTGTGTTGACTATTTAGTCCCACGCTGCAAAAACTGCAAAAGAGAACTGCGCTTGCGCAAACCATCAAACGCGGGCCGCCTGGTGTGGCGTAGCGAGGCGAGTGAGCGTGTGTGTTCTCTTCTTCTTCTTCTTCTCATGCTTAAGCATGGTGGAGGGAATCTCTCTTATAAGGTGGCCTTCATCCACCTCCACTAGCAATATGAGACTATTGCATTTTCACCTCTCTTCCACCTAATGGGCCTTTGGGATTTTCTAAGAATTATTTGTGAACTAATGGGCTTCTAGCCTAATAATTCCAACAATTTCTCCACCACTCTTATCTTGTAGCGCTGCTTCTCTCCCCGCCTAACATACACCCTCAGTAATATCTCAGCTCAATCCTGCAAAGATGAAGTCAACTTTTAAAAGAATTAGATGCATATGCGCGGCGCGACGCCGCGAGAGGGTGATTTTCCGGAACCATGAGTTTTTTTTTGCATAGCAGGCGATGGGAGGACATAAACACATTTTTAGAATTTTTGAAGGGGTCTTGTGTGAAAGAGCTGGTGGGGGAATCGGCATTTTTTTTAATTTCTGGAGGGATCTAAACACAATTTCAGAATATTCAAATGGCCTTTTTACAAAAGAGCCGGTAGGACCACTGAACGTAATTTCGAAATCTCAGGAGGGCCTCTCTGCGAATTGATGACATGGCAGAAGGGCTGGGCCGGAATCCCCCAATCTTTAATATTTAAAAAAGAATGTAATCACATTTTGTTTATCCATAACATGTGCTTTCTCAGGAAAAATGCCAAGCATCTAATTGCTGTCATTCTTATGTGAGATCAGTGTCCACATGTGCTTTCTCAGGGTATAATGGTAACTGATCTTGATTTACAGCTTGCAAACCAGTTACATACTGTATGGATTAGCCATCAATAAAGTCATCATCAAACCATAGTTCATAGTTTGTACTTTTGAGAACAGCCAAACTTGCTTTATGCATAACTGGACTAGTTTTCAAGACAAACCTTTTATGGTGACAGATAAAACTAAAATTCGTACAAGTTACTGCAATGGTGTACAAGATTGGCAGCTGTACAAGATAAAATTTCTTCTAAGGAAACATGACCAAATGACTGATACATATGATCCCATACTTGAAACTAACTACCAAAGTAACAAGAGAAACTGTTCAAGCTCAGCCAACAAGCACTGTCATCATGCCAAAAGATTGTGAGTTTGATCTAGAAAGGTCTTGATAGATAAAAAGCATGCAAATGCAGTGAACAGATACCTGGGCATCGGTGCCACCAGCGCCTGCAGAAATATCAATTACAGCACCTTCCGTGTCATAAGGTCCAGAAAGAAGCCATGCCATCTCAAAGTTATCTAGTGTCTTTCAATGCCTTTATAATCTGAGGCCTCTTGAAGAAGGCCAGTATCTATGGAATCTAACTCCTCGGTAAGCTTCACAATGGTCACCGCTTCTTCAACCTAAAAGTAGCAAAGGCTTTGATCAAGTGCCAATACCCACTTAATGCCATATTTCTTTCACCAATTCAGGACATCTATATGGATATGTGCAGCAAATCTGTATTTTTTTTCATTAACTATCATTATCATTATATAATTATTACAAGAAGTGTAAAATAGTACATTTCAGTATATGCAGCTATAACATAAATTAACCATGACACTTTTGCATCGGATATATCATTTCAGGCGCTGAATGCATAAGACTGTCAAGGGGTCAAACCTGCAACTTAAAATCGTTGAGAAGCTTGACTGACTCTTTGGCCTCTGTCAGAGCAGAGGATCTCCTGTGCCTTGGAAGGGTCATCCCACAAGGAACCGTCAGCGGACTTCTTCTCGGGTGAAGTGATCTCCTCAAGATGTTCCAAACCAGCAGACTGCCTGACTTCATCGACACACTCTACAGCCAACTCAACATCCTTCCGCAAAGCATAGAAATCTGTAACCAACTTCCAAGCATATTGATTGAACCCAAAGCATTCAAGAACTGAAAGAAACAACCCAGTAGCCTGTTAGATATAATCTTAACAAAGTTAAGAGATAAGGTTTAACTTGTTTGATAAGTTAGTTCAGGAGGATAAGATTTAGTTAGTTAGTTTGTAATCTAGCTTGACTATATAAATCAAGGAATAAATGAAGAAAAAACTGTGGGAGGCATTGTGGGTAGTTCCAATAATTGGTATCAGCTCCCGAGGACAGCATCCGAGGAAGTAGGCTATCGTCGCTAAGCGACGTAGGTGTCGAGGGTGCGAGAAGCAGCACAACAGGATGCTAGCCGGCGGTGGTTGGCGGCGTCGTTCGGTCGGCACATGCAGAAGGAGACGGCGCGTGATTGCGAGGCAGCTCTTATGGCCTTCTCGGCAGCGTGCGTCGGGAAGGTTGACGTCGCCAAGGCGTGTGGCAAGGTAGTTCCGTGCGGCGTCAGGAGAGAAAAGCAGCAAAAAGGGGATGCGCGGCGGCAGTGCAAAGCAAGGAGACGTGCTTGGCGTACGGAGATGTGCTCGGCATAGTGGAGTTTGGTGCGGCAAACAAAAGAACTCCACCCGTGCTACACAAAGCTAGGTGCATGCATGCAGGCGCTCGTGTCTTTGGCCGTGAACATTGCGCAACACCAAAAGTATTTGTTTGCTGTGTCTTGCTGCTTCTTTTTTCCTCTCCTGGCGTGAGTAGTGTTTGCGTCAGGGAAAGCTTCAGGTTTCAGGGAAATCACCGTGCGACACAGGAAGGATTTCAGCCGGTGAACGCGTGATCTGTTCACGCGGCTGTTCCCGTGGAAGAGCGTGCAGGGGTTCCCTGGGCGCAATAGAAGCTTGCGACGCTCCGTGCGGCGCTGTCAACGAAGAAACGCGATCTGCAACGTGTGGCACAGAGCAATCTGCTGTGTTGTGCGGCTGCAGCAGTTCGTGAGGGTGCTCAGATCACAAACGGCAGCAGCAAAGGAGCTCCTGGCGTGCAGCTGCATGTGAAGGAAGTGCCGTTCGGCTCATCGGCTGTATAAAAAAAGCAGCAGATTTGTTCCATGGAGGCAGCAGCGCTACGAGGGCAGGCTGCGCGGCGTGGTCCACCACGCCGCGGTGGTCTGCGACGTGCTCATCACGCGGCCGTAGGAGAAGCTCCGTGACGTGAGCAGGCAGCAGAAGGCTTGCTGCTGGTAGTGGCCGGGAGAAGTACTCGAAGCCAAACCTCAGGCTGCAGAAAAGAAAGAAGACGTGTGGGTACAGTACGCGAGACAGCAGTGCACACACAAGAAGCATCACAGAAGCTTTGTGTTTCTGTGTATCAGAGAGGATATCAAAGGGAATGGAGGAGTTTGTCTCCATCCAGCGAGCGACGCTACCAATTTCGTGTGGATTAAACGGATTGAGGAGATGGCGGTGTACGAGAAATCTATCTACAAGAGGCAAGCATCTGCTGATCGTTGGCACCGAGGGGTTCTACGACCCGATGAGTCCACCCAACAAGCTGAGTCTAGTTCATCGTGAGTCGAGTTCGAGACGTTTATGAGATGTGTTCTCCATCCTAAGTTGAGCTCGTGGGAGATGTGTTCGAGATGTTGAGGAGATACGTTCGCTGTCCATAGTCAAGTCCGTCAGAATCGAGTCCGTCGAAGATAAGTTTGGGGTGTTAAGGAGATGTGTTCTTCATCCTATGTTGAGTATGTGTTGGGCAACTCATAATTGAGGTTGCCTCAATAAGTAAGAGTTGGTGTGTCAAGATTAGAGGGAATATGGTAGATATAATCTTGACAAAGTTAAGAGATAAGATTTAGCTTGTTTGATAAGTTAGTTCAGGAGGATAAGATTTAGTTAGTTAGTTTGTTGAGTTAGTTTATAATCTAGCTTAACTACATAAATTAAAGAATAAAAGCAGAAAAAGGCGTGGGAAGCATTGCGGCAAAACAAAATTTTACAGTAGTTTCGACATGGCCTAATTCTTCACCACCGAAACAAATCAAGAATGTGAGGAGGAAACAGATTACCCTACATGGCCCATTCGACAGCCTTCGAATTACGCTTTGACTGGCTTCCCGCCCCAGAGGATGCAAATTGCCCTGTGGTGATCCAAGTCTGTCAATGTTTCATCCAGAGGATAAGCAAACTAACGCATAAAGCACCAGAATTTTTCTCTACCCAAACTAGTATTTGTTTAATGCGCACAGCACAAACAAGAAGTTTCTGTAGGTATACTCAAGATTTTGCACAGTACAAACGTTTTGTAAGCGATTTGGTCACAAAAATTTCATAATAACCCAAAGGGGAAGAAAGTTTCGTGAATACTGTGTGACTGGTCTCTGTGAAATTCAAATTAGAGTTTGTTTTTTTATGATAGTTTGATTAATGTAAGTATGTGCTGATTTTATATATAAATTAGCAAAACATGTGATCTAAATTCGTTTAAATATTTGAATTCGAGTATATTTTTGTTAAAGGTACGTGTTTCATTTGAATTGTTATAGACAGGTATTTACCCTAAAACTGAAAATTTCAAAAAATATACCCGAATTTTGCTTGAATTCGTGCATTTGAAATCATGGTGCCCAGGCCCCATGGTGTTGTTGATTTATATATAAAATCAGCACATACCTACAATCAAACTTGTTTGAGTTTGAACTAGTTAGTAAACTGGTTAAACTCAACAACCTAAAAATTTCAAAAAAAATTACATGCAAATACATAGGGGAAATACCTATTTTGGATCATGGTGCCCTACGATATATATATATATATAAATATATATATATAAAGCTTCTTTTTTACTCCCGAGAATAGTTACTCCCTGTGTCGGCCGTATCTCACAACGTAGAGAGTATCTCGCGCAACAGAGAGTATATGAGTATATAAGATTATCTAGGTGGTATTTACATTTTTAAAAGGTGGTATGTATGTATTTTAGACATATTCCTTTTTATGTACGTATATGAAGGTATTTGTAAAATACGCTAAAAACTATGTACTCCCTTGCAATTTTTTTCATATGGTTCATATTGGAGTATCTTATAATTAGTATATGAGTATACCTAAAGTGATATATGTATGTATGCATATATGTATGTATATATATGTATGTATATGTGTATATATATATATATATATATATATATATATATATGTTATTCTATATCTGCATGTAGAATAGCTTATTTTAAGCGCTAGTCAATATTGCAGTCCGATCGAACCCGCATGTGGTATTAATTAACGCAACAAACTACTCAGTTGACTAAGTCTATCAGTACGTGGCAAAATCAACTAGTAAATGCATTTCTAATTTGTACATGAATCTGTTTTTTCTTTTATTTAGCTATAACTTTCAAACGAGTTTGATTTTTGTTTTCAAATTTTACACGGTTTTAGAATCTCACCTCTTCTAGGTATGGTAATTTTTTGAGTTTTTTTAAACTTGTACATATATTTTTTACGGATTTTATATAATAAAAGTGGTTTACTGCTAAATGAAAACCAAATTACTGATATGTGCAAGATTTTACTATTGAACAGGGTGTTTTACACAAAATATAGTAACACATTGAGTAATAGGCAGTAAAATGTTATTTTCTTGATAATAAAAGACAGCATATCCTGCTGTTTAGCACTTTGTCAATTTCATACCTTTCAAATGAGATTGAGTTTGGTCTTCAAATTTTACAGGATTGTAGAAGCTCACCTCCTTTACGTATGATAATTTTTTGAGAATTTTTAAACATTTTACTGCAGGTCCGACAAACAGAACTAAATTCTTATTCATGAAAACCACATGTAAGTTTTCAAAATTCTTAAAAAAATTATGTATGGTACAATTATATAACCCTGTAAAATTTGAAGTCCAAAATCAATATCAGCTGAAAGATATGAAAAGGACAAATTCAGCTGACTAATGATTTTTTACTGTTTAGTGCTTTGTCAATTTCATATATTTCAAATACGATTGAGTTTGGTCTTCAAATTTTACAGGATTATAGAAGCTCACCTTTCCTACATATGGTAATTTTTTGAGAATTTTTTAAAACTTGTATATTTATTTTTTATAGATTTTACACTATAAGGGTGTTGTACACAGGATATAGTACCACATTGAGTAATAGAAAAATGTTATTTTCATGATAGTAAAAGACAACCTATCGTGTTGTTTACCACTTTGTCAATTTCATATCTTTCAAATACGATTGAGTTTGATCTTCAAATTTTACAGGGTTGTAGAAACTCACCTCCCTACATATGGTTATTTTTTTAGAATTTTTGAAAACTTGTACATATGATTTTTATGAATTTTACACTATAAGGGTGCTTTACACATGATATAGTAATACTTTGAGTAAAAGGTAATAAAATATTATTTAGTAAAAGACAACATATCCTGCTATTTAGCACTTTGTCAATTTCATATATTTCAAATACGATTGAGTTTGGTCTTCAAATTTCAGAGGGTTGTAGAAGCTTACCTTTCCTATGTATGGTAATTTTTTGAGAATTTTTCAAATATTTTCCTGTAGGTCTGATAAACAGAATTAAATTCTTATTCATGAAACTATATGTACAAGTTTTGAAAAATTCTCAAAAAATTACCATACTTAAGGAAGGTGAGATTCTATATCCTGTAAATTTGAATACCAAAATTAATCTCATTTGAAAGATATGAAATTAACAAGCGCTAATCAGTGATGAATATTAAATTTATTTATTTTTCATATCTTTCAAATGCTAGTGAGTTTGGTCTTCAAATTTTACAAGAATGTAGAAGCTCACATCCCCTACATATGGTAATTTTTTAAGAATTTTTTAAAACTTGTACATATTATTTTCACGGACTTTATACGATAATGATTGTGTACTGCCAACTGACTGTTCTGTGTAGAAAATTAGTCCCACATCGCTCGCGGAGGTTCGTCAATACCTATTTATATAGCCAAACTGGCATTATTCTCTCGATCAAAGTGATACGTGTAGTGTTAGCAAGAGTAGAGCTATATCTGTGAACCCTGCTGTACTATGTGCTAGTGGTGATGGACCTAGCCACCTTACATTTTAATACCATGATCACTTTTGTGCTTTTTTTTTACCGATGGTCGTTGATGATTCTACAAACTCAGACAATAGAGTTTACTACCTTGTAATTTTTTTGTATGCTACTGTCGCACATGCATGATTTTTCTATCGTGCTTCTTACCTTATACTACAATGAAAAAATTGTAACTTTACTAGTCATCTCATTTTTAACCAACTAAAAAAATACACTCTAGTTTTGATCGAGCCATGCATTACTATCTTATTTACTACATTTTACTGTAAAACAACGAAACGAAGTAACATATCAAACCTACTAATAAATATGTTTCGTAGTTTGTACATGTATCTGTTTCTTCTTTATTTTTCCATAACTTTTTATTCGTAGCTCCGATTCACGAACGGTTTTCATCAGAAGATTACTCATGACGAGAGGAACATAATGATATAAGTCTCGCTAATAAACAGTAAATTGATGTTTATTTAGCAGTAAAATTTAATTTTTGCTAAGTTTATTACCAAACTTATATTGTGTTGTTCCTCTCGTTGTCAGTAATCTACTGATGAAATCCGTTCATAAACCGGAGTTACGAATAAAAAGTTATGGCTAAAACAAAGAAAAACATATTTATGTACAAACGAGAGAACACATTTTTAATAGCTTCATTAGTTCTTTATAGTAAAATTTAGTAAACAAATGTTAGTGTATAAAATAGTAAAATCCAATTAATGATCCTACACACATCAGTCATTTTGGCAGTAAAATTCTATTAAAAACTATATGTATATGTTCTAAAAAATTCCCAAAAAATTCTCATACGTAGAGGATGTAAGCTTCTACAGCCCTGTAAAATTTGAATACCAAACTCAGTCCTATTCGAAAGATATGAAATTACAAGCGCTAATCAGTGATGAATAGTAAATTTGTCATTATCATATCTTTCAAATGCGACTACTTTGGTATTCAAATTTTACGGGGCTATAAAAGATCACATCCCCTACCTATGGTAATTTTTTGAGAATTTTTCGGAACTTCTACATATAATTTTCATAGACTTTTACTGCCAAATGACTAAAAACCTATATGCACAAGTTTTGAAAAATTCTTAAAAAAACACCATACGTAGGGGATGTGAGCTTCTACAACCCTGCAAAATTTGAATACCAAACTCAGCTGTATTTAAAATATATGAAATTGGCAAGTGCTAATCAGTGATGAATAGTAAATTTATCATTTTCATATCTTTCAAATGCGACTGAGTTTGGTATTCAAATTTTACATGTCTGTAGAAGCTCACATCCCCTACCTATGTATGGCTGTAAAAAAAGCTCGAGGCTCGCAAACTATTCGAGCTCGGCTCAAGCCCAGACGAACCGAGCTCGAGCCTGCCATCAAACTTGCGAGCCTGACGAGCCGAACTTAAACTATTTGTGTAGGTTCGATCTCGTGGGCGAACCGCGAACCACATGAGTCGCTTGACCCTGAGTCCCTAACTGAGTGACCGGCTGGCCCATCCCCAAAGTCGTTCCACTTCCGCGAGTCCGCGTGACCCGTCTCGAACTCTCTCAATTCCCCATTTCCCTTGAGCCTCCCGAGGCGAGTGTCCCCCGACCGAATGCCGATTGACCTGATTCCCCTAATCCCCTTCCTGGCTTCCTCCCCAAAGTTCCCAAACCCTAAATCAATCCTCCGTTCGCCTCGGCTCGAGCAGCTCCCGCCTCCCTTGTCGACCCACCACCCAGCGGCGGCGGCTCAGGCGTAGTCGCGTAGAGGGTCACGGCCTCATGGGTCCGACCCTCCTCGCGGGGGCATCGGGGCTCTGGGGTTCGGACTTCGATGGAAGGGAGCCAGGTCGGCGCATCGCGGGAGCCATGGAGGCATGGACCATGGTGGAAAAGATGTGAGCATTCGGTTTCTGAGAATCCTTCTATTCGTTTGTTGATTTGCTACTATGGTTTAGTGTGTTTGTTGCTAGGGTTTGCCGGTTCCACTTCCTCCTGGTTGTTGCTAGCGTGTGTCTGCTAGTGTTTGCGGCTTCCTCCTGGACGACACTCCTTTGCTTCGACAGTCCGACGCCTATCGGCTACCGCGAACGCAAAGAACTTCGTCGGCTCCTTAGCTCCACGCATCCTCACGCACGACAATTCTAAGATATACACAGTGAGCTATTTCTATGAGCTTTTTAGTCAAATGCATTGGTATTAGGTTCTCTTCTTTGATATTTGTCTCATACTGTGTTTCGTCTTGGTGTGATGAAATAGTTGGTTCAGTACATTACAATAGGTTTAAGAGCGTAATGGAGTATCGTGTTCCAGCAGAGTGTCTTTAGAAGAGTTAGATAAATTATTCTTGTGCTGTTCTATAAGAGGGATGGGGGATCTAAAATCGGGCAAGAATTGCATCTTACACACTACATGTATTCTTTTTCCTATTTGTAACCTGATAAACGTTGTTTGGGGAGGAGCATATTGCAGTAGTTGAAAATTGAAAACCATCCAGCCAAACAAGATAATTCTTTTGTGAAGATCATTAGGGGCAGCATAGTCAGGTTGGTTACTTGGTTATGCACAAGATAATTTTTATGTGGAAAAAAGAATAGTCGATGCAGATAGTGTCAAAGTGTTTTTTTGCTATGCATCATTGATAAGTTTGTGACCAGTTTTCTGAAATTTCAAATGTATATGCTGCAGCAGCACTAGGAGTTGGATTCTGGAGGTTCCAAAATTTATGTTGAAGCTATTAGTTGACTGTCAATAGGGAAAGAGGTTTTTTGTGGGTGTTTTGGTAGGTTGAAACTTGGAACCTATTGCCTATATGGTTATTGTACTTATGCGATTAAGTCTGTATGACTGTATGTGATTGAAATGTCGCAAGTTTGATAAGTATTGTGAACCTATTGCCTATGTGGTTATGAACTCATGCGAGTATGTCTATGTGTGATTGATATGTAATTGTTAAACCATCCTTTGCTTCTATTAAGAGAATTGTAACTTTGTTATATGTGCTCCTATTAAGACATATTTTGTCATATTTGTTCTTGTTGAGAATTGTTTCATGGTTAAATATTTCTCATATTTAGGTTGTCTAATGGTTAAATATTATCATGCCTGATGTCTATACATTTAATTGTTATCGAGCTTAATCGAGCCAAATTCGAGCTTGTGTCGAGCTTGCTGTGTTTTTACTTGTTGTCGAGCTTAATCGATCCGAGCTCGAGCCTATTCGAGCTTTTGCCGAGCTGAGCTCGAGCCCAGCTTCGAGCTCGGCTCGAGCTTCTATCGAGCTCGAGCCTAGAGGGCCAGGCTCGCTCGAACTCGGCTCGTTTACAGTCCTATACCTATAGTTTTTCAGAACTTGTACATATAGTTTTCATAGACTTTTACTGCTAATTACTATTCTGTGTAAGATTTTTCTAATTATACTGTATGATAGTAATTTCTAGTTGTAGATGTAGTAATTTCATGTTATAAAAATAGTAATTTCTTTTACTAGTCAATAAAATTATTGTTTAATAGCAATATTTATATTATTTTATTCCTCTCGTCGTCAGTAATTTACTGATGAAAACTATTTGCAAATCCGAGCTACCAATAAAAAGATATGGCTAAAATAAAGAAGAAACAAATTCATGTACAAACTACAATACGCATTAACTAGCTGTATTAACCAACGCATTAACTAGTTGTGTTGACCAACGCATTAACTAGTAATAGATTTGGTAGTAATTGCATCTATTGTTCTACAATAAAATGTATTCTTGATTTACTATCGGATTGCGTTTCTCAGTATAGTGTTGTTTACATGCGCTTCTAAGTACGTTTCAACCAACGCGTGGAATAGCCTAATCTGCGCATAAGCGCAGATTAGCGCTACCGTGTGTGTATATATATGAAAAATACTTTCTACTCCTGGGTGTAATTACTCCCACTTATGAAATACCACCTAAACGAATTTGAAATACTTATCTATCACTTTAGGTACACTCATATACTAATTATAAGATACTTCAATGTAAACAACATGAAAAAATTGCAAGAGTCCATAGTTTTTAGTATATTTTGCAAATACCTTCATATACAAACATAAAAAGGAGTATGTCCAAAAGGTGGTATATACTCGAGATAATTTTTACGTTGTGAGATATATAGCATAGAGAGTAACTACTCCTGGAAGTAGAAAAGAGGATTAAATGATATTGTTATACCTTTTTATCCTTTTAAGCATACTCTAATATTGATTATAAGATATTCCAAAGTGAGTTCCATGAAAAATTTCATGATGATTCACTTTTTATAGCATAATTTATGTATACACTACTACGTATGGAAAAGTATATATAGCAAAAATAAAGGACTTCAATGAAGTATACCGAAAGTGATAAAAGAGTACAACACATTCGTTTAAGCGTATATTAGAGGTGAAAGTATGTACTCACAGGAGTTCCAAAAAGACTTCCTATTTATATATATATATATATATATATATATATATATATATATATATATATATAATCCCATAGGATCTGCAACTTTCTACACGAAATAATTTAGTACTTCTAATGAACCCGCTGAGGAGTTAATACGAAGATTCAGCTAACACATGTGATGATCTGAGCTTTGCAACCATTCAGGCCTTTACATGGACTGAAGTTCCTCTAAGCATTTGTGCATGCACGACAAGTAATAACTGCCAGCAGAAACTAATATAGTAATACGCCCACTGCTTTTTTAAAAAAGAAGAAGAAGAAAAGAAACAGATATCCACAGCTGGTACAGAAAGAAACCACCAAAAAATCTATTGTAGCAGCAAGCAAGAAGACGAATGACTCGTACAGAAAAGAAGCAATTCTACTCATTTCAAGTACTCCAGCTCGAACCTCTCAGATAAGACCATCCCAGAACCCTTGTTTCAGCTGCTGCGTATGCATTGTCAAATCCTGGCATCGAATTTGTTGTACTTTGCAGACCTACAATTTCATAAAGAGCATAGCCAAAAGCCCAAGCACCCCTTAATAATATAAACCTGAAAATAAGTACAAACATAAATTCAGTAGGACAAAGACTTGAGATAGCTTCCAGAAAACAATTGGCAGATAATCCATACTTGAATCGCTCTAAGCTATGAGGTATGTTCAAATATTGCAATTATGGAAATGCCTATGAGGTATGTTCAATCTTGAATCGCTCTATGAGATATGCTCTATGATATGCCTTTAGGAAAATCAAAACTCCAAAACCCTAAACCCTATTGCTTTAGGGGAAAAAAGAGAGCACCAGCAGCTTGCCACAGAGAGCTGTATCAAAGCTAAGCTAACTTTAAGAAATAGCACCTTAAAAAACTATAGATGAAGGATTGCAGAAATCTGTACGAGAAGATCCCCTTAGAAGTAGTTTCCACTTCCAAGTGGCAGGGTATGTAAAAAGGGAGAAGAGAAAAAAAACCAAAATATTGTTGAGGAGTTCACCCTAATGGAGAAATTAGTGATTAGAGAAATGCTGAAGGAATTAATCACTGGAGAGTGGAGACAGCTCCAAACTCTGCAAGGTGATTACAGTGACTGAAAATAACAATCAGTGTCACCTGCATGCAAAGAGAAAGTGCACCTTTTAGACTTTTAGTTTCCGAGTCTGGAGTAAAGAACGCAGCCATTTAGTAGGAGAATGTAGTCACTGTGGTTCAAGCAAGATCCAGTATGAAGAAATGTTCATAGTAAGATGTCATGTTTCATTATCTTATTCAAACAAACTGCAAGTCAAAGTCCTATAGTGTTGTATCCAACACTACTGTATTAATGTGCTAAATAAAGAAAGGATGAAAGCAAAGTAAAATCATTTATTTTTACCATAACATATATTTTCAGTAATACACCCCTTCAGATCTGCAAGGTAGTTGATAATTCCAGTAATCTGTGTAGCTAATAAGTTCATGACCAAACTAGCAATTGTAGCCTGCATTAAACAATTGATCGCAACCATGATTGTCCACTACGTTTAAAATTAAATCATTGCAAGATTACATGATTTCTTGCACACTTAATAATTTCAGATTGTTCACAATGAGTTACCTTAAACTTTCTCTTCAATTTGCAAAGATCAGCTTGTAGATGCCATATACAATTCATGGGACACCAACCCTGCAGTTGCCGATAAAAGTTTGTCTTTCTTATAACTTCTGAAGATCAAGATAGCATCAAGGTAATATCATATGCTTTGACTGACACGTGACATTATTTTTCTATAACTCAGAAAAGACCATCCTTAGTTTATTGGAAGTAGTACATGTTTAAATACAGAGAGGTGCTTCCATGCTTTTCTTTTTTACAGTTGCACAAATATTAAAGCATGAATGAATGGTAGATGATGATTATTTACCCCTTCGATTGTTTCAAGATTTGTGCAATTTGTATTGGAAGGGAAAGCATCAAAGCACTGCTCATACATCTTGCTCAAGTTGTGTTTAACAGATGGAGGATACCTAACAAAATAATTGCAGCAAACAATTCAGTCTGGTTTGCTTCAATGCAACCTCACTAGGCAAACCTGAAGAAGGAACTTATTTAAATTTGGGTACATTTTTAAATAATTTCAGAATATATATAATTATGGCATACATTGTTTAAATATTAATGAATACTAATACTGAAATATTTAATTTGGCTAATTAAAAATGAAGACAAAGATAATTGAATTAAAATATATTAATAGGAGAAAATACGTTACAATGACTCACCATTGCAAGAAAAGAATTACATGACAATTCAACTCACCTAGTCACCTTACACTAGTACTAATTATTTTACTTGTCGCCAAATGGCCCAAATCGCTGCCAAACATGGTCAATTAAGTCCATTCTGAGTTGGGTATCTGTTGGCTGAGCACACATACAGGCATTTCTTCGGAGTGCATCAGCAAGCCCATTGTTGATGCCTAACGGTAGATCAGCCAATGTCCCTGAAATTTCATTTGAGTCAAAAGAAGCACTTGCCATATCTTGTTCATCCTCAACTGTCATGTTATGTAGTATGATGCAAGCTTGCATGATTTTGCCAAGAGTCGCTTGTTGAAAAAAACGTGTTGAACCACGCACAATGGCAAAACGAGATTGTAGGAGTTCAAATGCTCGTTGGATGTCCTTCCTTGCTTCTTCTTGATACCGTGCAAATAATCGATCCTTTTCTGTTTGAGGGAGGGGTATTGTCTTAACAAAGGCAGCCCATTCTGGGTATATTTCATCAGCAAGATAGTAACCCATATTGTATTGCCTCCTGTTGACAGAGAACTGCACCTGAGGAGCTTGACCTTTCAAGGCCTCTGTGAACAACTGTGATTGATTAAGCACGTTGATGTCATTGTTGGACCCAACGACACCAAAGAAAGCGTGCCATATCCAGAGGTCTTGTGAAGCAGCCACTTCAAGAATCATTGTAGCAGCACCGTGATCAGTATGAGTAAGTTGGCGCTTCATTATAACTGGGCAATTTTTCCACTCCCAATGCATACAACCAATGCTTCCCAACATGCCAGGGAAGCCGTGGGCCTCGCCGCTTTGTAGTAGACGTTGCATATCCACATTAGTGGGGCTTCGCAAATATTCTCCACCAAACTTGTCAATCACCCCTTCTGCAAACCGGTCCAAACACTCCACTGCTGTGCTCTCACCAATCTGTACGTATTTGTCAACAGCGTCTGGAGGGGAGCCACATGCTAACATACGAATAGCTGCTGTGCACTTCTGTAAAGGTGAGAGCCCTTGACGATTAAAGGCATCTCTCCTTTTGGTGAAATAGGGAGACCACTCGCCTAAGGCATGAACAATACGAAGAAAGAGGGATCTTCTCATCCGGTACCTTGCACGGAATTGTTTGTCAGAGTAGATTGGATCTTTGAAGAAGTAATGAGCCATGAGCCGTTGATGGCCCTCTTCACGATTCCTCTGTATGTACTTCCTTTCACCTCTCTGATGGCAAGATGTACCAGCTTGTTGAGCTTTGGTCTTGGCCTGAATCTTCACAACGATCCGCACAAGCAAATTGTGCAAGATGCTTTGCTCAGCAATAAATTCTTCCATAGTGTATATGCTAGTTGGGTCGACGGTGTTGCTATCTTCGTTATCATCCGAGCAGGAAGATGTGTCTGATTGATGGGACATACCTGCAAAGATAAACAATGAGTAATGTTTCAACATGCATGCGCACAAGTGAAATGCAGTACTGATCCTAAATAAAAATAAAAACAACAAATTAAGCTTCATCGATGTTCATTTGCTTTCTGCAAACAAAAATGCTTATACCTCACTTATAAAATAAACTGCATAGTTAAAGATGTAAAGGCATGATTGGAGGAGTTAAGGACTTTCTAAACCAAACCATTAGTGACAAATTAACAATATGCACTTTAGGATCCATGATGTTTTCCTAAAATTACAGAAATCCAGATGAACTAGACACCGTATGTATGTGTCTACATATATATCGTGTACAAGATGGCAAGTCATATGGTTGCAACGGTCATAAATGCATGCGAGTTGGTTATTGGGCAAGGGGTGCTTCTTAAACAGCAGTAGCAAAATTAAGATTACCAGAACAACAGCCCATAACAAAAATTGATCCATAAGTTTCAAAAAAGAAAAGAAAAAAGAAACATGCCTTACATACAGGAAACCTTTAATTAAGCAGAGAGTATATCAACAAGTTCATCCGAAGATACTTCTCGTTCAAAAGCATATCTAGCAATCTAGCCTAGAGTGTTATTACAGAAAATTTTCCATTGCTACTTATAATGCACAAAATACAGTTCCAAATGCAAGCAAGGACCAAAACATTGAATAAAACCAAAGAAAAAGGTTGAAGGAAAATCAATCCTTTACAGGTGCTTGTACAGTTGTCTTCCAGAAAAATCATCTATACTCTATAAAAACTCGTATCCAATAAAAAAAAAAGCTTCAATTATTTTCATCTTTATTTTTTACTTGCACTATGCACACAACATCGATATCAGCCAAGCAACAAAACTGAGCCACTGAAGCTACTGACGAGAAAATACAACTTGGCAACAACCAACAAATTACGCAGAAATTGCTTGAGTTCGCATGTATGTCCTCTGTCCCTGAATTTCATCAGTAAATCGAAACGCCATGCTCATAGACAGATAGGGTCATCTGTTCTGTAGGCTAGGGGTTCTACTCTACTCTCAAATTGCCCAGATATCCTTTACTGCAAGGGCGAATCTCTTAGCGGTATACAGGTAATTTTCTATCATAGATTACACCCTTAACATAGTCCACTCACTCTGCAAACTAACTTAATATCAGGACTAATGTAGACTCTACAAAACAAAACTGAGCACAAAATTTCCAATAGTACATTCTCAAGGTTTTGCTTGAGCTAAAAATCCCCCAATTCGTGCAGAAACAGAAGTTAATTGGATGCTAAAGTAACCATTCAAATAATCTAATTTGACAGTTTTGCGAAAAAAAAATTCTCGCAGAAACTAAACATAGCCACCACAGATCAAAGCAAAATATGCCGAAGCGGCACCAGAATCGGATCAAATATAATCCCACAGGAATGATAAGAAGAGAACAGATTACCTGCTCACGTCAGAGGAAGAGGAGCTATTGGTCGGTGGAAGTAATTTGGGGAGACGAAGGGGAAGACAAGTGCCGAAGACAACAGTATAATATTCGTGTGGCACGCTCCCAAACTTTGCACGTGTGATTATGTCCCTTCTATTTCTCCAAGTAAAGCTCTTCGCAAGGCAATACCGACGTTATCCGCTTGACCTTTTCTAAGCAGGGACAAAATGAAACGACTATAATAAAGACACTTACTATCTACTCTTGATTCAACACACTTCCACTGTAGTTTTTGAGTGGATCCTGCTACCTCCTCTCCAACCATAATAGACTAGTATTATTATTTGATCATTGAATCGTTTATTTCTCTTAAAAGTGGTTTAATTCTTTTAAAGACGTCTATTTTTAGGAGGCCGACATCCATTATGGAGGTCCCCGAGATTAAGAAAGGTAAGGCGTTCTGGTAAGTGCCAGAGAGCGGTGGGTGTTGGTCTGGAGAGAGGAGACCAGCGTACGGACCGGGTGTTTCTACACACTGCCACATTCCAGACTTAAACTCGAGGCATGGTTCCCCACATCTATATAGTGCACAAGCTACACAGCAGGCAAGACCGCAAGAACCAGCTGGGACATTTGTAAGCAATCAAGCGTCTCGGATCAAGCACAGTCGGCAACGAAACGAAAGGGAAGCCGATGTAAGAAGTGCGTGCGAACCTAGCGGGAGCGACTGCTTGAGCTTGTTGGCCTTGTCGGCGTCGAAGACGCAGAGGGTGTAGAGGTACCTGGAGCAGCGGACCTTGAACTTGACGGCGTACCTGGTCCTCTTGATCCGCACCGACCGCGCTTCCTTCCGCCGAGCCGTCAGCAGGAAGTCCTTGATTTCGTGGATCTGCTTCGGCTGCGGGAACAGCAACACGAGCAAAAGAACGAATCAATCACAACACGCATCCGCCACTCGTTCCGCCGATACGAGCGAAAGAGCGAGCCATCTTTGTGGCGGGTAGACGAAGAAAGCCTGTGCGAGCTAAGGTGTGCGAGGCTGCCTATGCAGATCCGAGGAGAAGGGAGGAGGCGGCGGCGGCGGCGGAGGAGGTGGCGGCGGCGGCGGCGGAGAACTAGAAGACCTACTTACCTTATATGGGCCGTATCCTACAACCTCAGAACATCGGGCCCAGATCTGGATGGTCCAGCCCGGCCAGCCCAAAGGGGAAGAAAGTTGAGTGAGTACTGTGTGGCTGGTGTGGGGCCCATACGTCAGTGAAGCAAGCGTCGTCTAGTCGCAGCAAGTATTCGTGCACATGGTTGGTACTTCGGCCCTCAAATCGTCCAACTCATGCACGCTTGAAGACCACACTCCACGGCGGCTATATCGTAGCGACCCTTATTTTTGACATAAAATATTAAAATGAGAATCTATATACAAACAGTACTAGTTCTATGATCAGTGACTAGTATAGTGTCCTGTCTTTCGGTTTCCTTTTCTCAGCACGTAATATATGATCTTTTCCTTTTTTTTTGAACGTTTGTTTTCTTTTCCTTAATTCCAGGATATTTGTTTCCTTTTCCTTGAGATTGTGCTGGAGGTGGAGGGAGATCTGTTGTGGGCCACAGGGATGAGTTAGACACATTAAACAATGGCCATCGGAGTGGGTGAGTAAAGCTGAGGAAAGATCTGAGAGGTTAATTTTGATAGAGGCAAGTTTCTGGGGACGTTTCGCTGGGTGCATGAAGGTTGGGCCATCTCTAGTGGGGTGTATTATTTGGGGTAGACATAGAAAAGAATGCTTAGGTGCATTATAAAGGGGTATAGATTAGCACGCGCATTCACAACAATTGATATCACATCCATACTCTTTATTACAAATGATACATTTGTAATTTATACAATAAGATCTTACAATACAGAATGAAATGCAGCGGAGAGAATCAAAAGTCTTGTAATGTACTCATCCAACCTTCAGGTAACTGACAAGGCATAATCCCTAGAAAAACTCGTTAACAATATTCCCCCAGACTGCATCAAAATATATGTCATCTGGAAGTTCGCTAATTTCATCTAAAAACAACAAATAAGCAAGGGTGAATACTTTACGTACTCCGCAAGACTTTTGCAAAACATATAATATATATTGGCCATTTCAAAGGAAAGGCCTCTACGGTTAATTTGCATAAAGCCAATTTAAAATGTAAATACTGAATAATAGATTGCAAATGAAATTTAAGTAAAAGCAATTTAACATTTAAAATAACAGTATGTAAATATGAATAGGTAAATTCACGAACCTAGGTATCATGACCATATCCACGAACCATTCCCACCGACACACGGTAGAAACCAGATTTTTATGAAAATAAAAACATTTAACTAGTGCTGGCGCACCAAGATTCTCATAACCGCGGGAACGGCTTTTCAAAAAGTTTTACACTCTGCAGTGGTGTACAGCTTTACCTACAAGACATGACTAACTCTTTGTGCAATCGATATTAACACACTTCCTTTGGTGTGCCGCAGATAGTCACGACATAACCGTTACATTACTTAACCTTAACTTTGCACTAGTCCAGTGACGAAAACACATACTATGGTAGAAGAACTCAGAGCATAAATATGATGGAACTCCCCACAGCATGGCATACACCGTTGTATCGGTAAACATTTGTTCCATGATCACCTCGGTGTGGATGTCCCTTCGAGCAATCCATTAAGAAACAACTCGTACTACTCCAGCCTTCCAATATGCAAAGCCAGTTTTAAGTAACTTAATAGGTTAAGGCTATCCCATACTAGCACTTGTGGTTGTACGGTAATTCTTGGGTTTAATGAACACTGAGTTCGGTCCTTAATCCGACACGGGCAATAATCTCCCCCTACACTACGTGCAACACCTGCACCTCCGGCTATTGCCAGTAATTACCCGCATCAAAACCATAGTTTTATTTTCATTTTTAACCAAAATACCAGCAATATTAAATAGTCATATCCAACCATTTTTGTCATATCCAATATTTTTAATTTACAAAAGTTGTTGTCTTCGTTAAGCATGGTTAAGCATGATATCTAAGTGTGAGAACACCCATGTTGACATTACGTATTATCTAACTTATTCTAGGGTTATCAAGGTTCACAAATCCATACTTTTCAAGGAAGTTCTATGAGTCTACAGGTATAACTACCATTACCCACAATGTAGCAAAGTTTAATGAACATAATGTTCGCAATAAAATATTTGTAAAATTGGGATCAACATGGTCAAAGGGGGTGCTTGCCTTGCTCATTGTTGCCTTCAACGAAGTTGAAGTCGTAGTTGGCGTTGTCGTCGACGGTATTAGTGATGTCGGTTTCTACACGTCGTCCTATGAAAATATAGCAAATAACAAAGTTCAATAAGGCCAAAAAGAAATCAGATGGAAAATCAAATAAAGATTTGCTATAGAAAACAGGTGTGGTTTAGACTTAGGGTTGAATGATTTCATGTACTCGTATTTTAGTCGATTATATATAGCATTAGCAGCAATGATACCTGATACAACTTTTTGTTCTATGAAGCTTTTGTTCTATGAATTACTTCTCTTTACTTTACGAATTCAAGAGGCTAAAATTATGTATTTTTGCTTATTTATAACTTCCAATTCAAGATGTTAAAATTACTTGGATTAATAGATTAAAACATGAGTTTAGGAATGGTTAACTCACATGGACTACAGGGTATTGATATTCAACTGACTAATGTGAGAAGGGTCTACGTTTAGGTTGCTGATTATAGGACATATATTCATGATTTTAAGAAGATTCTGGTGATACAAATGTTTTGGTTACCGTCTTATTACTTTAGTTAGTTTACTTATGTTATGAGCTTTAGGGTTTATACTACGCAGGGTTAGGCTTTTAACAAGATTCAGATGCAAAGCATGCTGATACAGAATTACTTCTACATAATAGGATGGTCTTGAGCATTCTTAAGCTATAGAGACTATATGAAATAGTTTTACTTGTATTAGTACTCATTGATGATAATTATATATATATTTATCTTCCGCATGCATAAAGCATCAGCATTTAGGAACTAGGTTTAATATAAGCAAATATAGATACCTTTGCAACATTAGTTAATTTAGACCTATAGCAACTTTGTGGTTTAATTACTCTTATATTTGCACTTATTTATGGATTTTATTTACATACTAATCACATGTACATATATCTAAAGCAAGATTAATTACAAACATGATTTGAACTTAAACAAATATAAAATATTTTTGCATAAAAAGGGGTATTATGATCCTAATGAAGCATAGGTTTTGGTTTTGACAATATTTGAATTTATATTGCATTGAAAAGCAATCTATTTCCAAATCTAAATCAAACTAGATTCAAATTTACATATTTTTGCATATTTGGAACACTCACATTCTCAAGAACATTTTAAAATTTATTTCAAGATTTTATGGTATATATTTGTATTAGTATCCATATTAGGATTTGTTTGAATTTTAAATATAATTAATTAAAATCAAGTTTGAAAATTAAATATTTTTTCACAAATAGGTTTCTTATGGTTTCTGGAGCATCTGGAATTTATTTCATGTTTTTAGAAATTGTAGTTTTCTTATTTGCAATAGAGTCCATATTAGGGTTTTTCGTATTTTCATTCCAATAATTTAAACCGTGGTTTAAAAAATAAATATTTTTACATATGCTGAATATGCATGATTTTATATGAATATATAAGTTTATTTCACTTTAATGCAAAAGTTATGAAATAAGGAATATGCTAGGGTTTGGAAAATACTAATAATTGGAAAAATTGCCAAATACGGAAAGTACGCTTTTGAGTTAAAAACGTGCTTTCTATTTTTGAGCTTGCAGCTGGGATGTTGCGCTGACAAGCAGGGCCGAAAGGATAGTGAGGCATGCGGGTGCTTTTTGGCTGACAGATGGGGCCCGCTCGACAGGGTTGAGTGGTGAGAGGCTGCTGCGGGGCCCCGCCTGTCGGCGTCCCGAAACAGAGGCGGTGGAGCTGAAGCTCACCGTCGGCGAGAGGAGGCTGGAGGCGGTGAATTGATAGCGTGGTGAACACTAGTATGCTCTTGCGCACACTCGGGTGGTTTCAAAGTGACTGGTGGTGGCTGGAATTGGCGCGCCATCGAGCTCCCGCGGCAACCTCTCACTCCGCTCATTTTCACTGGGAATAGCATCATTAGGCTTTAGAGATTCCATTTTTGGGCTTGGGAAAAAAAGGGTTACCGGGTGAAACTCTCACCTTAAGTGGGCAGCGGCGGAAGGGAGGTGCTCGGTGCGACGGCTGTAAGGCCCCCATTTTTGATAATAAATACCAAAAATAGATACCATGTGCATACAGTACTAGTCCCATGATCAGTAGCTAGTACGCACAAATACAAATTGATATCACAGTCATACACAAACTTTATTACACAGCGGAAGTAAGATTACATATTGTTTTTTTTTACAATACCAAAAGTAAAACTGCAGTGGAGACAACTTCTTGTAGTATGCCTTTTAACCCATTGTTCCACAGGCAACTGACAAGGGAAAAATCCTTAGATAAATTCATCGTTAAATTCCCCGTATCCTGCATCAGCGTACGAATCATCGGGGAAATCTGATTCCTCACCTAAAAACATCAACATGGCAAGTTGAGTACTTACGTACTCGCAAGACATGCAAATCCTAAAATACATGCAGGTCATTCCAATGGAAGGTTATTAAGGTTAAATTTTGCATAAAGCCAGTTTGAATGGTAAATACAAAATAATAGATTGCAAAATGGAATTTTACATAAAAGTAATTTAATACTGAAAGTGATAGAATGTAAGCGTAAATAAATCACAAATGCTTGGGTATAATGACCATATTCAAAACCAGTTTCCACCGACACACAGTGGAAATTTCTAACACATGGTAGAAACCATATTTTATGAAAATAAGTAAAAACTGCTAACTATGTGATGACTTTACCAAGTGTCTATGACCGCGGACGCGGCTAATCGATTAGTTTTACACTCTGCAGAGGTATACAGCTTTCCCCACAAGACATGACTGACTCTTTGAGCAATCGATATTTGCACACTTCCTTTGGTGTGCCGCAGAGAGTCATGTTATAACTGTTACATTATTTAATCCCAACTTTGCACCAACACGGTGACGATAAACCCATTCTGTGGCGTAAGAACTCAGAGCATAGAAATGATGGAACTATCCACAGTATGGCGTACACCGTTATATTGGTAGACGTTTAATCCATGATCACCTCAGTGTGGACGTCCCGTCGAGCAATTCATTAAGAAACAACTCGTACTACTCCGGCCTTCCAAGTGCAAAGTTATTTTTAAACAACTTAATAAGTTAGAGCTGTCCCATACCAGTACTTGTGGTTGTATGATTATTCTTGGCCTGAAAACAACCCATAGTTCGGTCCTTAACTCGACACGGGCAATAATCTCCACCTTATACTACGTGCAAGACATGCACAACCGGCTATTGCCAATAATTGCCCGCATTTAAACCATAGTTTTATTTTCATTTCCCAACCAAAATACCAACCACAAAAATGGTCATACCCATTTAAATGTCGTAACCAAAGTCTTTAATCATGTCACAGTTTTACGTTCATTTAAGCTTGGCTAAGCATGCTACTAAATGTGAGTAACCCAGATTGACAGTAAATAATGTCTAAGCTATTCTAGGGTTTTCAAGGTTCACAGTTTTCTACTTATTAAGGAAGTTCCATAAGTCTACTGGTACAACTACCATTACCCGAAATATAGCCGACTTTAATAAAATAAAGTATGCAGTAAAACATTTAATGAAAACATTTATAAAACTGGGTTCAATATGATCAAAGGGGTTTTGCTTGCCTTGTTGATTATCCTCGACTTCGAACTCCTGTTCGTCGAATGTATCGGATTCGTCGAGTTCTACACGTTGTACGGCAACATATAACAAATACCAAATTTCAATAAGGCCAAAAAGAAATCAGATGGAAATATTCAAATAAAATAACTTCACAAATTCAGAAATGGTTGCAAGCATTATTTGTTCTCATTTGCAATTTAAAGATTTAATCTATTTAAATCATTATTGCATTATTTACCACCCATTTAATAACTTAAAATTTTCTTATAACAAACCCTAAGTATTTTTACAGATTCTGGTTCCAGAGATTACAAGGATTCTAACAAAATTTATTTTACTAAATTTGGAGGTCATTTGCAGAATTTTCATGTATAGCATATTTCTAATCTTTCCTTTGAATTTTATATGAATTTAGAAATTTATTTCATCATATTTGGCCAAGTGATTCAAAAGTTATAGCTATTTGAATATCTAGGTTTTGATTAAATACTGAAAATCAGAAAATTGTCGAAAATGGAAAGTGCGCTTTCGCGGATAAAATGCGCTTTCCTTTTCGGCGAAGGCTACGAGACGTTGACAGTGGGGGCCATCTTTGCCGATCGGCGACGCAGCGCGGCGATTAACGACGGCCAAAGCTATCGGCGGCGCGTGGGTCGACACGCTGGGCCCGCGATTGCGCTACGCCTGTGGTTGACGAGCGGGGCCCGTAGGGCAATCACAAGGCTCAACACGTCTGGCTGACAGCTCGGGCCCGCTTGGTGGTGACCCAGAGCAGGGCGCGGCAAGGCAAGCTCACCGACGACGAACCAGCGCCGGAGGCTCGGAATGGGTTCCACCATGGGCATCAGTGGACCCATGCGCATGCTTGGGCGGTGGCGCAGCGATCAGAGGTGGCCGGGAGAGGTGGTTCCACCGGAGAGGGGCGACGGCATCCACGGCTAGCCGGCGGCACGGCGAACAAGCTCTTCCCGAGCTTGAAGATCACTTGAGCGAGCATCAGCGCATCACAAGGATCCCATTTCTGGGTTTAGCTCAAAGAATGAACGGCGGAGGAGGGTTCTCACCGTGCACGGCGACGGTGGAGGAAGAAACGGGGTGCGGCGGCTCGCCGGGGAAGAAGGGTTTCGCCTGTGGCTCGGGATGAGTTCCTGGTGAGGTGAAGAAGCTTCGGGTGAAGTGGTTCGGGGCGAGATGGGTTGAGGCGGAAGAATTTGGGTTTTGCTCTTCTCTCGGTCTTCGCCGGAATTGGAGAAGACGACCAAAGCAATGGCGGAATGGGTGGCACGGGGCGGTAGCTAGGTCGGCTACGACGAGGTGAGGGGGTTTTATAGGGGCTCGGAGGCGGTTTGGCGCGGCTGGAGCGAGAAAAACCGAGACGGTTTCGTCTCTGCGCGAGAGAGAGAGCGGGAAGAGGGGAGAAGAATACGGCTGAGACGCTGACACACGGGGGCCAGATGACAGCGGGTGCCGACAGGTCTGGCTCACTGACAAACCGGGCCCACACGTCAGCGAGAGCGGGAAAAGAAGTCTGACGAAGACTCGGGACAGAACGAGATTTCTACGGCGACTTCGATGGTCAAACCGACACATAATTTTATAAAATTTTTACCATAGGTCTTAAACACAATTATAAGACTCCTGTAAAATTTTCACCATTTTATGATGCATGTATATTTTTATAAATTTCTGACAACACAGATGTTGCTGTTCTGACCATTCGGTTTTTCGTTTAATTTGTGACATAAATTAAGTTCATATTTTATAAAAATTTTTATGAGAGTCTGAAATGTTATTATACACCTTATGTAAAAATTTTATGTTTTATTTATTAATATTTAATTTTTAATAATTCTGACATTACTGTTTTCCAATTTATTTCTTCACTGTTTCTGAATTTTTAAAAGTATGAAATGAATTATTAAATTCTTGATATTTTTACTGGAGGTTAAAACTGTGTTGATGTCGGCAAGGTAAAAATCTTGGGTCAGTATAACTTACACATATTTTTTATCAAATTCTTTTACCATTTTTACCCTGATTTCCTTGCACATGATTTGCTTTAATTAAATATTATTTTAATTATCCCAGCTCTTCCACCGACTTAAACAAGCTGTGGAGAGCCCTCAGATTTTTGTTATGACTTTGGTAAATTTTTGTTAACTTGGTATTTTTACTTTTTACCTTTTTCCATTTGCCATATTCTTTATTTCACTTTCTTGCATTAAGGAAAAGCCAAAAGAATATTCAATAATTCCAGAAAATCCAGAAATTTCAGAAATAACACACAAAGTATTCTTAATTCATTTTTATTTATTTTATAATTTTTGAGGCTGTTACAACGGCTCACCGAGGAAGAAGAGCTCCGACTAAGGTGAGGATTAGGTTCTAATCACTATGGAGAAGCTTCAGGTTGGGAAAATCAGGCTATGGTTCACAGGAGACAACTAATTGGGTTTTCTCTCTTTTTACTGGTTCTCACTGGCAATGGGGAAGACAGGTGCGGGGAGATGAGGCTAAGGCAGAGGGTTTTGCTCTGTGTTTGAATGCTGCTTTAGATGGCACAGGGTGGTTTTTATAGCCAATTGAGTCGGTGATCAACAGGATCTGAACGCAGCTTAGCTTCGCGGCTGGTTTGGCGGTGAAATTGCGCGAGATCTTTCGGGTAGAGCAGGGCTCAACGGTCAAGGTAACTCCGTGGCAGCAACGTGTCAGAGGAGTGGCGGTGATGTGTGCTCGGCCGCGGGCTGCACAATTGTGGTGCCGACCTGAGAATAGGACAAGGGAGAGGGGCGGTTTGGCTCTGGCGGGTTCGGGTAAGAGAGGCAAAGAGGAGAGGGAGGAAGAAGAAAGATCTGGTGCATGGTGGCTAGCTAGCTGTGACTGTGATCAAAGAAGGTTCACTGGTTGGCAGGGTCCAGAAATTGGTATGGGTCCCACTTGCAAGACAGACAAGGAAGATCATGTTGATCTCTTATACTGACAACATGAGATCTAGCAATTAATTGGGATATATTATCAAGTCATGTTTTTATGAAAAATTTTACATAGGTCGGAAGGATAATACTTGCTATCCAGAAAAAATTTTAGGGTAATATTCACTGTATAAAAATTTAATTAATTCTATCAATGTATGCTATTCAATTTTCCTTTTTCTGTTTTTCATTTATTTAAGAACTTAAATGAGCTTAATAATTCTTGTATATTTTTTTCTATGGTTTGAAATGATATAAGTTACCTTATTAAAAAAATCAGATTTTTTATTTTATATTTAAATTCTAAAAATTCTGACATTGCTAAACTCAGATTAAATTGCTTTCAGTTTTTGAATTTTGAAAGGCTTCAAATTTAATTTTTAATTCATGATATTTTTAATAAAGATAACAATTCAGCTGATGTAGGTATGGAAAAAATCTTCGCTTCAGATAAGCATTGGAGAATTCTACACAAATCTAACAAGATCTCGATCAGATATCTTATACCACGATTATCATATCTTTTCTTTTATTTTAATGATTTAGAATATATTAAATATCATGATTAGGGTTCTGTATGGCTCTAGTATTTAAATATTATTTTTTTTCACATTTTTTTGATATTTTATTTTTACCTTTTTACCAATATATATGACTTTTCTTTTTAAAGCAAAAAACTCAAGAAAAAACAATAATTCTAGAAAACTCAGGAAATAAAATTTTAAATTAATATCACATTTTAAATTCATTTTTATAGTTTGTTTTTTTGAAATAAATGGTTTTAATATTGAAATCTTTATTTTCTTAAGATTAAAATGCAAGAAAATGAGGAAAAAGATATTGTTTTAAAGCGAAATCTTGATAACAATTATAAATTTTCATTTAATTTCATTTTTTTTTCTATTTTTGAAATTTTCGAGATATTACATATATAAATACATATGCGCACATATATTGGCAACATATCTAGTGAAAATCTTTTTTACCGTGGAAAATCCGTGAAACTCATATATACAAGTTTTAAAAAATTCTCAAAAAAATATCATATGTAGGGGAACTGAGCTTCTACAGTCTTGAAAATTTTGAAGACCAAAATCAATTGCATTTGAAATATATGAAAAAGACAATCAGCTAAATAAATAGTGCTAAATAGTGAAAAATCACTATTTAGACTGATTTGTCTTTTTTATATCTTTCAAATGCGATGAAGTTTGGAATTCAAATTTTACAGGATTGTATAAACTCACCTGTTCTACATATGGTAAATTTTTTAGGATTTTTTAAAAACTTCTACACATGGGTATGTGTATACACACACACACACATATATATATATATATATGTATATATATATATATATATGTATGTATATACACACATATATCTATGTGTATATATATACAGATGTGTACATGTGCATATACATATATACATGTGTATATATGTGTATATATTGAAGAGGAACGCGGTATGCTACGCTAGCACAAAAAAAATCTACCGCATAACCAGAAAACTACTCGCAAGAAGGGGATTATAGATTAGATTACCACTAGATGTGTAGTTGCGGAATCCTTCACGCGTCGATGTAGTGGATCGTCCTTGCCACAGTCGTTGCATCGATGGAGTGGATCGTCCTCGCCTCACCGTGGATCGTCCTCCCACGCCGCAGTCGCAGCAGTGTCACCACAGTAGTCCACACGTCCGGAGATGGAACGCCGTGCGTCGGTGTGCAAGCACCTGGTCGCTCGGCAGGGGCAGCGAGAGGAGGAGGCTAGGGTTTCGGGTGAAACACCTCTAAACCGTAGGAAAAGCACACCCTACGCCCACCCTCCTCCACTCCTTATATAGCCATGAGATGAAACCCTAAACCAGGGCCCATCAGTGTGCTAAGCCCACGAGGTCCATTAATTACGGTTACAATCCAAATTAATGCGTCCCAGCCCATTAAGTGTGTGACCCTAAAGGTTCATGTATGTTTGGACATGGATTCGAAAAACTCCTTTTCAATCCAATAGTTGGTAGCAGCTCCTTTCAAAGCATGCCAACTCCCAAACATACTATGATCAAATCGGACAGAACTTATCAAAAGTACTCATGTAATAATCCCTTTGCCAAGTATATGAAGATTGAACTCAAGGCGAGAAGCATGTCACCCTTTGATGATTCAATCTATCTCTCGTATCCGTGATATATTAATAAGTTGTGATTGACTCCTCAATCACGGCATGGCCATGCACTTCCTTAATCATATCACACGAGTGGCCTTGTTATATATCTCCGTTTCATTGGAGTGGCAAATTCCATCTTGATCGCCACTCACTCCTCTCGCACGCTTTATAGTAAACATGAAAGCTACCTTTATAACTATCCGGTTAGGAAGTAATGTTTGATAGCCCCAAGGAAAACTATTACACATGTAGGGAATATGACAATCTCATGTCTAAGGATCATACATCTACTATGTATGAGATACACTGATGACACATAAGAATGTAACATTCTCGAAGTGTCCCATTGCGGGTCTATCAACCGTTATAGGGGTGAAAATGGTATCAGTAAATCCCGGAATTTCGAAAACTGTTTTTGGAATTTTTCGACTGGACGTGTCGGTATCGGTAATGTTCGGAATCAGAATCGAAATCGGAATTTTTTGTCAGAAACGATAACGATAACGGTTTTGACAAGTTTCGATCGTTTCTTTCGGTTTTCGGAAAAAATCGGTAAATTCCGTCGGTAATTACCGGAATCGCCCAGCCCACAGATCACACTCCTTCAGCCACTAAAACGCCCATAACTTTTTACTCCGAACTCCGATTTAGGTGATTTTGAACTCTATGCGAAGCTTATCACAAGGGCTACAATCTCCACCCATTTTTATGATTTAAGAAACCATAGATATTTTTAAATATGATAAAAATAAAACTCTAATGTAGTTATTCAAGCCTAAAATCTGATTTTTCGAAATCCCTCACATAGACTTGATCAAGGGCATGACTACAAGCTCGAAAGAGTCAATAAGATCAAATATTGAGCCATGTGATGATCAACTCATGATCAAAACAATTTTGCAAAACATATTTGCAAATTCTATTCGCATGCTCCAATATCAAATTAAGCACACCTCATTTGCAACATATATTTGCAAATAAACCAAGAACTTATGAGATTAATCCTTTCGTGCCCGTCACTCGTTTAGAAGCTTATGGCTTCTATGCCCATTACTCATTTTCATTGGTCGTATTCCTGATACTGATGAGTGATAATAACTACTCTGCTAGTATCACATGTTTTTTTTGCTTTTATTTTTGTATCTCCAATGCTTCATTATCGATTTATCGCCATGATTATCTATGTGCTCCGAGCTCCGATTATCTATGTGCATGTTTTTGTATGTCATATTTCCAGTTTGGCGCAGCAAGGGTCTGGTCGGTCTAGTAGCAAGTGACTAATAAATTTCAATCCTCGTGTGGAGAGATGTATTATTTGATATGAGATATTGAGACTATCTTATACTATGTGATGTAAAGACTCGTGTGGAGACTATCTTATGCTATGTATGCATGTATGGAATGTGTGATATCGTCAACTGTAAATACTTATAAGGTATTGCTTTTAAGTGCTATGCGAATCTGTTGCTTAATGCTTTAATGTATGCCTGTATGTAAGTGCTATGTGATGTTGCTTAATGCTTATGCCGTTATGCGTTATAAGATATTGATTTTCTAAACTAGTTATGCTATTGTATACATTTACATTGGTAATGTATGTTCATCGTAAATTTGTGAATATTTATTTATTACTAATTTCTATGCGGATGTACGATTTGTATGAATTTTTTGAAGTCAATTGGTGGTACATGTCGTTACGAAGTTACCGGTCGCTTTTTCGGATTCCGATCGTTACCGATATATATTTTGTATCGAATTTTCGTTTCCGATATTTTCGAATTACCGATGCTGTTTTCGTTTCTGTAGTTATCGATTCCGGTATCGTTTCCGAGGAAAAATATGAAAACAAAAATGGTTTCAGTGTTTTTCGACCGTTTCCGACCATTTTCACCCCTAATCTAACCCATGTTCTTCAACATGCGTTCACAATGTATAGATGATATCTCCATATCCCATGATATATGAAGCATGATCATTGATCACTACATGTGCTGATCTATTCATCGTTGTCCTATACGATGATATCTGATCCGAGATATTTATTGAATTACATCAATAAGTAAAGAGCTTCGTAAGCAAGTCACATACTTATTGATCAATACAATGATATATTCATTGGACCAATAATCATATTATTATTCATAAACATAGTCATGTTAAAATCATCTAAATGATTGCCTCAAGGGCATAACACTAACATATATGTGTGTGTGTGTGTTGCTGCTACAGAATGGCACATCACTATCGCTTCATCTGGGTCGATTCTTAAGTTTTTAGGAAAAAACGATTGTGATAGATGACTTAGGAGGGGTGTTAATAATAATCACTATCGGTTCTCAGGTTAAAAGCAATAGTGATGAGCATGTGCATATCACTATCGGTTCTTTTATGAGAAGCGATAGTGATGAGCATGCACATCACTATTGCTTCTCATATAAGAAAAGATAGTGATGTTCATGATCATATCACTATCGCTTCTTAAGTGCGAACCGATAGTGATGTAGAGAACCGATTGTGATGTGCCTCGCTAGGTTATTTATACCCCTCGGGATGAACTCTCATCTGTTATTGTTCCAGAGGAAATTTATCTGCCGCCACCTGAAAAAATAGCACATATTCTGGTTGGAAGCAATACTTGGGTGAGAAAATTTGAAATCCTCAAGCGTGTGTGTTAAGAGGCTAAATTTGAAGCCCTAGATTGAGGAGATTTCCCCTCTTTTTTTCTCTCATTGTTGTTTTCTTTAAAATATGAGCATTCCTTCAAACCCCTTCAATTTTGCACTAGGTAATTTTGATATGTCGCGAAGAAAGTTTAGGTTGCACTGGAATTGTGTATATCCTATCAGATTTCACACCTTTTATTTGACAAGCACACATCCATTAATTATCTTTATAGTGTTGTCGTGTTAATATGGAATTATTGTTGTTGTCATATGATGAATGTTAGAGTTTAGGCTGCGTAACCTACGTCTCCCGTTCGAGGGTGCTTGTTTATAAATATGCCGATCGAAAAGGCATATTTATAAGCAAGCAGTCTCAAATTGTCCACGTTTTTTGGACAGTTTGAGGATATGTGGTTCGGGCAAGTTCATGAGCTGTTGTATAACTCAAGAGTAGATTTCAGTAGCATCTCCTTGATGTTCTCCGGGTACACACCCCACTTGACCTGTTGTTGAGACGTGTATCTAGAGAACAGCAGGGAGATGGTGCCAAAATTTTCTTTGGAGTTGTACAACGGCTTAGAAACTTGCCCGAACCACATATCCTCGAATGTGATTAGGACCTAACCTATTTAGAGATTAGGAGTCATCGTTGGTAACCTTGTTTTGTTTTAATTGAAGTTAAAAGATTTGCAAGCTATTACACTATATAATTACGTTATTCGCTATCATTGTTGATGTTTGAAATATATGTCTCCTAACTAGGGAATTGAAAGCTCTCAACTAGGGAAGAAGGTATCTATCGAGAGTACATTTATATATCTTGGAATCCGTCCTCTATTTTGCAAAGGTAATATTGATAAAATGATGTCTCAATATTTGAAATTGCTAGCTAGCTATCGCTCCAGTTTTTCCTTAATTTATTGTGCGTAGTTTAATTGCAGATGGACCTAAGGAATGGATTAATCAGACAAGCCGTGTGAGTGTTGAATTTCAGAGGAGTGTTAAGGAGTTCAAAAAAATTCCAGAAGAAGACATGGTGAAGAGGGGTGCAAACTTCATATATTGTTCTTGCATTGATTGCACCAATTTTAGAAGATTTAACAACTCAGATCAAATTGAGGACCACCTGATTCAACGTGGTTTCGTGAGGAATTACACGTATTGGATCCATCACGGGGAGACAAGTAGTACCCTTCCAGTATAAAACGAAGATATGGTGGAACCCGATGACGAGTTGCAGCGTGATATGTTTGAGGGGGACAATTTGGATCAAATGTTGCAGGGTGTGGAGGGAAATTACATGGAAAGACAGTTTCAAAAGTTTAAAAGCTTGATGGAAGAAGATGCCAAACCGCTGTTCTCGGGTTATAAAGCGGAATACACCAAGTTGGGTTTGGTCCTTGCATTGTTCGAACTGAAGGCAAAACACCGTTGGATAGATACAAGTTTCAATGCACTTTTAGTTCTGTTACCGGATCTACTTTCGGAGGGAAATGAGTTGCCAACAAGCATTTATGAAGCGAAGAAGCTACTATATCCTATGGGAATGAAAATAGAAAGGATACATGCATGTCAGGATGATTGCATCTTGTACCGTAATGCGCATTATGAACTGCATGTTTGTCCAATTTGCAGTGTGCCCTGGTACAAACAAAAGGAGAAGCGTAAGAGCCGGAGCGACGACAGTAAAGAGGTCACTAAAGGTGCACCTACCAAGGTATTTTGATACTTGCCCATCATTCCCCATTTCGAGCGGTTGTTTGCAAATCCCGGAGAAGCAAAATTGTTGTGTTGGTATTATGAGTCTCGAAAGGAAGATGGTAAGCTGAAACACCCCGCTGATTCAGCTCAATGGAGAAACATCGATTGGAAACATGAGGAGTTTGGTGCTGAGATGAGGAACATTAGATTTGGATTGAGTACTGATGGAATGAATCCGTTTGGTAACATGAGCAGTCGTCACAACACCTGGTCAGTTCTATTGTGTATCTACAATCTCCCTCCTTGGTTGTGCATGAAGTGAAAGTATATCGTGATGTCGTTGCTAATCTCGAGACCCAAACAACCAGTAAATGATATTGATGTGTACCTTGCTCCAATGATAGAGGATTTGGTAAAATTATGGAACGTGGGGGTCACGGTATAGGATGCGTACAAAAGAGAGCACTTCACCCTACACCCTATAATATTTTGCACCATAAATGATTTTTCGGCCCTTGGTAATTTGGCGGGCTACAGTACGAAGGGAGCCAAAACGTGTCCCATTTGTGAAGAGGAGACTGAGAGTTTGTGGCTACCGAATTCCAAGAAAACTGTACATGGGTTATCGTAGGTTTCTACCTCGAAGTCATCGATATCGTAAGATGGATGACAAATTTGATGGGAAGAGGGAAGTTCGTTCAGCCCCGCAGCCTATGAGTGGAAGGCAAGTATATTCACGTGTAGAGGACATCGATGTTCGGTGTGGAAAGAGCCGTAAATTTATTCGACCCAGGACCATTTGGAAGAAGAGGTCGATATTTTAGGACTTACCATACTGGAAGAAGTTAGATGTCCAATATTGTATTGATGTCATGCACGTTGAGAAGAATGTCTGTGACAATTTGGTTGGCATCCTACTTGCCGCAGGGGCGGGTCATACGAAGAAGTCCTACTTCCAAGATGACGCTGCTAGTGCCAGATCAAGATTATGGGAGGCACGTGTAGAGCACCTCAAGGACACGCTCAGGGGAGCAACCGAGGTAGGAGATCAAGGAGGAGATGAGGGAGGATATGATGGCACGTGAGGAGCGCCTGAGGGCCGAGATGATGGCGATGATCTCCCAGAGTCAAAACTAGATTCCCTCGCCTGACGTTGAGAAGCCTATGCCCCGACCCAGCAGCTGCAGTTTCAAAAATGATAATTTTGGTCCCTAGCTGGAGGTAATAATTAATTTTTCCTGACTTAAAGCTACAAGGGTAACTCCCACAATGTTTTCTCTCAAGTTGCGCACTTCTTGCAGGCGCCTACCAAGTGCCAGCTCACCCTGATGGAAGACGGATTCCCCGTCAAGGCTGCACGCGGGGTTACATTTCCATGCAAGGAGACAAACACGGTGCATGGTCAACATTTGGGGAAGGGATACACGAGGGTGCAGGTGGACTACGCCTAGGAAGACTTTTTATCACATGTGCTCGAGTTCCCCCAACGAAGATATCACCACTCTCAGGCAAGCACGGATGTTGTTCATCAAGTGGCCCACGACGGGCGTCGTACTAGTCAAGGTAAAAATCCCTCGCGTCTTCTCTACCATTCCAGTAGTACTGCAACAAGTTATATATGCACGTGCTTCGTAGGTTCCTACCGTACTTGCGCCTACTTGTAAGGCCCCCATTTTCTATAAATGAATATCAACAATGGGTACCATGTGCTTTCTGTACTAGTCCCATGATCAGTGGCTAGCACGCACAATTACAAATTGATATCACAGTCATACACAAACTTTATTATTACAGCGGAAGCAAGTACATAATATTCTTACAATACCAAAAGTAAAAACATATCAGTGGAGACATTTTTCTTGTAGTATGCCTTCAACCCGATATCCCCACAAGCAACTGACAAAGAAGACCCTAGTAAAATTCATCGTTCATATCCCCGATTCCTGCGTCATAAAATGTATCGTCGGAGAAATCTGTTTCTTCACCTAAAAACATCAACATTGGCAAGTTGAGTACTTACGTACTCGCAAGACTTTTGTAAAACCTAATATACATGCAGGCCAATAAAGGAAAGGCTCATGGTTGCTTTGCATAAAGCTAATTTGGAATGTAAATACAGAATTATAGATTGCAAAATAGAATTTAAGTAAAAACAGCTTAATACCGAAAGTAATAGAACATAAGCATAAATAAATCTCAAGTACCTGGGTATCATGACCATTTTCAAGAACCAACTTCTACCATCACACGGTAGAATCCAGATTTTGTAAAAATAGAAACAACTAACTAGTGCTGGTGCACCAAGATTCCCATAACCGCGAGAACGGCTTTTCGAAAAGTTTCACACTCTGCAGAGTTGTACAGCTTTACCCACAAGTAATGATCAACCCCTTTTGCCAGGCTAGTAACATACTTCCTTTTGTGTGTCGGCAAGGAGATCATAACATAACCGTTACATTGTTTAACCCTAACTTTGCACCAGCCCGATGATGTTAAACCCGTACTATGGTGTAAATGTTTGCACAATCACTGCACAATAATGATTAAGTATATCCATAGTATGGCATTCACCGTTGTATCAGCAAACGTAACTCCCAACACCTCGGTGTGGGCGCCCCTTCGAGCAAACAGTCACTAAAGAAGCTCGTACTACCCCAGCCTTCCAATGTGCAAAGCTAGTTTTAAGCAACTTAATAGGTTAAGACTGTCGCATTCCAGCACTTGTGGTTGTACGGTAATTCTTGGGTTTAACGAACACGTAGTTCGGTTCTTAATCTGACACGGGCAATAGTCTCCCCCTACACTACGTACAAGTCCTTTGTACACCCGGCTATTGCCAATAATTGCCCGCATTAAAACCATAGTTTTATTTTCATTTTTTCTCAAAATACCAACCATAAGGAGGTCATACCCATTAAATGTCATATCCAACATTTTTAACCATGTCAAAGTTTTATGTCGCTTTAAGCATGGCTAAGCATAACACTAAGTGTGATTAACCCAAATTGACAGCAATTACTGTCTAAGTTATTCTAGGGTTATCAAGGTTCACAAATCCATACTTATCAATGAAGCTCTATACAACTATTGGTACAACTACCAATACCTATAATATAGCAGACTTTAATAAAAATAAAGTATGCAGTAAAACATTTTCTCGGGAGGTTCTGGTGTCCGAGTGCTCATTTAACGTCGTAGCTGGACGAGTGCTCGTTTAACGTCGTAGCTGGACGAGCGCTCGTTTTACGTCGTAGCTGGACGTAGGGCGTCCATCCCGAGTCCCCATCTGGAGAGGGTAGCTGCGAGAGGAGTGGCCGCTGTCTATCCCACGTGTACACCCCGTCCGCAGGTGTGGGACCTGGAGGGGGTGAGCGAACGCGCGTTTACATGCGTCGGTTTGAACGCCGTGCTCGCGGAGCTGATAACGGGTGATCCGAGTGGGACCTAGAGATCCCTCCCAATGGGGACCTTTCCAAGAGCTGGGCCAGGTCGTGCAGGCCCTGCACGAGGAGCGGCTGGGGAATAAGTCCTTGAGGACACGGGTGTCCGAGCGCGGTCCCCTTCGCGGCAACGACAGCATCCTTGGCGCTGTTGGCCACCGCCAGGAGAGACTCAAGCTCGGACACCCGTGTCCTCAAGGACTTATTCCCTAGCTGCTCCTCGTGCAGGGCCTGCGCGACTTGGCCCAGCTCTTGGCGGACCTCTTCTGCCTCTGCCCGCCCGCGGGCTAAGCCCTCTCGAGCATCACGCAGCTCATGGCACAGCCGGTCGCATTCTTCCTCAGCAGCCGACCTCCGACCGTGCAAATGTCGGAGGAGCTCGGACTTGTTCCCCGAGCGGGCTCGCAAGTGCTGCAAAGCGCAACACCCTGTTAGCCCATGATAAATTCATCGAAAGCTGCAAGGGCGGGGTTATGTCTGACTTACCACGCTAGTCGGGCGGATTTCAGCTGTAATCGTGTCTGTCGCCCCGCTACAAGACTCGAGGAGGAGAGCCAGCCCTTCGATCCGCTCACTCGGCCTCGGCCACGGACGCCCTCTGCAGGCCTCCCACTGCCGCAGCGCCGGTCGTCGGGTCGTCAGCGGAGGGCGCCCACCGGGCTAGTCGTCTCCTGACCCGGCCAACGCAGGCAAAGGCGACCAAGCGCACCGCCGCGACAAAGATCGGCGGTTTGCGCCTGTGGGGGGTCACGCCGCGCCCCCCCTGTGGCTCGGCGACGACCACCTCCGACGCCTGGACCGCTCCCGCCGGCGGGCTCCTGGGCGGTGACATTAGGATTCCCCCAGGAACCGGGTCGCACAAGCCGGCGGACTCCCCGAGAGACGGCGCAGCGCTTGGTGGGCTCCGGCCTCGGGGTCCGCACGGGAGCCTCGAGCTGAAGGTTGCCAAGATCGTCGGAGATGGAGTCCGGGTTCCTAGCGGATGCCTAGTCTCGAAAGGCGGCGGGGACGAGCATGAGCTCTCCCGCCGAAGTGGCGACGAAGTCGAGGGAGCCGAAACGGATCCAGCCCCTTGATGCGGAGACGTCGTCGTAGGTGAAGGAAGCCATCAAGGAAGCAAATGGGAATCTGGAGATGACGATAAGGACGCACGAAGGCCCCTACCTGGCGCGCCAACTCTTACCTGTTCGAGCCCTCAGCTCCCGCTTGTAAAAACCGTGCAGTCATCTGCACCCGAAGCAATATAGCACCACCACACGAACTGGAGTAGGGACATTCGGCCCGAACCAGTATACATCTTGAGCTCCTGAGTCTAACCATTCAAGGAGAGGGAACGCGCGGCCCCTTAGACTTAAAAATTCACTCGCCGGTGCTCGAAACGCCGACACATTTAATGAAAACATTTATAAAACTGGGATCAATATGATCAAAGGGGGTGCTTGCCTTGTTGATTATCTGCGTAGTCGAACTCTTGTTCGTCGTCGATTACTCCGAATTCGTCGGGTTCTAAACGTCGTATAATAATAACATAGCAATTCCAATAAAATGAAAGAATCAGATGTAAGAGCCAAATAAAAGCAACTGCAAAATTTAAACATGATTGGGTATATGATTATATCATGTTGATTATTTATTTATATGTTACATGAATATTTTCCGATTAGATTCCAGTAATAATGAATCTTATTTTCTTGGATTATTTACCTTTATTTACCACTTCCAGAGACTACTCTATATGTTTTATTATTTTGGATTTTCAGATTTTAAATTCTTAAATTATTTGGGTTATTATCATTGGACCACTTTCTCACCCTATGTAATACTTTAAATGTTTTCCATGGTACACCCTAAATATTTTTGCATAACCAAGTTCCTAACAGAGCATGGAGTCTAACAAAATTTGTTCCAGTTAATTTGGAATTAAATTGCAAAAATTCTATAAATGGCATATTTCAATTTCTTTGTTTAAATTTGAATCTGAAATTCAAACAGAGTTCATTCTATAATATTTTTTCAAATTCTGAATCTACATGATTTTAGATGAATTTAGAAATTTATTTCATAAATTTTGGACAGTTAGTTAAAAAGATATTCAAGTTTGAATGTATTCGGTTTTGATAATTCTGAAAATTAGAAAATTTACTAAAAACGGAAAGTACGCTTTTGCACTAGAAATCCGCTTTCCTTTCTAGGGCTACGCCGAACCGAGGCACTGATGGGCCAGGCCCAGTTGGCAGCGAAACGTGCGCGAGTGGCGCGGCTGACGTGCGAGACCACGTGTCAGTGCTGGCTGCGCAGCACGTGAGACTGACATGTGGAGCCCGCTCAGCAGTGAGCGTGCGGCTGACGACTAGGGCCCGCATGGCAGTGGCTCGACACAGCACGTGAGACTGGCTTGTGGACCCGATTGTCAGTGACACCGAGCAGAGGGCACGGTTGCGAAGCTCGCCGGCGGCGAAGCACTGCCGGAGAAGTGGAATGGGTTCCACTTTCACGCTCAACGTGCTTGCGCGCATCTAGGGGAGGTGTCACTTCGGTCGGAGGTGGCTGGAGTTGGCCTGCCACCGTGAGGGGGGCGGTGGCGGTCACGGCCGGCGGTGAAACAGCGAAAACAAGGCTTCCTGGGCTTGAATATCACCCAGGTGAGCATAACACATCACAAGGTTTCCATTTTCGGGTTTAACTAGGTAAATGAGTAACGGAGGAGGGCTCTCACCGTGCGCGTGCGGCGGTGGAAGAAAGTCGTATGGTGCGGCGGCTCACCGGAGAAAAAGAGGTCAAGCTGAAGTCACGGACAGTGTCTAGGGGTTGTGAGGAAGCTTCAACGGTGATGATTCCAGGAATGGTGCAGTGGAGGGCTAGCTTGGGTGTTTTTCCCCTTTTTCGGGTGCTCGCTGGAATTGGGGAAGGAGGGAGGTTGACGGTGTTGCGACGGCTTAGTGCGGCCTTGTGGGTTCCAGAGGTGTGCGCGAGTGCCAGCAACGGTTTTGCGACGCTTAAATAAGCGATTGAGGCGGTGGCACAGGGTTTGGACGCGGGCAAGCAATGACGGTCGACTGGGTGCACGAAAGATCTCGGCCATATTTTGGTGTGGGAGAGATCTTGTCGGCCGAGGCGGTTGCGGCGTGTCCAGGGGCGACGAGTTGCGGCGCAGTCGCGACAAACGGAGAGGCGGTGGACTCGGGCGTGAGAGAGCAGAGAGGCGAAGAAACTCGGTGAAGATTGAAGAAGACTGATCCGACATGTGGGCCACGACTGTCATCGAGAGAGGAATAAGTCGGCAGTGGGGACAGCTGGCCATCCGGGTCCACAAGTCAGCGAGTTACTGGGGTAATTAGTCGCGGGAAAACTCTGGATAGGCTGAGGTAAAATAGGGATTTGGATCAACAAATCAGCTTAAGATTTTATGAAAATTTTTACAGAGGTCGGCAAGGAAAAGAAAAGGGTTTGGTAAAATTTCCAGACAAAATAGATGAGTAAAAATATTATTAAAAATCTAACAATGCACTATTACAGATTTTTACTGATTCTAATTTTTATTTAATTGAGGGTTAGTATCAATTTGTTATTTTATGAAAAAATTTTACAGGGTTTATATTAATATTATATACCTTGTTTAAAATTTTCATGATTTATATTTGATATTTTATTTATGAAAACTCTGACATTACTCTTTCCAGCTTTTCTGATAGTCTGTTTTTGAATTTCTAAAATTACCAAATTTAGAGATAAATTCTTGATATTTTTACCAGGGATGGGTAAGGTTAATATGTCGGCATGGTTGAGATTTTTACCCTAGTTAAGGTAAGATAGATTCTGAAGAAATCTTATGAGTTCAGATCTTTATTTATCTCCTCATGATTACTTTTATCTTTTTGATTCATTTTATTGATCCAGCTCAATGCAAGTGGCACAAACAGGATCCTGGGTGTATCTAGGATTATGTGAGATTTTTACATATTTTTCTGTTTTTAGATTTTTACCTTTTTACCTTTTACCATTTTACTATATAGCTCATTTGGATTTCTTTTAATAGGAAAAAGCCAAAAAGAATTTCTTTAATTCAGAAAAATTATAAAACATAACAATAAATCATATGAATATTTTTAATATTGTATTTCTTATTTTATTGAATTTTGGGCTGTTACACTACTCCCACCAGTGTGACGAGTCCTCCGCAGAGTGCAGAGCTAGCGCGTAAAAGGACTAGCACGACAGCCACAGAACCATTGAAAGCCTCGAAGACAACTTCTGCTAAGAAGGCAAAGCTCATAGAAGCAACAGTGCCCCCTGTAAGGCCCCTATTTTCGATAAATTAATATCGAAAATGGATACCATGTGCATACAGTACTAGTCCCATGATCAGTGGCTAGTACGCACAAATACAAATTGATATCACAGTCATACACAACTTTATTATTACAGCGGAAGCAATTACATAACATTCTTACAATACCAAAAGTAAAAGCATAACAGTGGAGACATTCATCTTGTAGTATGCCTTTTATCCCAAAATCCCCACATGCAACTGACAAGGAGAACCCTAGTAAAATTCATCGTTCACATCCCCAAATCCTGCGTCATAAAAGGTGTCGTCGGGGAAATCTGTTTCTTCACCTAAAAACATCAACACAGGCAAGTTGAGTACTTACGTACTCGCAAGACTTTTGCAAAACCTATTATATACGCAGGCCATTTCAAGGAAAGGCTCATGGTTGTTTTGCATAAAGCTAAATTGAAATGTAAATACAGAATAATAGATTGTAAAACGAAGTTTAAGTAAAAGCGGCTTAATACTGAAAGTAACTGAATGTAAGCATAAGTAAAAAAAAATCAAATACCTGGGTATCATAACCATTTCCAAGAATCATTTCTACTGTCACAGCAGAAATTTCCAAGTAATCATTCCTACCAGTCCCAGGTAGAAATCCAGAGTTTTATGAAAATAAAAACAGTTAACTAGTGCTGGCGCACCAAGATTCCCATAACCGCGGGAACGGCTTTTCGAAAAGTTTTACACTCTGCAGAGTTGTACAGCTTTACCCACAAGTAATGATCAACCTCTTTTGCCGTGCCAAGAACACACTTCCTTTGGTGTGTCGGCAAGGAGATCATAACAAAATCGTTACATTGTTTAACTCTAACTTTGCACCGGCCGGTGACATCAAACCCGTACTATGGTATTTATGTTTGCATCATCGCACAATAATGATTAAGCATGTCCATAGTATGGCATTCACCGTTGTATTAGCAAACGTGACTCCCAACACCTCGGTGTAGGCGCCCTACGAGCAACGATCCACCAAGAAGCTCGTACTACTTCGCCTACCAATGTGCAAAGCTAGTTTTAAGCAACTTAATAAGTTAGAGCTGTCCCATACCAGCACTTGTGGTTGTACGGTAAATTCTTGGGTTTAACGAACACGTAGTTCGGTCCTTAATCCGACACGGGCAATAGTCTCCACCCTACACTACGTACAAGTCCCTTGTACACTCGGCTATTGCCAATAATTGCCCGCATCAAAATCATAGTTTTATTTTCATTTTTGATCAAAATACCAACCAAGAAAGGTCATACCCATTAAGTTGTCATATCCAACATTTTTAATCATGTCAAGATTTTATTTTGCTTTAAGCATGTCACTAAGTGTGATTAACCCAAATTAACATTAAATAATGTCCATGCTATTCTATGGTTATCAAGGTTCACAATTTCATACTTATCAAGGAAGTTCTATGTGATAATAGGTACGACTACCAATACCCAAAATATAGCAGACTTTAATAAAAGTAAAGTATGCAGTAAAAACATTTAATGAAAACATTTATAAAACTGGGGTCAATATGATCAAAGGGGGTGCTTGCCTTGTTGATGATCTTCGACGTCAAACTCCTGATCGTCAAACTCACAGGTTTCGTCGGGTGCTACACGTCGAATAATAATAACATGGCAATTTCGACAAAATGAAAGGATCAGACATAAGAACCAAATAAAATCAACTGTTTGAATTAACATATTTGTTGTTCATTGATTTACAAGTTTTATGAACATTTTCTGATTAGGCTCTTATAATAGCCAATCTTTAGTTTCTTGAATAATTCACTTTTATTTATCATTTCCAGAGACCATTTTTACAGGTTTCATTAGTCTGGATTTTCAATTTCTAAATTCTGAAATTATTTAAATTGCTATTATGGAACTACTTTCTTTCCCTACGTTATACTTCAATTATTTTCCATGGTACACCCTAAGTATTTTCACATAATCAGGTTCCTAACAGAGCATGTAGTCTAATAAAATTTGTTTCATTCAATTTGAAGTTGAATTGCAGAAATTCTATTCACAACATATTACAAATTCTTTCTTTAAATTTAAATCTGAAATTCAAACAGAATTCATTTTGAAATATTTTTGCATATTCTGAATCTACATGATTTTAGATGAATTTATAAATTTATTTCACTTTATTTGGTTGGATAGTTCAAAAGATATTTAAGTTTGAATGCATTCGGTTTTGTAAATACAGAAAATTAGTAAATATACTAAAATGGAAAGTACGCCTTCCGATCGTAACTACGCTTTCCTTTTTTCATATTGAAATGGACCGAGGCAATCGACATGCCGGGCCCAGCTTATAGCACGACTGCGCCAAGACGCTGAGCGGTGACGCGCGGACCACGTTGTCGAGCAAATACGAGGTCGACTCAGGGCCCGCGTGGCAGCGACTCTACTCAGATCGAGCGACTGACGACCAGGGCCCGCATGGCAGTGAGCTGCGCGTTGCGTGCAGCCCGACATCTTGGTCCCATTGTCGATGACCGAGACAGAGGTCACGGTTATGGCTTCGCGGTGGCGAGCACGGCCGAAAAAGTGGAATGGATTCCACTTTCACAATCAAGACGCTTGGCGCGAACCTAGGGAGGTGAAGCTTGGCGGAGGTGGTCGGAGGCGGCTCGCCACCGTGAAGGGGCGACGGCGGTCTCGGCCGTGGCGCAAGAAACTAAACGACGGCATCCCGAGGTGAAAGATCACCACTGGGAGCATCAACGGGTTGCTAGGGTTCGGTTTTAGGCCTTCATTCAAAGAATTAAGGGTCGGAGAGGTGTTCTCACCGTGAGCGTGCGGCGGCGGAAGAAGGTCACACGGTGCGGCGGCTCACCGGAGGGAATGGGTTCAAATTGAGGTCGAGGACGAGGTCTAGGTGTGGTGAGGAAGCCTCAGGGGTGATGGTTCCGGGTATGGTGCAGAGGAGAGAAAGTTTGGGTGTTTTTCCCTTTTTCGGGTATTTGGCCGGAGCTGGGGAAGAAGGGGGTTCTGGCGGCGTTGAGGCGCTTTGGTGTGGTTGTGCGGGTTCCAGGGTTGTATGCGCGTGCTTGCAATGCTTCGACGAGGCTTAAATAGAGGGATGAGGCGGTTTGAGCAGTGTTTGAACAGAGGGGAAAGGCGGCGGTTTGCGCGGGCGTTTTCTCGGCCGTTCTGGCGCGAGAGAGAGAGCACGGAGGCCGAGGCAGGTGCGGCGTGTCTGGGCAATGAGCTGGCAGCCTCGGGCGAAGAGACTGCAGCGGGAAAGCGACAAACGGAGGGGGCGGCGCTGCTCTAGCGAGAGAACGGCGAAGCAACGGGAGAAAACGGGAAAGAACAGAGAAGAAAGGGGCTGACAAGTGGGGCCAGGCAGTCAGAGAGAGAAGGCGAAGTCGGCAGCAGGGACAGCTGTCCAGGCGGGTCCACACGTCAGCGAGACAAAAGGCTGGAGCTCAGGAAAATTCTGGACAGGTCAGGGTAAAACCGGAAGTTCAGGCTAGAAGATAAACTTAGTATTTTATGAAAATTTTTACAGACGTCAGAAAGGTAAATATTAAGGTATAGTAAAATTTTCAGATAATTTTGACAAGTAAATTATTTATTAAAAATCTGACAATGCACTGTTGAAGACTTTAGCTGATTCTGTCTTGTATTTATTTCAAGGTTAAAATGAATTTATAATTTTATGAAACTTTTTGAAAAGATTCGTAATAATATTATATACCTTAATAAAATTTCCATAAGTTTATATCTGATATTTTATTTGTAATAATTCTGACATTGCATTTTCCAGCTTTTAAGATTGACTGTTCTTGAATTTCAAAAATTACTAAATGAAGAGATAAATTCTTGATATTTTTACCAGGGTTGGGTTAAGTTAATATGTCATCATGGTTAAAATTTCAACTCTATTTAAGGTAATAAAAATCCTGAACAAATCTTTTGGTTCAGATTTCCACTTGTCTCCTCATGATTATCTTTGTATTTTATTTTATTTTATTAATGCCAGGACAGAGCAAGTGGCACAAATATGATTCTTAAATTTTTAACGATTTTACTGACTTTAGGTTCTTACCTTTTGTCTTTTACCATTTTGCTATGTTGAGAATTTGGATTTCTTTTAATAGGAAAAAGCCAAAAGTATTTTCTTTATTTCAAGAAAAATTAGAAAACATGACAATAAATCATATGGATATTTTTAATATTGTATTTCTTGTTTTATTGAATTTTGGGTTGTTACACCCCCTAAGGTACATGTAAAGCCCCCTGCCCCGACATCAGAGACTCCTTCTACCTAGAAAAGAAAGTCAGCACAGGCCACACACACCTTATGATTTTAAGGCCTACGTACATGGACAACCCCTTTTGCCTACCAGCAAATTGAATCCTCTAGGCACGTAGACTTGCTTGCTCCATGGATGGTACATTGACAAAGTGAAAGAGGTCGAGTGGCGTATCGATTTCAATGTGAGGTACAGAAAGGAACATTTCCACCACGAGGACCATAGGACATTTTCAGTCAGTTTTGAGGATCTGTTCCATTTGTACCAACTGATAGCCATCGATATTTCTACTGTACAATCCTGGACACTGTGAGTATCGCATCATACAACACGAGCTTATGACTTCTATAGGATTTCGCATTATGTTTTTTAACATTCAAAACGAGTTGCAGGGCATTGAGGTAGCGAGCCTTGACGAATCGACAACTAGTTGGGTTCGTTGACCCTGAGGTTGTGTCTGTGACCATGGCTAGGCTTCAACTAGAGTTCGTTGCTGGCCACATTAAGGGGGTATTGAAAGCTGAGTTGAAGAAGGACTTCATTCTACTCCCGTACCACGAGGAGTAAATACTACTTTACCCTTCAATTACTTTTACGCATTTAAACCGTATGTGAACTTATTTCCATGCACCGCATACCATTTAATAAGCAACCATTGGGTTCTACTCGTGCTCGTTCCTAGTGAAAACAAAGTCTACTCTTTTAACTCGATCGAGAAGAGACCGATGGCTTATGGGATCAAGCCTACTTTAGAGAAGTAAGTGCACTATTCTTACCTAACACTTTCTGTATTTAACTACATTCATTTTTGTTACCTCAACGGCATCTTTCCAATGTATATAGGGGTTTCTCGGACTACATTGTTGAAGGAGGGACCCACGATGACAAAAAGGGCTCAAGTTGGAGTATGTGCGCTTCAAGATACAAGTGCCTACCATATATAGGATTAATATTTTCTGACATCTATTCTTTGTCTCTTTTTTTTCGCTTTCTTCATAGTGTCATCAATAGGGCAGCAACGACCTGTGCAGCTTCTACGTCATGCATCACATGCTGATCTTGGTCGGCGGCTCAGACCTTTTCCCTAAGGTATATGTACATGCATAATAATACACTTAGCCTTTCACATAGAAATTTTAAAACTTAAATTAGAGAACTCATTACTATTTTTCAGAATATCAATATTCCCCAGAAGTGCTTAGACAACTCTTCACTCAACAAATTACGAGATCACTTATGCCAGTGGTACTGGATAGAAGTTATCTCGGTGGATGGTAGGTTTAGAGATCCTGAAGCTCCTACTAGTCCATATGTAAACAATGTAAATATGTGAATGTGATTGTATGTTTACTGACTGTTAAGCATGTTTAAGTTCTATTTTGTGAACGAATGCGATATGTGTGTTGTAATAAATTGTTTTTTTTCTGTGAATGTGATATGTGCATAATGTGTGTAATCTCTATGTTGTGTGAATGTGATATGTGCATATTGTGTGTAATATGCGCTGTTTTAGAAGAGTGAATTGGAAAACAACACACCCCTCATCTGTGTCAGTTCTATAAACAAACCGATTGGAAAACTATAATCATTTATGTCGGTTCCATAAATAAATCGATAGAGATAGTCTTCTATTAGTGTCGGTTACACTGTAAAACCCGATTGAAAAAAGTGATTATTTGTGTCGGTTTCATAAAAAAATCGATTGCAAAAACACACCATCTGTGTCAGTTCTATAAACAAACCGATTGAAAAAATATTGTCATCTGTGTTGGTTCCATAAATAAACCGATAGAGATAGTCTTTTATCAGTGTCGGTTACACTGTAAAAACCGATTAGCAAAAAGTGATATTTGTGTCGGTTTCATAAAAAAACCGATTGCAAAAACACATCATCTATGTCGGTTGTATAAACAAACTGATTGGAAAAATATAGTCATATATGTCTGTTTCGTAAATAAACCGATAGAGATATTTTTCTATCAGTGTCGGTTACACTGTAAAAACCGATTGGAAAAAAAGAGATTATTTGTGTCGGTTTCATACAAAAACCGGTTGTAAAAACTCGTCACCTGTCTCGGTTCTATAAATAAACCGATTCGAAAACTCTTGTCATCTGTGTCGGTTCCAAAAATAAACCGATAGTGATGAGGTCTCATCTCTATCGGGCGAGAACCGACTCTGATAGCCCCACCTCATCACTGTCTAATGACTTTGTGTCGCCACCAGAACCAACAGGTGTGTGTATATATATGTGTGTATCCATGCAGAACTTTCTACACAAAGTAATTCAATACTTTGTTAAGCTAATGAACCCGCTAAGTTAATACGAAGATTCAGCTAACACATTTTTTTTGGAGAGGGAGAGAGAGAGAGATTCAGCTGACACATATGATGATCTGAGCTTTGCAACCATTCATATACCTGTGGCTGTGGAACGCCAAAGCACATACAATGATCTTTTAGAACGACAAAGCAGTTAAACAGCTGCAAATATTTTTTGTCCTTTTTCAGGAAAACGTCCATACAACATCTATGATAGGTGAAAAAAAGATATTGTCAAGACATTTCTATAGCTTAGTTTCTGACTCCTCCTATCCTTACATGAATCGGACCATCTTTTGGTTGCAAATATAGTAACACTCCACAGAGTATGCTATGAAACGGAGGAGCTCCGTCATGTGAAGCATCGTTAATGTGGTTGGTTGAACACCTTCACGAAGTACTATAGTGATATTTTGGAGGGATTCCACACATCCAAAAATAAAGGTGAGAAAATTCGCTTCATGAATCGTGCCACTGAAATCCTTGACCACCAGCTTTTTCAGGGAATTCAAGCGGATGTTCTGATATCTCCAACTTGGTGGATGGTCCCAAATGCAAGAATATATACATGCCGTGTCACCCTTAAATAAATACATATTATGTAAGAAAGATGATTTTGATAAAATTACAAAGCGTGAAAATAGATGTAAAAATATAATTTTTGACTATATCGAAGCACTGAAACATACCTTCCTTTGACAAAGACTAACATGCAGCGTTCTTAAACCAATGCATCTCTTAAGAAGGGGGAGCATGCTTGCGCCAAACATATGTTTGTTTGGCTCCACAAATAGTCCTAGCTCCGAATAATGAGGAAGTACAATATTCTCCATCAATTGCCCGTGTCCCATCAGCTCCTAAGATTGCATGAGATGAAATTAATGAACAATCAAATGAGTGAGCATTGTCAACTAAACAGTTATCACAAGTTTTGCAAGCCATGCATATCGTCCATCTCAGCTTCAAGTTTAATTTAACTTAAATCCATTTCGATAGTTTTATCTTGCACATCGTCTCACTTTTCAAACAACAGGGAACCCGACCTACAGACACCAATAACTTGCATCATATATAGTACATGCAATGCCAAAAAACTTTTTTTGTTAATTTTGCACATCCCCTTAATTCATCTAATCTAGACAAACCACTGGGTTATTGGACTATATATCTAGTTTGAGATGGATTATCTTGAATTTGTGAATCATGATTACAAGTGGCCATCCGTTTTAACCATTAATAATAAAAGCAAGATAATAAAAAAAAATTATGTACAAAAACGTGATATTATAATCCATAGCTCCACGCAGTCATATCAGATAACGAAAACGACATCATCAAACACACAAATGCTATCTTTGAAAAAAAATGGTTTCCCCAACATGTCTTGTTTAAATAGCTGTCAATACTAACCCTTTTTCAATAATATAACTGATCTAGCATCACACATATATGACCTAACAAATAGGCTAGTAAGAATCAAACTTTGGTTGGAGCCCTGGAATACATTCAAAAACATAATAATTTGTCACAACTTTATAACAATGAACCATGCATGAACACACAGAAGTACTGAACCATGAACACATGCGCTAAACCCTGATCCAGGGTTCACATACCGAAATGACCTTGGAAATCGCCCCTAGTCCGGTAGCGATTTTCGTTGAAAATTGTCAAAAACCGAAGGGTTTCAAAGTCAAATTTTTTGAAAAAGTTCAAAAAAATCGAAAAAATTCAAAAAAATCGAAAATCGACCGCCCAATTGAACTTTTTTGCGGTTGATTTTTTGAGTGATTTTCATCAAAAAAAATTTATCAAAAAACGAGTGATTTTTACTGATTTTTGACCGGTTTACGTCGCATAATTTTTTTTGAATTTTTTTAGTTGGATCAGTTTCAAATGCCAAGCCGGCTTGATACGGTTGATTATCGCGATATTCGAGCGGATAGTCACAATATTGTTAACCCTGCGCTGAACCTTATATTTCTAGCAGCTATCATACATGCTATGTATAATATTGTAAGTCCATTGAGCATATGGGAAAGAGACGTACAGGACGAATAGGGATGTGAAGCTCCAGGACATCGGTGCGCCTAAAATGCTTTAGGATCACGTCGAAATTGGAATGAACTCCTCCAAGCCTTGTGAGGAATCTGACAGGAAGCTCGCCTACCACAAGCTTCTGGAGGTGCGCGACGCGGCCAATGTGAGTCTGCTCCGGGCAGCAATCCTGCCAATGCACCAGCTCAAGCTTCGGCGCAGAAATGGACATTACCGCGCCTTCGCTTACAATGAAGCAGCTCTCTACTCCCATGGTTTGAAGCTTCTGTGCCACTACGTCCAGCTGCTTCAGTTCTGTAACAAACGACAAACATAGGTGCACAAGGGACGCGCTGTGGAGCCTGAGCTCCATCACACCGGCGACCTGCACCATCTCCAGTGTCTCCAGGAAAGGGCAGCGCGAGGATACGACGTCGCCGAGAACTGCACCGGCGCCGGCGCTGAAGCGGACGCAAAACATCATGAGCTTGGTCAGGGATGCGAACACACCGGCCGTCGGGAGGGCGAGCTGGATCCTGTGCCTCAGGCTCAGCGAGATAAACCTGGCGTTCACGAAGCACGGGAGTTCAAAGACCGTCTCGTCCCCTTGCTCTTGCTCGCCCTCGCGCAGAATCACTACCCACATGTGGAATTCGTCGGTTGAGAGCTCCGCGGCGAAGCGCGACCACGACGTGATGCGGCCGACGTCGACGTTGGCCTCCCTGAAGATGCGGATGCGGAGGCAGCGGACGACGCCGCGGCCGAGGCCAGCGACGCGGGACAGCGCGCCGTCGACGAGGCCGGCGAAGCGACCAGCGCCGCCACAGCCGACCTGGGTGTCGAAGAAGTCGAGGCGCTGGAGGTGCGTCCAGAGCGCCCTCCAGCGGCGGGAGAGGACGCAGGTGCGCATGGCCTCGATCAACGGGAGCAGGACGAGGATCTGGAGGAGCACGTCATCGGGGAGCGCGCTGAGGCGGTCTTCACAGGTGCGCCTCGCGCGCTTGGACGCCGCCGCCTTGCCGTTGCCCTCCATGGATTGACGGAGCGTGTGGGTGATCGGAGTGGGGATCTAGGGTTTCTACTTTTGGAAATTTTCTGGCGATGAGAGGAGAAGAAAGGGAGGCTGCTCGCGTTCAAGTACAAGAAAAGAAAGCCAGAGGGGGACACTAGCTAGTCTGCTGCGGCGAGTAGGGTGTAGTTGTCTCCGTGGAATCTCATAACTTCTTGGAATTTACACGTCACGCTGAACTTGAAGAATCGCATAGGGCCAGCATGGTCAGAACGCATGGGCTGGGCTGACGTGAGGTTCACTGGTTTGGTCTTTCGCCCATGGTGAATTCTGGGTGTGCCATCCATCGTCCATTCTCGCCTCGAGATGTGCGCCCAATTAATGGTACGAGTGTATTGCTTTTCTGTGCACCGTGCTTTGCACGTAGGCTCAGGGGATGAGGAATGCTGATCACCTAAGCAAGGAGTTTTGAGTTTATGTGCCAAGAGAGATGGGGGACATTACATCTGACTGATCTGAGTGCAGAGCAAAATGTTTCTCTGGCATAAGTTGTGAGACCCTGTTCTGATGAACAGGAACCTCCATGTGATTACTGTGCTATTCCCTGGATCAGTAGCTAGCACTCACATGTTTACAACAATTGGAATCACAACCACACCACAAAAAAAATTACAGCGGAAACTATTACATAAAGGAAAAGCTACAACTCAGAGGATAGCAGCAAAAGAAGCAATATCTTGTAGTTTGCCCATCCGACCCGCAGGCAACTGACAAGGCATAAACTCCAGATTGAACACGACGAAGAAGATCCCGCAACCTGCGACGAAAAGAGACTCGAAGCCTCGCTAACTTCCACCTAAAATAATAATTAAGCAAGGGTGAGTACTTTACGTACTCAGCAAGACTTGAGCAAAACCTATAATATATGCAGGCCATTTCAAAGGAAAGGCTAATACAGTTAATTTGCATAAAGCGAAATTGAATTGTAAAACAAGTTATCATTTGCAAACGAAATTTATAAAAGCAAGTTAATTGATAAGAAGTATATACAACAGTAAGTAATACTCACAGTCCTCCATGACGTGAGTTCGAAATAAACCAAACCATAAGGTCCATCAATGTCAGCCCTTCGACAAAAAGCAACAGTTGCTAAAACAAATTCAGACCAAACCCAATTTTAGAAAAATACCAAAGACTAACATTGGGAGGATTTTCCCCAAATGCCCATAACCGCGGGCGCGGCTAATCGATTAGATCTTACACTCTGCAGAGGTGTACACTTTACCCACAAGGAATGATCAACCTTTTCGCCAGAACAATTAACACACTTCCTTTGGTGTGTCGGCAAGGAGATCATACAGAGCCGTTACATTATCTAGACGTGGCTTTACACCAGCCCGGGACGTTAGCCCTCGCCCTGAAAACAGAGACACTCACCCAAGCCGTGGATCCACATTTATCACACACAACACCACATCTATGTCCAGGGCAAGGCGTACACCGTTGCATTGGTATGTAGAAACCCCTACAGACAGACCTGACCGGAATGCCTGTGCAATCTCCCGCCTACCATAGATGCAAAGCCACATCTAAACAACTTAATAGGCTAAGACTGTCCCATACCAGCCCTCGTGGTTGCACGAAAAACATGGATCTACCGTCCCATTGCTCGGTCCTTAATCCGACACGGACGATACTCCACCCTACACTACGTGCAAACCCGTCTGCACATCCGGCTATTGCCAATAATCGCCCGCGTCAAACCATAGTTTTATTTTGGGTTTTTAGCAAACTACCAGCAACCATTTTCCCAAAAAGGACCATTTAGGTTCCATATAAAACATTTCAGGAAACAATTTTAATCATGACCATCTGCCCCACAAAAGCTAAAGCATGGCTAAGCAAGGATAACATGATCGCATATACCCAATTTGGCATTAAGTAATGTCTAGCCCTATTTTGAGGTTATCAAGGTTCACATTTCCATAATTAACAAGGAGTTTCATGTGACAACAGGTATATCTACCAATCTCCCAAAATAGCGAATTCTACGAAAATAAACGCATGCATGAAACAATTTGATGAACAAAAGGAATATAAAATCTGGGATCAATATGGTCAAAGGCGCTTGCCTTGCTTAATCATTGCTTACGGTGAAGACGAGGTTGCAAAAGATGAAGTCGACGACGGAGGAAGGGACGTCGAATTCTACACGTCGATCAATCGGAAATATAGCAAATAACAAGCTTTAATAAGGGCAAAAAGAAAACAGACAGCAAACCAAATAAAGATTCACTGCAGAAAACAGAATGCTTTAGGGTTGAATTATGATTTTAAGATAATTACATATTCATATACTTAATAGCTTTTATGATGAACAAAACAAGGTTCCTTTTATATATTATCCATTCTTGAATTACGAAATCAAGAGGCTAAAATTATGAATTCTTGTATTTATAACTTTGAATTATAGATACTAAAATTATTTGGATTAATAAAATTAGGACATCAAATCATTATGCTAAAAGATATGAATGAATAGCACTTAACCCCTAATTGATTAAGCATAACAAGAGGTTTTGAATATGTTAGATTTGCTAGGATAGGTTCTTGGATTTAGTTACGGTTTTAAGAAGGTTCTGGTGATACAAATATATTAACTATGGATTTCATCATTAATACTATGCTGCTTATTCATATTATGAAGTTCATGAACCATAAAACTTAGGGTTATTTGGCAACTAGGATTTATATGCCAAAAACATAGTGAAATAAGATTATTTCTTGAAATGAATAGTATATACTTTGAAGAACATTTCTAAGTTGATTTCATACATTTTAGTGTTTAAACACGATATTATACTCATTGCTGAAAAAGCTTATATGATAATAAGGTTTATGTTATAAGGAATTGGATTAGAAGTGTAGCGAACAATTATCACTTAAGGTTATTGCACTAGCTGGATTCAGATGAATATCAAGCTATAAACAGAATATTTCTCCAGAATATTATAGTCCATATCCCAAATATCATTTCTAAACTGATCTTCATAATATTAGCATTTAGAAGAGATATTCTACGGGTTGCTAAAAAGGCTTAAGTGTTTCATTTATTTAGAAAACATAACAATTTAGGGTTATGTTACTAGACTCTTTTATATACAAACCTTAACGAAATAACATTCTTTCTTCGGAACATAGTAGCATACACTATATAGAGCATTTCTATGCTGTTTTCATAATTCTTTTCATTTGGACAAGATGTTTTATAAGCCACTGAAAAGGCTTAAGTGTTTTTATAAACTACACGGTAAGGGTTCGATTTCCGATTTAAGTTTGTGATTACACCTTATAAGATAATCTATCCATTTTTCAGGTATAAACCTGGGATGACTATAAGAGAGTTTTAAAGTTAGTTTTGTGATATTTGGCTTTTATCCGAAATGTTTTCCATATAAACGATCATTAGGGTCTAACAAGGACTAAATTCAGATCAGCACAATCATAAGATATTTTTGCATAAACAGCAAGGGTACCATTTTTTTTTAAGGTTACAGGATTTGGTTTCATCAGATTCAGAGTTTATTCGCGAAAGTTACAACTATTCCAATTATGCAAGTATTTACATTTTGACTATTAATCATTTACTATTTTATGTAGTAAACTTTAAACATTATTTTACATCTGGAATCTTTGTACTGCTAGGAATACAGCAAAACTGTTTTGGTGATCATTTGAATTCAATTGATCTCTATATTGACTATTTGATTCTATATGCATATGTATATACATTTCATACTCAGATTATTTGATATTTATTAAAGATAGTTCAAATCCAATTTATTTCTTAATTATTTTGGCAAACTCAGGTATCCTACTGCCACACTATCATTTAGAAACCAAATTTTACTTATTCCATATTTCTTTTATTCAAATTATGTATATTTGAATTTCTAGCACATTGTATACAATCTTTAATAGAAAGCAGTTCAACAATAATGAAATTTAAATATTTTTATATATTTGAACTTCTGTAAGTACAAGGATTCCACTAAAATTAGTTTCATTCAATCCTAAGTTTGTTTACAATATTTTAATATGTAGCACTTCTTTAAGTCTTTTATTCAAATTTGAATTTCAAATTCACCAAATGATCATTTTCAAAATACTATTCCATATTATGAATTTACTTAATTTTACATGAATATAGAAATTGATTTCACCCAATTTGGTGTTATAATGCAAAAGATATAATTATTTGAACATGGTAGGTTAGGAAAATCAAATCGAAAAAGGAATCGTCTCTTGAATGGAGGAAGTGTATTCTACTAGGTTGATTGGAAAGGCTTGCTCTGGCGACATGCCGGGCCCACCTGATGATGAGCCAAGCGAGGCGATGGTGAGGTTTCGCCGTGGCGAAGGAAGGCGGAGCGGCGGAACCGGTTACTCCATGAGCTTCATCTCGATGGTGCGCGACGGGACGGTGTCGATTCGGTCGGGGAGGTCGGAAGGTACTTGCCACCGTGAGAGCGGCGGCAACAGCAAGAACTCGCGGAGAAAAGGGAGAAGTAAGTCTCGACATGAATGGGTAAGAGGATCGCAGTAGGGAGCGATGGAGAACCCATTTTGCATTTACTTGATCGGAAATTGGTGGAAGACTCCACCACCCGTCTTGCCGGAGTTGGAGAAGAAGGCGCACGCGTCGGCTCGATTCGCATGAAGAAGCTTAGGTATTTTGAGGGTTTTGATCAAGAGAGTATCTTGATGCTAATGTTCAAAGGAATTTGGTATCGGTTGAGGGCATCGGCTAAATTTTTGTGTTTCCGAGCTTCACCATTTCACGGCTATGGTGGTTTTCGAGAGAAAGCGAAGGTGGCTGGGTTTGTGAAGTGTTGATTGGGAATGAAGAAGTACTCAGAGGCTCAATGCGATCTTGATTCGGTATATATAGGCGGCAATTGGTTTCTTCGCAGGTTTGAGCGTGGGGGAATGTAAGCGGCTCGGTTCGCATAAACATGGCGAGGTGGCGGGAGATTTTTCGAGCGTGGCGGCATGGTATGGTGTGGGAAACGTCAAGGACAAGTGTGGCGGAATTCACTTGCTCTTGCTCGGCGGCGTCGCCGATGCATTGGACCAAACCGAGCTGAGTCAAGCGAGAGGATGAATCGGGAGAGCAGCAGAGTCTCTGTCGTGAGAGGGAGAGAAAGGGAAGGAGCGAAGCTGGTGTCGGTTGGAGCAATTGAGGGAGATGATAAAATGCTCACTACAAGCTTTAGATGCTACTGCCTTGGCGTGGAGAAGCTCTGGCTTGTGCGTGAGAATCACTGGCTTACAAGGTTTAAGGCTGGCTGGATTTTGGTAGAAGGCTCTGGACTGGGGCGAGCTGTCCCCAAGTACAGGAGATGGCATGGCTTCAGTGCTGGATGTGAAAACCGCTATGAACCAAGTTGGAAAATTTCGAAACTTTTTGACCATGGTCTAATGGGAGAGCTTAACTTCCAGTAAAATTTTGGGATTAAAATACCGCATGGTTAATTAATTAAAATTCTGACACTGTACGCTGCTCAGAATTTTGATTTCGAATTTTAATTTAATTAAGGGTCCAAATTGTATTATTTATCTTTGAAACTTTTTCGTAGAGTTATATTTAGATAAATGATTCTCTCATAAAAATTTCAAGTTAAAATATTATATATTTAGTTTATATAAATTCTGACATGCTAATTTACAGATTTCCAATGCCTCTGTTTATAAATTTTAAAAGGCACTAAATGACTTTATTAATTTCTAAGATTTTTACCAGAGGTAAATAATGTATTGAGGACATTATGTTAAATTTTCCAGGTGCAGATAACGTTCTAAAATTTTATAATAAATCTGTCCTTGCACTATTTGGAGGTCAAAGGGATGTCCTTTCAACTATTTAATACTTTCTTTTGTATTAAAAATTATTTGCTGGATAAACTCATCCACTGCATGCTTAGAGTTACCATGGTAAAATTTTCTAACTTTTACCATTTTACCATTTTTCCATTTTACCATTTCCCATTTACTAATTCTAATTGTTGGATTTCCATACAATACAAAAATCCAAAGAAATTCAAATAAGAACCAATAAAGCCAATAAAACTTATAAACAAATATTTTCAAATTTAAAATATTTATTTTTATATTATTTTATTTTTCGGGATGTTACAAATCTACCCCCCTTAAAGAAATCTCGTCCTCGAGATTTGCAAGGACTAAATGGGTTTTAGAGGAATTTCTTCTCGGAAGTGATCTTGTTGTTTCCTTGTATTTTTGTCTTCAGTGTATTCGCTTCACTGGAATTTCTTCTTGCAATTCTGAGTTAATGTGCTGAGAATAGAGAAGGCTTCTATTTGGGTTTTGCGTAAGCAGATAAGGGATATTATTATGTATCTCTTTTGATTAAAAAAAAATCTAGGATTGTTAATAAGGATGATCAAATTTAGAGAATAGCACTTAGTATGCTTAGGATACTTGAGGTAAAAGAATAGATGTATTGTCATTAAATTCATTTAGGAAGAATTGAATGTTATCATCAGGAAATGATATTTGAATACAACGGTTGATCTATATAGTCAACATTAGTTGACGAGATTGGTTGAGAATGAATGCCATTCAAAGTTGTCTTTAGATTGAAAACGAGGTAAGATAATTCAAGAATTTGGGTTGAGGTAGGAGGATTATAATATGATCCTGATAATTTAATTCGTTTGGTCATCTTGGTAAACATAGGGTTTTGATTTTCTTTGCATTTGACAATTATGAAGGAATATAATGTATAGAGTCAAAAGGGTTGATTGCAGGAATTAACTACATAAAGGGCGTACTCAATATTACATTAAGTGTCGGGTGTAATTACATAAGGAAGATCTTTACATTCAAAGCCTGACGTCGAGGCAGTGGTTGTTCAGGCACTTGACGTTTCCTAGGTCCTTAAGATGGCTTGGAAATCACTGATGTCTTCCTTGACGAGATGAAGAACTCTACTTGGCCAGATGTTGGCGAAGTGTTCAAGTTCTTCTTGGTTAATGTAGATGGCGTTATCCATCTTATTCAAACAAGAGCAAGTTTGTTTGCTAATGTTATAAAACAAATGATCGAGGTGACTAGGGTCAAAGGTTGACCTTGGAATTAAATTTGAATTCTAGCAGGGTTCAAATATATATATATATAAGCATCGTATCTAATACTGCATCTGGTAGATCATAAGTTTCTTTCGTGAATAAGTGCTGTGGGTAACTGGGATTGATGAGGTTAGTTGCGAATAAATTTGGTTTGAGCTGACTTTTAGAAGCATAAGTACGAGGCAGCTAAATTCGAGATGCTAATTTTTTAATTTTTTTTTTCATTGATTAACGAATAGATGGAGGACTTACTGGGTAATGGTTAAAGATGAAAATTGAAAATTTAGTACTTGACATTTTAGCAGCCATTTGGAAAGATTAAAATAAGATATATTTTGATGAGAGTTCAGTTAAATTTATGAGGCAACATTTTGCTTATCAAATTATTACTTTAAGAACAGATTCTATATGAACCTTTGGTTGACTTTAAGTAGATATAAAGAGACAAGGTGATTCCAAATTATCCTAAGTTCTGGTAGAAACTGTATTTACGAGAGATGTACCTGGCATTGTGTCAGGTATGCCATGCTCGATATCTTGAGTTGGGGCAGGTACAGATCTGGAGACTGACTATTTTTTCTTCTTTGGGCATTTATAGGCATAATGCCCATGTTCATGACAACAAAAGCAAGCAACATTGGTTGTTTGGTTTTGAGTTCCAGGTAGCTGTTCATTTGCATTGTTGGAGGGATGAACAAACGGTGATTGGAATTGAAAATGGAGTTAGAGCAGAATTCTTTTTAGAACAAGTATATTTGTTCAAGCATCATTTCTTTAATTGATTTTTCGTGTAAACTGCTTCGGATTTTATTTCTTTTACTCTTGGAGTCATAATTTTTACCGAGTCTTCTATGGGATATGGTCATGTTTCAAAGCTTGATGAAGATCCAAAAGAACAAAATATTCGTTTTTGCATCGAACATGCGTCATGACATAGTTTGAAAGGAATCATCACTCGAAGATGACAAGCTGTCTTTTAAAGGAAGAACAGGCTAGGACAACAATTAGTTTTAAGTTCATCTGACAACTAGATTTTTCATCTTACATGCAGATTTGTGGAGAATGCTTTCTGCAAGATGCAGGACAGGGAAAGCGCTAAAACATTTGAGATCATCGTAAAAGCAATGGCTGGCTGAGCACGATCCTTGCCAACATAGAGGAGTTTGTGGCGTTCGTAGAAAAGAAGCGGGGTAAACCAAGAGAAGCATGGTTAGGTATTTAAAAAGGAATGAAGATGTTTCCACAAAATGTGAATGGGTGAGAGTGTGGCGGCCAAGTTATAAGCAGTCTCGTGCAACAAGTCTTTGTTTCCACTGTTTGATTGACCAAAGAAACAGGGAAAGTTATCGGCTGAACGTATGTGTGGTGATAGTAAATGACAGGGTCGAATTAGGCGCACATGAGCAGAGATGTGGTAATGGGGAGCGTCTGATACAGTCTCCGATTGAGATGTAAAGTGACCTTTATAGGCGCTTAAGGCAGCACAAATAGGGTTTGAACGGTGACGGTTTTGGTAGACGGTCAAGTGATGACATTGGGAATTTAATGGCGTAGGACATAACTGAGATAGAGATAAGAGTACAGCGGCTGTCTCATCATCATTATTGGCATTGGTGAGTCGGGCATTGTTTTGACCTACCACGGTGGAGTGAGGGAGACGGTGCGTCCTACTGTGGTGATCATCAGGTAGTGGGAGCAAGCCATCGAAGCCGGCGCCAAATATGAACGCAAAGAAAAATTTCGCTCTACTCTGTACCGAGCTTGCTTGAAAGAAAGACAAAGGAGAAGAGAAGGAAAAGACTAGGCGAAAAGGTGCAGTGTCGAATTGATTCCTTTTGTCGTGTGTGCAATGGAACTACGTGATCGGTACAATGAATTGCACTAGATGGTTGGTTTTAACAAAAAGTTGGCTGCTTGCTATCGTGGAGAAGAAAAGTATGCGTCTGGTGATTTTGCTTGATTACGGCGAGTACTTGTGCTAAGGTTGGGGATTCCGGCATTCGTTTTTCTTGGTTGTGTTTCACGAAGTAGATGAGGAGTGTTAGCAATTTATACTGAGAATCATTAGCAAAAGTAAGCTAATTTAAGGAGAGGTACTCAATTTGTTAAAACATTTGAGATGAACGAAAAGATGCATCTCAACTAGAATTATTTGGGGAGAGCCGAAGGTTGATTATAATGGTTGAAAATTTTATTACTCATTACTTTTAGTGGATGTATTAATAGATTGTGTCGCAAGCATCCTGCAACAAGATTTATTAGGATAAAGTTATTTAGATGGAATTCTGTTGGGTCACAAGGCAACTTTTCGTTCCTTAAAATATCATTTTGAGAATATCCTATATACGGGTTAGGTAACTGTTGGTTAGTTTATAAAGCATTGTCTCATTCATTAAAACACCGTTTCAAGGTTGGTTATTAGGTAGTTATTAGTTTATAAGGCAACTTTTCGTTCCTTAAAACTTTCTTAATTAAATTTTCTTATTAAATAAGGGTTGACACATCGTAGATTTCAACCTAATGGTTTAGCATTTACGAGAGTAACCCGTAAGCAATACAAAAGATTTACAATAGATTTTTAACAGCACAATAAAACTATATATATTCAACTTAATATATGGGAGGGGTACCTAATGTTTTTCTTTTACTGGTCTAAGCATATGTATTTATGTTCAAGAGGTTTACTTAACTAGAATAATGTGCAGTTTGGATAGTACTATCTTTTAAAATAGGCCATTTGACGACGAGTTTCTTTTAACCTCTGGACCACTTGTAGTGTCGATGGTCCAAAGTTTCTATGAAGTCGGAGAGGTTTGATGCTTCGTTATCTCCATCTTCTTGAAGTTGTTGACATAGACATCATGATGTTGTTGACTTACTACCTGAATTATTTTCAAAGATATTTGTTGGTGGCCTTTATTAAGCAAAAAGATAGAGAGAAATACTTCTGGAAAGAATAACTAGAAGTGAAGAAAGAAAGTTTTACTGAGAGAAAATAAGTATATGAAATATCCAATAAAAAGAAAGAGTATACAGATAAGGAAATTAAATCTTATAGATGGAAAGAGAATATCCATACAACTAATACTGCTCTCTTTATATTTCTATTAGAAAATAGGATTTTCAATTATTATTCTTTTTCCAGATTTCCTTTTGACAATCATTTCAATGTTTCTATTTAGAAAACAAGACTTTCAATTTTTCTAGTTCCATTTTAGTGACCATTCTAAGGTTTCCATTCAGAAGTATATAACTTCTCGGGCTCTAGTTCATTTTCATGGCATATAATAGACAAAATAATCAAATGAGTTTTGAGGCATGGTCAAAAGTTGTTATGGGTAGAATTAGATTTTGACTAGCCAAAAGTGACTTAGGTAAATTGGTGGTTACTAATATGTAGGAGTCTTGGCTTTGATTTATTCGTGGAGGATGTGGTCTCGAGAAGCTAAAAGTAGTAATGGAGACTATATTGTAAATTTTATGAGGCTTGATTTTGAGGAAAGCTAATGACCAAAAGATTACAGATAGGAAGTCTTCAAAAAGAAAGGGTAAGCTTGTATGAAATTTTACAGAAGGAAGAGGTAAGATATTTTATGATTTCCTATTTATCCTATGGTTTGAACTTTCCATATGCACACATACAGACAATTTATTGTGAAACTTTAGCCTAAATGTTAAGTTTGCACATAAATCAGTCCGGTCAAGAAAACGAAAATCGATTCACAATAGCAAGACAAAAACACCACATAAAAATGCTTTTTGTAACTAGAGCAGATGACATGCTATACGTAAGGGTTCCTATCTTAAGGCGGATTCTAATATATTCTAATCTTTCGTAATCTACTATCGGGTGATGCTATCTCTTTGTGAAGTAGAATCTTGAGTTTTATCGCTTTGTCGAGGTTAATAAAGCGTTGTCGGCTCCCATGAGATTGTTGGCGTCAACCTTGTAGTCTTCATTTGCAAGCATGAAGGGTGGTAACGACATATCTCGGACGTCTTCAAAACCAACTAGCGAAGATGGGCAATATGCGAGAATCACTTTTAAGGAAAGAGGAATTTATTTATAAACCAAAATGAAAGTGTAGGTAAGAGTAGGATCTTAAGGAGAAGGTAAGAATAGCAAAGTCTACCTTCTGCAAATACAGTAGCTTTTGGAAATAAGATTTTGAACTTACTTATTCCAACACTAACGACCATTCTATCTAGGGTGTATCCTACGACAACAAGATAGCTCGATACCATCTTTGTGAGACCTGCTCGATGAACAGAACCTCCATGTGATTACTGTGCTATTCCCTGGATCAGTAGCTAGCACTCACATGTTTACAACAATTGGAATCACAACCACACCACAAAAAAAATTACAGCGGAAACTATTACATAAAGGAAAAGCTACAACTCAGAGGATAGCAGCAAAAGAAGCAATATCTTGTAGTTTGCCCATCCGACCCGCAGGCAACTGACAAGGCATAAACTCCAGATAGAACACGACGAAGAAGATCCCGCAACCTGCGACGAAAAGAGACTCGAAGCCTCGCTAACTTCCACCTAAAATAATAATTAAGCAAGGGTGAGTACTTTACGTACTCAAGAAGACTTGAGCAAAACCTATAATATATGCAAGGCCATTTCAAAGGAAAGGCTAATCTGATTAATTTGCATAAAGCGAAATTGAATTGTAAAACAAGTTATCATTTGCAAACGGAATTTATAAAAGCAAGTTAATTGATAAGAAGTATATACAACAGTAAGTAATACTCACAGTCCTCCATGACGTGAGTTCGAAATAAACCAAACCATAAGGTCCATCAATGTCAGCCCTTCGACAAAAAGCAACAGTTGCTAAAACAAATTCAGACCAAACCCAATTTTAGAAAAATACCAAAGACTAACATTGGGAGGATTTTCCCCAAATGCCCATAACCGAGGGCGCGGCTAATCGATTAGATCTTACACTCTGCAGAGGTGTACACTTTACCCACAAGGAATGATCAACCTTTTCGCCAGAACAATTAACACACTTCCTTTGGTGTGTCGGCAAGGAGATCATACAGAGCCGTTACATTATCTAGACGTGGCTTTACACCAGCCCGGGACGTTAGCCTCGCCACAAAAGAGACACTCACCCAAGCCGTGGATCCACATTTATCACACACAACACCACATCTATGTCGGGGCAAGGCGTACACCGTTGCATTGGTATGTAGAAACCCTACTGCATGCAGACTGACCGAATGCTGTGCAATCTCCCGCCTACCATAGATGCAAAGCCACATCTAAACAACTTAATAGGCTAAGACTGTCCCATACCAGCCCTCGTGGTTGCACGAAAAACATGGATCTACCGTCCCATTGCTCGGTCCTTAATCCGACACGGACGATACTCCACCCTACACTACGTGCAAACCCGTCTGCACATCCGGCTATTGCCAATAATCGCCCGCGTCAAACCATAGTTTTATTTTGGGTTTTTAGCAAACTACCAGCAACCATTTTCCCAAAAAGGACCATTTAGGTTCCATATAAAACATTTCAGGAAACAATTTTAATCATGACCATCTGCCCCACAAAAGCTAAAGCATGGCTAAGCAAGGATAACATGATCGCATATACCCAATTTGGCATTAAGTAATGTCTAGCCCTATTTTGAGGTTATCAAGGTTCACATTTCCATAATTAACAAGGAGTTTCATGTGACAACAGGTATATCTACCAATCTCCCAAAATAGCGAATTTACAGAAAATAAACGCATGCATGAAACAATTTGATGAACAAAAGGAATATAAAATACTGGGATCAATATGGTCAAAGGGGCGCTTGCCTTGCTTAATCATTGCTTACGGTGAAGACGAGGTTGCAAAAGATGAAGTCGACGACGGAGGAAGGGACGTCGAATTCTACACGTCGATCAATCGGAAATATAGCAAATAACAAGCTTTAATAAGGGCAAAAAGAAAACAGACAGCAAACCAAATAAAGATTCACTGCAGAAAACAGGAATGCTTTAGGGTTGAATTATGATTTTAAGATAATTACATATTCATATACTTAATAGCTTTTATGATGAACAAAACAAGGTTCCTTTTATATATTATCCATTCTTGAATTACGAAATCAAGAGGCTAAAATTATGAATTCTTGTATTTATAACTTTGAATTATAGATACTAAAATTATTTGGATTAATAAAATTAGGACATCAAATCATTATGCTAAAAGATATGAATGAATAGCACTTAACCCCTAATTGATTAAGCATAACAAGAGGTTTTGAATATGTTAGATTTGCTAGGATAGGTTACTGGATTTAGTTACGGTTTTTAAGAAGGTTCTGGTGATACAAATATATTAACTATGGATTTCATCATTAATACTATGCTGCTTATTCATATTATGAAGTTCATGAACCATAAAACTTAGGGTTATTTGGCAACTAGGATTTATATGCCAAAAACATAGTGAAATAAGATTATTTCTTCGAAACAGAATAGTATATACTTTGAAGAACATTTCTAAGTTGATTTCATACATTTTAGTGTTTAAACACGATATTATACTCATTGCTGAAAAAGCTTATATGATAATAAGGTTTATGTTATAAGGAATTGGATTAGAAGTGTAGCGAACAATTATCACTTAAGGTTATTGCACTAGCTGGATTCAGATGAATATCAAGCTATAAACAGAATATTTCTCCAGAATATTATAGTCCATATCCCAAATATCATTTCTAAACTGATCTTCATAATATTAGCATTTAGAAGAGATATTCTACGGGTTGCTAAAAAGGCTTAAGTGTTTCATTTATTTAGAAAACATAACAATTTAGGGTTATGTTACTAGACTCTTTTATATACAAACCTTAACGAAATAACATTCTTTCTTCGGAACATAGTAGCATACACTATATAGAGCATTTCTATCTTTGTTTTCATAATTCTTTTCATTTGGACAAGATGTTTTATAAGCCACTGAAAAGGCTTAAGTGTTTTTATAAACTACACGGTAAAGGTTCGATTTCCGATTTAAGTTTGTGATTACACCTTATAAGATAATCTATCCATTTTTCAGGTATAAACCTGGGATGACTATAAGAGAGTTTTAAAGTTAGTTTTGTGATATTTGGCTTTTATCCGAAATGTTTTCCATATAAACGATCATTAGGGTCTAACAAGGACTAAATTCAGATCAGCACAATCATAAGATATTTTTGCATAAACAGCAAGGGTACCATTTTTTTTAAGGTTACAGGATTTGGTTTCATCAGATTCAGAGTTTATTCGCGAAAGTTACAACTATTCCAATTATGCAAGTATTTACATTTTGACTATTAATCATTTACTATTTTATGTAGTAAACTTTAAACATTATTTTACATCTGGAATCTTTGTACTGCTAGGAATACAGCAAAACTGTTTTGGTGATCATTTGAATTCAATTGATCTCTATATTGACTATTTGATTCTATATGCATATGTATATACATTTCATACTCAGATTATTTGATATTTATTAAAGATAGTTCAAATCCAATTTATTTCTTAATTATTTTGTCAAACTCAGGTATCCTACTGCCACACTATCATTTAGAAACCAAATTTTACTTATTCCATATTTCTTTTATTCAAATTATGTATATTTGAATTTCTAGCACATTGTATACAATCTTTAATAGAAAGCAGTTCAACAATAATGAAATTTAAATATTTTTATATATTTGAACTTCTGTAAGTACAAGGATTCCACTAAAATTAGTTTCATTCAATCCTAAGTTTGTTTACAATATTTTAATATGTAGCACTTCTTTAAGTCTTTTATCCAAATTTGAATTTCAAATTCACCAAATGATCATTTTCAAAATACTATTCCATATTATGAATTTACTTAATTTTACATGAATATAGAAATTGATTTCACCCAATTTGGTGTTATAATGCAAAAGATATAATTATTTGAACATGGGCCGGTTAGGAAAATCAAATCAGAAAAAGGAATACGTCTCTTGAATGGAGGAAGTGTATTCTACCGGTTGACTGGAAAGGCTTGCTCTGGCTGACATGCCGGGCCCACTGCATGCAGCGAAGCGAGGCGGCGGTGGTGAGGTTTCGCCCGGCGAAGGAAGGCGAGCGGCGGAACCGGTTACTCCATGAGCTTCATCTCGATGGTGCGCGCACGGGGACGGTGTCGATTCGGTCGGGGAGGTCGGAAGGTACTTGCCACCGTGAGGGGCGGCGCACAGCAAGAACTCGCCGGAGAAAAGGGAGAAGTAAGTCTCGGCATGAATGGGTAAGAGGATCAGCAGTAGGGAGCGATGGAGAACCCATTTTTGCATTTACTTCGGTCGGAAATTGGTCGGAAGACTCCACCACCGTGCGCCGGAGTTGGAGAAGAAGGCGCACGTCGGCGGCTCGATTTCGCATGAAGAAGCTTAGGTATTTTTGAGGGGTTTTGATCAGTAGAGTATCTTGATGCTAATGTTCAAAGGAATTTGGTATCGGTTGAGGGCATCGGCTAAATTTTTGTGTTTCCCGAGCTTCACCATTTCCTGGCTATGGTGGTTTTCAGAGAAAACGAAGGTGGCTGGGTTTGTGAAGTGTTGATTGGGAATGAAGAAGTACTCAGAGGCTCAATGCGATGCTGATTCGGTATATATAGGCGGCAATTGGTTTCTTCACAGGGTTTGAACGTGGGGAACAGAAGGCGGCTCGGTTCTGCATAAACATGGCGAGGTGGCGGGAGATTTTTCCAGGGCAGCGGCAGCGCGGTATGGTGTGGGAAACGTCAAGGACAAGTGTGGCGGAATTCACTTGCTCTTGCTCGGGCGGGCGTCGCTGATGCATTGGACCAAACCGAGCTGAGTCAAGCGAGAGGATGAATCAGGAGAGCAGCAGAGTCTCTGTCGTGAGAGGGAGAGAAAGGGAAGGAGCGAAGCTGGTGTCGGTTGGAGCAATTGAGGGAGATGATAAAATGCTCACTACAAGCTTTAGATGCTACTGCCTTGGCGTGGAGAAGCTCTGGCTTGTGCGTGAGAATCACTGGCTTACAAGGTTTAAGGCTGGCTGGATTTTGGTAGAAGGCTCTGGACTGGGGCGAGCTGTCCCCAAGTACAGGAGATGGCATGGCTTCAGTGCTGGACGTGAAAACCGCTATGAACCAAGTTGGAAAATTTCGAAACTTTTTGACCATGGTCTAATGGGAGAGCTTAACTTCCAGTAAAATTTTGGGATTAAAATACCGCATGGTTAATTAATTAAAATTCTGACACTGTACGCTGCTCAGAATTTTGATTTCGAATTTTAATTTAATTAAGGGTCCAAATTGTATTATTTATTTTTGAAACTTTTACGTAGAGTTATATTTAGATAAAGGATTCTCTCATAAAAATTTCAAGTTAAAATATTATATATTTAGTTTATATAAATTCTGACATGCTAATTTACAGATTTCCAATGCCTCTGTTTATAAATTTTAAAAGGCACTAAATGACTTTATTAATTTCTAAGATTTTTACCAGAGGTAAATAATGTATTGAGGACATTATTTTAAATTTTCCAGGTGCAGATAACGTTCTAAAATTTTATAATAAATCTGTCCTTGCACTATTTGGAGGTCAAAGGGATGTCCTTCAACTATTTAATACTTTCTTTTGTATTAAAAATTATTTGCTGGATAAACTCATCCACTGCATGCTTAGAGTTACCATGATAAAATTTTCTAACTTTTACCATTTTACCATTTTTCCATTTTACCATTTCCCATTTACTAATTCTAATTGTTGGATTTCCATACAATACAAAAATCCAAAGAAATTCAAATAAGAACCAATAAAGCCAATAAAACTTATAAACAAATATTTTCAAATTTAAAATATTTATTTTTATATTATTTTATTTTTCGGGATGTTACATAAGTGCACAACACAAGCAAGATTCATTTCCCTCTCTCTCGTATTCCTATACTTAACACGGTTGAAAGAGCACTGATAGAGTCATTAAATAAAAATCTTGGAACATTATCTGAAGATTCTAGTAGTGGGTATTTTTTGAAGAATTATGTGGGACAGATTTTGAGCGCATAATTAACATCCCGCTTGAATTATTTGGGACACGACCGACCAGCAGGATGTTACAAAGAGTTGGACAATATATAGACATAATCATCTTGAGAAGAAAATTACATAAATTAAGGCATAAATTAAAAGCAGCATATAGACAAATAAAATTGCAACAAAAAGTTGGATTTCCAGGATCCATGTTTCTGATTTGACAAAAAACAAATCAAATGGTTGCGCATGTTTGGGGAAAAAAACTCTTTTGGGACATCACATTTTGTGGAGAAAAGGATCAAACAACACCCCTCTCCTCGTCTAATTAAAGCAAAAGTAAAAAAATGTGTGTAACATGATTTGCAGTTGTGTGAAATTGAGTAGAAATTGGGACTTTAAGAGCTAGCTATGTGGAATTTTATGCAAAATTTGTAGTTGTTTTTCCTGTTAAAAGAAAATTCAAAAGAGGGGAATGACACTTTATTCGACACTTTTCCATTCGAAATGATAAAACTTCTAGGGATTTCTTCATTCGAGAAACAAAAATGCCAACAATAGCAATTGAGACAATACTTGGTAGCAATTGACCCGATGACTCCCCCCCACCTCCCCCACCCTGCCCCACCTGCCAAAGATTTTTTTCCCGCTTTTGATTTTCTATTCCAAAATAATTTGTCGTATACCATGCGTTCATATATACTTATTCACATTGGATATATCCCACTATAACATTTTTGGTTGGAGAGACTTTTAGCTTTTGTTATCCTATCTGCAATCCTATGTGCTTCTAATTTCAGACAAGGCGCCTCTTCGATCTCCTTCCAACAGCCCAATAATCTTTTTTACTCCCTTCTTTGGCGCATACCAAGAACTGGTACAAATTAAAGATCTTTTACCACGAATCTCCTAAATTACAAGTTTTTTTTTTTTACTGATCCGGTATCTTTTGTTATATAGTTTTAATTGTTTTAGCTTCTTAATTCCCTAAATTGGATGCTGTCACAACACTTTCTTCCCATCAAATTATTGCTAGCTAATGTAAGTGATACCAATCTAACATTATGTTAGTTCCTCTATCTTCTATTACCTATACTTTGTGTTTGTGTATCGCACGATTGTAAATTGTAATATATCGACTTTTAATGCATGCCTAATAGGTAAATATTTTGTCACAGTTACACTCGATCTCTATTTTTTTTGTCAAGTGTATAGTACAGAAAGATCGTCGTCTTTGTACAACTCCCTCTATATTTATTTTATGAGAAAAATCCATTCTACACCATCAAATAACTCCCACTTCTACCATTCACCACCAAGTAATTAAGTCCTTATCCATTCTATGCCACCGGGTTCCAAATTTCTTTTATGATATGTCATCGCCATCACATGCTCGTGACATTCCCTCTATTTGAACCCTAAAAAAGACCATTTTACCCTTGGATGTCACATTTCCCTCCCAGATATTCTTCTATTCTTTGGCATCATTATAGTTATATTATTTGCCATCCTAGCTTGTGTTGGTTCTTGCCTTTTTTGGATGCTGCTATACGCACCCTCCCACAACATTCACGCCGCCACCTACCTCTCATTTGGTCACCCCTCACTTCCTCACTTTCATAGCCGCTAGAAGACAAAGCCGCCGCGGTAGTCGTCATCTCCAGGGCTAGTAATCCGAGCGAAACTGTCACTGCCTCTCTACAGTCCTAATAGCTTTCTGCTTCAACCTCCAACAACAAGCTCAAGTCTTGATCGATCCCTCTCAGCTGCTAGCCCTTCTGATGGGGACAGCGATCTCGATCTTTCGGTGGGATGATGATACGTCGATTTGGAGGTGTTGATGGCACCGAATTTAGGGCTTCCTACCAAACAGGTTGGGAGCTTCACAATCACAATGCCAAATCCACACAGATACAAGATCCAATGATCAGTAGTTCCTGCAAGAAATCGAGAACCCGCAAGAACAAAGTATGAAGTAAACCGAAAAGGTAGTATTGAAATCAAACAATGAAAACAAGTTGAGGTTCTGTTTCTCGGCTCGGGCGGTCTAGTCGACACGCGCACACACGAGGAGGGACGCACACGGGGTCTACCAAAACACAACAAAACCTAAAAATGAAGAACAGGGGTGAGAACCCAATATAAAGGGGTACCCACACCAGGGGGGCGCCCAAGAGGGGTGCGGCAGCCAGGAGAGGGGCGCCGGACAAAGGAGGGGTGGAATCCTAAGAGTACATGGGCTTTGGGCCCAAAAGAAAGGTGGCGCAGCACCTGGAATTTCTGTCCCGTGAGATTGTTCTGTGATTTCCCTTCGCTCCAGGAGGAATTTGGCCTCAGGATCAGATCCATTGGAAAGGTTATCTCGATACCTTTCAAACGAGCTATCGAACGTCGAAAACGGAGTTCGGATGTGGCCGTGGCGTCCGTTTGAAGTACTGCTGCTCCTGGATGGTCGAACCGGACTCGGCGACGAATTGGGCTTTATCTTGGGCCTTCCTTGGCGCGTGGGCTGTCCTCGGTGGATGTTCTTGACGTGCTGGTCCAGCAAAGGTGAATGAAAAGGACTTGCTTTCGGATTAAGCCCTCCAAACGTCGTAGACGAAGTAGCGGACGTAGAGGAAGAAGAGGCATCGGTTGTATCCTTGGTTGGGATGTCCTCATCACCTTCCAATGAAATACTCTACCACATAGTAATCTTCTACTTCTCTCCAATTATTGCTTAATGCGCACTGACCATTGTGACATCAATATGCATACACATGCAACAATCACTTTTCCCTTATGGGGACAATTGTAATGCCCTCTCCAATGGCCTCGAGCTTATTCCCTATGGCTACGTCATCTCTACTCTGAGCTCTTTGCTTATCTCCTTCTATATGTTTGGCTTCTATTTGTATGGATGCGTATGTATATACACATGCACGATGTTATACGTGCTCGATGTCCTCTTCTCCTGTGTCAGTTGCTCATCTTCTTCAATGTTGGCCAACTCAAAGTTGTGGCTTCCTCACTAACCGTGGTGACCTCTCACCTTCACTGATGCCAACATGTCTGCTTTAGTCACTGTCGGTGATGCCATGTCCCTCACCAATGATGACATGCTCCTAGCTACTTGATGGCCACATAACATTCATAGTTCGTCTTCAATGCAAAGCTTTGTCATCATTAAGCTTTTTTGGCGACTGACTTCTTCAACAATGCCAGAGTTCACCACTTGTCATCACGGCCCTTGGCTCCATTGATTCTAGCCTTTCTCTCCAACAGCTATGGCAAGCAATACAACATTATCCTCATCACCGCCACCACCGTCTTAGCTCTTTGCTTCCCCGTGCATCCTCCTTATAACTTTTATTTTTATTCAGAATTTTAGCTATATTTTTGGAGATTGTATACAAATCAAATTGCTAATTTTATTTATTTTATTTTGAATTTTATTTATTTAGGGATTTTACTTTGAAATTAATACAAAAATCAACTTGCAAATTTCTTTGAATTTGTATTCCGAATATCAATTATTTTTGTTCGAATTCGCAATCAAATCATATTGCTAATTTTCTTTAAATCGTACTCTGAATTACATGTATTTAGGGATTTAATTTGGAATTTGTATTGAACTCAAATTGCTAATTTTATTTCAAATTTTAGTTATTTTGTTGGAATTCATATACAAATTCAATTGCTAATTGTTTAGTTTTTATTTTGAATTATACTTACTTAGGGATTTTACTTATAAAGTCATATGAAAATCAAATTGCTAATTTTATTTTATTTTTATTCATAATTTCAGTTATTTCTGGATTATACTTGACATAAATTGTTTCATTTGATCTAGACCTTTATAATATGGACTCACTACAATTGACAGTGTAGATATTTTTGTAACTAATTAATGTGGGAATTTCTCTAGTTCTTAAGAACAAACATGATACTTCTTTTTCTATCACTTTAATAATATAATAGATTAAGAGGCTAGGCATAGAACAAGGTCAAGACCAAAGTAATTAAAATTAACTTCAGAGCACCATATCGTACATTTCTAAAAGTTGGATCTTACAATATCAAACTGAGATTATGTTTCAAAAGAAACAGAGATGATCCAGAAAACAACAGGAAAAACGATTTAAATTTCTCCATGTATGCATGCATGCGTTTCACTGTAGGCGTTCTCCTACACTGATTGTACAGACATTCATTTCGGTGCAACTTGATGATGCAACTTAATGTAGACATAGCCACTTTGTGAACTTCATGCATGGTGCTTAATGAACTTCATTAAGCACATAGTTAGTTCTTAATCTCATCAGTTATTTCTTGTGAATTTCATGGTGCTTGATGGAGATAAGCGGTGGATCTCACCGCAGATCTGTTTGTTTGGTTCTACATCCCTCCAAAATTATATAAGTACCTTTATGATCGACCACGTTTTCACATGTGAGAATAAAGTAGAGAAAATCAGTTTAATTTTGTGTGCCTCTAAAATTATCTATCACTAGCTATTCCAGGGAATCCAATCAGAGCTTTTCATCCCTCCAATTTGGAGGTTGACGACAAATGTAATATGATGTTTTCCTGGTATAAAAAGAGGTTAATTGATATTAAAAATTAAACCAATTTTTGGTGAAGTAAAAAAATTAGAGTGAGGTAGGTAAAAGATATCGGTAAAGTAAAAAATTAGAGTGAGGTGTATATGTATATGTATCTAGCGAAAACCCTTCTTACCGTGAAAACTCCGTGAAACCCACGTGTACAAGTTTTCAAAAATTCTCAAAAAAATTACCATACGTAGGGGAGGTGAGCTTCTATAATCCTGCAAAATTTGAAAAACCAAACTCAATCGTATTTGAAAGATATGAAAAAGGACAAATTCAGCTTGAATAGTGAATTTTCACTGTTCAACACTATTTATCTCTCTGTTTATCTTTTTCATATCTTTCAAATGCGATTGAGTTTGGTGTTCAAATTTTGCAGAATTGTAGAAGCTCACATCCCCTATGTATAGTAATTTTTTGAGAATTATTTTCACTGGATATGTTGCCTAGATATACATATACCCATATATATATATGTACATATACATATATACACGTATGTATATATATCATACAGATATATGTACACATATATATATATATATATGGGGCACCATGATTTCAAATGCACGAATTCAACATGGTTATGAAATCTAAGAACAGAAATCGGGTGGATGATCAGAGAAGATGAAAAACGAATTGGCACAGCAAAACCACCATAGCTTTTCGATTTTTCATTACTCATATTTAGGCCCTATTTGACAGAGCTATAGATCACAGCTACATCTCAGATCTGGAGCTTGTAGGCTAAAATAAAGTAAATTAAGTTTATATCTTTAGTCTAAAATGTAAACAAGATGATTCATCTAAACACTCTTAATGTACCCACAGCTCCATAAATTTCTAAAGTTAGGAATACCCTGCTCCACCAACTCCACGGATTTTAGTGGAGCTGGAGCTGTGCCAAACACCTTATATGCTAAAGATTACAAGTACTTGTAGATAACTAATTCAACTGCCAACTCAAATCTGACCCGGATCAAAACTAATAGAGTTTATCTCAGATGCGGCTCTGTAGCTTATCCGGCAAACCAAAACTCTGAAAACCTGAGCTCCTAACGTGTTACATTTGCAAACTCCAACACAACCTGAAAAAACCAAACTCTACACAACTAGTTTAGCTTACATTTCACCTCCCTAAACATGGTGTGCAGCTTTTACTTCTCCCACGATCCGACGCGCCCAAGAGCCTTGGTCAGCACATCAACTTGCTGTTCTTCATAATTGACATGCACTACTTCAACTTTTCCATCCTCAACACACTCTCGGATAAAATGATACCTTGTATCAATATGCTTGCTCCTCTCATGATGCACTGGATTTTTACATGGCGAGATTGCTAACCTGTTATCAATCTTCAATTCGAACTTCTCTGGTCCTTTTTTCAATAGATTGCCCATCAGCCGAGCAAACCATATACCCTGGCATGTGGCTATAGTTGCTGCTATATATTCAGCTTCACAAGTTGAAAGAGCCACTATCTTCTGCTTCTGTGACAATTAAGCTTGAACCAAAGAAGAAAACATTACCACTGGTGCTTTTTCAGTCATCAACATCTCCAGCTAGATCACTATCACAATACCAATTAATCTCGGCTCGACATTACTCTTTTTCTCATAATAGCAGCCGAAACCTAAGGTACCACTGACATACCTCAGTATGTGCTTCACAGCAGCAAAATGTTGAGTTGTGGGTGACTCCATGAACGATTGACAGTACCAACAACAAATGCTATGTCTGGTCTTGTGTTCACCAAATACCGCAGGCTTCCAACTATGCTCCTGTACATCATTGCATCTACTGCGGGATCTTTACTATGCTTACTCAATTTCAGCCGATTCTTCATATGTGTTTGGCAAGAATTGCAGCTTTTCATGCCTAATTGTTCAACAATCTTTGCTACATACCCAGCTTTGCACAATGACACACCATGAACTGATTGCTTTACTTTAATGCCCAAGTAATAGATCAACAGTCCAAAATCACTCATACTAAACAATTTCTTCATTTGATTCTTGAACTCAACAATGTCACTCAAGGTTGAAGATGCGATAATCAAGTCATCAACGTAAACTCCAACCAGCAGAACTGAGCCATCATGCTCCTTTCTGTACACAACATGCTCAAGTGGACAACTCTCAAAGCCAAGTGACACAAGACTTATATCCAACTTGTAGTTCCATGCTCGAGGTGCTTGCCGTAGACCATAGAGTGCTTTCTTGAACCTTAACACAGACTGTGGTTCTTCTCAACAACAAACCCCGGTGGTTGTGACACATACTTCTTCTATCAACTCTCCATTCAAGAGAGCTGATTTAACATCCATGTGATGCACCTCCCAACTTCCATGCGCTGCCATTGCAATGAGCAATCGCACAGTGTCAAGCCGAGCCACTAGAGCAAATACATCTTCAAAATCAACTCATTGTCTTTGTGCATAGCCTTTTGTGACAAGCTGAACTTTGTGCTTTACTATCTTTCCTTCTGAATCTTTCTTCACTTTGAATACCCATTTCAAATCAATAGCTTTATGCCCTGTAGGCAAATCGTTAGCTCCCAAGTCTTGTTCTCCTGTATGGAACTCATTTCCTCCTCCATGGCTTTCATCCAGCAGCTTTCTTTCATCACTTCTTGAAAGTTTGCTGGTTCCTCTAAAGCCAACATTAACAATCCATAGTCCTGTGACTCTACTTCAGTTGTTGCATCATATGTTTCCTCTAGTGATAAAAAATGTACCGGACCCTTAGAAGATGATGTTGATATTGGTGTGGCTGGTGACGACATAGCTGGTGCTAGAGTGTGCAAGGGCGTTGTTGCCCTTGGAGAGGCAACAGCTACTGAAGATTCTGCCATGGCAGCCCCATCCATCAGACATGTTGGCATTTGTCATGCCAACTTCAGTATGCATCGGTGCTGCTATTTCCACCTGATCTTCTTGACTCTGATCTTGTGTGTTTGCAGCTGAATTGATGCCCACTTCAATCACAAACGATTCTTGTGCACCATTGACCTCTTTCCTGTCTCAGAGTTCCAACTACACTCCCTTCCTTCCTCAAAGACCACATCTCGGCTAATAATTAAATTTCCGGTGCTTGGATTGTAAAACCGATACGCTTTTGAGTCAGACTCATAGCCAACAAACAGAACTGTGATGCTTCTATCTTCAAGTTCTTGACGTGTGGAGTTGTTACCTTTACATGTGCGACACAACCGAATACACGGAGAAAGTAGAATTATTTTTATCACTCTTGACAATACATTAGCTAACACGATGATCATAGAACATCTCTCAACGCACCTAGAGATTTATATTGGAGGTTTCATACTCCACCAGAAATGTATATATCACATCATTAATCTCATTGTGTAGGTAGGTTTGCATGTAATGAAACCTAGTTTGGATAACATACGTAATACTATCTAATGTGTTGCAAGTTCGACTGTCAAGTATGTCCAGTTCTCAGGGTATTGTACGGCCAACAATAAGCCACCAAGAAGATTTAACCTTGATATAGAGGTTAGATAGAACTCTACATATACTATGCTAGCACGATGCAATGACTACGAGCACATTATCACTGTCTTTGTCAATTGAAATAATGGTAAGCCGTTGGTTTATGATGTGGATTGGGAAGTTACCCATAATTTTTGTTACTTTTTAAAAAAAATTACAATGCAACCAAGATGTTTTCCAATATGTACTACCCAACTTCTTACTTAACCATCGAGTGGATTTAGACTATTGCTAATACTTTCAAAGAAAACAGAGATAATTATATTTTACAACCCATTATAGAACCAATGGAGAAATTTTTTAAAATATTTTCAAGCTATTCCACATCTCTATTGTTTTGCTACTATTCTGGATTCTCAGAAAAAATTATCTGATTTGTAGGGTGCCTTCGAGAGAATAGGTGAAACATTCGATCTTGATTTTTTAGCCTTATACTCATGTTTATAATGAGTTTTTCAGAGTTTTCGACAAATATTATGAAAAATTTGACAACAAAAGTGAAACAAAAAGATCTACCTCAATAACGCAACAAGTACGGGGCAGTTCGTCCGCTTCAAACATATGGAAGAAGCTAAAAGGCAAAGTGTCTAGTTCGTCTTCTGAAGCGCCGAACAGATCGCAATGGAATCCACGAGTAGAGATCAATCACTACCTCGACACGCTTTTTATGGAGACTGAGCTTGACATGGACGAGGACAATCGACTTAGCTTGCTCTTGTGGTGGAAGAATCACTACCGTATTTACCCCGTACTATCGCATTTTGCACGGGACGTACTTGTGATTTCGGTGTCCACTGTCTAGTCGAAAGCCACTTTTAGTTCAGTGGAGAGAATACTTGAGCCGAGGAGGTTGTCTCTCACACCTGAGATGGTTCAGGTAATTACATGCCTCAAAGATTGGGAGCATGCAGATGACATGACACAATATCAGACTAAGGATCCAGAGATCACATACGCGTTAGCCGACTTTGACTACCCTGATCTCGAGTAGTCCATGTATATGTACATACTACGTAGTTGCTATACTCTTTTCCTTATCGAGGTACCCTATACCGGGGTGTAAGGTTTTTAACGAGGCAATAACTTTGTACCTGTTCAAGAGTGAATAAAATTTACTACTTTTTTCCTAATATTTGTGTCCACTACTTCAGCTCTATGCGTCTCTGGCTCTTTTCCTCTCGTCGCAATAGTGCACGTAGACCAGGTCTAAACCAGCACGACACGAAATCAACACGAAGCGCAAATAAGTCATACCTGGACTCGCTGAAAATGAGTCAGATCGGCACAGCACGATTTAGGCACGTGATCTAACAGACCAATGCAGGGCTAGACCGGCCCGGCACGACGCCCACCTCTGGTGGCAGTGGCACGCACCAGCCCATTCGCGCAGAGCTACAGGCCGGAGCCGGGCGTTCCCAATTCCTCGGGCCGGAGCTGCTTCGCATGCATAATCACTAGTACGGGCCATCCCTTCTACTCCCCATAACACCAGCAAAATTGGGTCCTCGCATTCAACTTTGGACACTCCAGTACAGTCATCGCAAACAGAAAAGAAAAAACAAGTTTACACTCCAGAGTACAGCACTCGGTGATTTGTTCACAGACCATTGTAAGTTTACACCAAAACAAGCATTATACAGAAAGAATGTTCTACTATATCCATATTACACATTCTATAATGGCAATAGTGTTCTCAGCACTGCGTCTAATGCAATTACATCTGGCCGTAGCAAGTCAGAAAAGCTACTCACTGTAGGATTATTAGTAAGACCAACATGGATTGCCCTGGGCTTCTGACCTCAGCACTACACCATACCAACAGAATAGACATCTCAAAATGAAATTGGTAAAATTCCTTATAAAGGCGAAGTACAATGCTAGCTATCAGAAGCCAACTCAGCTTGTGTACTTCGTGCATCATAGCCAGACAACTTGTCAAGCGATCGAAAGGTCAGTGGCCTCCAAGGATTGCCCAGCACTTCTTACTCCAGGTCTGAGCAAGTCAACAGCTCAACGCGGCCGCAGAGGGAAAATCACTTCCACAGAAGTTCCTTGGCTAGCAAAACTTTGTAAGTCTTCAGACAGTTTCTCCCAAGAAACAAACGAACGATGGCAAGTAACTCTCATCCTTCTAAGCACTGGTGCTGCGCTGAATAATAGTTTCACAAAATCAACTTCATGTTTCTCTCCTCTGAAGTTGGAAATCTCTACATTTCCGAGAACCTTCATCAGAATTGCCTGAGCTCTCCAACTTGGCGGCTGATCACATATGCAATTCTGTGTGCATGCACGTTCCACCTGAAATCAGAACAGGAATAGAAGAGATAAATGATATTGATCATCTCTGGTAAAATATGAAGTCTCAGATGGTGTCAGTCAATCTTACAAAAGAATGAGAAGAGAGGCTCTAAAGACAACCTCACTGAGTCACTGCAAAAACTTCACTGTGTATGATCATTTTAATTTGATGGTGTCATTTGAAAGTTGAAACCAATTCAAGTTCCATGCATGTATTGTATTTGTATAGCTTTTAACAGAAAATTGTGAAGTCTCAACACCCATGCAAACACTTCGGAGTTGGGATCAGTAGCGCCTATTCAAATAAAATATTCTCCATCTAATTAAGAAACACGTAACGGCAAGCTTTCTCATGCTAAGGCTTGAAGACGGGATTGGTTATCATAGTAAGTAGCAGATATTTGCATGCAGAGTGGAAGTTTCAATTAGTTCAAAATCAAGATAAAATACAAGATGTAGGAAAATCAACTCATATCAAGAGTTCAATTTTGTTATGTTTGTAATTTTATGTCTTGTTGCCTGTGTCAAAAAACCTATGTTATGCCAGTCCAAAATCCAAACACACTATGGAACCCAGTTGTAGGCTTATAGCGAATAGACTTTCTTTCTACATATACTATTTGATTCCACCTGAAGTTTCTCTATAACATCATCAATTCTTAGATTCTGATTCACCAATATGTTATGAAAATCATAAGTTCTCGCCTTAATCAATAGTGCGTATATAATATCACTTATTCGATATTTGTTGTAACAATATAATATAAGAAAATAACAATTGTTTAAATCAGATTCATAGGAACAACAATAGTACATTATGAATAAACTGTATAATTACCTCTGAGTCTGCTGGGAGTGTTAGATACAGCGCTCTTATTCCAGTACACATTGTGAGCAAATGCAGCACACAAGGTCCAAATACATGTCCATGTGTCGATAACACCAAGGACAAGATATTTATGTCAGGGAGGCTGGTTATGACATTCATCATAGGCTGCATGTTAAGTAGGTCCTGTGAAATTGTAGGGAGTCAACAAAGGTGAGCTCATAACTAACAGGGAAAAGAAGTAAAAGTGCATCAGAGATGACCACCTCTCTGAAAGTAATTTGCTCCCAGAAAAGCTACTATGAACTGACAAGTTAACTTTAGACTCTGTCCATACATATGTCTGCCGTTTATCAGCCTCCAGGAACAGACTTCAGTTTGATATTTCTAAACATATATGACTAGGTTCAAGTTAAAAAGGCAGATAAAGGTGAACCAGCTTGCAAGTTGATCCTGTTCTTCTTAAGAATTCGGAAAGACAACTATATGGGCATATCTACAACTCAAACCTGTTCTTTTTGGTCTTGAAGGAGTCCAACTATGAGTTTGCAGTAGATAATGTCCCCAATCTAGAATGCATCCATGACTTGCATTTACTAGCACAATACATACTTTACTTTGAAGACAAACACACAGAACTGAATGTAATAACCAATCTTTTGTCCAACAACACAATAACTAACAGTACAAGTATATCTTGATACATTGCAATTTCCAAAGAACTGAGATACACCATTTCAAAACTTCAGGTCAAGAACTCAAGATTCCTTGAATGATTTGTAACCTTGGAAGTTTCATCACTCAGTAATAAATAAGTACCCCCAAAAAATAACTGCAGCAGCCTGAAACTTCCAGACTTGAGCTTACAAACTTCATGACAACCCGTTCATATAATCATGCTAAAACTCTTTTGTGCTGCTTTCTTGCCAACAGTTCTGATTCCAAACTCTTACGCGCAAACCCTTAAAACTGGAATCATATCCTACAATACTAACAGTTCTGCTTGCAAACACTTATGTGCTGCTTTCTTGCTGCAATCATTCTTGTGCGGCATCCATATAACGTGTGTGAGCAAATCAAGTCTAGTAATCCAGACTCGTTACAATTGTGAATTCTGAATTGACATCAAGCTACCTCAACGGTGCATACTTCACAGTGAGAACTCTGTACTTCTGATAATATTGCATTATTATGCCCACGAGGAAGAAGCACTCACAGGTTCAATAGCAACCTCAAGGACGAGATGGTAAATGCTTGAAAAGCGCGTACGAATCCTCAGACGATCCTGATTGTAATTAAGCCCTTGAGGTCCATAAGGAGAGAAACGGGAGAGGCGCAGCAGCTGGAGGCGGCGCGGTATCTTACCGAACCGGACCAAAGTTGGATTGTAAGAATCTTCCCATTGGAGCCTCTCCAGCGCCTCCACGGCAATGTCAGCAGCCTGTAGATTCTGATCAAAGCAGGAAATCACGCACAACGCCGTGAGGCTGCGTGCCTCGACATTGAGCCGCTGCAACCCACGAAGCTTGGTCAAATGCATCCCCAGCAGAGACTTCGAGCTAAGCTCCAGGTCGACCAACCCACGGGTCCCGCTGATGAACAATCTTTGTAAGGACGGGCACATGGTGTCGCCGAGGCTGAATTTGCCTTGGAACTGAAAGTTCTGCAGGCGCAGCACCTTGAGCTTGTCGAAGACGCCAGACGGTGGCAGCGCTAGGCCAAGAAATCCGAGGAAAAAGGAAATCTTGGTAGCTTTGTTGAAGCAGGGCAACTCAAACGCGCCTCTTTCCATCATCACCACGGCATCCAGCTCCCTTTCCTGGCCGTCGTCTCCAACCTCAACCCTGTAGTAGAAGTAAAGCTCTCCGGAGACGAGGCGCGAGGCGATTCTGAGCCAGGAGGTGGCGTCGTCCGGCGCCGCGGCTGTCCAGAAGACGACGATGAGGCGGGAGATGTCCTGCGACACGCGCGCGCGGGCGGCGAGGCCGGCGTGGACGCGGGTGCAGTCGGGGGTGCGGCAGAGAAAGCTGAGGGCAGGGAGTTGGGCCCAGAGGCGACGCCAGCGGCTGGAGAGGACGCTGGTTCTCGTGGCGTCAGCGGAGTCTAAGAAGTTCATGCGGACGAGGATGCTGACGAGGATGTCGTTGGGGAGGTCACTGAGGCGCTCCCGTCTGCGTCCCGGGACGGCCGCGCGAGAGAGCTCAGCGCGCTCGGCATGGGCACCGCCATGGCCATGGCCGTCGCCGTCGCCGTCCATGGGTGTGGGAGGCTGGGAGCTCGGGATTCGAGGGTTTCTTGGTTCTTGGGCGGGTTCAGGGGAGGAGGAGAGGCCAACTCGTCAGGAAAAGTTGAAGAAAGCGGGCGGGTGGGTCAGGTCAGGTGGGCTCGCTCGAATCATCTCCCTCGTAGTAATATACAGTCGTGTGTAAACGGAATATCAAAAGAGGTGGGTAATATATATCATCAAATATGATCTAAATCGTACTATCAACGTTAACATTCTCTTACACACGTATCAATTAAAACACATATGTACATATTTAGTGTATGCATGAAGAAATGTAGTAGGATTTCTGTAGAACGGTTCAATTGAATTTCAATATAGCATTGAAAGTAAAAAAGTTGTATATGGCATAAGAAGGATCACAAGCATCAAATTTGGGATTTTTCTCGAGGCACCTATTGATCGACTTATGCAAATTCATGTTTTTAGACAGAAATCATGATAAGAATGGAGGAATAAGTTTGTATGAAGCCCATCAAATTTAATTATATTAAGAATGGAGGAATAAGTTATGCAGGCCAGACTCAACGACCATGCTATAGTCCAGCAGCCAAAATTCCTGCAAGAAGAATGGTAAAACTCAATAGCTAAAGCTTCATTGCAACTGTTAAACAAAACTCTTTGCAAATTTTATTTACTACACCAGATTAATTTATAAATGAAAGATTGATTGCAATTCACACATATAGTAGATTAAGCATGTATTAACTCAGAAGCAGTTTTGAGGAATACCTTCTCCTGAAGGTCAAGTTCAGACGCTGATACCATATCAATTATAGACTTTACAATAAGGTGTCGCTTAAGAACAGAACCCGTGACTTTCCTGAATTTAGATCGAAGTCTGCTAGATTTGTTACTAAAAAGACCACCTTTTTCTGAAGACATACATTGGTGCTCGCGCTTGACAATATATGTTGCAAAAGAACAAAACACTAGTACACATCAACCTCGTTTTTGTCTATATTTTCGTGATAGGATTTTTGCTACCTACAACATTGCATTCCCATTTTTCGAAACGAACAACTCCTGATCATTTTCATTGTTCCTAATCAAAGCAGATATGCATACAATGCATTTGCAGCTTCTTCTACAAAATTGGAATAGCCCATCTTCACTAATCTTGCAAGAGCCCCATAACCAAGGATCTTGCCAAGCACCAAACAGTCGTTGTAAATATTGAAAGCTCATTGAATGATCCATTGCAGGAATAGAAAATAGTTTTTTGAGTAAAGTTAGTTCCAAAAGAGAGAAAAATCACCATGATCTGGTCAAGAATACTTGGAGAAATCTTCTTAAGTTCAAGGACATTAATTTTATTTAGCAGGATAACTTCAAGGAAATTACCTAGTTTTGGACAAGGGCGTTATTCTGATTGACTTTGCCCAGCAACCAAGCAAAAATGTTCCTTATTCTTTCATCTGCATTGTTAAGTTCTTAATTCACCGGATAAAAGCCTCCAAGTTTGTCAAGGTCGGAAAATGAATGCAAGGAAATCCAGTCAATCCAATTTTGTGAGATCGAGTCAAGGTAGAAGGAACAATACACCACAAAAATATGCTGCTGACTTTCCATGAAAGGAAAATGGAGAGTTTGGGATGGGTAATCATGCAATAGGTACATAGAGCAACTTAATATGCCAAGATTGCAAAAGGAAATAGCTAAAAGCCTAAAATATTTGTGAAGTATAAAACACATATTCTTCAATGGACAAAAGTAACAAAAGCACGTCTGTTTCAAAAAAAAAGACACAAAAGGAGACTTCTGTTTTCAGTAATTACAACACATGTTTGTGTTGATTTGCCCAAGTCCAAGACCAACAACCCAGCATTTATGTTTACAATAAAAAATAATCACCATGTTTACCATTAACGTCGTCGATGGGCTCAACAAGAACGGACCTGAGAAGTAATCCCGCTAAGGACCCCTTCGCGCCTCCAAGGCTACCATGTTGCACGATGAGGGCCTCCGTTTCCCATCCCATAGGTATTCGGCGGGTAGAGGGATGGTGCAAGAACCCAGTGGATACGGCTAAAAGGGAGCCAGTGTAAGTTCAAGCTCCATTAGTTTTGGTGATTGATTTAATGTTAATGTTTAATCATTGTTTAATGACAAATCTAATCATTATGAGACTAACATGCTCCATTGATCCTTATTCTTATTAGTCTCATACTTGGATGGAAAATGAAAAGCCCAAGGTATGCACTTGTATTCACTCTATTGTCTTAATGCATACTTAGGATTCAAGTTAAAAGATAAACTCTTCCATTGCCTTAGCCTAAATATGTGCATTATGTTTTCAAATCTATATATACATAAATGCATACATCTAGGGGGAATTGATAATTTAACTTGATGTTTCAATTGTATTGATCCATGTCCTCTTGCCATATAATATAAAGGATCAAGTCTTTGAAACAATCTTTTGAGTATATATAACTTGTGTAGTTGTAATATACTCATGTTAATATAGGATAAACTCATACGCAATCTAAGATTGATTATGTGCATATTGATTCCATGTTCAATTAGTTATATGCACATACTTAATGGAGTTTGTTCTATAATTGATGGTCTAAATGTATTGATCCCTTTGCATCACTCAAACATATTTGGATCAATCAAATAACATTTCATCATGTGTCGATGGTATCTCTTTGTTGATTAAGGACAAACGAAAAGTTCTTGAGTATAATGAAGCATTAGTTGCATAAAAGTACTCAAGACACAATTAATCATTCAAATTGATTTGGGTTGTGCTCAATCGATCTTGGAGGCATCCATTATGTGTTAATGGAGTGCGGTGATGATTGAGACAACTATGTTTGTTAGACTAACGATCTTCAATGAGTTATGAAGTAGGTTGAGTCCAAGAAGATAAAGAATCGGGAACAAAAAGTCATCATGTGTTGATGAGCTTCAAGAGGTGATCCCGAAGTGAAGAGAAGGGCTAGAGAAGGTTCATCATGTGTTGATGAACAAGAAGAAGAAGATTCGATCCTGGAGAGAAGATGATTGGAAATCATAAAAGCTCCAAGTGAATCGCTAGAGGCAAAAGTATAACTAGCTAGGGCTAAGGATGTGTTTCTAGTCTTTTACCGGTCTCGATGTTTGGATGGGAGACCGAGTTGCTAGTTAGGTGCCGTACTAATAAGAGGGTGACGAATACTAATAAAAAGGATACCCCAACAGCCCGAAGCGACGAGCCAGCGGCCTCAAGCATATCTCCACCAACAGCGCGCCCGCCTATCACGACCGAATCGCTGCGAGATCACAAGAAGACATCCGCTCCCGACCGCCAGGGAAGCGAATCCGACCAGACAGCGCCCCGACCCCCTCTTGGCGGGCAGATCTCCGACTCCAACCGAACCAAGGTGACGGACGCCGAGTGCCGCGTGTCGTCCTCATCGGCCTACCGCCACGCACTTCGAATGAGGTCAATCGAGCGACTATACAAGGGCGGTGGCTCCTTCCCAAGAAGATCCGTGATTGCAGAAGACAAAGCTTCCACCCCATCAACGACCACGACAAGACGAGCGCACGCTTCCTCCCGAGGCAAGCACCAACGCCACGCACTCGACGCCAAGATTCGCAAGGGTCACAGAGGGCAAGTACGCTATTTCCGGGAATACCTAACCTCCCGACCACCAAGGCTACCAACCCAAAGATGGGCAAGACGGGTGGCGACCATCCACGGACGAAGGACCGGAGTTCCTAGCATAGGTCACCTCGCTCTTCCTCCCAACTCGATGTAACCCGCCTTCCTTCAGATAAAAGGAGGCAGGGCTAAACGATTCAAGAAGAGCGAGAGGAGAGGGAGACATAAGAACACGAGGAGACTAAGTCATTTAGGGGCCTCGTCAGAAAAACATAGTGCAAAAGCAATACAATACGCCATCCGAATCGAGTAGGGACTTTCACCGAACCAAGATACATCTTGGACTCACGAGTCTAACCATTCGTGGAGTGGAACGCGCGACCCCTAGACTTACAAATTTACTTGCCGCGCCAAAACGCCGGCGGTTGGCGCGCTGTAGGGGCTTCGCGTCTTCATCACCATCTCCGATTCCATTTATCTTCTTGATGGCATCCACCCACCGCGACGGCATGATCGCACTGGGAACCGGATCCGCCGGCTCTCCTCGACCGCCCACCCCGACGGGAGGGCTCACGCTCGTCCCGCCGCCCCGGAGGACAAAGCGCCACGAGAGCTTGGGCGTCCTCTCCGGCGACTTCGCTAAGCTCCGGCTTGGGGCGCCCCTGCAGGCCCCGAAGCCGGAACCCGAGGAGTGCTCCGCCACGGTCGGCGAAAACTCCCATAGGCCCGGGCAGGTGACCATGTCACCCCCCGTAGGCTCGCGACTGCTGGCGATGGTTGGCTACCTGCCGGCCTCCATCCACGAGCTGCTGGAAGACTCTTCCGGACGTGACTCAGCCCGACACGAGTACCCGCCGCAGCGGCACTCGCGAGTGCAACATGGCGGCACCGCCGACGATTGCCCGTGGCCCTCGCGGCCGCTGGGCCTCTGTCCGGCGCGACTCAGCGCAGGAGGAGGAGTGCCGCCAGCGCATGAACGCGCTTCGGACTCGCCGCCGAGCTCCAACAACAGCGCAAAGAGTTGGAGGAACGAAGAATCGAAGCTCGACCGCCCAGCCAACTCGAGCAGAGAGGGCTCGAGGCCCGCATGTGCTCGGCGCGCGCGCTGCACGCGGTCGTCGAGCACACCCCAGCAGTGAAGGGTCCGACGGTCCTCACTTCTTCCCCACGCCACCAAAACGTGGCGCGCCGCAATGCCGCTCGAGGCCTCCCGAGCCGACCGACCCGAGGCAAAGGCCACCTACCAAAACCTCCGGGTGGTAGAGCACGTCGCCGCAAAGACATGCACGCCCGGCTCCTATCGCCCGAGCTACCAGCTCGCGCGCGCCGGGCGCTAACGCCTCGGTGATGTTTACGACATTCGCGCTACCCTTGAGGCGCGGAGAAAGATGGCGAGGAGGCCGCCACTCACGGGTTGCGGCGGCGGCACCACCACCGCAGCCGAGCCCCGACGGTCTGGATCGCGAAGCTGCTCGCCGGGGATCCGCCAGCGGACTTCCCGCCGATTCCGAAGCGCCTACCAACATTGCTAAATACACCGGGCCACAAACCCGTGTGTCTGCTCAAGATTACCGGCCGCATGCCGGCGGGAGGAGCAACGGATGACCTCTTCATCATCCAATACCTTCCCATCTACCTCGCAGACTCGCCCGAGCCTCGCTCGAGTACTTGCCGCCAAAACCATCGTGGATCGGACCGACTTGAAGGCCCTCTTCGTCGGCAACTTCTGTGGCACTTACAAGCGCCCGAAACTCCCGACTGAAGGGCCGCAAACAAGCAGCTGTGGAAACCCTCCGACTACATCCGGCGGTTTTCCCGCCAGGCAACGAAGCTCCCGACATCTCCGACGCCGATGTCGTGGGAGCATTCATCTACGCACCTCCCGCAAGGCCTTGGTACACAAACTAGGCCGTCTCAAGCCCGAACTACCAAGGAGCTCCTCGATATCGCCACCAACCACGCCCGGCGAGGAGGCCGTGGGGCCATCTTCGAGGAGGAAAGGCCCAGCCGAACCCGGCCCGCATCGGGTCCCTTCGACCGCTCCGACAAACTAAGCGGCACGGAAGCGATCCGCGAGCCCAGTGGTCGCCACCGCCGACCGCCTCGCTAAGCAAAGAGTGCGACCGACCGTCGCGCCCGACCACTTCGAGAAATTGATGGACGGCCCGTGCCCAAACCACGGGTTCTCCGTCAAGCACAAGTACCGGGACTGCGAGGTCCTGAGGCGTTACCTCTCCAGCGTCCCCGCAACGCCGCGTGGCAAGGGAAGAAGCTGCACGCGGCCCGCGCGTCGCGAGAGAAAAGGCGCACGACGAGTTCCTCGAACCCGACGGCCGCCTCATGATCTTTGGAGGATCGGCTCGCTATGCCGGCTGCTGCCGGCTCAAGCTCGCTTATCGCGAGGTCCATACCGTCGCGCCATGCGTCCCCCAATACCTCCGGTGGTCGGAGTTCCCGATCACCTTTGATCGGACCGACCACCCCGACCACGTTCCACAGCCGGGGAGATACCCCCTGGTGGTCAGCCCCGTCGTGGGGAAGAAGCGCCAAGGTGCTCATGGACGAGGCGCCGCCTCAACATCCTCTACGCCGAGGCGCCGACGCTATGGGGATCCGCGCCAACCCTCCGACCCAGAAGGCGCCCTTCCATGGCGTCATTCCCGCCGAAGCCCATCCACTCGGGCGGATCGACCGCCCGTTACCTTTGGGGAACCGGAAACTTCCGCACCAAACCTCGCTTTTGAGGTCGTGGATTTCCGGTTCTTACCATGCCATCTGGGGACGGCCATGTTACGCCAAGTTCATGGCGGTCCCCACCACGCCTACCTCAAGTCGAAGATGCCGGGGCCACACGGAGTCATCACCGTGGCATCGCTTTTCCAGCTTGCCTACAATCGCGCAGCGCAGTAGCCAGAGCTTGCCTCGGCGATCATCGCGTCTCGCCGAGCTCGACAACCTCGGGAGGAAGCCTCCGAATCCGCCCCGAGTCCAAAGAAGTCGGGGCGGATCCTTCAAGTCCGCCGAGGACACGAAGGAGGTCGCGGTCGATCCTCGTGATCCGACCAAGACCGCGGCGGATCGAGCCACGCCCCGCCAAATAGGAAAGCGCTCGTCGACTCCTCTCGCACCAACAAAGACGCTTCGCATGGAGGTCCTCCGACATGCCGGAATCCAAGGGAAGTCGCCGAGCACTCCTTGAGCATCCGACCGTGCTCAAAGCCGGCCGTCCAACGCCGCGCCGCTCGATGAGGAGAAGCGCAGGATCATAGGGAGGAGATCGCCAAACTTTCGCCGCAGGTTCGTAAAAGAGGTGCGCCACCCGAGTGACTAGCCAACCCTGACTTGTAAAAAGAAAATGGGCAATGGAGGATGTGCGTTGACTATACGAGTCTCAACAAAGCATGTCCCAAAGATCCGTTCCTTTGCCCTGTGATCGACCAGTCATCGACTCCACCGCAGGTGTGAGTCCTCTCTTTCTCGGATGCCTACTCGGGCTACCATCGATTGCGCTAAGGAGTCCGACCAGCTCGTGACTTCCTTCATCACCCCGCTCGCTCATTCGCACGCTACGATGCCGCTCGCCTAAAGAACGCGGGCGCTACATACCGATGTATGCAAACGTGCTTCAATAACGGATCGGCCGTAACGCTGAGGTGTACGTCGACGATATTGTCGTAAAAACCAAGAAGGCCGACGACCTTGTCCCCGACCTGGAAGAGACCTTTGCGAACCTTCGACGATTCCGCATAAAGCTCAATCCTGAGAAATGCGTTTTCGGGGTCCCCAAAGGGAAGCTCCTTGGCTTCATTGTCTCCGAGCGAGGCATCGAGGCCAACCAGGAGAAGATATTAGCAATCGCAAGGATGGGCCCAATCAGCAACCTCAAGGGGGTCTAGAGGCTGACCGGATGCCTAGCAGCTTTGAGTCGTTTCGTGTCTCGCCTCGCTCACGCGGAATGCCACTCTACAGGCTACTCAAGAGATCCGACCGCTTTAGTTGGACCCCAGAAGCTCAGGAGACCCTCACCCGCTCAAGGCCTTCCCTGTCCTCGCCTCGATCCCCGTCGCCCGGCACTGAGGAGCATTGTTCCTCTACGTCGCCGCCACTACCCAAGTCATCAGCGCGGCCCTCGTGGTGGAGCGAGCGGAAGAAGGCCGCGAACTTAAGGTACAACGCCGCTTTACTTCATTAGCGAGGTCCTTTCCGAGTCCAAGACTCTGTACCCACAGTGCGAAGTTACTCTACGCGGTGCTCATTGCGAAGAGAAAGCTCGCCCACTACTTCGATCAAGACAACATCACCGTGGTGACCACGCCCCGTTAGGCGAGATCGTCCGCAGCCGCGACGCCGGAAGGATAGCCAAGTGGGCACTCGAGCTCGCCGCCACGACATCACATACGCCCTCTGACGGCGATCAAGTCGCAGCCCTAGCCGACTTCGTCCGAGTGGACCAAACCCGTGCACCACTAAAGTGATCGAAGACCCAGTCATCGACAATGTACTTCGATGGGTCTTACAACAAGAATGGCGCGGCGCTGGAGTTGTCATCATCTCCCACTTGGGAACAAGCTCCAAGACGCCATCAGCCGCTGACGCCACCAACAACGCTGCCGAGCACGAGGCCCTCGTCAACGGTCTCCGGATCATTGCCGACCTCGGTGCTCGCCGACTCTACGCCCACGGGACTCCAAGCTTGTCGTCGACCAAGTCATGAAGGCCGCGGAGCCCGAGACGCCCGTGATGGCCGCGATCGCCGAGAAGCGCGGGCTCGGCGCGTTCAAGGGCTTCGAGCTTCACCATAGCTACCGATGCTACAATAGCGACGCCGACTACCCGCCAACTGCCTCCCAGAGCCGGTCCCGCCGGATCTTCGTCTGTGACCTCTGCGCGCCTTCCATCCGGTGGCCCGGTGGCCGAACGGTCCCCCGACCTACCTAGCACGGTCGCCCCGACCGCCGCGCGGTCGGGCGTAGACTTGGCCGGGTCGAGCCACGGCGTACTAGCAACCGAGTCCGACTGGAGAAAGCCATTCATAGATCGTTTGACGGACGGGTCGCTTCCTCCCGACCCGACCGAGGCCCGGCGCCTCGCCCGGCGAGCAAAGTCTTTCGTCCTGATCGGTCCAGACCTTTACAAAAGGAGCCCCTCCGGGGTCCTCCAAAAGTGCATTCTGGCCGACCAAGGAAAACAACTACTGGACGACATACACAGCGGAATTTGCGGTCACCACGCTGCGCCCCGATCTCTGGTGGGAAAGGCCTTTCGGCAAGGTTTCTATTGGTCGACCGCCGTGTCCAACGCAGAGCACATCGACGCACTGCGAAGGATGCCAATTCTTTGCCAGCGCACACATCTGCCGCCTCCAGCCTTGCGCATAATCCCCATCACGTGGCCTTTTGCGTTTGGGGCTCGATCCGGTCGGGCCTTTCAAGAAAGCGCCGGGCTTTACCCATTTGCTCGTCGCGGTGGACAAGTTCACCAAGTGGATAGAGGCCAAGCCGGCGTAAGCGCCACGTCGGCACAAGCGCCATCTTCTTCCGCGACATAGTCTTTCGATTCGAGTCCCAACTCCATCATCACCGACAACGAACGCAGTTCACGGGAAGGAATTCCTCGAGTTCTGCGATGACTTCAACATCCGCGTCGATTGGGCGCCGTGGCCCATCCGCGGACCAACGGCCGGTCGAAGCGCAAACGGCATGATCCTTCAAGGGCTCTGCCGCGGATCTTCGGCCGACTCAAGCACCGGCGGGGCTGGGCGACCGAGCTACCCTCCGCCCTCGGAGTCTACGAACCACGCCGACCGGGCGACCGGGTTCACACCGTTCTTTATGGTATACGGTCTTTGAAGCCGCCTTGCCGATCGACCGGAGTATGGCGCCCCAAGACTGCAAGCCTTCGAGGAGGCTCGGGGGCTCGCCGCACAACAAGACTCCGTCGACCAGATCGACGAGGCGCATGACGTGGCCGTCCTGCGATCGGCCAGATATCAACAAGCTCTGCGACGTTACTACAGCCGCCAGGTTCAAGGGCGGTCTTTCGATCTTGGCGACCGGTCTCGCGTCGGGTCGCACCAAAGAAGGATAAGCACAAGTCGCCCCACAGGAAGGCCCTTCACCGTCGTGCAGATCCTCCGACCGCACCTTTCGGCCAAGGACACCGACGGCGCGATCCTTCCAAATGCATGGAATATAGAAAAGTTAAGGCGATTCTATCCCTAAACTCTTTTCCTCTTCCTAGCATGCTCTTTACTTTCTTCCTTCCGAGCACCTGGTCGCCATACGACGACTCGGGGGCTGCCCTTCGACGCCCCCGTTCAGGCTGCTTCCGGTCGGCGCTTGTGCGGGTTGATGACCCAACCGACCACAAGGTCCTTCCCGAGCGGTAACCCCTTTGACCCAAGTGCTACAGCCTACGCCCCAGCGGCTATGGTTGCTAACACTTCGCGGAAGAAGGAAGTACCCGAGTGGAGTGACCTTTGGGTCGGTAGGGAACACTCCTCCCCCGCACAAACTCAGCTATCCCGCGCGCTTATGAGGGTACGTGACCCGACTGGTCATGAGGTCCATCCCGAGCGGTAACCCTCTCAACCCAAGTGTTACGCCACGCCTAACGGCTATGGTTGCTAAGTAGCACTTCGCGGAAGAAGGAAGTGCCCGAGTGGAAAGATCCCCGCCGGTCTAGAACACTCCTATCCTCACAAGTGCGCCTAACCGCCTGATAGCCAAGTCTCCAATCCACCTCGCTCCTCCCAAAACGACCGACCCACGCATAAGTGACCCTGCGGTCCTTAAGGCTATGGTCGGCCAAACGCTCATCCTAAATACGAAAAAGGACGAGGGACGATTCTGGGACTTGATAAAATCAAGATTGTTTAAATAGCGGTCTTTACAATCTAAGAAGGATAAAGCTAACTTTTTCTATTCTTCTTGGCGGGCGACCGGTGGCGAGGCGGAGAGTTGGCTGCCTCTGGCTTCCTGGAGGGCGGCCTGCGGCGGGATGCGGCTGGCGATCTCCGGCGCGGCGGCTCGACCAGAGCTCGAACCGGTCGATCTCTCGTCGATCCGGTTCCCAGCCACGCCGCTCCCCACCACCGCGAGGTCGATGCCGTCGAGTACGAGATAGTGTTGACCAGCGCCGATGAAGCTCAAGCGCAGCCGGTGACCACCGCCTCTTCTACGGTCCGCACTCGGGCCAAGACGGGGCAAGGGCACTCGGGCCTGCCCGGCCAGAAGGATGCGATCGCGAACCTCCCGACCCGCCTTGCGGAGGGCCTCGATTCGCGCTCATCTCGGCCCGACCGCCCTCCGCAACCTTCGCCGCCGGGCCTCGCCCCGCCACGATCGCCACGCCACGAGCATCCGGCCGTTCTGCGCCTCCACGGCGACGCCGATTCTTCGCGCCGCAGATTGCGGAGATTTTGGATAAATTCGCCCTGTGGGTCGCACCCCCCAAACTTAATTGAAGAATTGAGACACTTACCGGCCGCAGAGTTGGTCAGATTGCCAGCTTCCGACTTCAGCGCCTCGTATGAAGTCTTCAGCTCGGCCAGCTCCTTCTGAGCAGTCGCCCGCTCGGAGCGAACTCGGGCAGCGTCCCCCTGAGCCTTGTTTCGCTCGGTCCGCAGACGTGTTACCTGCGTCTGCGCGGTCCCCTCCGCGGCAACGGCGGCATCCTTGGCCTCGGTGACCTCCGTCAGGGAGGACTCCAGTTCCGCCACTTTCGCCCTCAAGGCCTCGGCTCCTAGGCGCTCATCATGAAGGGCCTTTGTGGCCTCTTCAAATCCTTGGCGGATCACCACCGCCTCCGACGCCTAATGCCCAGACCTCTCGGCTAGGCGCACTCAAGGCGCGGCGATCAGCACTCCGCCGCAGCCGCGCCGACCGCTTGAGCGCCGCAGAGCTCAACTCGACGACGGCGAGTCCGCAAGTCTTTGCAAAAATGTGGACACTCCGTTAGTCGCACGGAAGAACTATCAAAAATGTGCAACGAGTCAGAACTTTTCGCTGACCTACCGGGCGATCGGGCCGACTCCCGACCATCATATCCAGTATACCGTGGAAGACTTTGAGCAAGAGCGACCTTCACGGATTCGCCTATCCCGGCCAGCGTCCAGCGCGCTTTGCCGGGCGCGCCCACTCGCTCTCCTCCGCTCGACCCATGATGCTCGACCGGAATTACACCCGCGGCGTGCCTTCGCCGCCGTTCGGGCGGGACGCCGCCGTCAAAGCACCATAGGCAAGGGTGACGATGTCAACCCTTCGAAACCCCCGGCGACCGCGCCGAGGAGCATCGGCCGCACCTCCCCGGACGAGGGGTGGGCACCTCCGCCGCCGGCCCGCCACGATCGGGCGCGATCACCGGCGGCGCCATTGTCTCATCCTCCAAACGACGATCACGTAGTCCGGGGGTCCCGCCGAGGCGCGGAAGTTCTTCTTGCACGACCTCGGGTGGGGCCCCTCGCCCTCGGCGATCGCGCCCTCGGACGCCGACGTCGCGACTTCCACCGACCCGACCGGGTCACCGAAATCACCGGCGCCGCACTGCGGAGCCGATGTGGCACGCCCACGGTCACCCCAAAGATAGGCGCCGACGCTGCAAAGATTCAAGAGTCGCTCGGGCGGCTTTGCCAAAAAGAAGAATGCTCCAATAAAAAGAAACACTTACAAGGCCGAGCGGGTGCGTGGCACACGCGCCCTCTTTGTCGGCCCCCCGTCAAGGGGCAAGTCGGCTGATCGCTTCCCCGAAGCCACCTCCAGCCGAGACGCTGCGACGACCGCAAGCGCAAGATCACCCCCCGCCTGGGGATCCGTGGCCACGGGGCCCATGATCCCGCCCTCGGCTGAGTCCGCGCTCGGGCCGCCGCCAGTCGGCAGGTCAGGGAAAAACCCACCATAGGGTTGGCCGGAGGCACTCCCGCCGCTGTCAGTGGAGGTTGTCCCCACGGCGGTGGTCTCCGACACATCCTCGCCGCGCGCGCGCTTCGCCGCGCGTTCCTTACTTTTCTTCCTCCTCCTTTCCTCCTTCCGCTTCTTGCGGGAGGAGTTAGCCTCGCGTCCTCGCCGGCGATCACTGCGCTTCCTTATCCCCCGGGAGCGGCGCCCGGGAAGACATCCCCATGAGCCCCTAAGAGGATGCAGGAATGTCGGACAAGTGCTAAGGACAAAGAAAAGAGAAGCAGAAAGGAATTTCACCGGCTTACCAGATTTGGCGGAAAAGCCGCCGAGAATGGCTCCGGGTGGCCATCCGCGACCACCGTGGCGCTTCCGCCCGTAACGACCGCCACCCGGGCCTCCACCTCAGACGCGGCCAGCTCGGGTTCTGCCATCCTCGCCCGGTCGGACGGCCCCGCATACCGGAACAGGGGGTGCGGCCTGTGCACAAGTGGTTGCACGCGCATCCCCATAAAGGCGCGCACAACCACATCCCCGGTGAGCCCCCGCCTCCTTTGAGCCCCGACCGCTTCCACGATCGGGGCCGGCCTTGTTCTTCTCCCTCTTCTCGGCGCCCAGTTCCACGCTCCTCCACCATGGGAAGCTCGCCGGTGAAACGAGGGCGCTGTCGCCGACGTTTCGAACGTAGAGCCATTCGGAACGCCAGCCCTTGTTGGACGAGGGCAGCTTTACCTCCGTGTACTCCGTGTTCGACCGGGCGGAAGCCGAGGGCCAGCTACCAGGGCGCCGCAAGGCCCGACGGCTCGCCCTTCCGAGCCTTGCTCGAAGAAGTGCCTCCACAACGCCCAAAGGCGGCTCGATCCCCAAGAAGGCTTCGCAAATGCGTGATGAAGATGGCGATGTGGAGGACCCCATTGGGGTTGAGATGGTGCACTCCACCTTGTAATGAGACAAAGAGCCCCGGACGAACGGGTGCGGCGGCAAGCCAAAGCAGGCTCGAAGAACGAGGCGGGCACCACGATCTCGCCGCGCCACGGGCTGGGTGGCAGCCCGGCCGGCACCTCGGTAGGAAAGGTCTCGCGACATGAGGAAGCCCTTCTTCACCAAGCCGAAGCGCACGGCTGTCTTGGCGCGGAGCACTCCGCCACGACATCTTTACTGGGGTGACGATCGGAAGGTGAGAAAGAAAGGTCGGGTTTTCTTTCCTTAGCTCTCTGGTGCTTTTCTTGTTTCGCAGGCAGAGACAGAGAAGGCAAGAAAGCGTGACCACTCAAAGCACCTAACGGGCGATGATAGAGGACGAGCGAACGCCGCCAAGCAGCGCCTGTCTGCGAAGCGTCGCGACCACCTCGCTGTCGTCGCGCCACCGTAACTCGGTTTCCAATACCACTGCTTTTAATCCTCGTCTTGTCAGCGACAAGGGCCATAAAGGCGCCGCCGCCAACAACGTGTCCAGAACCTCTCGGTCTCGCCTTTAGGCCGAAGCAGTTGCCGCGCGCGAAGAAGCCCATCGGGGCCGCGCCCCAAGACGGCAAAGCTTTGTGGCTTGCGCCAGGGCCCAGCGAGGAGTCAGGTTCAAAAGGCCTACCCCACCGGATGGGTATAAGGCCGCCCAAAGAAAACTTGAGCAAGGGGCGGTATGAGGTGAGCCCCACGGTGGGCCCTCGGTTAGGTACCGACGGCCTAATCACCTCTACTCGCGCCCGAGACCATACTTCACACTCTCCCGGGAGCTCATCAATGAGCGATACGGTGTGTGCTCGGGTCGGCGAACGACCTATAGTCCATACGGATTGAGTAGAGAAAGGTTTTTATGGGTCGCCCACAAGCAGGCCAGACACCCTACTGGGACCGTCCGCTCGGAAGGGTCCCCCTGGGCGGACCTCCCAGACCCACTCTGACTACCCGCTATTAGCTCCACGAGCACGGCGCTCAAACCAACGCAGTAAACGCGCGCATCATCCTCCGGGTCCCACACCGCGGATGGGGTATACATGTGGGATAGACGGCGGCCATTCCTCTCGCGCTACCCTCGCCGACGAGGACTCGAGAAGGATGCCCCACGCCCGCCACGACGGCAGAACGAGCACTCACGCCCAGCTACGACGGCAGAACGAGCACTCACGCCCGGCTACGACGTTAAAACGAGCACCGGACACCGAACCTCACAGAGGCATCCGGTCGCCCCGCCGACCAAGGCGATCGGACACCGAACCTCTCAGAGGCATCCGGCCGTCCCGCCGACCAAGGCGATCGGACACCGTAACCTCACAGAGGCATCCGGCCGTCCTCGCCGACCAAGGCGATCGGACACGAACCTCACAGAGGCATCCGGTCATCCTCGCCGACCAAGGCACTCGGACACCGTAACCTCACAGGCATCCGGCCGCCCTCGCCGACCAAGGCACTCGGACACCGTAACCTCACAGAGGCATCCGGCCGCCCCGCCGACCAAGGCGATCGGACACGAGAACCTCACAGAGGCATCCGGCCGCCCCCGCCGACCAAGGCACCGTCTAGCTACGACGTTAAACGAGCACTCGGACACCGAACCTCACAGAGGCATCCGGCCGCCCCGCCGACCAAGGCGATCGGACACGAACCTCTCAGAGGCATCCGGCCGTCCCGCCGACCAAGGCGATCGGACACCGTAACCTCACAGAGGCATCCGGCCGCCCCGCCGACCAAGGCACTCTGACACCGAACCTCACAGAGGCATCCGGCCGTCCCGCCGACCAAGGCGATCGGACACCGAACCTCACAGAGGCATCCGGTCGCCCCGCCGACCAAGGCGATCGGACACGAACCTCTCAGAGGCATCCGGCCGTCCCCGCCGACCAAGGCACTCGGACACCGAGAACCTCACAGAGGCATCCGGTCGCCCCGCCGACCAAGGCGATCGGACACGAGAACCTCACAGAGGCATCCGGCCGCCCTCGCCGACCAAGGCACCGCTTAGCTACGACGTTAAACGAGCACTCGGACACTCGAACCTCACAGAGGCATCCGATCGCCCCGCCGACCAAGGCGATCGGACACCAACCTCACAGAGGCATCCGGCCGCCCCGCCGACCAAGGCGATCGGACACCAACCTCTCAGAGGCATCCGGCCGCCCCGCCGACTAAGGCGATCGGACACCGTAACCTCACAGAGGCATCCGGTCGTCCCGTCGACCAAGGCACTTGGACAACAGTAACCTCACGAGGCATCCGGCCGTCCCGCCGACCAAGGCACTCGGACACCGTAACCTCACAGAGGCATCCGGCCGTCCCGCCGACCAAGGCACTCGGACACCCAACCTCACAGAGGCATCCGATCGCCCCCGCCGACCAAGGCACCGCCTAGCTACGACGTTAAACGAGCACTCGGACACCGAACCTCACAGAGGCATCCGTCGCCTGCCACCAAGGCGCCGCCCACAACGATTAAAATTAAAGCAAACTCATCGCAAGACATTTTCATAAAGAAAAGAAAATTTCATTATAGGCCAACAGCTCGGACTTTACACGACTTTACACACAAGACCGACAGATACAAGAGTGGCCACGCCGCACCGGCGGCAGACTCTACCCACGCCTAGAACCTATCAAACATCCGTGCGGCATCGGTGGCACCGACGCGGCATCTTGGTAGGCCCTTGCCTTGTCGACGGACACCGCCGCGCCGCTGGCGTAACACGCCGATGCCTCCACGCTGCTCGGCGACATCGACGCGGCCGCACTAACTCACGATCGGCGCCCTTGCGCCATCGCCTCGTAAGGGCCCCCTTACCACCTCGAGCCTCAAACGTCCTCGAGCAAAGACGCCAGCGAAGCGGCACACGGCTGCGGCTTCTTCCTCCTAAGCTCGGCCATCGCTGGTCGAACTCACCCAAAGCTCGGCGGAGGATCTTCTTCTTCCACCACGACGCCATCGCGAAGCTAAAGACTAGAGGGTGTCTCAAGCCATTTGAAAGAACAAAAGAAAAAGCTCTCATCCCCTTCAAGCAAGCTACAGCGCATATATATATATATCCGGACGAAGGGAGGCTAAGCGTCTCCAGAGTAAATACGGGTGCCGGAAAACGAAGCATCCTTCACCAGAACCCGAAGCAGTCAAGAAGACGAGCAGGCGCGGCGCGCCAAACTATACTCGGCATGCGCAACGAGGCGAGTAAACCCCCGGCGGTTCAAATGCCCCCGGCCAAACTCCAGGACAGCCGTCGGATCCAACGGCACACCGACGGAAATCGCTTAACCGGATCGGGTGGACCGACCGACTGTGCTCGCCACCACTTTCGCCCAAGTTCAACCCCAACCGACCGCCAAATCGCCGGGAGTTCGGGCTACCGACGAATACTAATAAAAAGGATACCCCAACAGCCCAAGTGACGAGCCGCCTCAAGCATATCTCCATTAACAGCGCGCCGCCCGCCACGACCGATCGCTCGCGAGATCGCGCAAGACATCCGCTCCCGACCGCAGGGAAGCGATCCGACCAGACAGCGCCCGACCCCTCTTGGCGGGCAGATCTCCCGACTCTAACCGAACCAAGGTGACGGACGCCGAGTGCCGCGTGTCGTCCTCATCGCCTACCGCCACGCACTTCGAATGAGGTCAATCGAGCGACTATACAAGGGCGGTGGCTCCTTCCCAAGAAGATCTAGTGACTGCGAAGACAAAGCTTCGGCCCCATCAACGGCCACGACAAGACGAGCGCACGCCCTCCCGAGGCAAAGCACCAACGCCACGCACTCGACGCCAAGATTCGCAAGGGTCACAGAGGGCAAGTACGCTATTTCCCGGGGAATACCTAACCTCCCTGACCACCAAGGCTACCAACCCAGCATGGGCAAGACGGGTGGCGACCAGTCCACAGGACGAAGGACCGGAGCTCCTAGCATAGGTCACCTCGCTCTTCCTCCCAACTCTCGATGTAACCTGCCCCTTCCTTCTATATAAAAGGAGGCAGGGCTAAACGATTCAAGAAGAGCGAGAGGGAGAGGGAGACATAAGAACACGAGGAGACTAAGTCATTTAGGGGCCTCGTCTGTAAAAACATAGTGCAAAAAGCAATACAATACGGCTATCCGAATCGGAGTAGGGACTTTCGGCCCAACCAAGATACATCTTGGACTCACGAGTCTAACCATTCAGGGAGTGGAACGCGCGACCCCCTAGACTTACAAATTTACTTGCCGGCGCTCGAAAACGCCGACAGAGGGGTTGAGTCATTTAGCTTGAGCTTCATCATGTGTTGATGAACTTAATCCGGTTCACTCTAGCTCACTCTCTTGATTAGTTTTTGCATGGAGCTAACCATTTTGGCATGTGTTGCGAATGGGTGAAGCTCGTGCATTGGATTTTGCACGAGCAAAGTATTTTCATGTGTTGCAAATAAGGGAGCTCATGCTTACTTCTTATTGAATCTTAATTGATTTGGTTTTTGCATAGAGCTATGGATTTGCATGTGTTGCAAAAGAGAGATAGCTTATGAAATGTTGTTTATATGGTTATTGTTTGAAGCTAAGTTTTGCATGTGTTGCAAAAGGAAAGAGCTCAAGCAATTTGGTTTAAAGTTGTTTGCATGGAGCTAGAGATTTGCATGTGTTGCAAATAGAAAGCTCATTCATTAGAGTTTTAGCTTGTGATTTGATCATGTGTTGATCATCACAAGGCTAAGTATGTTTTGCGCTTTGTGGTTGCAAAATGTGTTTTTGCAAAACATTGAATGGATTCGTTATTTGCAAATATGTGTTTTGCAAATAAGCTCGAGGCTGTGGGTTTCAATCCTAGAGCATGTGTTGGCATTTGCAAATGTGTTTTGCAAAGTGTCGGGATCATGTGTTGATCTTTACATGGCTAGAGGGTTGATCTCATATGTTCGTGGTTTATTTGCAAATGTGTTTTGCAAATAAGTTAGAGTTGTTATTTGCAAATGTGTTTTGCAAATGAACTAGAAGTTATGGATTTTGATCATAGAGCATGTGAATAGGGTTTGCAAATTGACTTGATTATGTGTTGATCATCACATGGCTAAGAGGATTGATCTCATAAGTTCTTGATTTATTTGAAAATGTGTTTTGCAAATAAATTGTGCTTAATGTGATTCTTTGGAGAATGTAAATTGGGTTTGCAAATGTGATTTGTTGATCATCACATTGCTCAAAAAATCAACCATTATTGGTGTTTGATTTGAAAAGAAAAGATTTTTTGTGTAAAATCTGGTTCTAAGCTGGGTGGCTGTAAGGTCGAGGATGCCGACTAGAGTGGGGGTGAATAGGCGGCTTTTAAAAATTCTCTCCACTTATTTCTACAAAGCAATTCACCCCTAATTTTCCTAATACCAAAACTTTAACAACTATTAATGCAGAGCGATAAACTAAGATTTTGACAATCAAGGCCTAAATTCTCTAGGTTCACTATGTGCGCTAACTAATTATGTCTCTAACAATAAATTGCAATTCTAAAGACAAGCAATCAATCAATTTAATTCTATGAATATAAACTGCTTGAATATAAATAACGAATACAATGCAATCACAAGAGACACGATACTTTTTACCGTGGTATTCGGAGACTTGCCGGTCTCGCCTAGTCCACGTTGAGGTTAGCCCAAACACATTGGACTGGCTCCACGAATTGAGCACCCACCTCGAATCCACTAGTGGTAGCTCCTTTTCCCTTCCGGGTAGGCGAGCTCCAACCTTTACAAACTTTGCTGGGGCTTCTCAGAACCTCCGTTGAGAGCTCCCGCGCACGACGTCGCTACGCCGTCTAGGTGTTGGCAAGCACCAAGAGTAATAAGTCAAACCTTCCGCTTGAACTTCACCTAGTGCAACACATGCACTTCCGGTGACCTCCTAAGGGCAACACATACACTAGGATCCTCCTCAAATGCAACACATGCACAAGAGGATCTCAATCTACTTCCTAATTGCAACACATGCAGTTAGGGCTCACTCTTAGCTCAAGAAGCAAATGTGAGAGTTCAACACATGCACACAACTCCCCCACAACTCACAATAACACCAGCACTCGCAAATGCCAGCCCTCAAGGCTTCTTTTATAGCCCCACATGAAATCTAGCCGTTGGGGGGCAAAATAGGCAAAAATTTAGCAAGCCTGCACTACTGCCCCAAATCTGCCGTTGAGTTATAGATGGCCCAAGCACTACCGCCTAACTGGAACGGTAGTGCCTTGCAAGCAGCGATCGCTCCTAAGGAGCGGTAGTGCCGACAGGGCACAGCCCAGAAACCCTTCTCTAGAATATAACTACCGGCCATGTGGGCTGGTACTGCCGCCTATACGGCAGTACTGCACCTACATAGTCGGTAGTGCCGGCCTCACTGGGCACAAGAGAAAAATCAAGTTTTTTGCAAAAAACTTTTCTCCAAACCTTTAAAGATTTATTCTTTGAGCTATGTGAGGATCAACACATGATCACAATAATATGCAAAACACATTTGCATATGTTAATCACATACTCCAAAGAATCGCATTGAGCACAACTTATTTGCAGAACACATTTGCAAATAAACCAAGAACTTATGAGATCAATCCTCTTAGCCATGTGATGATCAACACATGATCAAGTCAATTTGCAAAACATATTTTCAAACCCTATTCAAGCTTATTCTTGTGATGATCAACACATGATCCAATCACAAACTAAAACACCAAAGCATGAGCTCTATATTTGCAACACATGCAAATCTCTAGCACCATGCAAACAACCAATCAAACTCAAGTGCATGAGCTCTCTATTTGCAACATATGGAAATCTCTAGCTCCATGCAACCAACCAATCAAACTCAAGTGTATGAGCTCTCTATTTGCAACACATGCAAATCTCTAGCTTCATGCAATCACCAATTCAAACTCAAGTGCATGAACTCTCTATTTGCAACACATGCAAATCTCTAGCTTCATGCAATCACTTTAAATCAAATTTGCTTGAGTTCTCTCCTTTTGCAACACATGCAAAACTTAGCTCCAAGCAATAACCAAATCAAATAGGATTTAATTAAGATGCAAGCATGAGCTCTCTATTTGCAACACATGCAAATACTTTGCTCATTCAAAATCCAACCAAGAGAGTGAGCTAGAGTGAACCGGATTAAGTTCATCAACACATGATGAAGCTCAAGCTAAAAGACCCAATCCCTCTTAATAGTACGGCAACCTAACTAGCAACCCGGTCTCCCATCCAAACACCGAGACCGGTAAAAGACTAGGAACACATCTTTAACCCTAGCTAGTTATACCTTTGCCTCTAGCGATCCACTTGGAGCTTTTATGATTTTCAATCATCTTCTCTCCAGGATCACATCTTCTTCTTCTTATTCATCAACACATGATGAACCTTCTCTTTACTTCGGGATCACCTTTTGAAGCTCATCAACACATGATGACTTCTTCTTCTTCCCGATTTTTCATTATCTTGGACTCAACCTACTTCACAACTGATGGAAGGTGTTAGTCCAACAAACACGGTTGTCTCAATCATCACCACACTCCATTAACACATAATGGATGCCTCTAAGATCGATTGAGCACAACCCAAATGAATCTGAATGATTAATTGGTGTCTTGAGTACTTTGATGCAACTAATGCTTCATTATACTCAAGAACTTTTCGTTTATCTTTAATCAACAAAGAGACACCATCAACACATGATGAAATATTCTTTGATTGATTGAAAGACAATCGAACTCAATTTAAACTCATTTAAATTGACATGAGTATATATAACTACACAAGTTTCATACTCAATATGATGGTTAGTAATGATCCAAATATGTTTGAGTGATGGAAGTAATGATCCAAATATATTTGAGTGATGGAAAGGGATCAATACATTTAGACCATCAACTTATAGAATAAACTCTATTAAGTATATGCATATAATTAATTGAACATGGAATCAATATGCACATAATCAATCTTAGATTGTATATGAGTTTATCCTATATTAGTATGAGTATACTTCAACTACACAAGTTATATATATACTCAAAAGATTGTTTCAAAGTCTTGATTCTTTATATTATATAGCAAGAGGATATGGATCAATACAATTGAAACATCGAGTTAAATTATCAACTCTCCCTAGATGTGTGCATTCATGTATATATGAATTAGGAACACAATGCACATATTTGGACAAAAGCAATGGAAGAGTTCATATTTTAACTTGAATTAAAAGTATGCATTTAGATAATAGAATGAATACGAATGCATACCTTATGTTTTCCATTTTCCATCCAAATATGAGACTAATAAGAATAAGGCTCAATAGAACATGTTAGTCTCATAATGATTAGATTTGTCATTAAACAATGATTAAATATTAATATTAAACCAATCACCAAAACCAATGGAGCTTCAACTTACAATGGCCGGTGCTACCGGCCGAGCGGTAGCACCGACCCTAGTATGGTGTATGAAAATCCAGAGAGGGTGCTCGGCTGTGGCCTGTAAGGTCAGTGCTACCGAGATTTATCCGGTGCTACCGGGGTGCGGTAGCACCGGGGCCCCTCTGGTGTGGAAAAATCCGAGAGGGTGCTTTTGGGCGGTCTGAAAGTTCGGTGCTACCGTTCATGGTAGCCCGGTAGCACCGGAGGTCCGGTGCTACTGCTCCTCTAGCCGGTGTGAAAATTCCAGAGGAGGTTTTTTGTGGTTGGCTCGGGTCCAGTGCTACCAGGGTGAAGGCCGATGCTACCGCCCGAGCGGTAACACCGCTTCTAGTTGGCCGGTGCTACCGAATTTCCTGCAACGGCTAGTTTTGTAGCCGTTGGCCTGTAGGCCGGTGCTACCGGGTCTAGTAGGGCGGTAGCACCGGAAATTCTGAGTTTTTCCAGATTTTCTCCCCAACGGCTAGTTTTGGCTTGGAGGCTATAAAAAGAGGCCTTAGGGGGCATTGGCTGGATGCTGGTATTATTGTGCTTGTGTGGAAGTTGTGTGGATGTGTTACTCTCTCCCATTTGCTTCTTGAGCTAATGTGAGCCTCTAATTGCATGTGTTGCAATTAGGAGATGATTGAGAGCTCTTATGCATGTGTTGCACTTGAGGAGCCTAGTGCATGTGTTGCACTTAGGAGGTCACCAGAGTGCATATGTTGCACTAGGTGAAGTTCAAACTAGAGGGCTTGACTTATTACTCTTGGTGTTTGCCGACACCTAGACGGCGTGTGGAGGCGTCGTGCGCGGGAGCTCTCAACAGAGGTTGTGAGAAGTCCCGGCAAAGTTGTGAAGGTTGGTGCTCGCCTACCCGAAGGGGGAAAGAGCAACCAGTAGTGAATTTGAGGTGGGTGCTCAATTTGTGGAGCCGGTTCAATTCGTTTGGTCTAACCTCAACGTGGATTAGGGGAGACCGGCAAGTCTCTAAACACCACGGTAAAAAGTATTGTGTCTCTTTGTGCTTGCTTGCAATTCTTATTTATATTGTTGCAAATTACATTCCTAGAATTAAATTGCTTGATTGTCTTTAGGATTGCATATTCTTGTTAGAGACATAATTAGCTAGTGCACTTAGTGAGCCTAGTTGACTTAAGCTTTATTTGTCAAAACCTTAGTTTATCGCTTCCGCATTAATAATTGTTAAGGTTTTGGCATTAGGATAATTAGGGCTGAATTGATTTGTAGAAATTAGTAGAGTAATTTTAAAAGCCACCTATTCACCCCCTCTAGTCGGCATCCTAGACCTTACAGCCAGGGAGGAGAGGGAACGACACGGGAGGGTGACGCCGGGTAGCGTCTTCAGGGACAGGATGAGACACTGAGGTGGGGAGGGAGCGGAACGATGATACAAGGATTCCAATCGAACCCGACGCACTCCACGGAGGAAATCTTGAGAAAACCTTCGTCGGTGATCTGGCAACCCCAGCAACTTCATGAACTCCAAGAAAGGGTGAACAAAGTTAGAAAAGAGTGGAAATTTAGCCGCAATTATCTTGCGCCCGATTGATCAAGGCTGCAAGGAAACCGATCGACTTATCATAGCCTCACGTGTCGAGGTCGCGAAGGTTGACAGCTGCGTGGACGAGGCGCACGTTTGAGCGTTGCCGGTGCGCTGCGCCTTGAAGCTCAGCCGCCGCCACCTCGCCAGCGATCGCTCCACCGCCCGACCGAGGTTTCGTCATCTCCGAAGCACCGCCGGCGCCAAAGTCATGCTACAATCCTGCCCAACACATTGAAACCAAAGGGGGGAAAAAGAACAGAGGCAAGCGACCTTGGAGAAAAAACCCGAAGTCAACGCCGTGGCCACAAGAGCGGCGGCCGCGCCTCCCCCGGGAACCGTGGTGGAGAGCGCGTCAATGGAGCCAGCCGCCACGAGCCCCACGCGCGCGTCGTCGCCGTCAAAGCTGAGGAGCACGAGTAGGGGTTAGATCCATTTTTTTAAGGTGATCAGCGCATTCTGTTATTTTCCTTTTGGTCGTAAGCAAGTAAGAAGCGTAAGGAGGTGGAGAACACCACCGTCACCAACTCTTAATTAGAAGTAGTAGAGAAACAGCACCAGTTCGTGCTTTTGCCCCCATCGCGGCCGTTTATTTCAGATCAACGGCAGGATGTGCGGCCACATTTATTAAGGAAATTAAGGCAAGTTTCTTTATGATGTAATAATTGATTGTTTGCCCACTCAAATATATTTAGTGGCATGTTGTGAATTATCTCTGTATTTCTTATGTATCATTGAACAACTTCGTATGTTCACTGTACACCACCGATGCATTACTAACATGTGGGCCCAGGGCACATCTCAACCTCACAATGAGTAATATATAAAAAATCATGTAGTTATTTAGTGGTATGTGATGAATTTTCTTTATAATAATTTTCACTCAAAACCCCCACTTAAATTATCCCTTTTGCCCCTAGAACATCCATTTTCTTTCACCTTCTCCAACTTCGGCAATAGGTGATGATCCGAAACTCCAAACCACCACAATTATAGCAGCCATCGCCACTGCGCATGCATTAGTCGGCATGATAGGGGGAGCCAGACACACTTCCGCAATTGTTGCTCGCCCTCCGCCCACCACATATGATCCTGGCTATTGAGCTTAACGAGCATTATTGAGTTTATTTCGAAATTAACATAGTCTAATATAAAATCATTTTATTTATCATTTAAGTGGTTATTTTAAATTCAAGTTAACGAGTCATTATTGAGTCGAGCCTCTTTAACCTTTTTTCGTTCAAAATAAGCTCATTTCAATTTTGAACCCATTAATAATGATAATCGAAACAATTTCGATTTAAACCTAACCAGCTTTTTTTTTTCAGCCCTCCCCTCGCGTGGCAACATCAGGGACTGTCCGTTCTTCGGCCAAGTCATCGACCTCCGCGCTTGTGTGACCGTGTTCACATGAGATGGTTTATTCATGTTCCCGACGTAGAAAGTGGAAGGGATTTCACAGCAATTTTGCACCAACATTACGATTCCCGCTGGGGCTGGGCAGTGGGCACTAGGATTGCCTGCCAAACCGCCAACTACAACTCTACAAGGCCGCGCGCGAGAGCCATTCCATCGCGGCAAAACGCAACAACCTCCCCACATGCCAGCGCCCGTGCTCCCCGTCTAGACGAGCACATACAACCCACCGTGCCGTGCGGACCACAGCGCTGCCAGTTTCTGGGCCTCGGCCTCCGGCGGTTCGTGGACGTCGTTTTGGTGCGAAGAAACCGTAGGCCGCGCATTCCATTTCCTCCCGTCGTCTCCGTGTGCCGCGCGAGCGCGGGACATCTCATTTTGCCCCGCGGCGCCGCGCCTCTGTGCGGAGGTGCCGCCGTCTACGAGAGGCGCGAGTAGCTCCGCGCTGCCGCCGCACGGGACTTCTGACGTCCCGTCATCGCGTGTCTTTGTTAAATAAAACTTAGGTTGAACTAAACATGAACATTATAATTTAGTCTAAATCATGATCACACAAAATATTAATGTGAAAGTAAACGTTAGATGAACTAACCCGGGACAGATGAAGATGATGCCATTAGGGTTCGTCGGTGTGGTTGGTTAGGGTAGGAGCAGCAAGCGCGACGAAGAAATAGGGCACCGAGATCTTCCCGGTGATGGATCCAGTCTTCGTTAGCCTCGCGCTTGTGAACCCAGATCAGATAGGTGATTTTTGGGAGTAAGCAACTCGTGATTTTTCCTTGTGTATGCACGAGTGCCGGCTTCTCCCTCTTTATTTGTAGCGCTGGCCAACGGGGCCGAACCAATATATTTTGGCAAGCTCCCGATCAGAGAGCATGAATTGTGGAAACAATCCTTGAATTTCGGTCTTTCCATTCTAATTCTCAGTCTTTCCATTTTAACCGAAGATCATAACCAACATTCTCCCACTTGATCGAAGGCTAATTTCATAAGTCCATACTTAACAAACAGTACACCAAGATAAAGTATTACAACGATTAATTTAAGCATCGCTGCAACCCTAGTATCTATAGTGCATCGTTCTGTTTTGATAGGATAATTACTTATTCTTAACGGGAGTTGATTTCGTTCTTATGGTCCTTATTTCCAGAATCAGAGGCTTTCCAATAAACCCATGCCGGCAATATGTTGTCGAAAGAGACTGGGTGGTAAGCCTTTAGTAAGTGGATCAGCAAGCATAGACTTAGTATTTATATGCTTGACATCAATAGTCTGATCCTGGATTCTATCTTTCACAACATGATACTTAATGTCAAGTGTTTGGCAGCACCACTTGACTTATTATTATTCGAATAGAAAACTGCGACCAAATTATCGCAGTATATAAGTAGTGGTTTATATATGCTGTCTACCACTCTTAATTCTGGAATAAAGTTCTTAAGCCACACAGCCTGCCCAATAGCCTCATAACATGCCACAAACTCAGATTGCATTGTTGATGATGCAGTAAGTAATTGTTTGGAGCTTTTTCACGAAATGGCTCCTCCCACAAGTGTGAAGATATAACCTGATGTGGATTTCTTAGTATCAACACAACCTGTAAAGTCAGCGTCTGAATAACCCACAACCTCAAGGATATCAGACTTCTTATATGTGAGCATGTAATGCTTAGTGCCCTGCATATAACGCAAGACTTTCTTAATGGCTTTCCAGTGGTCCAACCCTGGATTAGATTGATATCTGCCAAGCATCCCGATTACAAATGCTAGATCAGAGCGAGTACAAACTTGAGCATACATAATGCTTCTGACAGCTGAAGCGTAAGGAACCCCCTTCATCTGATCAGCTTCTAATTGATTCCTTGGACATTGGAATGTTCCAAACTTATCGCCCTTAACAATAGGAACAGGCGTGGCAGAGTAGTTATGCATATTAAATCTCTTAAGCACTCTATCAATGTATGCCTTTTGGGATAATCCTAATGCCTCTTTGAACCTATCTCGGTGAATCTTAATGCCCAAAACATAAGAGGCATCACTAAGATCCTTCATGTCAAAGTTAGCGGAAAGAAATCTTTTGGTCTCATACAGCATATCCTTATCACTGCTAACCAATAACATATCATCCACATAAAGCACTAAGATAGTGAATTTGCTCCCCTTAGTCTTAATGTATATGCAATTGTCCACTTCATTTTCTTTGAAACCAAAGTTTCTTATGGTCTTGTCGAACTTAAGGTACCATTGTCTAGACGCCTGTTATAGTCCATAGATGGATTTCTTAGTTCGACATCCCATATGTTCCTTGCCTTCTACGACAAAACCCTCCGGTTGAGCTATGTAAACATTCTCATGCAAGTCACCATTAAGGAATGCAGTTTTAACATCCATCTGATGTAGCTCTAAATCATAATAAGCAACAAGTGCCATGACAATCCTTAGTGAATCTTTCTTCGAGACGGGAGAGAAAGTATCAACATAATCAATCCCCTATCTTTATGTAAACCATTTTGCTACAAGCCTTGCCTTGAATCTTTCGACATTTCCCTTAGAGTCATGTTTAATTTTGTAGACCCATCTACAGCCTACTGTTTTGACTCCGTCAGGAATTTCTATTAGATCCCAGACGTCATTAATGCTCATAGACTTAATTTCATCCTGCATGGCCCTAAGCCCCCAAGCCACTTGTATGAATCCTTAGTCATCATAGCCTCCTTAAATGAGGTGGGATCGTCTACTTTCCCAATGTCATTTACATCTTCATTTATGTATACGACATAATCATTTGGGATGGCAGACCTTCTTTCCCGCTGTGATCTTCTTAGTGGTTCATTAATTATCACAGGGGGCTGTGAAGGCTCATCATTAGACGTTGTATTATTGATCCTGGAATTCTCAGGTGGAGGCTCAACTCCAGGATTCACAATTGGAGGTGTAACTGAATGAGGTATAGGAAGAATAGTCTCTTGGATTATCGGTAATGGAACATAAGTCCGAATCTCTTCAAGATCTATTTTCCTAACCTCTGAGCTCCCACTTATTTCATCATTCTCTAAAAATACAGCATATCGGGTTTCCACAAACTTAGTGACATGATCTGGACAATAAAATCGATATCCCTTACATCTTTCAAGATATCCAATAAAATGGCAACTTACTGTTTTAGGATCTAATTTCCCAATATGTGGATTAAAGATTTTAGCCTCAGCAGGAAAACCCCACACACGTAAATATTTTAATCTTGGTTTCCTCCCAGTCCATAATTCATAAGGTGTCTTAGGTACCGATTTACTGGGAACCCGATTAAGTATATGTGCGGCTGTCTTTAATGCTTCTATCCACAAACCAACTGGTAAACTAGAGTAACTCATCATGCTACGCACCATATCCATAAAAGTGCGATTGCGTCTTTCAGCTACTCCATTTTGCTGAGGTTCATCAGGTGTTGAATATTGGGCTATTATGCCATTTTCTGAAAGAAATTTAGCAAATGGACCAGGAATTTGTCCATAAGGAGCATGTCTCCCATAATATTCTCCTCCACGATCTGATCTCACTACTTTAAATTTTAAATTATACTGATTTTCTACTTCAGCTTTAAATATTTTAAACTTATCGAGTGATTCAGATCGATCACGAATGGGAAAAATACAACCATAACGGGAGAAGTCATCAGTAAACGTGATAAAGGAATCGTACCCATCAACTGAAGTTATAGGAAAAGGTCCACATATATCAGTGTGGATTAATTCTAAGATTCCTGTACTTCGTGTAGCTCCTTTCTTGATTTGCTTTACATATTTCCCTTAATACAATCAATGCAATGGTTTGAGTCAGAGAAGTCTAATGGATGGAGTATCTCTTCCTTAATGAGACGTTCCATTCTCCCCTTCGAAATATGGCCTAAACGACAGTGCCACAATTTCGATGAAGTCTTATTGCTTATACTTCTCTTTCGCTTATTGGTGACATCGCACACATTCATTGACACAGGGAATTCTGAGAGAGGAAGCATATAGAGTTTGTCTTGTCGAGTCGCGAGACCAATATTATTTGAACTAAAACTTATAATACATTTATTATCCCCAAAGGTACAAATGTATCCATCATCATCCAAAAGAGAAACAGAAATAAGGTTCTTCCTCATATTGGGAACATAAACAACATTATTTAATTGAAGGGTGAAGCCACTATCTAATACTAATGGTAGTATGCCAACGGCTTCAACTTCAGCCTCCCTTCCATCAGCAACTCTAAGACTTCGCTCCCTCTTTCTTAGTGTCCTCACGGAAAGGAATCCCTGTAATAAATTGGAAACATGCACAGAGGCGCCAGAATCAATCCACTAGGTATTAGGGGAAAATCAGTAAAAAGGGTTTCATCAACAGTAGAAATTATGTCGTTACCCTTCTTGGCAAGCCACTTCATGGAGCCTACACAATATTTCTGAATGTGCTCACTGTTTTACAGAAACGACAAATGGGCCCATCAGAAATAGAGTTAGATGCAACAGGGGCCTTCTCCTTTTGTTTTGGCTTGCTCGACTCGGTCTTAGCAGAGAAATGCAGCTTCTTTTTGGACTTAAATTCCCCTTGAAATTTCCTTTTGCCATGACCAACATGAAAAACTTGGTCCTTCCTTTCGGCCTTAAGCCTCTCCTCCTGGACACACATGCCGATCAACTCGCTCATGGTCCACTGTTCCTTCTGAGTATTGTAATTAATTTTGAATGCATTATACTCAGAAGGGAGGGAGGTCATAATAAAATGGACTAAGAAACCATCAGAAATGGCCATGTTCATGCCTTTAAGTTTGGCAGTCATATCAGTCATCATCATGATATGCTCACGTACGCTACTAGAGCCATCATACTTAGTGGTGAACATCTTCATGATTAAGGTACTGGCATAAACTTTTGAAGAGCCCTTGAATTTCTCCTCAACTAAGGCCAAGTACTGCTTAGTATTATCGGATTCAGGGATCGCTCCCCTTATCCCTACAGATATGGTGCTCTTCATAATTATCAAGGATATACGGTTAGATCGCTCCCACTTTTCCACTGTTAAGTCATAGAGTTTTTTTTTCTCAATGAAACTCTCATCATCAGCGAAAGGAGCTATAGGAGCGTCCTTTCGTAATGCATAATCTAAGTCCATGACACCAAGAACAATCTGAATCCTTTCCTTCCAAGAGGGAAAGTTTGTCCCTGTCAGCTGCTCAATGCCGTTCAAATAAGCTGCAACATTAGTGTTATTCATGGCTGGATCAAGATAAAATTTAATCAGTAAACATTAGAGAAAAGAAAATTAAATGTCATGCATGAAATTAATCCTACGTTGGTCTGATTAATAACATGCTAATGACAGGAAACATTAAAGTTCAAATTCGCATCACCGTTGGGCATAAACGAAAAGGAACTAAATTATCTTAAGGGTAACACATGTTCATAAACAACGTTGGTTAGTATATGAACATGGTCATAGCATAATCCCAATTTTAAACATTAAACAATAATATCTAATTAAAATTTCCCGTTGGTTCCATTTTAATTAGAGATAATGCCCATAAATAATCATCATGAGGAAAAATTAAGTGCTACATTTATTAATTTACTTAGAAATCAAACATCAAAATTAAATAGAATATTAATGCCCAGAAAATAAAAATTAAACAATACTTATAACTGAAATAAAATAAGACTGACTAATCATAAAATTAAAAAAGGCTAAAGAACTGAATTCCGGCCCAAAACACGTGGCCCAGCAGAGCGCAGTGCAGCCCACGCCAAAACACAGCCGCACGACCCGCGAGCAGATGCGCGGCCCGGGAATGCTAGGCGAATCGGCGGCCCGCGCGAGAAGGCGATCGCTTCGTGTGACGCGAAGCGCGGCCCACGCGGAGGCGAGGCGACGGCACCGCGACGCTGGCGCGGCGCCGCGCGGCGGAGGCGAAGCAACAGCCGCCGATCGCGAATGAACGGCTGAGATGCCGCGCGGCCCGGAACAAAAGCGTCGCGCGAGGAAAACCCTATCTCATTCCCTCTGTCTCCCCGAGAAAAGCGCGCAGCGGCGACCGAGCGAGACTGAACAGCGAACGCGAGGCGCGACGAATCGGCGGCGACGAAGGCGCAAGCGTGCGCGGCGAGACGGTCGCAACCAGGACGCCACACTCCCACGGGGCGACCACGCGCGAGCAAAAGGCATGGACCGGCGGGAGGATGGCGGCGGCGGCATCGACAATGGCGACGACGACGACCGAACAAGATAAGCCCCGGAAAACCCCCTCTTAGACATTAGGAATTCTTGATTGGTTTGGGATTTTGGGGACAATTTTGGGGAAAACAGATTAGGGTTTCGGATGGGTTCAAAACTACTTTATCCGACAAGAACAATATCCATACCGGGCTTAATGGGATCAAGAAAAGACTAGATCTAGCTCTGATACCAAATGTTAAATAAAACTTAGGTTGAACTAAACATGAACATTATAATCTAGTCTAAATCATGATCACACAAAACATTAATGCGGAAGTAAACGTTAGATGAACTAACCCGGGACAAATGAAGATGATGCCATTAGGATTCGTCGGTGTGGTTGGTTAGGGTAGGAGCAGCAAGCGCGATGAAGAAATCGGGCATCGAGATCTTCTCGGTGATGGGTGCAGTCTTCATTAGCCTCGCGCTTGTGAACCCAGATCGGATGGGTGATTTTCGGGAGTAAGCAACTCGTGATTTTTCCTTATGTGTGCACGAGTGCCGGCTTCTCCCTCTTTGTTTGTAGCGCTGGCCAACGGGACCGAACCAACATATTCTGGCAAGCTCCCGATCAAAGCGCATGAATTATAGAAACAATCCTTAAATTTCGATCTTTCCATTTTAATTCTCGTTCTTTCCATTTTAACCGAAGATCATAACTAACAGTCTTCTCACTCTGTTAAGTCAAAAACCGAGACATGCTAGCGCCGGATGGGATGGCGATCGGCGCCCGGCGTTACCTCAACCTGCTTTTAAGCCGTAATTTGCACCGCGCCAGCGCCGTGAATGGGGATTAGGAAGTTCTGGTTCTCATCCATACTCATATCCTTATTTCTTTTACTGCCCATAACATCAGCAAAACTAGGTCCTTGCATTTAGGTTTACACTCGACAGTCATCGCAAAAGAAGAAAAAATGCCTACAGAGTACAGTACTCAATGATCTGTTCACAGACCATTGTAAGTTTGCACCAAAACAAGCATTATACAGGAAGTATGTTCTACTGCTATTCATTTTACACACTCTGACTCTACAATGGTAGCAGTGTTCTCAGCATTGCGTCTAATGCAATTACATCTGGTTAGCATACGCCGTGGCAAGTCAGAAGGCTACTCATTGCAGGATTAAAAGTAAGACCAACATGGACTGCCCAAACATCACTCCAGCTTCTGATCACCTAAGCAAGTACTGCACCGTACTAACAGAACACGCAGCTCAAAATGAAAAATGCTAAAATTTCTTATAAAGGCAAACTACAATGGTACTGATCGAAAGGTCAGTGGCCAACAAGGATTGCCCAGCTCTTCTTACTCCAGGAGTCCAGGTCTTAGCAAGTAGATGTTGCGGACAACAGCTCACCGCGATAGCAGACGAGAAGTCACTTCCACAGAAATTTCTTCACTTGCAAGACATTGTAAATCTTCAGACAGTTTTTCCCAAGCAGCAATTGAACGATGGCAAGTTATTCTCATCCTTCTAAGTGCTGGCGCTGCCCTGAATAATAGTTTCACAAAATCAACTTCATGTTCCTCTCCTGTGAATTCGAATATCTCTACTTTTTCAAGAACCTTCATCAGAATGTCCCGAGTTCTCCAACTTGGTGGCTGATCACAGATGCAATTCAGTGGACATGCATTACCCACCTGAAATCACACAATCAGAAAAGCAATAGGAGAGACAAATGATGTAGATCATCTCTGGTAAAATTTTAAGTCACAGATGGTGTCACTAAATCTTACAAAAGAACGAGTAGAGGCTCTACAGATAACCCCATACCCACTGAGTCAATAAACAAGCTTCACGGTATGTAACACAACACAAGGAATGATGAAAATACCAATCTTTAATATAACAGTGTCGTTTGAAACCTATTCAAGTTCCATGCATGTCCATTGTATTTGTATCGCTTTAAACAGCTAGTTGTAAAGTCTCAACACAACGCAAACACTTGGGGTTTGGGATCAGTACTGCTTATTCAAGTAAAATGTTTCTCCATCTAATTGAACAACAGGTAGTTGCAAGCTTGACCATGCTGCCTTGAAGACAGCATTGGTTATCATAGTAAGTGGCAGATATTTGCATGCAAAATGAGATTATCAGTCAGATCAAAATAAAGATAAAATATAAGATGTAGAGGGAAAAATCTCTTCACACAGTGAAGCATGATTTTCAGGACTACAAAATGTTGATGGATTTGGGTTTTCCCAAATTTCGGAAAATAAAATAATAATAATGTGAGGATAGGCCAACTCGGCCAGCCTAGACCATGAGGCCAAGCCAGCCCAGCCGACTGAGGCTAAGGCATCATCCTCTCGGTGCCCTAGCCCCAGATTGTGCAAGCAGAGGGGCGAGCGGGTCATGGGGAGGCTCTGGCGGCTGTGCCCGCGTCTCGCAGCCGCCCGTGCGCGACAACGCAGAGCGGCTCTCCCGGCTGCCGTTGGTCCTCTTCCTCTCCAAGTGCTTCTTTAAAGGGAGGAGGCAGCTCCTCTCTAGAACACACGGTGAAAATCCTCATCTTTTCCCCTTTTGCCGATTTCCAATCCACTCAAAGTCCTCCTATAAGTTCAATCCTCTTCTCACCTGGAGGATGATGCTTCTGCAAGTAATCCTAGGTGAGTTGAGGAGGTGAACTCGGCCGGAAGCTTGAGGCTTTGGGAAGGCAAGGCGCGTGAGGTACTCTAGGTTGCCAAGCTTGTGCGCCGACCTTGGTTGCTTGGTTGGTTGGCCGGCTGCTCTGTGGTGGATTTGTACTCGGTTTTGGTGTTGCCTTGTGTGTAGCAGGTCCTTCAAGGCCGGCTGTTCTTGTTCGGCAAGGTCATTTCCCTTGGCCAGGAGTCGGTTCTGTGGTGCTGAGTTGCTTTTGCTGCTTCTCGGGGCATCCTGGTGAATTGCCTAACTAGGTGGGTGCAGCTTTGTATTTTCGAAACATTCACCAGTGATTTCTTTGGCATCGCAGCGGTGATATTGTTTTCTGGGACATCGTCAACAGCGAGCCTGTTGGTGCTTTGTATTATCATCTTCCTGTCTTTACATTCTATTTTGTGCAAATGGGCTAGACATTATTTTCTTGGGGACCTTGCATGTGGGGAGGCTGTAGTTTGATGAAGATTGGGCTATAGAGAGACAATTTTTGACAACGTTTCAATTTTTAGCATTCATTAACACTTGATTAGAGCAATTGTCATCCTCTGTTTAGTGCTTATATATGTTTATATGCTGAATCATAATTGCTTACTGTTATTTCAATAGTCTTGACAGTTGTCTTTGCATTCTTGCTTAGTCAGCTGTCATTACTACTTTGTGTTGTCGGCAGTCCCTGTTATCTAGCTCTTGTCGATTGTTCTGTTGTAATTTCAGTAAGCATTCTTGTGTTTTGATTTTCATATACATATATATTGCTCTAAGATTCTCAATTGATTAGGTTTTTTGATTAACTATCAAGTATTGAAAATTGTCAATTTCAAATGTGGTAAGGTTGTTACAAATTAGTCTATGATCTTGTCCCTAGTGGTGAGGAGGTGTTTTAATTAAGGCAGCCCGACATCTGAGAACACTTTATATATCAACTTGAGCAATTATTGCTAGTTATAAGCCGCAATTACTGTTCATGGTCATTTTTCATGCTTAGATACTTGAATATGAGCCTTTATGCTTTAATATTAGTAAATATCATGTCTCAGTATCTATGTTCATGTTATGGTCTTATTATCTTATGGTTATTTTCTATGCTTGGAATTAAAGTAATCATAAATTTGCCAATGCTGCATTTATTACAACATAAAATACTGCTATATCAAATCTTCATGGTTCTATTATGATACTCACAAAGTCTATGATATAAAGGACAAAAGGAAAGAAATGCTCAAAGAAGGATATAATTAATAATTGAAGTATATGAGTTTTGGAATAAGAGGGCCATGAAACCAACTCATATCAAGAGTTTAATTTTGTTACACCAGTAATGTTGACCTGTATTTCCTATTGCCGGTGTTGACAATATCTGCCCTATGCCAGTCCACAGTTCAAACAGAGTAACAGACTATGGAGCCTAGTTCTTCTCATACATACCATAACTTCTTGCCTTAATCAATAGTGTGTATAGCATTCACAGGAACAATAGTAATTATGAAAAAAGGGTAATTACCTTTGGGTCTTCTGAGAGTGTTAGGCTAAGCTCTCTTATTCCAGTACACATTGTGAGCAAATGCAACACACTAGGTCCAAATACATGCCCATGTGTTGAAAACAGTAAAGACAAGATCTCAATGTCAGGGAGGCTGGTTATGCCATTCATCGTGGCCTGCATGTTACTTAGGTCCTGTGAATGTAGGGCGTCAACAATTGTGAGCTCACACAAAACTAACAGGGAAAAATAAAAGATGAATGAATTAGTAATTTACTCGCAGAATATCTAATATAAGCTGAAAAGTTTACTTTGGATTCCCTGCATACATACGCCTGCCATTTATAGGCCTTCAGGAATAGAAATCAGTTCAGTTTGATAAATTCAGTGATACCCCAAGTAAATTTCTTGACATACATGTACAGTGTTAGCTGTACACGTGCGCATGCACGGGACAGGACTCACGCACAGCTAACATGCAGGCTCAAGTTCAACAACCAGATAAAGGCGAACCAGCTTGGAAGTCAAATCTGTTCTTCTTTGTCTGTAGATCTCAGAAACACAAGTATATGTGCATATCTAGAAGTCAAATATGTTCTTTTGTCTTGAGGGAGTTCAACTAGATGACTTTGCAGTAGATATGTCCCCTATCTAGAATGCATCCATGGCTTTCATGGACTAGCACAATACAAACTCAGTTTACTTTGAAGAAAAATACATATAACCGAATGCAACGACAAATCTTTTGTGCAACATCACAATGATTAACGGTAACACTTGAAAGCGTATTTGGTACATTGTAATTTCCAAAGAAGAGAGATACACAATTTGTGTAATTCAAGTCAAGATTCTTGTGCTAATTTGTAACTTTTGAAGTTTCTTCGCTCAGTAATAAAAAAAGTACCCAGAAATACTACAGCTGCCTCAAACTTCCAGACCTGAGCTTACAAACTTCACAAGGACCCGTGCATAACTCATGCTACACTGGAACCATATCCTACTACACTAACAGTTCCACTTGCAAACTCTTGTATGCTGCTTTCTTGCTCCAATTATCCTTGTGCCGCATCCATATAAATACAGTAGGCACATGTGAGCCAACCATATCTAGTGATCCGGACTTGTTACAGTTGTCAATTGATATCAAGTTATCTCAGAGCGAGAACTCTATAATGTTCATGACACTGCATAATTATGTCCATGAGAAAGAACTCACCGATTGAATGACAATCGGAAGTTGGAGATGGTGAATGCTTGAAAAGTGTTTAAGAATCCTCAGACGGTCCTGATTGAAATGAAGCCCTTGCCGTCCATAAGGAGAGAAATGGAAGACAGACAGCTGCCGGAGGCGCGGCATCACCCCAAACTTGACCAAAGTAGGATCGTAAGAACCTACCCACCGGAGCACCTCCAGCCTCTCCACGGTGATGTTGGCAAACTGCAGATACCTATGGAGGCAGGCAGCCACGCACAACACCTTGAGGCTGCGTGCCACGACATTGAGCCGCTGCAACCCACAGAGCTCGGTCAAATTCATCCGCTCCAGTGACTTCGAGCTGAGCGCCAGGTCGACCAACCCACGGGTCTTGTTGATGTGTAAGCTTCGCAAGGACGGGCACATGGTATCGCCGAGGACAAATTGGCCTTGGAACAGGACGTGCTTCAGGCGCAGCACCCTGAGCTTGTCGAAGACGCAGGACGGTGGCAGCGCTAGGCCAAGAAATCCGAGGCGCAAGCAAATCTTGGTGGCTTTCTTGAAGCAAGGCAACTCAAACGTGCCTCTTTCCACGATCCCCGCAGGCGCCTGCTCCCTTTCCAGGTAGTCGTGCTCATCAAGAAGCCTGTTACTGAAGTAAAGCTCGCCGGAGAGGAGAGGCACGGCGAGGCGGAGCCAGGAGGCAGTGGCGTCCGGCGTGGCGTCTGAAAAGCAGAAGACGGAGAGGCGGGCGATGCCCTCCCCCGCGCGCGCGCGGGCGGCGAGGCCAGCGTGGACGCGGGCGCAGTCGGGGGTGTCGCAGAGAAAGCCGAGGGCAGGGAGTTGGGCCCAGAGGCGACGCCAGCGACTGGAGAGGATGCTGGTTCTCGTGGCGTCGGCGGAGTCTAATAAGTTCAAGCGGAGGAGGATGCTGACGAGGATGTCGTTGGGGAGGTCGCTGAGGCGCTCCCGTCTTCGCTCCGGGACGGCCGTGCGAGAGAGCTCAGCGCACTCGGCAGGGCCACCGCCAAGGCCAGGGCCATGGCCGTCGCCGTCGCCGTCCATTGGTGTGGGAACTGGGAGCTCGGGATTTGGGGGTTTCTTGGTTCTTGGGCGGGTTCAGGAAAGAAGGGGAGGCCAACTCGTCAGGAAAAGTTGAAGAAAAGCGGGTGGGTCCAGGACCGAACCACCGCCGTTGCAATATAACGGCACCAATTCGTGCCTTTGCTCCATCATTGCCGCTCCTTTCAAATCAACGGCAGGATGTGCGGTCACATCTATTAAGGAAATCAGAGCATTGTAATAACCAGAATTCTAGTCCAATTTGTTAAGACATGATTGAATTCTATATCTTTGTAGATGAATCCGAATTTACCTCTAATGGGTTTTTCACTATAAATATAACACCCTATTGTACAAGAGAATCAGAGAATTTTGCTTCACTATATTCTATGTGTTCTTTGTGATTGATCTACAGAAGTCTTCATCGTTTTACGATACGTTATCAGTACGAAAACTCTCCAAGATAAAAAGAAGATGAGCAGTGATCTGCTGCCACCGGGGCTCGGTTCCCCTTGACGGACGAGGAGCTGGTGAAGCACTACCTCTGTTGACACTGCACCAGCTCACCATGCCCACCTTCGCGTTCTACTCTGTTGAACCCGATTACCGCGACTGCCACGGTGGCCTATTCCTCGTGGTCTTCATGGGCACTGATCGGCAGTAGGGGTCATGGACCCACATTGTTTACATGAACATGGATGCCCTTGTCGATTGAGCTCAAGTCGATGCCCTAGTTGCGGTGGCGTTGGAATCACATTTAAGGGTGGGCATTCGGTTTGATCGGTTTTAAAATATTTTGGTTTTTGAAAACTAGAAACTGGAATTTTCATTTCAGATTTGAAAATCGAACCGAATTAATTCGGTTTTTGGGTAAACTGAATTTCCTTTTACCATTACAACCATCACTCCTCGAGCACACATCCAAACAAGAACTCAAGTGCTATGGCCTGGATCAGCCTTGTGTAGGCATGGCACCCTCCCAAAATAGGAAGAGTACATATTTCATATATACTTGTAACTGCACACAGTTATTTGGAGCAACAAGTACTAAGAGACCATCGTTTATATATCCAATTAAGGGCATTGTCGGTGTTTCGAGCACCGGCAAGTAAATTTGTAAGTCAAAGGGGCCACGCGTTCCCTGTCCCTGAATGGTTAGACTCGAGAGCCCAAGGTGTATACTGGTTCGGGCTGAATGTCCCTACTCCAGTTCGTTCGGTGGTGTTGTATTGTCTTAGGTGCAGATGGCTGCACAACGTTTTACAAATGAGAGCAGAGGGTTTGAGCATAAGAGTGTTCGCAAAGGCCTAGCGAGAAGAGGAGATCTCTCCGACGCCCCACTCCCATAGGCCCCTGCCTCCCTTTATACAACTGGAGGGGGCAGGTTACATGGGAAGTTGGGAGAGGGCAGGAGAGAAAACCTACGCCGGGAGTATTAGTCTTTCGCTTTGGTGATTGGTCGTCGCCCGGTTTGCCCACGCCGGGTCGGTAGTCTTGGTGGTCGTGGCAATCACCGCCGCCGGAAATGGCGCACCGCCTTTCGTGAACTCGACGATGATTGACGTTGCAGTGCGTAACGTTGGTACTGCCTCGGGAGGGAGCGTGCCTTCGTATTGTACGTGACTGGTTGATGGGACTGGAAGCTTGACTTCAGCAGCCATTTATGCTATCTTGGGAAAGAGCCACCTGCTCCCGTACAATCACTTTGATTGTCCCCGTCCGCAGGGCACGTGGCCGTAGACTGGCGAAGGTTTTGACACGTGGCCCTTGGCGGAGGTTGCCTTAATTTGGTCGGAGTCGGAGGATCTCGACCCGCCGCGGGGGTCGGGAGCCTTACTTGGTCGGGGACGCTAGTCCTGATCGGTCGGGGAGGGGCGTCCTTTGTGGTCCCACGGGTCCTTTGGTCGGTAATGGGCTTGAGGTAGCCTGCTTGTTATCCTGGGCCGTTAGGGTACCCCTGGTATGAGTATTCGTCAGGCATAATAATGACATCTATTGCTATTGAGTGCTACTACCGATCTACCATCCAGTCACAAAGAAATGAAGCAATAACATTTACTTCATCTGATGAACACTACCACAAAAAAAAGGCTCACATCAATGTCGGAATAGCAATCTAGCAAGGTATATCAATCTGAATAATAATCTACTAAAACCAGAATTCAACATTTACACTTTGCTGCATGTGAATAGCAATTCATGAATCCCTTTCGATTCATTAAGCCCTGCCACCTGAATACTTGGTTCATTAAGGTAGTCACTCTATACCCGAAAGGGAGACAAAGTCCTATGTCCTAACTAAATCAACACACAATAACCTCAAGGTCCTCACTCCTCAACCTTCTACCTGGTACCCATTCGGCCATTCCATGATCCGTCATATCAAAACTCAAAAGATAGGTCATTTGTCAAATACAACTCAGACTTGCATTTTTATGAGGAGGTGGAGTAAGTTCTACCTTGCCAGTCGAAGTCCAGAGGAAGTGCAGAGGCAGAACAGCTGTAACATCCTAATTTTTGCATTTGTGAATTTACCGTGCATTTTATATTTTTGTGAATTTTTTGGAATTTATTGAATTAAGCCTCTTTGTTAAGTTATTTAAAAATCTGAAAAGTTTAAATAAAGTTTTGTTGAAAATATTTTATTTAAGTTTAAAATGCCCTAAAATATTTTTTAGAATTTTTCTGGAATTTTTCGGGTATTTTTGCTATTTTATTCTGCTATGTTTAATTTATGAATTTATTTTAATTAGAAAATGTTTAGAAAAACATTTTGAATAGTTTTGTGCCAAATTCGTGCGAGTCTGACCCAAACCCGCAAGCCGCGCCAGCCCAAGTCATGCCATCGACCCTTCGCCCGCAAACCCTAGCATCCCCCCGTTGGATCGAGATCGTGCGGTCTCGATCAAGCCACGTCGTCGCGTGTTTGGCTGCTGTTGGATTGCCGCCACGTGTATGGCCATGATTTCGTCGTCTTTGTCGAGTCCATCTCAAACTACGCCGCCGCGTAGGTTTATGTTTCCGGATTTCGCACGGAAGCTGAGGCTATTTATTGTGCCGCACGTCTCCTGAGGATCGCCGTCCTAAGCCGTATTTTTCGCCTCACGTGTCGTTTCCCGAGACTCCCTTGTTGCGTCGCAATCCCTCACCAAAGTTCCAAAGCCGTCGCCGCCATCTTTGCATTGTTATACCACCGTCTCGGTGCCTTCGCCGTGACCGTGGGCATATTCGAGATCTTCGCAATGAGGCGCATCGGATCCACCCTCTTCCGAGCCGAAACAGATGAGGTAACACCTTCGGCTTGGTCTTCATCTTCACATCCGGCAATGGGTTGCCGCCGTGCCATCGTCGCCGCCCGTCGAGCTCCTCAACCGTTAGATCTCGCGTGTGCGCATCGGATTCTACCGCATGTCGAGTCATTGTAGCCAACCGTCGCCTTGCTTTGGCCATTCGATCCAGCATGTGTAGGCGAGATCGATCCACGTGTCGCAACTGCAGTAGCCGTGAGTCGTCGCTTCACCGGTAACCCCAGTCGTCCAATCTAACGTAGATGGCTGTGATGCTGCCATGCCACCGCCGATCTTCACCATAGATTTCCACCATTAGATTGAGCATGGATGGTCTAGATCGCGCCGCATAGGTAGCCAATCCGTGTCTGCTGCGTGTCGCACCTGTGTTGCGCTACGTGTGCATGCTGACGCTAGCGATTGCGTCGGTCAGTCCACAGCACAGTAGTGCGAGTCCACCGTGGACCAGAGCCGGTCGTGGACCCAATCCATGCACCGGTGGCACACGTCGGTTTTTGATTGGTCCGTTCGGGTGCTGACGCAATAAACCTATTTTCTAGTATAGATTTAATTCGAAAAATTAATTATTTAATATTTTCTTATTTACTCAAATATTTAGAAAGCCCGTTCTCCCTCATACGAGCTCCGATTGAGGTAATTCTAGTTTCTAAAAAATTATAAAATTGAGATCTATTTAATGGTAAATTTTATTTAATTTTTAGATTTGAGTTTCTCTCTTGTTTTGGTATTTATTGTTTTTTTTAATCATTCGCGTAGATGTTGAAGTACCCGAGATGTTCGTGAGCGAGGAGCCAACTCAAGAGCAAGGTTCAAAGCATGATCAAGAACTTTTTGAAGGCAAGTTGTACTTTGAGTATGTTGAGTTCATGTTTTAAAAGTTATATTATTTTAAACTATTGCATGCTAATTCAATATATAATTATTTCAATTAATTTGGGATTAGCTATTCAACCAATTTGAATTATATCAACCTTGTCATTTGTATGCCATGATTCATTTGTCACCCTAGTATGGTTCTTTATTAGTTGGTAACTATTAATTGCCAATGCGGGTAGTTAGAACGTGAATAGTTTGCTTAGCCATGCAACGATTTGTTGGTACCATTTTATGTGAGCAAAGTTAATCTTGGTTAATGGACTATGGAACATGTTTATGAAAAAATATGTCAGATATTGTCACACAATGTTGTTGATGGCACGTGGTGCATGATAATCAACTGGGGTGGTAAAATGATTTAGACCGAGGCACGTGACAAGGGTTGTGATTTTATGGTGGGCCAATGTGGCATTTGTGCGATCGCATTGTTATTTTTGATATATGAAAGTTGATGGTATGGATAATGGTTATTGTGAGTTTTGAGAAGTCTTGCCTTGATCAATTAAGGATTTAACCTTGCAAGCATTTGAACTGAGTTAATCATACAACCACATGTCTAGTACGAGACAAACCTAGCTGATTAATTTGTACTGTCTAGATTTTGGTACTGTCGTGATGGTGTGGGTTCCGGGTGCACGGGTAGACTCATATGGCGCAAGAGGGGGTCCCTAATAGCGGTAACCAGTCCATTCAGTGTTGAAATCTCAGCGGGTAGTACTGGGTTTATACAGAGCATTGTAAAGACTTTGTTATGATCACTCGTCTTTGTGGTGATATGATTATATCTCGACTTTAAAAAAACCAAATTGAAGGCCGAACACTGAATAGTGCCGAAAAAACCTAACAATAAACCGAAAAAATCAATTTTCTTGGTTAATTCGGTTGGCTTGATCCGGTTTTTCGGTTTCGGTGAAAAAATGCCACCCCTAATCACATTGGGTTTCAATGCTGTTGTCGCGCGTGGTTTGGTTGCATGGGCTTTTAACTCCAGCTTTGGAGGGCAAAGAGTTATTAAGATGGACAACGGTCCTTCTCTCCGAATTCCAACCATACACCAAACTAACTTGTGTAAGGAAATTAGGGTTGCTGTTGCTGTAACAGATTGTTTTTGAAAAAAATAGGGTCGTTGCGCCATGCCGGCGGCAGTGCGCCCTGTAGTGTGCCCTGCGTGGCAATCGAAGTCACCGCACCGCGCCAGCGCTGGCTGCGTCACGTCCGCTCTGGCCCGTCGCCGGCCTCCGTAGCATCGCACACGCGCGCTCCCCGCGCCGCATCATGCCCTCTGGCTGTGTCCGCGCCTGCAGCGCGACTTCGATCGACGCGTCCTCACCATCGCGTCGCCACCCGAGCGCTAGGGACAACGCCAGCGCTCGGTGCTCTAGTAATCGGGATATTGGGCCGGACCGAATCCGACCCAATTAAGCGAGGCTAGGCCAGATCCGGCTCATTAACAAAAATCATTGTGGGCTTAGGTTCAAAATCTCGGCGAAATTTTAGAAATTTCGGTTTAGATTTAGAATATCGGCCGGGGACAAAATTCCAAATATCGGTTGAATAAAAAATTCAAAAAAAAATCAAATTACTACAATATTTTTCGAAATTTTCGCAAATTTCGATAAATTTCACTAAAATATCGACAATTTTGATTTTTTGGACCGAATTTGGATTAATACCCCTTAATAATGTCATCTTCCATTAAAATATTTGATAAAACTGAATTTTTGAGACATTTTTATAAAAATAACAAAAACACTTTTTGATTTTTATAAAAATGTACAGGTTTTATCATGCTCTAAAAAATTTATGGTACCATATTTTGAATTCTAGTATCATACAAAAAAAAGTTTCAAAAGAATTGAACTTCATTTTTTATCTTTAAAAAATCAAAAATAGAAGGAACATAAATGAGATAGTAACATTGTCCGGATTTTATAAATTCGCTCGAGTGTGACCATATTCCAAATTTTTTTTTGATAGATTAAGAATTTCCTCAAAAATCTTTATAAATTTTTTAAAAATTAACCCTTTTATGTTTGCCCAATCAAATCCATGGAAGCAATACATATAGCAATGTGAGGCTTTGATCAGCACAGTAGCACTGTCACAATTTTTTGAAATTCATGAGGCTTGATAATCATCTTAAAATTTTATGGTAATATTAGTTATACATCAGAACCATCAATAAAAAATTTCTAACATGGTTTGGACTATTTTTCATTTGGTTGAAATTTGCGAGTCAACCTTTTATCAAGACAGTAGCATTGCCCGAATTTTTTTTAAATTTCTTAGGATTGATCATCATATGTAAATTTTATGGGAATATTATTTATGTGTTAGGACCATAAAAAAACTTTCAAAATTTTCTAACTTGGTTTGAACTATTATTCTTTCGGCTGAAATTTGTTGGTCAGCATTTTAACAGGGTAGTAGCTTTAAAATTCCTCAGGCTTAATCATCACTGTAACTTTTATGGGAACATTATTTATGTGTTAGGACCATAAATTTTTTTTAAAATTTTTGAACATGATTTGCACTATTTTTCATTTGGTTGAAATTTATTGGCCAGCCTTTTATCAGGATAGTAGCACTCTAAATTTTTTTAAAAATTCCTCACACTTGATCATCATCAAAAAATTTTATGGTAATATTAATGATATATCAGGACCATCCACAAAAAATTTCAAAATTTTCAAACATTATTTCAACAATTTTTTAATCAGTTGAATTTTGTCGAGATTTTAGAAATTTTGTTTCAAAAATTCCAGATTTCAAATTTGCTTTTTGAATTTTAACCGGATTTCTTTCAAAATTCCAAGATTTTGCTGAAATTTTGGATTTCTCTCACCTCCGAGATGTGAGTCGAAAATAAAATTTCAATCCCTGTTGTGGGCCAAAGTAGTTTTGCAATTTAGCCCCTAAAGAATTGGCAAATTGCAGAAATTTTGCAATTGCGGTAATTTTGTGAAAAGACCCTAAAGTTTCGCAAAATTACATAAATTTAAATACTTAAAGAAATTTTAAATTCTGTACCTTTAAGTTTTCATTAATCCCAAATATAGTTAATAAATTCTAAATTTTTATATTAAATCCTATAAATTGAAGTTTTAGGTATATGGACTTTCATAAATTTGTTGAACATAATACTTAGCACACATTGGAAGCTTCATTTCTCTGGGTTTATTTTTTATTGACATAATTCCAAGTTTATATGTGATGAATTTATATTTCTGTTACTCGATAATTCTAAAATTTTCTCGATAATTAGCAAAAATTTTAGATAATTATCCACTAAATAGATATAGACCAAAATTTATTGATTCAATGATATGCACATAACATAATATTACCAAGAATAAATTCAATCTTGCTTGCATATAGGATATGTCGGATATCACAAAGATGGAATTTTCTAAGCTCGCCCTAAATGACAGCAATTACCTCATCTGGGCAACGGATGCCAAGATCAACTTGACAGCTCAATCTCGTAGAGCTGCTATCACTCCGCCTGAAGCTGACACGTCTGCTCTTCCTGAAGCCACCAAGTGTGCAGCCCTGTACTTCCTAAGTCACCATCTCCATGCTGACTTAAAGGTCTAATATTTGATGGAGGACCCGCTGGCACTATAGAATTCCCTGAAGGAATGATATAACCAACAAAGATCTGCCCTGCTACCAAAAGCACAACGCAAGTGGACCCTTCTACGCTTTCAAGATTTTAAAACTGTGGTAGCATCCAACTCATATTTATCAGTTTAGTTTTAGTTCCTGAATTAACATTGGTCTACGCTCTTGTTGAGCGATTATCATTTAAAGTTAAATAAACTGTTATTTCATAGGATATACGATTAATTTATTATGCTATGCTTATTCTATATTTTACAATATGTTCTCGATGCAACAATTGTGTTGGTGCTAAATCACTCTTTAATTATAGAACATTGTATAATGCAACAATGGAGGGAAAAATCTGTCTTGTAGACAATTGCAACGTAAACTCAATTCTTAGGGAAACTAAATATTTTAGACTTTTGACTAAAAGAGCTAAAAATATCATCACCATCACCGGAACCGATGCCCTCATTGTTAGCATTGGAAGAGCTATCATAGTTCTCCCTATGAGTAGTCATATAATAATGGAGGATGCTCTCTTGCACCCTGAGTCTAGTCATATTCTATTAAGTTTCAAAGACATCTGTCTGAATGGCTTCCATATGGAGACATAAAATGAGGATGGTATAGAATAACTACTCATGACTAAGTTTAATGGTTGCAATAAACATGTGGTTGAAAAAATTCCTTCCTTCTCCTCTGGGTTATACTATACATATATAAAACTTAAAGTTTATATTGCAATGAAAATAATACTTAAAAACTCAGTAATATTTAAGATCTGGCATGATCGACTGGATCATCGTGGGTTGAATATGATGAGAAAAATCATCAATATCTTTGCTGGTCATAGCATAAAAACTGCTGACTTCCCTAGACCTGAAGCTTTCTTATGCTCTGCTTGTGCTAAAGGGAAACTCATAATTAGACCATCTTATCTGAAAGTTAGGGAAGAATCAATGTATTTTCTGGAGAGAATTTAAGGTGATATTTGTGGACCTATTTAGCCCCTATCGAGTCCTTTCATATACTTTATGGTACTGATAGATGCTTCTACTATATGGTCCCATGTATACTTCTTATCTACTTGGAACCATATTTTTGCTAAATTAATTGTCCAAATTATTAAATTAATAGCCATGTTTTCAGAAGAAAGGATCAAGTCTATTCGAATGAAAGATACTGGTGAGTTTACCTCAAAGGTATTTAATGATTATTGCATGGCTCTAGGTATTAACGTAGAGCATTCAGTACCTCATATCGACACACAAAATGGCCTTGCAGAGTCATTGATTAAAAGGATAGAACTTATTGTTTGGTCACTCTTACAGAATTATAGGTTACTCACCAGCTGTTGGGGCCACACAGTGCTGCATGGTGCTGTATTAATTCAACTCAGACCAACTGCATATCATGAAATTTTCTCTTTGCAGATAATGGGTGGGAAAGAACCAAGTATTTCTCATCTACGAAAATTTGACTGCACTGTATACGTACCAATCTCACCACCATAGTGTATAACCATGGTCCCTCACTGGAAGTTAGGGATCTATGTATGTTATGACTCTTCGTCAATTATTAAATATCTAGAGCATATGATAGAGGATCTATATACAACTCTGTATGATGACTGTATTTTTTATGTAGATAATTTTCTGGCATTGGGGAGAGAAGTAACACACTAAATAATACCAAGAAATAGATTGAAATATCAATGGCATTTAGTCCTTAGACCTACACACTAAAGAATCCGAACATGAAGTTCGAAGGATAATAAATCTACAATAAATAGCTAAAAATCTGTCAGATGCCTTCACTGATCATAAGGAGGTGATAAAATCTTATATACCTGCAGTAAACGCACCCAAAAGAGTGAAAAATCCCCAAAAGGATATTGAATCCACTCTTACTCTTCATTATAAGAAGAGAGGGAGGACTCCGGGTGCATGAGACTCAATTTTGTGGAGATGTCCGTATAAACATAGAACCGAACAAGTGAGAATACTACCCAAGACAGTAGAAGAAGCACAACCTGAAGTTGAGAAAATACCTGAAGTGAGCCATCCTAAAGTTGGTAACCTCACCGAATATTTATGCGTACAATCTGACGCTAGAAAGTCAAAACACCTAAACTTCATAATTGTGGGAAATCACGAGGAGTTGGAAGAAATTAATGAAAAGATTTTCACTAATTATGTGAATTCATGAGAATTGTGAAAAAGAAAGACTACAAATGTCGACATATATTTCGCCTTCAAAATTGCTAAAACTCTTGATCTGGATCCACAACCAAAGACCATGGCAGAGTGCTAGAAGCGCTCAGATTGGGTCAAATGAAAAGAAGCAATTGAGGCAGAATTATGCTCGCTTAACAAAGGGAAAGTATTCGATCATGTTGACCAAATACCCCCTAAAGTGTTCCCAATAGGATCAAAATGGGTTTTCACCCGAAAGAGAAATAAAAACAACCTGGTGGTGAGATACGTGTTATGTTAAGAGTAATATCACGAAGCATATTGCCCCTGAATTTTTCTATCCTCACGAACTCAAGAAGAATAGTAAGGTAAAGATCTTGCAAAGTCATGTGAAAATCTAGCATATTTATACACTAAGCTTTTACCAACATCCAGTTTTTAAATATGTGTTCGTGGCATTGGAATAAGACGACTTAGAGATATGCAGAGTTCAAGAGGAGTAAATCTCTGAACCATGATCCTTAGTATGATTATGAAGATACTACTTTAGTTCAAAAGATTTTTTTCGCTTAGTGAGTTTTTCTGAAGTTTTCTCACATGAAGGTTTTTAATGAGGCAACAAGTGTAACACAAAATGCGGATGCAATATACACTTTTCTTCATGCCTTTTTTCTCACTGGGTTTTTGGGAGTTTTTGATGAGACATACGTATTACGCAGTATTTGCTCAAAGAGGAGTGTTGAGATATAACCGAACTATTAGTCCTGTTTGTTGAGATATGATTGTACTCTATCTCTTTGTAGGCAAATCCGAATATATTTTTAATGGAGTTTTCACTATAAATATGTCACCCCATTGTACAAAAGAATCAGTCTAATAAAAAGAAGAGAGTTTTGCCTCCTTATATCCTCTATATTCTTCATGATTATTCTGCCTATTCAATCGGTGCATTGTGTTCGATTTACGGCAATCGTCGTCATTTTGAGAGGTGCTTTAATGCTTTTCTTTTTTACAGTTGTACAAATATTAAAGCATGAATAAAAGGTAGATGAAGATTACTTACCCCTTCGTTTGCTTTAAGATTTATGTAACTTATATTAAAAGGGAAAGCATTGAAGCACTGCTCATCATTTTTCAACACTACCATCACTCGGAGAGAGTTTTTTCGGTGGTGTTTCAATTGACGTGGCACCCCTCTCTTGAAGCTGCTAACTAGTGTAATTTTTTGCATTGGAGATGCTTATCGGAACATCGCATATACACGTACACGTACGGCACAGCACAAATAAAATTGGAGCAAATCCATCGGAATTTTTCCCCTCCAGCAGCCAACGCACAATGGCCTAGCAAACAGGATGGATCGTTCCTGTTCCCTGTCCTTTACATATCCATCTTCCAGCAGCCAACGTAACACTGGAGCTTTCCAGAGTACGCTAAAAGGATTTCAAAACCGTGATTCAATGGATCACACCCAAATCATATGAAGCTCCTTAAATTAACACGACTCGACAATAAGAGGTGCGGTGCAAAACAAATTTAGTCAACAGAAAGAACAACAGGTACATTAGAATGGCCGCATAAGAGTTTCTTGAACTTCAATCATGAATACAAATATGCCCACTGACCGCACATGATCATTCACATCGAAATGGAAGACAGAGATGTGTGCTTCATAGCTTTTACAATTGAGTCAGATGCCACTTATTTCTAGTTGCCTATCTTAATACTAGTGTTTCAATCATCATAGAAAGAAAGTAGAAACAAACAACCCTCAGGACATAAGCTTGCAATGCTTTTTAAATCTTTATGCAGTTCTAACGAACGATGAAGCGAACGAGCTAAGGTTATTCTCATCCTTTTAAGCGTTGGCGCCATTTTGAATAATAGCTTCACAAAATCAACTTCATGTCCTACTCCATTGAAGTTCAAAATCTCTACTTCTTCAAGAGCCCTCATTGAAACGTCCTGAACTCTCCAATTTGGTGACTGATCACAGATGCAATTCGGTGAGCATTTACTTCGCGCCTGAAATGATAGCATAGTTTAATGTACTTGAAATGACACAAGCAGAACTAAAACGAAAGACGCATGTGCAATTGGTCCATGGCAGTGTAAAAGCTTGGCCATGTGTTATACAAAATACAGGGAATGGTAAGTGTAAAAATCTTTAATCTATTGCAGTCATTTCAAAGCAATTCAAGCTCCATGATTATCCATTGTATCGTATTGTTTTTAACAGTAAGCTCTGGAGTCCCAAACAAGTAAACACCTGGGGATACAGACATACAGTCATCATGATATCTCATACCGAGAGAAATAAAACATAAGCTTACATTTTTCCATCTTAAAGCCGTTGAATCAGTGATGATGACGTCACAGAAATGATTGGGATAAGTAGTCCTTACTAAAATAAAATATTTCTTCATCTTATTATCAAACGAGTATATCTGAAGACACCATGCTTGCCCATGCTTAGGCATGAAGGTGCTACTGATTATCGTAGGTAGTGAAAAATACTTGCATGCAGAATGAAAGTTTCAGTCAGTTCAGAGCAAATTTACCATTGAATTTATCATGTAGGGAAAAAAGAAGGGAAATTGTAGAGTGCAAGGTGGTATTGAGGAATAGAAACTACTATGATACCAAATCTCCTATAACATTCCACATAACAAAGTGTAAGAAATGGTGAAAAAAAGAATACTTGATAATAGAAGTAGACTTGATACTAACTAAATCAAGAGCTTCATTTATTTATGTCATGATGTTAAACCATGTTCTTATTAATCTTGACTTGTTTTTCAGTTGGCTGTCGTTAACATATCTATCCTCTGGTAGTCCAAACAGAGCATGGAACCTAGTTCTAGTCCAACAGCCAAGGGACATTCAATCCGTGCACACTATTTGACACCCGCTAGCATACTCTAATAATGATTACAAGGTACTTCAAAGTGAGTTCCATGAAAAATTCCATCAAAGTCCACATTTTATAACATAATTTGTGTATATACTGCTTTTACATATGAAAAAGGGTATATCGCAAAAATAAAGGGCTCTGATGATTTTTTTTTCAATCATGCCGCATTCGAGTATCCTTAGAATTAGTATTTAAGTATACCGAAAGTGATAAAGGAGTATAACATGTTCGCTTAGGTAGTATATTGTATAGTAAGTGGGAGTATGTACTCCCGGGAGTACTGAAAAGACTTTATATATATATATATATATATATATATATATATATATATATATATATATATAGTACCTGCCTTCCGATTTCCTTTTCCCAAAGACGTAATATATGGTCTTTTCTTTTCTAAAACGTTTGTTCCTTTTCCTTAATTCCGTGATATTTGTTTCTTTTCCTTGAGATGATTTGGAGGTGGGGAGATCTGCTGTGGGCCACAGGAAGAGTTAGACACATTAAACAATGGCCATCGGATGTGGGTGAGTAAAGCTGAGGAAAGATCTGAGAGGTTAATTTTGATGGAGGCAAGTTTTTGGGGACGTTTCGCTGGGTGCATGAAGGTTGGATCATCTCTAGTGGGGTGCATTATTTGGGGTGGACGCAGAAAAAAATACTTAGGTGCATTATAAAGGGGTATATATATATATATATATATATATGTATATATATATATATGTAGCCATATGATGTCCAAAATGCACATTTTTCAAATAACAATAGTATATTACAAATAAAGAGTATAATTACCTTCTTTCGATCTTGAAATGTTAGGTGCAGCTCTCTTGTACCAGTACACTTTGTGAGCAACTGCAGTACACTTGCTCCAAAAACATGTCCATGCGTGTTTAAGAATAAGGATAAGATCTTAATATCAGGGATGGTTATATCTTCCTTCAAGAGCAGCGACCCATCCATGTGCTGCGGATTCATTGGAAGTCAGCAAACGTGAGCTCATACAAAACTACAGGGTAAATAATCAAATGTACGAGACAGAGAACCATCTTCCAAAAAAAAAAAGTTAATCCCCTGCAGAATAGTTATAGTGAGAGAACAAGTTCACTTTGGACAACCTCCTCCATAGATATGTTTGCGCTCGGCAACATCCAGAAACAGAAATCAAATTAGTTTTATAAGTTCGTCAATACCCCAAGGAAACTTATTACAAAAAGCCTGTATGGGCTCAACTCCAATGATGAGATTATGATGTAGCTTCAAAGTAAAGTTGTTCTTTCCAGTCTCGAGAACTCGGAGAGATTCATAATGCATGCATATTCTCCCAAGTACACTAGCGCACACAAATGTAGACTTCACTTTACACACTGAAAACAAGAGACACTGAACTGAATTGAACAGTTGATCTTTTGTACAACAACTCAATGACTAACAGTGACATTTGAAAGAATATATTGTCACAGCACTTTAGAAAGGAATGGAATATACAGTGATGACAATTTGTACCGAGATTCTTTTACTGATCTATAGCTTACAAATTTACACTCAGTAACAGAAAAGTTGAAAAACTACAGCAGCCTCTAACTTTTAGACTTTTGCTTGTAAACTTCATGGAAATCCTTCCAGATGTAGTTATGTACACACAACTAAAAACCACTGGAAGCATATCCTGCAAAACCAACAATGCTGCTTCTGAAGGATACTTGCATATGTACACATGCTCAAAGTCAAAACCCCCAAAAGCATATCCTACAATACCAACAATGCTCCTTCTGAAGGATACTTGCATATGTGCGGATGCTCAAACTCAAAACCACTGGAAGCATATCCTACAATACCAACAAGGCAACAATGCTGCTTCTGAACTCTTATTTTTCTGCTTTCTTGCTCCAATTATCCTTGTGTCACTTCCATACTATAGTCATTTGTGAGAAAAACCCTATGTTACTATATGATCTTGTTTTGCTACAGTCGTAAATTGACATCATGCTCCCTCAATGGCACATTGTGATATTATTGCATAATTAAGTCCAACAGAATTTCCTCAAAAATTATGTCCAAGAGGAAGAATAAGCACTCACGCCTAGAATGATCTCAAGCTCGAGTCGGTCAACTGCTGGAAAGCGCTTAAGGAATCTCACACAATTCTGATCCCCCTGAGATCCTTGCAGCCAATATGAGGAAATAGGAGGGGCACTCAGCAGCCGGACGCGCCGCATCTTACCGAGGCAGACTGACTCTGGATCGTAAGGCACTTCCCACCTGAGCTCCTCTAGCCCCTCTGCGGCAATGTTGGCAATTGGTCTTGGCGCATCATTGAAGCAGTACAACACGTTCAACATCTTGAGCCCCGGCGCCACGATATTGAGCCGCTGAAACCCATGGAGATCGAACAAATTCATCCGCACCAGAGACTTCGAGTTGAGCGCCAGGCCGACCAACCCGAGGGTCCTCTTGATGCTCAGTTCTTGCAAGGACGGACACATGTCGTAGCTGAGGCTAAATTGGCCTTGGAACCGGAAGTTCCCCAAGCACAGCACTGTAAGCGCATCAAAGACACCAGCCGGTGGCAGCGCTAGGCCAAGAAATCCGAGTTTAAACCAAATCTTGGTGGCTTTCTTGAAGCAGGGCAACTCAAACGCGCCTCTTTCCACCATCGCCTCCTCGTCCAGCTCCCAGTTCAGTTCCCAAACCGACGCGGTACACCTGTTGTGGAAGTGGAGCGCGCCGGAGAGGAGGGGCACGGCGAGGCGTAGCCAGGAGGCGGTGGCTTCCGGCGCGGCGTCGTCGATGGAGGACACGGTGAGGCTCAGGATGTCGGTGCCTCCGTGGGCGACGCAGGCGGCCAGGGCGGCGAGAACGGGTGCGGCTCCGGAGTCACCGCATTTGAAGGTGAGTACGGGGAGGCGGGCCCAGACGCGGCGCCATCGCCGGGAGAGGACGCTCGTCCGGGCGGCGTAGTTGGTGGGGAGGCGGAGGAGGATGAGGACGAGGAGGTCGTCGGGGAGGTCGCTGATGTTGTCCCGCCTGTTTCCGGGGCCAGCGGCGGGAGAGAGCTTGGCGCTCTTGGCGGGGAGGCCGCCGTCCATGGCAATGGGAACTCGGGATTCTTGGGCGGACTCCGGAGGAAGGAAATGCTGCACAAAGGAGGGGGTTGGCTCCAACGTGGTAATGTGCATATACTGGGAAAAATTTCAAAATACAGTCAACAGTATACCGTATAATTTCACTTTTGAACTACTTCTTCGCGTATTCTCCCAAATAGCAGCAATAACCGGCATCTGGGCACCCGCAGCATAGTAGACGACGTGGTGTGCCGGCTATGCCATAGCCGCACCCCAAAATCGGCTATGGCATAGCCTAAGACACCATGTGCCGGCTATGCCCTGTGGGCCTCGCCGTCGCGTCGCGCCACTTCGTTGTCTGCTGTTTTGGCATTTCTTTGCGCCAAAGCTCTTTCGTCGGATAAGATTATTTGCATGCATGCATGCGGGGTTGTTTGTCTTTGCTAATCACCTCGCTTTACTTGCATGCATGCTTGGTCATCTCCTGATGCGATCTTCATCGCAGATAAATAGAGGGGACGGAAGGAGCGGAGGCGCGGGATGAAGCTTGGCAAGCGTAGTGAGGAGGTGAACCGCAATTAGAAGAGAAAGAAGAGCGCCACAAGCGTAAGAGAAGAAGACGACCAATACGGTAAGTTTTGCCCGAGTAATTACCCGCTTAGATTAATTATCGCTGGTAGGTAATTATTAGAGTAATTATCCGTTAGATTAATTAGCGCTCGTAAGTCGTTGGTAGAGTAATTACATTGTTAGGTTAATTAGCCTTGGTAAGTCATTGTTAGAGTAAATACCCTGCTAGACTTATTCGTAATTACCGGTTAGATTATGGCCTCATTCATGCATCTCATTCGCTCCTCACGAACGTAATCACCGTTAGGAAGTTAGTAATTATAGTCATTGTTAGATTAACTAGAGTAATTATTCGTAACTACCTAGTCGATTAATAGCGTTGGTAATTCATTGTCGATTAATTAGCGTAAGTATTTAGAAAAACCTAGTTAGATTAATTAGCGTAATTATTCGTATTTACGTAGTTAGATTAATTAGCGTGAAGACGATACCTAAATTAGAGAGCGATTATAGTTAGTATGTTAATTGCTTCTAACTCATGCATCTGCGAGGTAAATGAAATCCATGCATGTGAGGCCAGGAAACATGCATGCAACGTGGGCCCGGCCAGTCGCGTCAAATGTCAACTCATTTGTTTGATGTTTGGCTGGTTGCTTCATATGCATGCATCCATACTTTGCATGCCAACTTTGCACGTCGAAAGCTGTTTATTCTGCATGCATGTTTCTTGGTTGATTGCTTCACATGCATCCTCACTTTTCATGCATTTTTCCTTGTCGACTGTCTCACATGGTTAAGCGCAACGCAGATAAATAGAGAGGAGAGGAAGCGAACTCGCAGAGGAGCGCCGCACCGAGAGCCCGCATAATCGAGGATTTGCGAGTGAGAGGAGCTTGGCTAGCAGAGGTCCTAGAGGTGTCCAAAGGCAGAGCAAGGAGATGGAGAAGGAGGCGTCCAGTGTTGGTAAGTCGTTGCTAGATTAATTTGCGTAATTACCTAGTTAGATTAAGTAGCGGTCGTAAGTCATTGTTAGATTAATTAGACTAATTATTCGTAACTACCTAGTCAGATTAATTATCGTTAGTAATTCATTGTCAGATTAATTAGCTTAAGTATCAGTAATTACCTAGTTAGATTAATTAGCGTAAGTATTCGTAATTACCTAGTTAAATTAATTAGCGTAAGTATCCGTACTTACGTAGTTAGATTAATTAGCGTGAAGACGATTCGTAAATTAGAGAGCGATTATAGTCAGTACATTAATTATTGCCTCACTCATGCATCTCATTCGTACCTCATGTACTTAATCTCCGTTACTGAATCTCTGTTAGTATATTAATTATTGCCCCACTCATGCATCTCATATAATTATAGTTTTATTTATTTCTACATGGCAAGATACGCCATCGATGAACGAAAAACCTTTTATGTATGGAGCAAAGTAGCAAGAAAAAATCACGAGTAGGAGCAAGAAAAAATCACGAGTACGAGCAAGTATGTTTGGTGCATAAACTAGCACATTTGGTTGTACTAAATAGTTAGGTTAATTAGAACTCCACAGTAATTAGGCTTGAACTTAGTTGCATGCACTTCACATAGCATAGTTAGATAAAATAGTCTCTAGTTATATTGGTAAACATAATTGTTAGTAACTCTAACTCATGGGCGTAGTCTGAGTAATTAGTCATGAACAAATAATTTAAATTGTTAAGTAATTAATTTTAACCCTCGGTATAGTTAATTAGTTGTTATTTTTTGAAACATTTGTAGGTACCATATTCCACGTGGCCTTTGCACCATGAATTTTCATATTTACTACGGTGAACGGCCTGTCATATTGCACGAGAGAATAGTCACAGTGCAAAACTGTGAACACACATATAGTTCAAGTGATAGTCCATTAGACTTGGAAGGACTTAAATCACATGTTATGAGCGTGTTGGGTTTAAGCCAGGAAACACATACAGTTTTTCTGGAGGCGGTGCGACCAAGGGAAGTTCCAAACAACAACGTCATTGTTCACACTTTGTTCGCACTGAGAAGTAATAAGGCTTGGTTATTGTATGCATGAAAGGCCATAGAGGGCGGGTTTCCGATGTGTGTTTACGTAAACATACTACCACTAGAGGAGAATGCCGATGCTGGTCCTAGCGGCGAAATTTTAGGCCACCAGGGAGAGGGAGAAGTGGGCCAAGGACATGTCGGGGAGGGTAGTTCGGGTGCAAATGAAGAAGAAGTACTTCCTTGTGAGGTAGATGCGACATGTATGGATGACGAGGCGGGTGGAAGCGAGGATGAAGAGGGCACTGACAACGATGACCCAGCTCCAGCAGTCCAGTACTTCCGTGGTAATGGCCTTCTGGAGTGTGGCATTGCTGACTATAATAACCTAGCTATGTAGGGGTACCAGAACAGCGACATCCAGATTGGGAGACGCTTCCCCAACAAGTTGGAGCTAATCCATTTCATCAGCAATTATGCTATCATCACTAGAAGAGAGCACAAGTGTACCAGGTCGAAGCCCACTGAGTATGAGGTTAGGTGCACCAAGGCCCCTAACTGCCCTTTCTACGTCCGTGCTCACCAGCCGAAACACGAGCACTACTTTGTGGTGAGCCGGAACACACCTCATACATGCACGGAGGAGTCAATCAGAACCATGAGCCACGTGGTCGACGCTAGATTCATTGCCCAACTAGTTGTGACCGTGTTGGTTCGGATATTGACTATCACCAAATCAATTATGGAGCAAGTGCGAGTAGAACAGGATGCACATAAGCTACCTAACCGCGTGGCGCAGCAAAGCGTATATGCTGAAGATGCTTTTGGATCATTCAAGACTCGTATAACTATACCCCGAGGTTGCCGCAGAAGATATCAATTACCAACCCGTGGACTCGATTCGCAATGGCGACGAGCCTACTAAGCTTCAAGATGGTTCGCTCAAAGATGCGTAACGATACCGATTAGGGTATTCTGGCTTTGACAATGCATTGAGGCTTTCAAGCATTGCGCAGCCCGCTATCCGTGTTGATGGCACATTTCGAGCGGAAAGTACTATGGCACCCCACTGACCGCGATCACGGCCGATGCAAACAACCAGATAATACCAATTGCCTACGCATATGTGGAGAGTGAGGACAGCGATAGCTGGTTGTGGTTCCTCACTTTGGTCCGGACGCGTGTCGTGGGGGATGGACAGAGAGTGTGTGTTGTGTCTGACCGCAATGCAGGTCTTCTCCATGCTCTAGAGGTGCTGCATGGCGACGGACCCGCCTCAGAAGCGTAATGATGTGGAGAGAAGGTGGTGCATGCGACACCTTGGTGCAAACCTATATTCACGGTACCATAACAGGTCCCTAGTGAAGAAGTTCAAAGGGTTGTACCTTCAGAACCAGCCTGCCAAGTTTCGTGAGATTTGGAGACAGTTGAACGAGACGACAAGGAAAATGATGGAAAATCAGCAATCACAGGAGGAGCAGTGCGATGCAAATGGTGGGAGGGCAACTGTCATTAATCATGATCGCCGCACCTTTAGCCAATGGATAGCAGGAAGCCGAGCGTTGGGCCCTTATGCACGATACAAAGTGCGCGAGGTTAGTTGCGCCTATTAATTTGTGAGATTAACTTTGTGTAAGAGTGTTTGACCCATTCATGATAAACTTTGCGTGTTTGCTTGTTAGGTACACCATTATGACGACGAACATAGCGGAAGCCTTCAATAATGTCCTTAAGGGCGTTCATGACTTCCGTTATGTGCCATAATAGAGCCGACATTCTACTGTAATGTGCAGACTACTTTCGAGATCGTGGTCGTGTCGCCGACCGGCAAAGACTCAATTCTCAACCAAGGTAGAGGAGATCATCGAGTAGGAGGAGCAAATCCATGTTCCACCGCACGAGGGTGTACGACCTCAGAACCACATATTTGAGGTGATGTGCCAGAGGTACCACTCAGCTACTGCCACGGTGACACCGGCCAAGAATGTACTCTAGGCACGGAGGAGGTGGTGTGCGTGCAATAAGCCAAATCGCATCATATCCCTTGCTCCTGTGTATTCGCGGCTTGCGTGGATATGGGAGGGAACGATGCATCCCAATACATATCGCCGTACTACACAGTAGAAGCCCTGAGAGACACTTGGCGTCCCAAGATGAGTTCCTTCAATGTCGGTACTAGTTACAAGTCGATCGATGGGCCTTTGTGGGTGCCTTATCCGTTAACACGACGCAAAGAGCCTGGGAGGCCCAGAGGGACAAGAATGCACGGTGATATAGATGCAGCTGATGCCGTCCAGGCGCAGAGGAAGTGCAAGATTTGCAAGCAGAGTGGACATGATCGGAGGACATGTCCTAATAAGCAGGAGACGTATTTAGTAATTTTTGTATCAGACGGTGTTGTATTTAAAACTGGATTTCTTATGTGTTGTATTGCACCGTCTTGTTTAACATTTGTTCCGTCCCAGATTGTGAATGCTAACTTGTTGTTGTACCGATGATTTTTGTTGCACTGACCTATGCAGGTGGTATTTTCAGCATGGCTACCGGTGGTCTTCCCGAGCTTCTTCAAAGAAAGACGATGATCAGCATCGTGGGAGGATGATTTTCACGGGCACGCAGGTTAGTACTATTGTATTTATTGCGGTTAGCACTGTTGTATTTATTGTTCCATATTTGGAGTTTACATTGTAACCATTGATTGTAACATGATCGTGTCCTTTGTAGATGGTTCCATTGCGCGCGCGAGTCTTCCACAAGATCAAGGCATTGACCCCGTTTTACTCGTGCCTAGCACGAGTTGGACTACTCCGTTCGCTTTTGATGGATGGGACCATCGAGCCATTACCGCGGGGTGGGGTGCGACGCACAACTCTCCCTCGCCATGGATGTGTCCTCGATGATCGCCTGGTAGATCGTTGGCGCCCCGAGACGCACACGCCCATTCGCCCTTTGGAGAGATGACAATTACTTTGAAGGATGTGGCAATGCTTATCGGCTTGCCGATCGAGGTTGCCCTTAGTGGGTACGCGCCACGTAAGGATCGAGTGGAGGACGTGCAACAAAGTTAAACATGTATGCTGTTACATGCGTAAAGTTTTTACTTCGAATTAAGCTAACATTCATTTGTTTCTATTGCAGGTTTGGTCGTCCGTACGCAGGCAAGGACCACGGCCTCTCCTTGAAATGGTTCCGCGATTGCCCGAGCACGCCCATGTCCTGAGGCAGCAGACGAGGACACCATTTCCAGGCACCTGGAGGTGTACCTCTATGATTTACTCGAAGGTATCATGTTCTGCAACGCAGCGGGCGACTATCTTGAGTCACACCTCATCTTGTTAGCGCGTCATCTAGTCGCGCAACCGGATGAGGTCCCACAGTATAGCTGGGGTTCCGCTGTGTTAGCAGCTACCTACAGAGGACTTTATGATGCTTCGCAGCGGGCCACCGCGAAGGGGTCGATCACAGGTTTTTTGCACCTGGTACAGATGTGGAGCTGGGAGTATCTCCCTATCTCTCGTCCTAGGGTGGAGAACGCTATGTACCAATGGATATCTCCCAGACGTGCTCGAGAGCATGAGGCCCACGATGGGCTATAGGTGGATCCATGCTAGGTTGCGATGGAGCCACCTCCAGATCACGAAGCTACCCACGCTACCGGTAGCGATCTTGACTTCGACCGCCGAGCACGTGAGGGATCCATGGACGCAGGGAGATTTGCGGAGATCGCAACGAGCGCACGATCTCATCGCTCGCATACGTGATGAGCACCGTGGATGGCTATATGCTTCATTGTGTACCGCACTCGTGGAAGTCTACTCCCCGAGCGTGCAATGACAGTTCGGATACGGCAAGTAGTCCCGGCCCCCACCACGGACGCAGCCGATCACACTTATAAGTTTAGTAGAAAATATCTGCATTACTACGTTATGATCCTTCTTCCGCTTGTGAGTTGTAACCTTCAAACTTTCGTGCGGAGGAGCGCAAAAGGAACGGAGGCACGTTGGATTGGTCCACCGCCCATCGTGATCACATATCGCGTGGAACGAGCAGCCGATGCTTCGCCAGTAGTCCCTACAGGCCGTCGACCCTTCCTCTTATCGGGAGTACTTCGTGGTACCGCCTCGCACACGCGCCACTCTACTTAGTGGTCTGTGGAAGATGCACCAAGACCGTTCCTCGAGGACTGCTCCCGCCTTCACGCCCCGGTTAGTACTTTGATGCATGCAATCCTTTCAATTTGTCATAAACAATACATACTTACACGTGAACCTCGCTTTGTAGTCGCAGGAAGCGTCACGAGATGCACAAGACGGAGACCGCACATTTGCGTGATTTAAGGCGAGTCATCATCGCTTCACAACAGAGCGACCTACGAAGGTACTTCATGAGAGGAGGTGAAGTATATATTTATATTTCGTGCTGTCTATACCAATTTCTTAATATGATATCCTACAATGTACGTTGTCTTATTGGCCAATGCACGATACTTGAGAGCGAGAGGGTCTCGCTTGGTCTCGCTATCCGCTCTTTCGGTGGATGCGCACCTAGGCCAAACAGGGGTATGAAGTTCGGTTATGGATCCTTCACGTGCCTCCCATGCCGTGCAATCGGTGGATACACATTCATCACGGAGTGCTCGTCCCTCCACAATAAGGTCCGCCCACATCTCGTGCACATCCGGATCCTCACCGCGATACTCGTGTTCCCGTGACTTGCTAAGTTTCATGTATCGCTTTATTTTCTCAATTCAAGGCAATCGTTGTTAAATACTCTACTTTGTAACGTAACTCACTACATGTTTTACTACAAGAGGACTACGGCGTCGCCGATTACCCACATGTGACGCAACCAACAAGTTGTGCCACCATCACGACGGAGGTGAGCACGACGACGCTCACCATAGCGGCGGTGATGACGCCAGTTGGGTCCGAGCAAACGCCAAGTGGAGTGAGGATCTTGCTTTCACCGGCCCGAATGGAGCAAGCGACATTCACCGAGCTCCTCGATCGTGGACGATGGATGCCCACAGAGGTGAATCTCACAAAGATCGGACTGCATCGCCAGGATCCCACGCAAGACATCCTCTGACCAACCGCGCTTCCTCCAAAGGACCCGTTGGCTGGTACACCCAGAACGCATGATCGGTGCTAACTACACCTTTCGGGGGTCCGACGCAAGAAATTGATGAGGACACGGAGAGCTTCCCACGCGGGCCCTCACACAGTCGCGGGACGGCGGACACATGCCCCGGAGACGTTCACCCCAGAGGAATTCACCAGAAGGCAGGGTGGACGACGCGGAGGAAGGCACTGATGATTTTTTTTTACATCTGTGTGTACTGCATTTATTACTTTGACCTAGCTTTAATGTCAAATAACTATTGTATGGTCAAATTTGGAATACAAGTTTTCATTTCAAAGAATGTAAAAATCATAGAAAATGGGAAGGTTAACGGTGAGTGTTCACGCTATGCCGGACCGATTCTTGTTAGCACTTTCTTAAGGTCTTCCCGTGCTCGGAAAATTATTTGGTCCACACGAAAGTTGTGGGGAATTTCAAGGCGCATCTTCTTCATGTTGACAAGTTTTTCGTTTGAGCAACAGAAAAAATCATAGAAAATCGGGAAGGTTCACGGTGAGTGTTCACGTTTGCGCCGGACCGATTTTTGTTTGCGCCGGACCGATTCTTGTTAGCACTTTCTTAGGGTCTTCCCGTGCTCGAAAAATTATTTGGTCCACACGAAAGTTGTGGGGAATTTCAAGGTGCATCTTCTTCATGTTGACCAGTTTTTCATTTCAGCAACAGAAAAAATCATAGAAAATCGGGAAGGTTCACGGTGAGTGTTCACGTTTGCGCCGGACCGATTCTTGTAAGCACTTTCTTAGGTTCTTCCCGTGCTCGGAAAATTATTTGGTCCACACGAAAGTTGTAGAGAATTTCAAGTCGCATCTCCCACATGTTGACAAGTTTTTCATTTCAGCAACAGAAAAAATCATAGAAAATCGGGAAGGTTAACGGTGAGTGTTCACTTTTGCGCCGGACCGATTTTTGTTTGCGCCGGACCGATTCTTGTTAGCACTTTCTTAGGGTCTTCCCGTGCTCGGAAAATTATTTGGTCCACACGAAAGTTGTGGGGAATTTCAAGGCGCATCTTCTTCATGTTGACAAGTTTTTCATTTCAGCAACAGAAAAAATCATAGAAAATCGGGAAGGTTCACGGTGAGTGTTCACGTTTGCGCCGGACCGATTTTTGTTTGCGCCGGACCGATTCTTGTTAGCACTTTCTTAGGGTCTTCCCGTGCTCGGAAAATTATTTGGTCCACACGAAAGTTGTGGGGAATTTCAAGGCGCATCTTCTTCATGTTGATAAGTTTTTCGTTTCAGCAACAGAAAAAATCATAGAAAATCAGGAAGGTTCACGGTGAGTGTTCACGTTTATACCGGACCGATTTTTGTTTGCGGACCGATTCTTGTTAGCACTTTCTTAGGGTCTTCCCGTGCTCGGAAAATTATTTGGTCCACACGAAAGTTGTGGGGAATTTCAAGGCGCATCTTCTTCATGTTGACAAGTTTTTCGTTTCAGCAACAGAAAAAATCATAGAAAACCGATTTTTGTTTGCGTCGGACCGATTTTTATTTGCGCCGGACCGATTCATCAAAGCTGCATGACCTATCACTCATCATCTTAAGTTAGGGCATAACCTATCACACGGGGGACACCGTGCAACAATGACAGCTACGGGGCGAGCAAGTGACTTGCACGTGCAACAAGCCCTTAATAACATTCATTTTTCAAGTAGCTGGAAAAATGTTCACACGACCTCAGTACTTGAAAAAACTATATTTTTTACAATCTTGGGATTGCATAGGTCACAGATTTGTACAAACATTTAGACTTTGCTTCAATTTGCATTGTTTACTAGTTGCTTGAACATTCAATCTAAGAAACGATCATTTGTTCGTAACCTTCGCAAACAAGTCTCGAATTCGACGAAATAAAATGCTATAACCTTAAAATAACATGTACTAGCTTTATGTATAGAAATAACATCAATTTGATCAATTTTGAGTTAGACCATATTGAGCCCTAATGACCGTACACGTGAAAAATGTCTAAAATAAATCTTAATATCACGAAACTAACTTTGAAATACTTTGAGGGAAATCTCCTGCTATTACATGAAAAATGGTTAGATTCTTCCATAAGGTGCAGCCGCAGTCGAAGAATTAAAATTTGACCGCAACCGCTCGATCGCCCTGATCGTATTACCTTTTCGGCAAGTCATGAAATATCGTACATAGATGGAAAATAATGAAAGAAAAGATCAGTACCATCCTGTAACATTTACTCCACCGTAATATGGAATAATATTTCGATTACAACTAGTGTACCATATAAAACTTATCGCTGCAAACACCTTCCAAGATTAAGAACTGCACAAACTGTAATGACTAAGTCTTTTCGGCAATCAGAAAAATATCTCGTCCTAATGTAAAAGTAAAATAAAAAAGGTCCGTATCAAATATTAGTATATATACTACCATATTCTATGAAAATATTTTAATTCAAGCTTGATTTGCATCAGAATCCAACCTAAGCAAAACCCTAATGGACAACGTCGTGAAATCTCTTGTATGGAGTTTTCATTAGTTTGTTTAGTGTGTCAGAAATAAACTAATTTTAAAGTCTACGTTAGAACAGATATCAGAGATTATTTCTAAACTATTCCGTGACTACTTCCCCTTCGCACAAGGTATTTCACAGGATGCCAGAAAGGCTTTTATTACCATGAAAAAGATGCCACGAGTAGTGAATTATGGCTAAAGAAGCTCGGAGTGATGGTAGCTAATCGACTTACAATCTACTTCACAAGAATAGCTACCAGTACAACAAGGATAGCCACGCACACCATCTTCTCCAACCATTTCACATTATCTAAAATGCGGTCCATCTTGAACATCAAGATGTTCATTTCTCCGCCGAGCATAGGGTCCATCCTATCCTCCATAGTACGATGCATCCTCTGTGGTATCGTGGTTGTCGACGCCCACCGAGGTGTCCATGGTGTCCGCCCACTAGAAATATTGGCACCCTCCACCTACGTGATGAGATTAACATGCTTTTGGTGTGCAAAGAAATGAGATATCTCCAAAGAACTACACAAGCCCAACCGAAAAAGAGAGCAAACGAACTTTTCACTTACGGAGAAAAAGGGCATTTGTAGAACACCCGGTCGTTATTTGCCTCGGTGGTGGAGTAGAACACATTAGCTTGGACATGGCAATTAGGACAATCGACTTGCCTTGCAAGAGCAAGCGCACGGCCCTCCGATTTCTGAGCTCATTGCTTGTGACATGGCCTTTGGAGGCAAGGAATGGGATGAGGATGAGGATATGTGAATGGGCTGAGGAGGAGGAGGATATGTGCAAGTAAAGCTGGTACGAAGGCCTACTTATAGAGGCACTGCATACTCGCTGCCGATAGAGGCGAAGTGTGCATAATTGTGTAATCGCCCCACGGCCGCCTCGCTTTTTCTCACGCTCGCCTGGCCGACCAATTTTACAACCACCGCGTGCCTACGCTCCCGCCGGCCGCCACTTGTTGCGCTGCCACGACCCACCCCGATCCCCGACGCTGCGGTGCCGGCCCGCCGCCGCCACGCGCGCCTGGTCCCCATACGCCGCGCTCGGTGGCGGCGACAGGAATCTCACAGGCGATTTATGGTACAGTCAAATCAAGAATGTGAGAGCATCTAGGCTCCTATTCTTTTATTAAACTTATCGAGGTTTTGGTGTCGATGATCAAGAAGCATACTTAGTTATACTTATTATACGTTGTTCATTGGTGCTAAGTTAGAACAAACCATGTGTACGCCGACCAACTTTTTTGGTCGGCGCAAAACACGATTTGCTTGGCTAGATCAAAACATATGCTCGACGGAACAATTTTTTGGGCCGTCGCAAATCTCTTTTTTGCCAGTGTAAACCTCTGCTCTCTTCACATATACGACGGACCGTTTTTTTCGGTCCGACGTAGCTAGGTCATTCTGGGTTCAACAAAGCCTCTCAAGACTATGTACCCCAGACCAAAATTTTAGGTCCGACGTGTGTGTAGTTGGACTTATGGTACATCACCGTACAAATTCTTGAGCTTGAGTCAATCATACCCATGCTATGCACCTCGGACATTTGCCATGAAACCAAACCGAGTGTTTTCCAACTACGGCGGACCGTTTTTTCCGAGCCAGCGCAGATGGAAAGCCATCAGGACTCGGTCAGGCGCTGACTGAAAAGCAGTCCACCGGCGACGCGACCAACCTAGTCCAAGGCATGCATCTTCACACGGGACGCGACCAGCAGCTTGCAAATCACCTCCACGCGCGACGTAATCGGCGCAAAGTGAGGATGCATGCAAACAACCGAGGTGATATTCGACGAGACCGGCCGGGCCCAAGGCATAGCAGTCATCAACGTGCATGCAAATTAATTGGTTTTTGGCGCGTGCGAAGCACTCGCAGACAAACGAGCAAGCAGAGACGCGACGCGACGGCCGGGCCCACAGGCCATAGCCGGCACATGGTGTTTGTTTCCGTGAGTTGTCCGTGTCACGCCTTTTACTCCTAAACGCTCGTGCTATTTATAACGCCTTCTCTCGCTTTTTCGGCTTGAACCCTTTGACCGAGTTTCATCTTTCTCAAGCTTTTCGCAAGAAATCTCCGAGTTTGTGTTTTCTTCTTCTTCGCCAAGCTCATCCCGAACGGGTGTTTGTCAACGGCACTAAAACGCTCACCGCTGCTACTAAGGTCTCGTAAGTTCTTCTATCTTATCCTCTTTCCTTGCTAGATCGAAACCCTAGTTAGAATTCATCTTATAAGGTCATCTCTTCATTTCTTAGGTCGTTCTTCAATTTCTTGCTCGCATTGCTTTATCGTTGTTTTTAGCCTCGTAATTTCATCAAGTCACTCAAGATTGGTATCGGATAAAAGAAACCCTAGTCGATGAGTTCACAAAATCCGCATAAAAGAGGTCTTTTGGAAAAATTGTCGATAAAGTTAAAGGGAAAAGAAAGCCAAAACGAACATATATCGCCAGATCTAGCGGTGTGGTAAAGAAAGTAACAACTAAACCACCAAGAGTACCAATGCAATATGACTCAACCTCCTCTTCAAATGATAGTGACTATCACCTAGTGCAAGCATATCATCCGATTAAGAAATAGAACTCGGTGGTGAAGTAGACATAATTTGTGGACATGAGCTAGCTGTTCTAGGAGGAAGGAAACTAAGAGCTGCAGATTAGTACCGAAAGAATCGATTTCTGTTGATAGACCTGCCTCAATGAGCAATTTATCACCACATTTCGAGAAATATCTATATGGGTTACGTAAATAGGACAAATAAGAATGGGAAGCTCCTTTCAAGACTTTGCGTGCATCAATATGTTGACTGGAACCAAATTAGTTCTGTGCTAGGATCGATAGAATTCTAGATTGTGTTAGATCAACTCGGACTTGCAACTCTCATGTCCTCAATGGACCAACTTGGAGTGAAAATAGGATCATGGAATTCTATGCAACACTCTTAGTAAACAAAAATAGACACTTCATTCTGTTTACTATTGATGGAATTAAGAGAAAAGTAAGAACTCCTCGCTTGAAGTCGCCATCGGGCCTCATGTCCTTTGGTCAATGTAACTAGGATTCATGATAGGATGTTCTCGAAGTAGATGGAGACAGATTGGTGACATGCCCGACCTACAAGTATCCGCCCACATCTACGTAAATATTCATGAGGCTAGTTTTAATGCAAATAGGTTCATTACTTAACCGCAAGCCAAGGCTCTACTCCTAATTCTCGGACACACTATTTACCCTAAAACCGTTACAAGGAAGGAGTAACCCCATGTCTTGCATGGCTGCTACACCTGATATTATCAAGACAACCCATTGATTTAACAGATTACATCCTTGGTGAAATGGAAGAAGCTATATACAGAAAGATGGGTAGCCATCTTCCTTTTGCCATGCAAATCACTCAGATGCTTTTGGCTCAAGGGATCATTTCCCAGACTGAGAGGGACAGAGAATTCAATTCTGGCCGTAAGCAATACAAATTGTCCAAGCCAGCTGTACAAGAAAACAGACCTGCAAGTATCTCCACTTTTCAACTACCATTCATGAGCCTAGTGCTCAAGAGAATACAGAGATCCTTGAAAATTCGGATGATGATGGAGGGCTCCAAGTCATAGCTATCACACTCAGAATACACTTTCCCAGTTCCTAACCTTTCATATACTCCCACGTATATCTTGAACTATAGCTCGTAACATCTAAGTCGACCAAAGGTTTGGACGATCAACATCCCGCAGTGTATGTCACTGTAGTCTCATCATGAAGATGAGGAAATTCATAGACTACAAGAACTAGCACTACAAATGATTCGTGGAAGGACAAATATTTCAAGTGCAGCTCATGAGCATGAAGCAAAGCGGTTCCGTAACTCCTCATGGTCATATACCGGCCTTTACGTAATTGGATGATAATTCTCACTATTCTCATCATCCCGAGCCCGAACCATTTCATCAACCATCTTGGTGGGACTCACAGCCAGGGTGGTTCACATCATTCGAGCAACAATACAACACTGATCTCAGAAATGCTCAACAAAATATAGAAGAAGAAAGGAAATTGGCTGCCCAGAGACATGATGAACAAATGGCAGCAATTCACCAACAGCAAATACTAATGCAAAAGATATATCAAAACGAAGAAAATCTCAGAAATGAAACTTACACAAGATTTGATATGATCAGAGGAAATCAGTGGGACATAAGAAAATGGATTGGTGAAATTAAAACTGAACAACTGGTCATCAAAGAAAGAATGTATGATCTTAACAAGAAGCAAAATGCTCAAAATGCACAGATTGACAAGTTTGCTCAGAATGTCTACAAGAACTTCGAAAAGACTGGAAGCTGTTTAGATTCACATGCAGATCAATTAGATCATTTTCGGGACTATATTGTAGACACTCGACTTAACCTGACATCGAATTAGCAGGACATTGCACAACTTTTGTTGGACAAAACTGAAGAAACTAAGGAACTTGTCAGAGATGTCCAATATGACTTCAGTGAATGTATTTTCAATCCTCAGCCTGGAGATCCTGATTATCCCAGCTGGCACAATCAAGCAATGGCTTCTCCTCTTTCTGACAGAGACCGAGAACAGTCACCTCCTTCTCCTCCACGAAGAAGCACAAGCTCCAGAATGGCCAGCATGCTGAAAAGAAATTTTTCAAAACGCAAGAAGTGACCTTTGTGGTTGTTGATGCCAAAGGGGGAGAAGAACAGTCCGAAGAATAGTCTAGTTCAGTATAGTCTAAATAGTCTCTCTATGGTCAAAAATGCTATATTAAGAGTAATAGTCTTTCGTGTTTGTCTCTGCTTTCTTAAAACTATAATGTCTGAAAAGGCTAATGTTTTCTATACTTTTTCATGTGTGTTAAAACTATAAAATCTGTTATTTTACGACGGACCGATTTTTTGGTCAAAGCGTAAATAGGTTGATCTAAAGCTCGCAGGTTTAGAGGACCAATTTCTTGTGTACGCCTACCAACTTTTTCGGTCCGGCGCAAACATAAATCACTTCAGATCCTCACCGCGAAACTCAGGTTCCCGTGACTTGCTAAGTTTCATGTATCGTTTCGATTTCTCAATTCATGGCAACAAGTTTTTTAGTTGAGCAACAGAAGAAATCATAGAACATCGGGAAGGTTAACAGTGAGTTCTCACGTTAGCGCCGGACCGATTTAAATTGCTGGCAGTAATTTGACTTTTTAAGGGTCTTCCCGTGCTCGAAAAATTATGTGTTCTACATAAAAGTTGTAGAGAATTTCGAAACACAACTTTTTGATGTTGACAAGTTTTTCTGTAGAACAACATATAAAATCATTAAAAATTGAGAAGATCCTACTGTATTGAAAACAGCTTGCCTGCATTTGGTTGAAATTTTATGGTCCATTTTTCTCCTTTCTAACCCCCACTAGTGATCTGAACAAGTCTTAGCAACATCCGTCAACATTACAATATCTTATCAAGTCTCACCAACATCCAGCAACATTAAAATATTTTAACAAGGCTAAGCAACATCCATCAGCATTACAATAACTTAACAAGACTTAACATTAAAACATATTAGAACACTCCCGAACCATCACTATCAATGTCGATACCCTCATCTTCACAATATTGCCAATCCTCACGTTTACCCTCGTCATCGCTTTGGTAGTCGTAAGGAAGACACAGATCGTGGTCTACATCCCCTTCAGCTATGCATCCTCTTAGGCTCTACTTCATCTCTTTGCATCGATTCACGGATGAATGGCAACTTGCTCAAGGTCATGAGCTATAGCTTCGATATCAATCACAAGAACATTGTGTGCATTGCTACATGGACATGTGTCCGGACTAAAATTGTCTTGGGCAATTTTGTTAAGGTCAGAGGCGATGCATTCTATTTGTTCCACTGTCCATGCCAATCCTTTACTGAGTTTCTCCGGATCCTTGTCCATCTACAAGTATTACAAGTGTGTAATTAACAAACCTATGTGCTGAATAGCTGTCATATGGGTTTCATACCTGACATGCATAAGGAGAGAGGGGAACATGCAGCGCATGAAAGCTCTATTCCGTTGCAATCCCGAGTTTAAAGCTCACATCCAAATCAAGTTAGGGCTCATACCTTGCGGATCCAGTCGATCTCGCGGCACTTGAGGTCGAAGAGGTCGATGGCGAGGTGGATCTGGTTGACGACGAAGCCGGCGACGCCTCCACGCCGGATTTGCACTGGAGGCACTTGATGGCAAGGCACTGGAGGTCGAAGAGAGCGCTGGAGTGGTTGCCTCCTTACAGATGGGGAGGTGTTTGGAGAGTCTGATGGAGACAATCGGACAGGTAAGCTATTTATAGTGATTCATCAAAGCAGCATGACCTGTCACCCGTCATTAAAGCTGCACGACTAGTCACCCATCATCAAAGCTGCACGACCTGTCACTACACATCATTAAAGCCGCACGACCACCACCCATCATCAAAGCCGCACAACCCGTCACTACACATCATTAAAGCCGCACGACTACCACCCATCATGAAAGCCGCACGACTGTCACTACACATCATTAAATCTACACGATCACCACCCATCATCAAAGCTGCACGACATGTCACTACAAATCATCAAAGCTGCACGACATGTCACTACAAATCATCAAAGCTGCACGACTAGTCACCCATCATCAAAGCTGCACGACATGTCACTACAAATCATCAAAGCTGCATGACCTGTCACCCATCATCATAAAAGCTGCAAGACCTGTCACCCGTCATTATAAAACCTGCACGACCTATCACCCATCATCCTTAAATCTTGAAATAAATACCATAGCTTCCTGCAACCATATGTACTTCTTTTCTGCAAAAATATTTAAATTTAAATGCAATCTGAATCAGTTATGGCTAGTTCAAACCCTTAATAACATTCAAATTTCAAGAGGCTAGAAAAATATTCAAACAACCTCAAAAATTGATAAAACCTATTTTTTTACATTCTTGGGATTGCATAGGTCACAGATATGTAAAAACATTTAGACTTTGCTTTAGTTTGTATTGTTTACTACTTGCTTAAACATACAATTGGCAAAACGATCATTTGTTCGTAACATTCACAAACAAGCCTCGAATTCGATCAAATAAAATGATACAACCTTAAAATAACATGTACTAGCTTTATGTACAGAAGTAACATCAATTTGATCCATTTTGAGTTAGGCCATATTAAGCCCTAATGACCCTACACGTGAAAAACGTCTGAAATAAATGCGTAATATCACGAAACTAACTTAGAAATATTTTGAGGGCAATCTCCTGCTATTATATGAAAAATGGTTAGATTCTTCCATAAGGTGTCACCGCAGTCGAAGAATTAAAATTTGACCGCAACCGCGCGATCGGCTTGGTCGAATTAGCTTTTCGGCAAGTCATGAAATATCTTGTATAAATGGAAAATAATGAAAGAAAATCTCTATACCATCCTACAACATTTAGTCTACCATAATATGGAGACATATTTCAATTACAACCAGTGTGGCATACAAAACTTATCGCTGCAAATACCTTTGAAGATTAAGAACTGCACAAACTATAATGACTAAGCCTTTCTGGCAATCAGAAAAATCTCTCGTCCTAATGCGAAAGAAAAAGAAAAAGCCTCCATATCAGAGTTTAGTATATACACTACCATATTATGTAAAAATATTTTAATTAAAACTTGATTTTCATCTAAATCCTACTTAAGCAAAACCCTAATCGACAACGTCGTTAAAATCCCTTGTGGCCTAACTTCTTTGCAGCCTTTGACAGAGGGTGACACATCGTGCAGCCTTTCCCAGAGGGTGACACATCGTGCAGCTTTTGACAGAGGGTGACAGGTCGTGCAGCTTTTGACAGAGGGTGACAGCTCGTGCAGCCTTCGACATGTGGTGACAACAGGCACCTTTGACCAACTTTTCCGACAAGGTGACAGTCGCCGAATCGATCAGTGTCAGAGTTGTGTGGAGTAACGCCCCACCACCAATATAAAACCTACCGAGGATACACATCCAACATCGCCAAACCACCGATAAATATCGCAGATCCACACGATGTCGTTCTCACGTCGCCTCTTCAAAGAAGCGAAGTCATCTCGCCCGAGTACCGGATACGATGAGCGTTGACGCCCGATTCTGCGGAGTCGCCCCGACCCAAATGCGAATGCAACCTTCCGCGAAGATGATGCGATCTACCCACGGAGAGACGGCCGCGCCGCGCCACCATCAAGCAGTGCCGCCTTACAAGGTAAACCCATCGTGTCTACACAATACAGGTAACAATACCATTTCATGCATCGTTCTTTCTTTTCTCAAAGACAAGGACCGGTGTTGCTTCTTCCAATGGATCGATGGCCCAGAACGACGTGACTATGAATTTGTCTACAACTGCCACGACGCCGAATCGGCTTCGCCCGACAACTTCAACCGGTGGGAGAGGCCGCCAGGATACGTCCCCGTTCTAGATCGACCAGAGTTCAGGGCCGGTGGGCAAGGCGCCAACCAATCGGTGAGTTTCATGCGACCTACTCATGTTTCACTCACAAAGTAATAATTCTAAACCGTTCATCATCACAGGAGTTCAAAAGGACATGTGCAAAATTGCTCGAGTCAAATGAGAAACCTCCTCAAGGGCCACCCAAAGCCCGACTTTTGCGAACACGGCCGCAGCGGTGGTTGATACCGCCACGAAGATCTAGCGGACCGAGATTCTACCGGTGCCATTTGACCGAGGATGAATGGTGCGGCTACTTCAACGGGTGGATCCGAGACGCACCATCCACATCTCAAACTTCTGTGTGGGATAACCGGGGAGCAACCTCTCCGTGGTGCTACTACCGCCCGTAAAAGCCGGACCCGAGTACGCCTTTGGTGTTATTCAACGATCGAACCGGGCATACTTGCATTGATCGCAGGCACGCTCCGGTTGTACAAGGATAAGCCCAACACACACCTCCTTCACCATGTAGTGGAGTGCGAGCCTAAACAGAGCAAAGCGTCTCGGCAAGTCACCGCCAACGGCAAGAAGAGGGTACCTCCTCTCAAGAGGAAGGGACAAGGGAAGCAAATCCGTCGAGGTTCGCACCACGCAACAAATCCTTGACGTGTTGCGCAGACGTGCAAGGGAACCTGTGGTATTAACATAGGGGACGCCGAATCGGGATGACATGCCCATATGGGAGGCGTAAATCCACATAAAAAGCCAAAAATTCAATCTTACACACCCGAGACGTACGGCATTGGCCACCCATCCGACGATAGCCGGAGCATCTGCGCATCCCTTGGAGTTCTTTCATAGTAGGGATTGAGCGGTGTCCGAGAACAAATCGCATAATTTACACGGGTCATGTAATATGCAGAAAATGTTGGACATCATTCCCGAGCTGTCAGATAGGCGGAACGATCATTTGTTCCACCATGACCAACAATGCTTTCGTTAGTTGTTTCGATAAGCAATTTCGTCACTGTTGTAATGCCCTTGTACCCTTGTAATATAATCCAATCTATTATTTAGTTTTTCGTTAAGCAATTTCAAAATTTTCTAACATGATTTGTTATAAGCCAACCGTGAGCAACTCATCACCACGGCAACTCCCTGAGCTAGCTCACTAAGCAATCCCCTCAACGCTGCCTTAACCGTACTCAACTGCATTTTTCTCCACCATTGCCGCCACAGACCGTGAGCTTCAGGGCTGAAGCCAATCCGGTGAAACCGGTAAGGCCACCTCAAATCCGAGCTAGCCACAGAACTTAGAGCATCCAACCAACACTTTTCCTCGGCCAACTTTCGCTTTCTGTACCATACCGAAAAATTGAAAAATAGAAAGAATAAAAATTTAAATATTGAAAATAGAATTAAATAAAAATTTCAATTGAAAACAAGATTTTAAATTAAAATGTCATCTTTTTCCTAATATCTTGAAGTTTAGCCTAAAGAAAAGTAGAATTTCAAAAATCATAACTTTTTTCTTCCAAAATGAACAAACTGTGCAAATGAGTTTGAAATATAATTTTATTTTGAATTTCCACCTTTTCTTGGCTTTTTCTAATTTAGCTCTAAAGGAGAAATCCTTTTAATATAAACTTAATTAATAGATAAAGAAAAGAGTAAAAAGCTTATAATAATAAAATAAATAAAAATTTTATTTAAACTTAGAAAATGTTTAGAGATCTAATTCTGGATTTTAAAATCATGTCACTATAATTAAATGTGAAATGAAAGGGAATTAATGATTCTTGACTAACAACAGTGATAATGTCAGAATTAAATAAAACTAATCTGGCTTTATATCAACATAAAATTTTTATATTATTCTATGAATAGATATACCTATCAACATTAAAAAATATCATAAATTAATAATATCATTTAATGCCTTTTAAAATTCAAAAATAGAAATCTTGAAAATCTGGAATTTGCCATGTCACAATTTTTAGAAAATAAATATGCATGATTTTGATTTTATTTTTTTATGCACGCATTATTACCCTATATTAAACTTTTTAAAAATGTTTAACATTATTTTCATCCTCAAATAAAATAAATTCAGAAAAAGGATTTTTGACCAGTCAATGTTGTCAGAATGTTTATAAATTTTCGGTAAAATATTTTAACCCATTATTTTTACTAGATGATAAGCCTTATATGAAGACCCCGGTCAAATAAATTTGAAAAATCTCTCAGTGATTTGATAGCTGATAACTGCGATTCTTGAGCTGTCCAGAGTTAGTCCTTTACCCTTATCTCATTCCGCGGCCTATGCCATGTGGGCCTGCTTCCTGTGTTGGCTTCATTCGCTAATAGGAAAAGGGACGGCTTTGTCTCAGCCACTGCCCGGTGGAACTGACCCCACTGTCAGTCACCGTTTTTTTCCCTCACTCCTTCCTCTCCCAGCCGAGACGCTCTCTCACACACTCCCGATTCATCCTCTCTACTCTCTCTCACTCCCGATCTTTTCCGCCGCCTCTCAGACCAATTCATCAAATCAGCTGCGCCGCCATTGCTCAATGTTGCCATGCCATACCTTGGCCTTCCCGCGCCATACTTCACCGGCTGAAATCCCTCGCCACCTCGCCACCTGAGAACAGAATTAGCTGCAAAACCTCTCTCCCGTTCAAACCCTGTATTGCTATCCATTGCCGGCTATAAGTACTAGATGAGCGCCGCATTGAGTACCCCCTCACTCCTTAGTCATTCCCAGATGTGAGCGCAGAAGCCTGAAGCTCCCTTCCCCCGCCATTACTCCAGAACACCCGAAAGTGGAGAAGAAACAATCCAAGCAAATCGGTGAGTAGTTTCCAAAATCAGTTAAACAAAAAGCACCCTTCTACCTCCCAGGTTACTCATCAACCCTTATCTCCTACCTTTTGCGCCTGCAGCACCTCCGCACCATCGCATTTCTTCTTCGCGGCCGGCAACTGTTGGCAGCTGTCTCCGGTTCATTTTTGACCTCATTTTCAGGTGAAACGGGTTGCAAACCACTCACTAATCCTCATCGTGTCATTGCCCGGTGAAAATGCGCTGTTTTTCTGAGCTTTCTTCCCATCAGCCATGGCGCCGCCACACCTTGGTGGCGACCTATCTCCCGGCCATGACCGGACGCATTAGTACCCCCATTAGATGCTCAATGATATCATGACGCTCATGGTGCTACCCATTCCGTGTCTCCGATGATGCTTCGTCGCCGGCGAGCCAAAAACCGAGGATCTCTATTTTGTCGCTGACGGCTAGGACCCAGTAGTCAGTCGCTGTTGGCTCTAGTCAGAATTTCTTGCCATAATTAAAATTTGACCGCAACCGCGCGATCGGCTTGGTCGAATTAGCTTTTCGGCAAGTCATGAAATATCTTGTATAAATGGAAAATAATGAAAGAAAAGCTCCGTACCATCCTACAACATTTAATCTACCATAATATGGAGACATATTTCAATTACAACCAGTATGGCATACAAAACTTATCGCTGCAAATACCTTTGAAGATTAAGAACTGCACAAACTATAATGACTAAGCCTTTCTGGCAATCAGAAAAATCTCTCGCCCTAATGCGAAAGAAAAAGAAAAAGCCTCCATATCAGAGTTTAGTATATACACTACCATATTATGTAAAAATATTTTAATTAAAACTTGATTTTCATCTAAATCCTACTTAAGCAAAACCCTAATCGACAACGTCGTTGAAATCCCTTGTGGCCTAACTTCTTTGCGACCTTTGATGAGAGGGTGACACGTCGTCGACCTTTCCTGTGAGGGTGACACATCGTGCGACTTTTGACAGAGGGTGACAGTCGTGCGACTTTTGACAGAGGGTGATACTCGTGCGTAGCCGACCGCGGGTGGTGACTCGTCGCGACCTTTGACCGACTTTTCCGACAAGGTGACGGTCGTCGAATCGATCAGGTCTCAGTAGTTGTGTGGAGTAACGCCCCACCACCAATATAAAACCTACCGAGGGATACACATCCAACATCGCCAAACCACCGATAAATATCAGCAGAATCTACACGATGTCGTTCTACCGTCGCCTCTTCAGCAAGCAGAAGTCATCTCGCCCCGAGTACCCGGATACCAGTAGCGTTGACGCCCCAGTTCTGCCGGAGCTGCCCCGACCCAAATGCGAATGCAACCTTCCGGCGAAGATGATGCAGTCTACCCACGGAGAGACGGCCGCCCGCGCTCACTACTGTTGTGCCCGCTCTTACAAGGTAAACCTACTGGTGTCTACACAATACAGGGTAACAATACCATTTCATGCATCGTTCTTTCTTTTCTCAGCACAAGGACCGGTGTTGCTTCTTCCAATGGATCGATGGCCTAGAACGACGTGACTATGAATTTGTCTACAACTGCCACGACGCCGAATCGGCTTCGCCCGACAACTTCAACCGGTGGGAGAGGCCGCCAGGATACGTCCCCGTTCTAGATCGACCAGAGTTCAGGGCCGGTGGGCAAGGCGCCAACCAATCGGTTAGTTTCATGCGACCTACTCATGTTTCACTCACAAAGTAATAATTCTAAACCAGTTCATCGCATACAGGAGTTCAAAAGGACATGTGCAAAATTGCTCGAGTCAAATGAGAAACCTCCTCAAGGGCCACCCGAAAGCCCCGACTTTTGCGAACACGGCCTGCAGGCGGTGGTTGATACCTGCCACGAAGATCTAGCGGACCGGAGATTCTATCGGTGCCCTTTGACCGAGGATGAATGGTGCGGCTACTTCAACTGGGTGGATCCAGAGACGCACCATCCACATCTCAAACTTCCTATGTGGGATAACTGGGGGGAGCAACCCTCTCCGTGGTGCTACTACCGCCCAGAAAAGCCGGACCCCGAGTACGCCTACGGTGTTATTCAACGACCGAACCAGACATACTGCATTGACTGCAGGGCACGCTTCCGGTTGTACAAGGATAAGCCCAACACACACCTCCTTCACCATGTAGTGGAGTGCGAGCCAAACAGAGCAGCGTCTCGGCAAGTCGCCGCAACGCAAGAAGAGGGTACCTCCTCTCAAGAGGAAGGACAAGGGAAGCGATCCGTCGAGGTTCGCACCACGCAACAAATCCTTGACGTGTTGCGCAGACCGCAAGGGAACCTGTGGTATTAACATAGGGGGCAGGAATCGGGATGACATGCCCATATGGGAGGCGAAATCCACATAAAAAGCCAAAAATTCAATCTTACACACGAGACGACGGCATTGGCCACCCATCCGCGATAGTGGGAGCACTCGCGCATCCCTTGGAGTTCTTTCATAGTAGGGATTGAGCGGTGTCCGAGAACAAATCGCATAATTTACACGGGTCATGTAATATGCGTAAAATGTTGGACATCATTCCATTTGTACCCGGATAGGCGGAACGATCATTTGTTCCACCATGACCAACAATGCTTTCGTTAGTTGTTTCGATAAGCAATTTCGTCCTTTGTTGTAATGCCCTTGTACCTTTGTAATATAATCCAATCTATTGTTTAGTTTTTCGTTAAGCAATTTCAAAATTTTCTAACATGATTTGTTTCATTTTTCGCTCGGTTAAAATTAACTTGTCAACGAAATTTTTATGAAAATTTCATTGATGTGTAATCCACGAGCGGGTCGGTGAGACTAAGTAATTAAGTGTGTAATCCGTATGACAATGGTCAACCGTAAATAATTTACTTAATCAAGCTATGCTCCAACTAGCGGCAATAATTGTTTCTTGCCCTACTCAACTCACGGAAGTTCAAACGTGCAGACAGACAAGGATTGACGCGACGAGAGACTGAAGATTAAAGCAAAGCATGCATGCAAATCACCTCCACGGGCGACGCGACCGACCGAGCCCAAGGCATGCATCTTCACACGGGACGCAACCAAAGACTTGCAATCGCCTCCGTCGCGCGACGTAATCGCGCAAAGTGAGGATGCATGCAAACAACCGAGTTGACATTCGACGAGACCGGTCGGGCCCACGGCATAGCAATCATCAACATGCATGCAAATTAATTGGTTTTCGATGCATGCGAAGCAATCGCGGACAAACGAGCAAGCAGAGAAGTGACGCGACGCGACGGCGGGGCCCACAGGGCATAGCCGGCACATGGTGTGCCGGCTATGCCATAGCCGGTTTTTGGGGTGCCGGCTATGGCATAGCCGGCACACCACGCGTCTTGGCTATGCACTGCCGATGCCCTGATGCGATTATCGTTGCTATTTGGGAGAATACGCGAAGAAGTAGTCCAAAAGTGAAATTATACGGTATAGTGTTGACTGTATTTGAAATTTTGCCCATATACTGTTGTAAAGTTCTGGATCTCTGAAATCCTACTCTCTTCGTACAAGTTTATAACATGTATTTTTCTTTTGACATATTTTTTTTATATATAGATTTAAAAGATATTAAAAATAATTAGATTTTCTATAATTATTATCCTGAAGCACTATATTTAATGCATACATGTAGAGAATATCAAGTAAAACTGGATATTTATTAGGACTATAAAGGAAACATCATATTAATTTTGCACTGAAACATGAAATATATCCTATATTTATGAATAAGATCATTAAAAAAAATAAGCAAAAGAAACTTAGACTGAGAGGGTATTGCACAACCTTTATTTCTTTATTTACGACGTCTTTTGTAAAGCAATCCTCTTCATGTCGTACTAGCTAGGGTCATGCGCTACGCTGTGTCGTGCGAAATTTCAACGCGTGACGCTGCTACGTGCGAAATTTGGAAAATCCGATCGCGCGAAGTTGCGACGTGCGAAATTTGGTCCGACAGATATTTCTGAAAAAAAACGAGTAACTTCGGTTTTTTGTTTTTTTATAAAAAAAATGGGTTGCTAGGAGCTGTCGGTGAATCTGTAGATTTTTTTGGAGAAAACCGCGGAGGGATTTAAACGTCATTTATTTTTTTTGCGTAAAAATGGGTCAATAGGACCTGTCGGCTAATTTTATGGACTGCTATAAAACTTCAACGAATTTGTGTTTTTTTTAAGGGCTGCTAGGAGCCGTCGGCGAACCTGTGGATTTTTTTTAGAAAAACGCGGAGGGATTTAAACATCATTTAATTTTTTTGCGTAAAAATGGGTCGGTAGGATCCGTCGGCGAATTTGTAGACTGCTATAAACCTTCGGTGAATCGGTGTTTTTCTTTTGAGAAAACCGATGACGTATTTTTTGTTTTTTTTCGAGTCTATTTTGCAAAAAAACGTTGGGAGGAGCTGAGCGTAAACCATAGATGGACCTAAACGTATTTTCATATTTTTCAGGGTCCGTTCTTATAAAAACCTCTGGGAGGACCTGAACGTAAACCACAGAGGGATCTAAACGTAATTTTAATTTTTTTTTTCGAGCCCTTTCTTTTAAAAACCGACTGAGGATCTAAACGCGATTTCAAATTTTTCGAAAAACCTCTCCACGAACCAGCTGACGTGACATCCCTAAGAGCCGGCAAAATCTAACCACTTTAATATATAGTATACATTAGACAGTGAAAATTTGATATATGCCCACTCGCCGCCACATAGGTCCCCATAGCCGTCGCCGCTAGGGTCCCTCGCTCCGGCTGCTTCCTACCGCCACCCAGGCCCCTCCACTCCCACTGCCGGCCATAGAGCACCTCCTCTTGCGCAATCTGTTGCCTCCTTCGTGGCAACGAGGAAGGTGACGAGTGCAAGAACAACATTTCAGGAGCTTATTTCTCTTGTTTTTCTTTTCTTTTTTTGTATGGATAATTTTTGTATTTACGTGAGCAGAAAGATACTCGGTGTTGTTGTTTTTTTCAAGTGGAAGTGTGAATAGGAGGAATCGAAGGCGCATTAGCTTGAATTCAAAGTTCTGAAGCTTGTTCCAAATGGTGTATAGTAGAATGAGCCGAGCACCTCATTAACTCCATTATTCCTTCGCTTGATAATAAAAATCCATTTAGAATCCTTTTTTTTAACCATAGAGCAGAAGCTTCGGTTCCACTTTTCATTACTGACGTATAAACCACAACATGTCTTTTTTAGCAGTTTACAGCGCTAGTTTCAACGAGCTACAAGGCAACAGCTTCCCCCGTCCCCTTACGAAACACATCTAGCAATAACTTTTTGCCAAACATATTACACTTTCTAGCCTTAGAGCATTCCAAAAAAAACTGTGTTCCACTTCTATAACTGCCAATTCTACTTCCCCTACTCTCTAAACATCTAGGCGTAGCTAGCTTCTACTAGAACTAGCATTTCTCTGTTTGCCATCTTCCTTTTTCCTCAGTACCAGGCAATTGTCAGGTTCTCTGGTGCCGTTAAATTTTTTAAAATTCTCATCTTCTTTTGGAACCCCCCATTTTTAATCTTTTGTAGTCCTCCATCATTATTAATGCTTTGTTCTTTGTAAATGTAATATTAAAATGTTTTCATGTAAATGTTACAAACAACAGCAGATTTAGAGAGGTTTCTTACAAGCAAAAGAGGATGGCCAAATCAGGAAACCACAATATGAGGTACATCAAATGACCGGCCAAATTTTTTGGACTTACAACATTTGATACATTTTTGTAACACATCAGATATGCCTTTCATTTTTTTTTCAGTTGTGCTATGTAGATCCTGGAATTGCTACTTCAAAAGAAATGGAGCAGGTCCAGACTAGCGATAGAGTTCGGTGGATGTAGCAGGGAAGGGAGATACTTAGTGTTTTTTTTTCAAGTGGAGTGTGAACATGAGTATTTGAAGGTGCAGAAACTTGAGCTGAATAATGAAAGAATGAAATGTATGTTTTATGGCTGGGGAAAAAGGTGGAGAAGAAAATGAAATGTGTGCTTTCTGGCTGAGAAAAAAAGAGAGGAGAAAAACAAGATGCTAGTGCGGTTAGTGGCATAGCTGCTTACACTGAAGTTTGCATGTTTGCGTAGTAAGTGAACATATATAAGAAGACTGTAATCGATAATTGTAACATCCCAAAATTTACCTTAAAATATTATTTTATTGTTATTTGTGAATTTTGTGATTTTTCTAAATTTATTGGATTTTTCTGAAATTTATTTAAAATTAAGTATATTGGCCTTTTGATAAAACTAATTAATTATAGATAAAATTAATATAAAGTTTGACTAAAAATATTTTATTTGACTTCAAAATATCTCAAAATATTTTTGAGATTTTTCTTGGAATTTTTCTAATGTTTTATCTACTCTAAACTAATTAGTTTATTTAATGGAATTATTTTAAAAGAAAATTCGGGGAAATTCGGGGGAACAGTATTGGGCTTAGCCCAGCACTATGCGGCCCAACCACTTCCCGTCGCTGGCCCGATAGACCTGGCCGAATCGCAAGCCGTTGATTTGAAATCGGACGGCAGAGGTGTGAAGATGAGTTAGGTTAACCCTAATGCGTGTGCGCCGTTAGATTTGAATCGCTCGGTGTAGATCGGATCATGACTATTCGGATCATCTCCGATCTAGGCCGTTAATCCGCGACAGGTGGATAAGATCGTGATGCGTCGCGCTGAATCGTGGCCGTTCACCCTCGATCGAACGGTGTGGAGTTGTCGTCTCCGACCGAGACCCGGAGTCCACTGCCAGCACGTTTTTGCCGCCGCGTCGGTTGGGTTTCCCAGCCTTGTATGCGACCTTCGAGACCGCTATTTAAGGCGTCGTCCGCACCCTGAGGATCGTCGTTCCAGGACGCATCCGTAGCCCTAGCTAAAGTCGCATGTGCTGCTGTAGCTTACCGGAGTTCGAGACGCGTCGCCACTCATTTTCACGCCGTTGTGCCGCCGTCGAGCCGTTCAACGCTGCACTAGTTCCGGATCCAGATTCGCCGATCCGCGACGCCTCACATCCATGAGGTTTCATCGCCGTACCATCGCTGGAATGCCGCTACCAAGGTCTTCTTCCTCAGCCACGGTGAAATCTCATCGACGTGCTGCCATCAACGCTGGAAGAGCTCACTACCGTCCGATCTGTCACGGAGGAGTAGGATCGTGCCACGTCGTTGGACGATTCGGTTCAAACGCAGGTAAGCTTGTACGTCTGATGCGCTTCGTGCGGTCTTGATCATGCCATGTTAGTGCACGTTGTGGAATCTCTTTAGCACCTGTGGAGCGTTGGATCAAATCCAATGGTTAAGATCTAGTTCTCCCTCAGTCGTTCGCTTGATCGTGAGTGAACCAGATCGCTCCAACCGTTGTGCCAATGAGGCTGTGACGCGTGGCACCATGCGCTGCACTGGCGTCGAGCTGATGTCATCACGTGACGTCGGCGATGATATCAGTGGGCTCACAGCATAGTGTCATGAGTCCACGGTGGACCGAGTTCACGGCACAGTGCCGAGCCACATGGCATGCTCTGATTGGTTCGGTTCGGTGTTGACGTCATGACGACACAACAAAGCGAATTTTTAATATAAAAATAATTCGGTTTAATGTTTTGTTTTCTAATTTTCTGATATTTAGATTTTTGAATCTTTCATGAGCCTGTTCTCCCTCATACGAGCTTCGATTGGGGTGGTTCAAAATTTTAAAAAAAAATTAAAATTGAGATCTATTTAATGGTGAATTTTATTGGATTTTTAGAGTTTATTTGCTCTTTGTTTTAGTGTTTATTTGGTTTTCTCTTTTGTTTCGCGTAGACGTTAAGTTGCGCGACACATCCGAGGAAGATTCGTCAACCCAAGAGTACGTTCCAGAACAAGATCAAGACCTTTTCCATGGCAAATTATGCTTTTATCATGCTGAACACATGTTTATAAAACTGCTATATTGTTTTTACCCTATTGCATATTATTTCATGTATACAATTATTTTAAATTAAATTGGGACTTAGCTAATCTACCAATTTGATCTATACCTTACCTTGTCATTTGTACACTATAATTTATTTGTCACCCTAGATTGGTTCACTATAGTTGGTTAATACTAAAATCAACATGGGATGATTTGACCGTGTTAGTATGCTTAACCATACCACGTCATCATATATACTTGAATCATCAATGTTTAATCTTGATTAATGGAATATATAACATGTTAATGAATTGGTGTGTCAGGTGTTGTCACACGATGAGATTGAGTTATTGTGGCGAGGGATGTCACACAACGATGTTGAATTGTTGATGGCATGTGGTGCTTGGTAATCAACTAGGGTGGTAATCATTTAGATTAGGGCAAGTGGCAAGGGGCAGTGTGCCAAGGTGGGTCAAAGGGCAGAGGGTATGTGAAAGTCTTGCCCTAGTCATCTTAAGGACTTAACCTTGCAAGCTTTTGACCTGAGTCAATCATGCAACCACATATCTGGTATGGGACAGCCTAGTTGATTAATTTGCAATGTCTTAGCTTCGGTACTATACCAGTGGTAGGAGTGAGGCTTTGATTGTGGTAACTAGTTCCTTCATAGATTAACTCACATGGCGCAAGAGGGGGGCCTGGATGTGGTAACCAGTCCCACCAGTGTTGAAACCTTGACGGGTAGTACTGGGTTAAGGCATAGCATTGTAAAGGTTTTGTTATAATTACACGCCTTTGTAGTGTATGGTTGTATCATGTGAGGAAAGTGCATAACCTCTGTAGACTGTAAATCTACTCGGATTGTTGTGCTCACGGTATTGAGCATAGCTTGGAAATTACAGTCAAGGGTTAGTTTTTAATTAAATGGAAACTTGGCTGGGATGGCAGGTTGCCATATGGAAGGTTGGAAACTTGACTTATGATTGAAAACTTGGTTTACTTGAGAAATACTGAAATTACTATTTACTGTTATTTGTTTTATTGCCTTTACAATCTATATATCGTACTTGTTCATAAATACTGTTTTATTGCAAAATAGCCATGATAGCCTTTTTTCTTTGGAATAAGCCTTGCATATAGTTACATAGAATTGCATTATGTGCATAACTTGTTGAGTGCTTTCAAGTACTCACCCTTGCCAATAATCACGATCAATAGTTGAGGAGTCTACACCTTTGTTAGAGAAGGATTACCAAGAGGACACGAGTAATTAGGGTTCGAGCCTAGTCAATTGCCGGTGGTAAACTGATAGGTAGTCTACGTCTTTTATTTTCCGCTACTATGTCTTAGTTTTTATTTCAAGTTAGTCTTGTGTGGCTTATTAATGTAAGTTGGTCATAAGATCATACACTTAGTTATATTCAATAAATAGAGTCTTATTATTATTACCGTTGTGTATGATGTGATATTTACCAATGTTGAGCCTGTGTCAACTAGCGTGACCCTGGACTAGTGTGGTAAACACAGAGGGTCCGAATTAGTGAATTCGGGTCCCGACAATAAACATCTTTCTGTAACTAACCCTGACTGTACTTAAATCATGAAGGGAAAACTTTCGCAATTTATGTATGTTTTTTGGAATGTAATCATTTGGTCCTCTTGGCATGTCAATATGAATAGTATATAAAATTAAGTGCATGACAAATTCTATGTGGTTCCTTTTGTGTGATATTGTTGGCATGCAACATAACATGAAGTGAAGGTTGGTTCATATAAAATATAGTTGGCATGTAAAACATGACAAGAAGTTCTGTGTGTGTGTGTGTGTGATTGTCTTCTGTGTCTAGATACAAGCAGTTAACATGTGATAAAGGTAAATTTTTAGAATGCCAAGTTCAACTCTTGACATGAAGCAACTAGGCTCAACATTTAACATTGTCAGGTCTTAGATAACCAACTGAACACATAAGCACAAAAGGTTAACATGTTCAACACTGAACAAAGGAAAGGTAGAAGATTCAGATCACATGTAGCATTAAGACATCTGATCCTGTAGTACGTCGAGTCTTAGACTTTCCCTTGCTACTTCTTCTTTTGGCTAGTGTGAAAAGCTTTCCTTTGCTCCATTGCTCTTCTTGGTAGGTGCCTTAGAGGGATTTTTTTTATGGTGAAGTCCTTGTACCACTCTTGTTTTTTGTCATAGCTTTGTCAGGTGGCTTAGATGGAGAAGCCCTTGAAGTAATGCTTTCTCTGCTTTCTCTCCTTCTCATTGCCCTTGACTTGGTGGTGTTTGCTAGTGTCTCTCTCTTCCTAAAATTTGCAATAGTTTTTACAGATTAAATTAAGTCAATTATGAGACAACAAGCTGTAATTAGTTAGTACAAAATTTGAAGAAGTTCACAGACAAAATTAAGTTAATTATGGCATCGCCGAGACACAAGTGAGTTATGACTACGACTCATATGGCCACTACGACTACGTCATCCCAGAAGCTCGTGTACAACCTCCGACCCAATGGATCTATGAGTGGTAAGACTCCGAATTTTATACCATGTTGTACCAACAGTGGCAAACAGCTAGCCCATGGACGGGGCAAAGCTGACACCAATACAAGACGAAATTGCTAGCTATATGAGAATTGGTGATGATGTCCATAGAGGAGTATATCATAGCCATCTAAGTGTACAGCCAACAATATTGCCCATAGCCTCAAAAGTAATATTTCATTTGTATGTTTTATGTTATTGCAACTCGATTTTTTACTAAATAGTATTCATGTAGGTCCAACATGACGTATGTGTGATAATAGAAGGACGACGAAGCTATGCCAGCTAGAACATTCATTTTTTGTGAGAAATATTGATTGCAAATGTCATATGCCATGGTATTGAAATGAATGTTATTCAATTGTGGACTTGTTGGATTATATTGTGAATGCTATTCAAACGAAATGTTATTTATTGAGATATTTTTGCTGAATGCCTAATTTAAAACTTCAGATTGTCTAAAATATAGCAAAGGTCGTGCCGAAATTTTTCATATTGTTTCATATTTTTTCATACTTGTGCTATTATTGCAAAATGTATACTTTACAACTTGACGTTGTCTGAAAATATAGGAAAGCTGGAAAGGTTATACCGGAATTTTGTCCTATTTTTATATACATTTCTAACGTTTTTCCTGATTTTTTTGGGCCTTTATCGGCTCTTTACAAATTTTCCAACATTTTTTGCAATTTTTCCTTGATTTTCTCCATTTTTCATTCGGTTCCCGATTTTCCGTTATTATTGCCGATAATAGCTACTTACCGGTCAATTATCGACCGATTTTCATGTTTTTTTCCCCGGTGTGACCGCCAATTTCAAAACGGTTTGACTCTGCAAACCTTTCAATTTTCTCCCGTATTCGAGCGATAGTCGACGAAAATCGCTACCGGCAATACTTCGATTTTTAACACGAAGACGGTATTGTTCGAAACAGAGCTTTTAAGCCGTACTAACTGGGCCAGCCTTCCAACTCAAACGGCCGGACGCGCGAGGAGCGATCCGTCCTGGCAAGACGCTAGGACCTACACGTTGAGCAGCGGCGTCCGTGCTAGTTGCCACTGCTGCGGTGCTTCCCCCTACCACCGTGCCTAGGCCGTACTCGTGCGCGCTGCGGAGAAACCATGGGCCGCTCGGTCTCCTCTTCCTCCTGCCGAAACCTACCCGCAATCCACGCCGTGCCCGGGTGCCGCGCCACACCGCACCGGACTACCTTCCATGCCAAATTGCCAGGGGCGCACTGTCCAGTCTGTCCTCGCGCCCGCCCGGCGATGGTTCAAGCCAAGCCGTCGGCTCTTAAAACCGTAATGGCAGCGCTGCACGACGGTGAAATTTCGCCGATCAGCCAGCGCAACGGTCTACATGCTATCTTCTAGACTACTGCCCAGTGCCCACCGCTCTCCTCTGACTCCTGATGCCTGTAAACGATGTATCAATCTTCTGCCAAGGCAGAAAAATAACTTTTGGACCGTAAGTAGTCCTAGCCATATAGGCTATAGCGGATGAATTTTCCAAGGAATGCAACAGGTTTTGAAATGGTCAATATTCTATTAGGGATAGAAAAGCACACAAAATCGAGATTTTAATGTAAAAAAATCCTTACGAAAAAAAAACCACAAAGATAAATCCACTATAATCGTTCGAGATTGCATGTACATGGGGATGACTTTAAGTAGTCGGATTGAATCCGAGTCTTAAAAGATAAGGACTCCTATATTTTGATATTTGAGAAACCATAAATATCTTTAACAAATATCCCATTAACTCAAAACCTACAGTAAAATTATCTCCGAAAAGAAAGACTGGAACAGTCTAATCCAAACATTTCTTGTGAAGCAAAATTGAGCAAACCACCAGTAGATTCAAACACAGCTATCAACAAAGCAGACGAAGAAATTTGGGTCTTCAACAATTCATAACCCTATTAAAGTCTGAGTCTATGCAACTGACCTCCTGAAACAAATGCTCATCACCTGTGGCGTTTGATAGATAACGAAGAACTCATCATGGATATTTGATATGTTCCACCTGAAATATAAAATTAGACAAATAATGCTTATTAAAAAAGCAACTTGCATATGTAGCCATCACATACGTCAAACTGCATACTAAAATTCTATGACATAGTTGAAACTGCTTCTATAAAACTGTGAAGACGAAGAAAAACTATAGTATCATCGATAGAGTATAAATTACAGTAGACCTCTTATATCGAGTTACGATAACTGAACAACGTTGTAATATCTACGTAGAAACAAACTCTTTGCACTTCAAACATTCATCTCGAATTGATATTTGAGCAAAACCACTACTTTTCAACAGCAAAACACTAGAAAGTATATTGCTAGCTACTATCATAATTCATCAAATTTTAAATTCAGTTATCTCCTTAATTAAAATTATTTTTTTAAACCAGCAGCAAATAGCAGTGGCCCCTCCCAGAGCCGCGATGAACTGCACTAGGAACATGGATCTTCGGGAAATCTTCATGTAGTGGCCAACCTTGAAGTCGGTAAAGAAGGAGACGGCCTGGTTCATGCTAATGTAGCCGTAGACCTTGAAGCACACGTTGGCGGCCAGCCCGTTGGACGACGAGGAAGCGGCTTGCGGCGCTACTAGGCGCTCCTTGCAGGACGCGCTCCGCGAGGCGGCGTTCGGCTACTGCGACCTCAAGAAGCTCGAGGCCTCCTCGTTCCGCGACGACTCCCTGTAGCCTTGCGCGGCCGCCCTCAAGAAGATGCAGGCCCTCTTCGAGAAGTAAGCAATCAAATACTCCACCGCGCAAGCCCTCACAATGTCAGTTTGGCCCTCACGTGTGTGCGGCTACCAACAACGGCGTGCAGGTTGGAGCACGGCGTGTACAACCTCGCCCGCATCCGTGACGCGCCACGAGCAGGTACAGCCGGTTCCGGATCCCCTGGGAGCGGAGGAAGAGGGCCCATCGGCGATGGGAGCTGCACGGAGACGACGACGACGATTGAAACACCTGTTGGAACATAAAAAAACAACAACACAGAACGTATTTTGACGCCGCATAAATAAGCTGCGACTTTACTGATTTCTTATTCACTATTTATACCTAAGCAATACAGAGTTTGATTCTTCATCTACCAATGAAAAAAATGAAATCGAAACTGACTTCCTGCTACTCTACCAATACGACTTACTATTGCTCTTTTTGACAACACACGTTGGACGGACTCAAAACCGAGTAAAATATAAACTGCATATCCGAATATAAAACCATGCAAATAGACTCGGACTCTGAACCTACCTACTTTAACGTGTCAAGATTAATATGCAACATTCACCCCCCCTAATTTTGACACACCTCTTCGCAAATCGACGTCCGATCTTCCGACACATCTCTAAGGAGTTTCGACTTCTTGCTGGTCATACCACCGGTGACACACCTCGTCGGCGATTACAACCTTTTGAGGCAGCTCCAACTATCTTTTCACCGGTAACACAACTTAATGGCGACGCAGACTTGCATTAGAGCTTACCCATGAGAGAACTTGAACATACCTACAAGAACTCTTATGCGCGCACACATATAGAACGACGACCACACCTCCTCTTGGTACACGCAACGGCTTCTTTTTTATCTTCTTGTGCAACATGATCTCTTCTGATGCGTACGACATCTCTGAAGGAACTCGCACGTATACATTTATTTTGTGGACACAACTCACGTAAGAACTCATTTTTTTTCCTTCACAACCGACCACACGGGAGACAAGTGCTTCACTGCAAGAAGTTAAACTCCTCACGCTCACATGCATGCATGACCAGCAGACCAGGGAGCATCAACACACGTGGTCATCTTTTTTTCTTCTATGTCATGGCCGCCCGAGGGGCCGAGGCAGAGCCAGCAGAATTGCTTGCCTCACGGCGGCGAGCACGTCATGTGCATGCAACCCTCGTTCTTCTCGATGGGGCGCTTGCACTCGGAGCACGGCTTGTACTGCTCGCGCACCTCTTGCCTTCATGGATGACCGGTGCCGTTGGACACCTGCGAGATGGTGCTTCCTCGGGTGCCGCCCTTGAGAGTTTTCTCCTTCTGGAGGGTAGCGAGTTGATCCAAAATTTTAGACTCTGATACCAATTGTTGGAATATATAAAAAAACAAAAAATGTATTTTGGTGCCGCACAAACAAGCTGCAATTTTTCTGATTTCTTATTCACTATTTATACCTAGCAATACAAAGTTTGATTCTTCATCTACCAATGCAAAAAACGAAACCGAAACTGACTTCCTGCTACTCTACCAATACGACTTACTATTGCTCTTTCTGACAACACACGCTGGACAGACTCAAAACCGGGTAGAATACAAACTGCATATCCGAATACAAAACTATGCAAAACAGACTCGGACTCTGAACCTACCTACTTTAACGTGTCAAGATTATTATGCAACAACACCCAGATACGCCGTGTGATGTGCCGCCGTGTGATGGCCGCCCTAGGAGTCGCTCCCTCCCAGGGCAACGGCTTGATATAAAACCCTAAGCTCTGATACTACTTATTAGAGTTGGAAAATCAAAATTTTAACGTGGAAAAACCCTTGCTAAAAAAACTAACGGAGCTAAATCCACTATAATCACTCAAAATTACATATACATGGGGCAACTTTAAATAGTCGGATTGAGATAAGGACTCCAATATTTAGATATTTGAGGAACTGTGAATATCTCTAACATATTCAATCGCAGCCAAACCATCTCAAAATGGTAACACACAGAAAGAGGCGCAAACAAAATTTAGTCAACAGATATAGCAAGAGGTACACTGGATACGAGTTTGTTGAACTTCAATCACTGATAGAATCGTAACCATTGACTGTACTGTACATGATCATTTGTATGCTTCACAGCTTTCTCAATGAGCCAGATATTATTTATCTCCGATGAGCATTGTATCTTACTCTATATATTTCACCTTTCTGTCGTTGCAGGTCAGTAAAATTGCAACAAACAAGCCTCAGGACAGAGTCTTGAAATGCTTTGTGAATCTTCATGTAGTTTCTCCGAACCAGCAAGTGAAGAATGTGAAAGATCGAAAAAGGCGACTAGAGGGGGGTGAATAGGAGCCAAATAAAATTTTCGAATAAACTCTCCCCCTAAAATTCAAACCACCAAAAGACCAGAAAAAAACTGCACTGGTCGGGTATTTCTGGTCGGATGAACAGTACCCCCGACCTACAGAGGTCGGATGAACAGTACTCGGAATGAATAGTGTTCGGGTGAACAGTAACCCCGACCTGCACTGGTCGGATGAACAGTACCCCCGACCTGCGGAGGTCGGATGAACAATACTCGGGTGAATAGTGTTCGGGTGAACAGAAAAATCAGCACGATCTCAAAAACAGAAATCGATGTAACTTTTGATCGGTGATCCAAAAGCAGTGAAAATTGGTGTGCACCTCCCAAAGGATGTCAGAACCTATTTCAATCAACAATCGAAGGAATTAATACCAAGGTTCCGTCCTTTTCGGTTTAACAAATGCAACACCAAAACAGAGTCACGAACACAAACTTCACCCCTAACTTGTGGTGGGAGTTGATGGTCGAAATCCTTGGATGACTCTCCACAAATCATAGCAAGTAAGTACACGAAGAAACAACCCTTCAAACAAATAGAAACACTATCGAAAACTAGGCACGTAAATTGGTTTCTTGCAAAAGCTGAATAGAAGAGGTTGTAGATTGCCTAGATGATTGGGATATGATCTATAGAAGATTCATCCAGCAATCTTTCATCCTTGGCAACAAGAACCAGAAGCCAATCAAGACTAAAGAACTGCAAGACACACGTTTACGCACTTTAAGAACACACAGATTTACTAACTTGCAACAAGAATGCAAGGATTGCCTAGATGATTGAAAGCACCAAGTCCAGAGAAGAGTTCATCAATCATGAATTTCAACAAAGACTCAATAGCATGTAGAAGGAGATGAGGCAAATCCAAATTACGTAAAGTAAATTGCAAGTAAGTAAATGCGGAATTTAGATAACAAAATTTAAGTGCGTAATGTATACACGTAAGAGAAATGAAACAAGAATATAAATGAAGAACATTTCATTTCTGGAAGGGAGGTTTACAAAGCCTCACAACAAAGTGGGCAAAACTCAAATGAGCAGCAAAAATCTCAGAACCTTCAAAGAGGGGAGGCTGCCCCTACCCCTCTATTTATAGTGACCTGGGATCAATTCCCACCTTTGGATGTCCTGCTTCAATCCTAAGCTAACATCCAAGAGCCAGGATTTGATCCTTACACATCACTCTCAACAACTCTCAACTACTCACGTAGACTTTCCTCACTGCTCACCCCAAGGAGACACCCTCTCCTGTCTATTCATAGCGGACTTGGAACACCTACCACCCTTGGATGAGCCTCTAAACCCTAGAGCACTCCATCAAGGGTGGGATTTTACCCACTCACAAAGCTATGCATGGGCTCACCCAAACCCAACAACACAACGGGTTTTGCACGCTTTTCGAATCATACTAACTTGACCCGCTTCTCTATCTTCGACCGCGATCCAACGGTCCTCCTAGATCGAGCAGCTCCAAGTTAGCATCTCATCCATTCCTTTGTCTTCTCGGCTTGCGGCTACTCACGGCCTCAGTCATCTTTGGCGACACCTTGATCATCCGGACCTCGGCTCTCCCGGCCTAGTCACGATCCCCTTCGCCTCACCATGACCTAGCTCCAAAGTCCTGCAACCATCATAGACAAGGAAACCACATCACATAGCAATGTCCAACAACACATATCCATCTCAACAGACAGATATACACTACGCTGACCAGCAAAACCCCGACCACACGTGGTCTGACCACTGGTCTCCATCCCGACCAACCATGGTCTGACCACTGGTTTCCATCCCGACCAACCATGGTCTAACCACTGGTCTCCATCCCGACCACTCAAGGTCGGACGACCCAACCACTCGGGGTCGGACGACTGGTCTCCGACCAGCCAAAGCCCCGACCACTCAGGTCGGACGACCCGACCACTCGGGGTCGAACGACTGGTCTCCAACCAGCCAAAGCCCCGACCACTCAGGTCGGACGACCCAACCACTCGGGGTCGGACGACTGGTCTCCGACCAGCCACAGCTCAGACCTCTCAGGACGGACGACCCGACCACTCGGGGTCGGACGACTGGTCTCCAACCAGCCAAAGCCCAGACCTCTCAGGTCGGACGACCCGACCACTCGGGGTCGGACGACTGGTCTGCAACACAGCCAAAGCCCCGACCACTCAGGTCGGACGACCCGACCACTCGGGGTCGGACGACTGGTCTCCAACCAGCCAAAGCCCAGACCTCTCAGGTCGGACGACCCGACCACTCGGGGTCGGACGACTGGTCTGCAACACAGCCAAAGCCCCGACCACTCAGGTCGGACGACCCGACCACTCGGGGTCGGACGACTGGTCTCCAACCAGTAACTCAAATTGCTCTAGCTCGAAAAACAATCCAAATCAAACTCAACCTTGAGCACACCTTGCTCAAATAAAATCAAATACTCATCACAAACATGGATGGACCTCCACATGGTCCTTCAGAATGCCAAGTTATTCCCATCCATTTAAGTGCCGGCGCCGTTCTGAACAACAGCTTCACAAAATCAACTTCATGTTCAGCTCCTCTGAAATTCAAGATTTTTACTTCTTCAAGAGCCTTCATCAAAATGTCCTGAGCTCTCCAGCTTGATGGCTGATCACAGATGCAATTCGGTGAGCAAGCATTGTGCACCTGAAATGAAAAAAATAGTTAAGTATACTTCAAATAATACAAACAGAACAAAAATGAAAGACATAGGTGAAACTGATCAGGTGCAGTGTAAAAGCTTCACTACGTGTTACACATAATACAAGGAATGGTGAAAGCAACCATTTTAATCCAAGGGTGACCCTACTAACTGTGTGTCTTTGTATTAAGGTAGAAAATAGCAAAATACAATGTTATTTTCTAAGGTGACTATTACAAGAACTAGCAACCGACATTTGTTAATCTAGTTCAGTCATTTCAAACAAATTCTTAGGCATGAAATCTAGACTACAATGCATAAAATATTTCTCTATTATTGAACAACTGGTACCACCAAGCTTGCCCATTCTTAGGCATGACAATGTTATTGATAATCATAAAGTGAAAATTGTTTGCACAGAGGATGGAAATTTCAGCCAGTGCAGAATCGACATAAAATCTTTGATGTAGGGAATTAAAATTCTTTCCAAAGTGCAAGGCGATTTTGAGGAATAGAAACTACTACTGTACCAAGTCTCCCGTTACATTTCTTGCAGTTCTATTACAGAGAGGACAAAAGCTAAGAAATGCTCGTAGAAAGATATACATGATAATATAACTAGACAAGACCTTATTACGACTCCAACTAAATCTCATCACCAGCTTCATTTATTTATGTTATGATGCTAGAGCATGGTTCTCTCCTATAAATTTTGACTTGCAATATGTTGGTTGTGCTTAATGTATCTATCTTCTGCTAGTCTAAACTCTAAACATAGAATGGAAATTAGTTAAAGTCCTACAGCCAACGTACTTCCTGTTCGTGCACGCTGTTTGACACCAGTTGTAATTTCTGTACCACTTCCGCCATTAATTATTATGTTCAGTCTCACAAATTCGTAAGAAAATCAGAATTTCTTGCCATAATTAGTAGTGCATATATGCACATATATTGTAGCCAAAGGATGTTGAAAATACAATTTGTTGAAATCTACTTCACATGAACAATAGAATACTGTATATTACAAGCAAAGGGCATAATTACCTCCATCTCCCCTTTGAATTTTAAGTTCAGCTCCCTTATACCAGTACACAACATAAGCAAAGGCAATACACTAACTCCAAAAACATGTCCATTTGTCTGTACCAATAAGGTTAAGATCATAATGTCAGGTAGGTTGGTTATGTCTTCCATCAAGAGCAGCAAGCTATCTTCGTCCTGCAAATTCATTGGATGCCAACAAAGGTGAGATAATACTACACGATGAGGTAAAAGAATTAAATATATATCATACATGAAAAGTGGAAAAACTACAGCAGCGTCTAACTTTTAGACTTCGCTTGCAAACTAAATGAGGAACCTTGCATGTGTACACATGATCCTAGCCGCTCATTTTCAAATGAAGGCAATGTGTGTGGCCACATCGTTCATGTTTTTCCCCTTGATGTCTATAGAAGCATAGGTTTTTTTAACGCTTGGACTTTAGTGATTTCGTTTGATCAAAATCGTGCGGATCTCATCAACTCCATTTCCCCGTATGTAAAATTCCCTCACCATCTCTTACCTGGTCTGATGAAGATATTCATGCATCCAGTACTGTCCGATTCAATATCTTAATTAACTGAAAAGAATTACTAAGCCACATCAAATATCAACAGGTTAATTTGTTCCGTAGTCAATTTTCTTTATTATATGATAATAGTATACTACCTAATAGCAGATCATTGCTTGTTGATAGGTACAAAGAATGGTCAAATATCAATTTAGAATCAAATTGCATCAATATATCATAGTGGAACTCAAAGGGAAGTGAGGAAGGATGGGAGTCACGTAAAAAGATTACAAGGCAACATGGGCCACTCAATGGGCTAAGCCCACTCGACCAAGAGAGGAGGCTCATGGATCCAAGTGGGAAGCAATACCACTTTACTAAGGTGAAGGAGACAAGACCCTAGCCTAATTTGGACAAAAGAAGAAAGGAAAGAAAGAGATAATGTCGTATTGGATTTGAAGAGCAAAATAACCCAATTCGGAATATCAGACCAATCGGACTTAAAAAAGCATAATCTTACATATGGACTCCAATTGCAGTGTCTTTGTACTTGTTTGAATGCTTGAAACATCATCTTTATTTCACTTCATTATGAGATGGCCAGAATCAGCCTCTTTCTATCTGTAAATTGGTGAATAAGTAATAGCTTACAGATTGGTTGAATTAGATTAGAAATTGAGTTAGAGATAGAATCTAAAAAGGGTGGGACTCATCGTGACCGGCCCTAAGCCAAGTTATACGCCGCCTCAGTGTCTTTTATATATTTGTGTTGTTCTCTATGTAAACTAAGACCACGTTATTTTTAAGATAGCTTATATTGCTTATTCTCGGGCTTATGCTACGCGTTTCTTTTGGGAATTGGCGATTTTCTTGGGAATACCTTCGTTGTTCTTGTGATTTCTTCATGTGATTGTAGGAACCATGCGTCTAGGGCTAGAAAAAAATCTCATTGGTGGGGCTTGTTGACTTGGTTCAAAATTACTTCAATTACACTCGTTCATTGGTTAAATATTAAAATGAGTTAATTTTGAATGAAATTGGATTTTGCTCTGGCTCAGTTCGGCTTGGCTCGTTAGCTCAATTCTAAAAATACTTCCAAACTATAAATAAAATGTTATTAAATCAAACTATGTTAATTTCGAAAAAAAACTCGAAAAAACGAGGACTTGACTCAATTTCCACCCCTACATGCGTCTACTTCTTGCGTGGTCGAGTAGACGCAGATCACGAGCGTGTTCTTAGGCGAATTCATTTATCGCAGGTTGTTGTATTGAGACAATGGTTAACGTCATCGTGTTCTCAAGATTCACGGATCCAAAATTATCATTAATCCTACGTCATAAAGATCAGACATCCTGTATCATAGTTCTAATTAATGTTCATGTTGACATTTGCTAACCCATGACCAGCACCACCGTCCTTCGAGCCTGCAGTCGAAAACGCTACTGCTGCCTCATCCACCACTACCCACAATCACGATGTCTAACGTAGATCTTCTTATTCTTATTACATTTATTTATCTTTTCTACCTTTAACAACAGACAGAGCAATTTGAGCGGGTGTGACTAAAATACTAGATTTATTAACGCCATCGCCAAAGTTTAAAAAAATTTACTGCAGTTATCCCATCTTTTGTGACAGGAGGGAACAGCAGCCAGGCTAAAAACTACTGTATTCCTCTTTCTTGGATTTAGAAATTAGGCTCAGAATCCTAAATCCAGATATTAAAGGAACGTTTACAACGCAGAAATATCACAAAAAATAGTTCAATTACCGTAGAAAACAGAAATAGATTTTACATAACCTCCCTACTTAATTGGAATGCAAATTCTACCTCAATTCTGTCAGAATTAATAGACAAGTAGATAATTCCGAGCCCGAAACCCTGGAATCGTGTGGAATTGAGCGCGCCCTCCCCGTCTCCCCGAGTGGCGGCTACAGGTATGACCTCCCTCCACCCTCCCTTCTTCGTCCTCTCCGGTGGCGCCCCCATCGTCTCCGGCGGCACACTGAGTTTCTAACCCCTTTCGCTCCACTCGCGGGCCACCCTCCACTTCATTCATCGGACAAAAATCTCTTCTCCTATGTTAACCCTACCCGCTGCCCTCATCCATCCTCCCCGCCAGTCGTCACCACCCCAAATGGCAGCCACTGCACCTAGTCCGGCAGCCCCCTCGCCGGCTCCGGCCATCCATTTCTACCTCCAACTTCCACACGCCCCTCCGCCTGCCCCGCGTGCCGGACGCGACTCTGCGTCTCTGCCTTGCCTTGCTCGATGCTTTCCCCTTTAACTGTGCTGTTCAATCTTGGAATGATTGGGATGTTCCTCTGTGCAGGGCACAGTACACAGGTGCCTCGACTTTTTCCCTAATTCCCGTGGAAGAACCAAGAAGCCAACCAACTCCGTCCAAGGTGCAAGGTATGTTGCAACATCCCTGGTGCTTGTTGCTAGCTTGTTAGAGCCAGGCTAATGCTGTTGTAAAAAAAATGTTTATTAGTGTCAAAGTCAATATGAAAGAAAGATTTCATCTTTGACATCCAAAGCCTATAAGCCATTAAGCCAAGGCTCTATGCATGAGTAGGATGCAGGCCTAACCAAAAGATCTAATAATATACTTCCTTGTGGTTCTCTGAATTTAGCATAGTTGATCTTGCGGTGCTATGGATGCAAGCAAGGGAAATAAGAAATCGAGGGGTTACCTTACTTGGACGGACCACATGGACCGAACTCTTCTGGATGTTCTTGTCGAGCATCACAACAATGGCGACCGTATGGCAAATGGATGGAAGCCACATGTATACACTGCGGCAGTGAAAAATGTGCAAGAGAAGTGCAATGTGAGGATCACAAAGGATCACGTGCTGTCAAGATGCAAGACATTTGACAAGCATTGCAGTATTGTTAGCAAGATACTCGCTCATGCTGGATTTGGATGGGATCAGGACAAGAACAGGCTCGTGATTCACAATGAGGATGCCTGGACGAGATACATAGAGGTGGGGGCAAATGCATTCGTTTTTGTTAGTCTCCCACTGGAATACGTTCAACTAGCATATGATTCAAATTTGATGATTATTTTGCAGAAAAACAAAGCAGCTGCTTGCTATAGAAATAAAGTTATCATGAACTGGGACGCAATAAGTCTAATATTCTCCAAAGATTATGCCACAAGCGAAGATGATAGCACAGGTGCTGAGAATGCCCAAGAAATGGCATTGAAGCGTGCTGAAGATGTTCGCGAGCTAACTCAAAACTCACCTTCAACATCTGAACCTAGCAGTCCAGATCATGCTGCACCACCTGCATCGACTCAACCAAACCAACAAGGCAGGAGGAAGAGGTTTAGAACTAATGATGCACTCTTTTGCATGTCTGGGAAAAACAATAATTCATTTCAAATATCTATCAAATCAAATGAGTCTCTAGAGGAACCAAAGAATGTATCTCCTAAGGAAATCTTTGCGGCACTTAAAGAGATACCCAACTTAGGACGTGAGGATTTGCTGAGAGCCTATTGTATTCTCACTAGCAATGATCGCAAATTTGAGTGTCTTATGGCACTTCCAATGGACATGAGGAAGGATTGGTTGTTGATGGAAATTGGAAAGAAGTGAACCTCATTCAATTCCCATCATTATTCCATATTTGTCATTAGGCCTGGATCACTTGTTAGTATTGATAAACATGCAATTTCGTTCCTTAGCTGTCAGCTCTTCAATTTGCAACATTGTTACCCGTCTCTGTACATTTTGTTCAAGATATGTGCTACTGCCATAATGCTTCACTGTTCTGTTCAAGTAGTAATTTGCTAATTTCGTATGCTTGAGGTTATGTATGATTAGTATGTGTGAAGCTTCCTTATTTCCCATGTCCTTGTTATATGTTATTGTTATCGCCTTCAGCTACTTGGAGAAAACAAACACATCATGTTCTCAATTGCAAGTATATATGCATAGTATTTTCACTAAATGATAAGAAACTGCCAATAGTATATTGTTAGTTTTGAGGTATTAAAATAGCATTCCGGGTTTTTTTTATTGCCCTGCACAAACTCTACAAAAATGTACATCTAAATACAATTCGAAATTGGCCTGGAATTGCAATTCCATGTTACAATACAGGAATTGGAATTATAGGCTAATATCAATTCCAAATTTTCAATTCGAATTTTGAGGTCCCAACAGACACTTTGTGTATTCGCTTCTTATATCAAGTTCTCCTTTGTCATGTATTTAGTCTGCCTTCTGGTGCGAATGATCAATATGTACCTTTTCTTCTCCTAACCGCTTAGGAAGACGGCTGCAGATATCGTGGTTAATTCATCTTGCTTAAAAAGCTGAATCTAGCTGTCAGCAGATTGAGCTTCACCTGACAAAGATACAATCAACATTTCAGTACAAGCAAGATGTGCTATAAACTCCAAAAGATCTACAAAGTAAGACAAGTGCAAGAATCAAGGAAGTACTAACCTTCCATTGAGATTGAGAATTTAATAAAATCAGCAAAAACGTGCTGCTCCCATCAGCGATTAGTAACTAGTGTCTAAATCGGCTATGCAACCCTCGTGTGTTTCATACTTTCATGTATCTTAAAGCTGAACGGAGCATTTCTCTAGCTTTTCGATCAGGGGGGCACATCCTGATCTGATCATTTCTTCGTAGATAACAGGAACCTGTTAAATTATTGACAAACCACAAGGTCCACAACTTTAGATCATGGGTTTTCCCTACCAGAGCTTGCTGGTAATATCAAAGAGAACTAGTGGATTTACAACTTTATACAAGGTAGCAAGTTGCTGTTCCAATTATCCGCTTAGAAGGGAAGGCTAGAATATCAAATCAGATCAAATTTATTAGAACAACCATATGTGATTGCATGCACTTAATGAGCGGATAATATTTTGATCTGAGTTGTCTCCTCTTCATCATTGTAAGGAGAGATGTTATGCAAGAGTTTGCGCTTACCTTGTCAAACTGCTCAACACGGATCAGAGCTTTCATTAGTGTTGTGTATGTTATAACATCAGGCCTCAAACCCTGCAATATGACATGCAAAAGAAAGCAGACTTCTCTTGGGATCCGAATAAATTGCCGAGATGATGTGACAACAGAGAAGTAATAGGATGCAGGTCAGAGAACCGAGCTTTGGCTCGTTGGCCAGAGCATTGGGGTGGCACGCAGGCCACCCGGGTTCGAGCCTTGCTTGCCCGAGGGCTCACGGCGCTGTGCTCTTTTGTGTGGGGTGAGTGTGTGCGTGTAGGGTGTGTGCGTTCGTGTTTGTAACTCAGTGGTTTTTCTCTCCTTCTAGAGTAAATATCAGAGCTCTTGGCCATTTTTTTTATTAAAAAAGGATGCAGGTCAAGATAACAAGAGGGCAACACTAGAGGTGGGCACTGGGCCGGGCCATTTTGGGCCGGCACGAGGCCCGCCCGCCGACCAAGACGCCATCGTTCTAAGCGGGTCGGGCCGGCCCGACGGTTGTCCGTCGTCTGCGTCGGCCCGCCATTCGAACGCGGTGGGCCAAGACGGAAGTCTGGGCGTGCTCGGCAAGACGCCCGAAGAAACCATCCGTGCCTCTAAGACGCAGACGCCGACGGCGGCAGCCGCTTGGGCACGCGGCAGCGGGCCGCTCGCATATTCTTGGGCGGGCCTGACGAGAAAAAGGAGGGACGGAACGCAGGGCGGCGTGAAGGTGCTCTGAAGCAGCCTTGGCGGCGCGGCCGGCGTGCGGAGAAAAAGGAGGAAGGGGACGCGTCGCCATGGCCGCCTTGCCTGCGTGAAGGAGCTCGGGAGCAGTGGGGCGGCAGGGCTCCGAGAGCAGCAGGCGGTCAGGCGTGGCGAGGAGAAAGCGGGGCCTGGCCGGCGCGGCAAAGCAGGCGTGGCGCGCGGCGAAGTCGGGGCGGGAGCTCGAGAACGCGCGGAGAAAGCAGCGGGCCGGGCATGGCCGGGCGCGAGAGGCGGGCACGGCCGGGCGTGTCGCGACTCGCATGATGGGTGGCGGGGCCCGAGGAGGCGACGCGGCGACTCGAGGAGTCGCCAGCCTCTCAGCGCACGCGCCCGAGGCGAAAAAGAGAGGCGCCAGGCGATCAAGTCTCAATCAATCGGTCGGTTTTGAAAAAAGAGTGTAGCGCATGCGACGAGCGTCGAGTAATTTTAACGTCTCGCGGGAAAAATTATTCGAGGAAATCATATGTCTGAATTCAATGTCTCCCTCAACGTCTAATTGTCCCGCGGGAAAACAGAGAGAGGAAAAAGCTCGTTATCAGCGGGAAAACAGAGACTGAGAAGGAATCTGAAAGTACATCACGGGAAAAAATTGTTCGCGGGAATCACGCGTCATAATGACATGCGTTTGAGAAAAAGAGAACTGAAATGACGTAAAACATTGAACTCTCTGTGTGCATGCATGCAACCGAGGGAATCACGCGCGATTTTGAATGGACACGCTCACATTCGATAAAATCACGGGAAGAAAATCACGCGCCTGATGAATTTTAAGTTTTGAACGCAAAGAAGACAGCGATGTGATTGATTGATTCCATCATGCTCTCTTTAACGCAATTTTGAACGCGACAGCAGAACAACGGTCATTTCGCTGGACACACCATAAATACAGGGGATGGCTTGCATTTTCTCTGCACAACTCTCAACTCTCTTGCGCTCTCTCTTGCCCATTTTTTGCTCAGGCGCTCAGTACATTCTGCGCATCTCACTCTATTTGCTTGCATTTTTTTGCTCTCTCGTTGTGAAATAAAATGTTTCGCAAAAGCAAAAGCAGGAGAGCACGCCCGCGCTCTCCTAGTCCCCCTCGTCAGGATCAAGAGATCGATCCACGCCAACTCTCCCACAAAGATGGGAGACTACGGCATGGATGACCGTCATCTGGACGGCACGCACGGCATCGAGGATGCCTCATACACTCCGGATGCACCGAGCTCGGATGCCGCTACCTCGGTGCATGCGGGACGGGCGTCGGTATCCACACCGAACACGCAGCCCGACATATCCATGCAGCCAGCACGGGCGTCCATAGCCGGCAGTCGACGCGCGTGGTGCTGGCAACATATGGACGAACCGTCAAAGCTGTTGACGGACATGAGGTAGTGTATCTTTGTTTGCAAATCATCAATCTAAACTATCTCGCACGTGCATGTGGTGGTACAGTCATCTAAAGAGACACGCGGAGAATTGCTTGAGGAAGATATCGGCGGATGGAGGCGGGCGAGGCGTCTGAACACGGCTCAACTTCAACACCGACGGTTCGGTAAGCACATGAATATACAACGCCGGCGTAGCTAGAGAAGAAATTGCACGTTACATAGTTACAGAGGATCTTTCGCTTAGAACGGGTGAGAGCTCTAATTTTGAGAGAATGGTGCAACGTGGTTTTTGCCCTTAATACTGAACATGTTAGTAGAAGAACAACTACACGTGATGTTGTTAAAATGTTTACAACTAAACTAGAAATGTTAAAGCAGACCTTTATGACGCTTAGTTTTCATTCGCATTAACATCGATATATGGACTTCCTCTCACCAAAAGCAAAGATATATTAGTATTGTTGCGCACTATCTAGATGATGAGTGCGTACTAAATAAAGAGTTATAGGGTTTAGGCCAATCTCGAGTCACACAGGACATGCTATCGCTACCGTATACTTGAGGTTGTTAATGAATTTAAAATAGAAAGTAGAATTGTTTCCATTACTCTTGACAATGCATCGCCTAACACAACCGCTATCGAGCATCTCTCACCGCTACCGAGTCTTATATTGGAGGTTTTGTACTCCACCGAGATGCGTATGCCATATTATTAATCTCATTGTGCAGGCGGTATGCATGTAATGAAACCTACTTTGGAGGGCATACGTAATGCTATCGATTTTATTACTAATTCACCGTGAAGTTTGCCCAGTTCTCGAGTCTTGCAAGGCCAATAATATGAAACCAAGAAGATTCAACCTAGATATGAAGGTTAGATGGAACTCAACTTATACTATCTTTGCAGCGGTGCGAAGACTACGAGCACATTATCACCGTCTTCGTCAACCGCAATAATGGTGAGGTATTGGTTCTTGACGATTGGATAATTGCTAGTCATTTTCGTAATTTTTAAAAAAAATTACGACGCAACTAAAAATTATCCGGTGTTTATTACCCAACTTCTTGCTTAGTTATCGAGTGGCTTTGGCTTATTGCTAATGCTTTTAAAGAAAATAGAGATAATTATGTTTACGTTCCATTATAGAACCAATGGAGCAAAAAATTTAAAATATTTTCAAGCTATTCCACATTTGTACTATTTTCTTTGTCATTTTGGATCCTCGGAGAAAATTTTACGACTTGCGGACGCCTCTGCTGAGAATAGGTGAGACATTCGATCTTGATTTCTCGAGGCCTATACTCATGTTTATAATGAGTTTTTGAGTTTTCGACAAATACTACGAAGTTTGGCACGTAGTGAAGCACGAAGATCTACCTCAATAACGCAACAAGCACGAGGCGGTTCGATGGCTTCAAACATGTGGAAGAAGCTGAAAGGCAAATCGTCTGGTTCATCTTCCGAAACGTCGAGCAGACCACAATGGAATCCACGGGTAGAGATCAACCACTACCTCGACACGCCTTTCATGGAGTCCGAGCTTGACATGGACGAGAAAATCAACTTAACTTGCTTTTGTGGTGGAAGAATAATCAGCGTATTTACCCGTGCTATCCCATTTCGCACGGGATGTACTTACTGATTTCGGTGTCCCTTGTCTCGTCGGAATCCACTTTCGATTCGGTGGGAGGATACTTGAGCCAAGGAGGTCGTCTCACACGAGATGGTTGAGGCAATTACATGCCTCAAAGGCGGGAGCGTGCGATCGAGGACACAACATCGGCCGGAGGATCGAGGAGATCACGGACGCGTAGCGGACTTTGACAATCTCGACCTCGGGTAGTCTATGTATATAAATGTAATTATTGTACTCTTTTCCTTCACGGGGTACCCACACCGGGGTGTAAGGTTTTTAACGAGGCAGTAACTTTGTACATGTTCAAGATTTAATAAAATTTACTTCTTTCCCCCCCAATATTTGTGTCCTTTGCTAGCAATACCGATATCTACACAGGATGTTTCTTTCGCATGCTTTCATTTAGTCATTGCTTTGCGTGTACATTTCTTCTTGTCATTTATTTACTTACTTTGCTAATTTCTACAGAGATACACAAGAGAACGAATGCGTGTTCGCTAATAACGGTCTAATTAATTGGCAATCTACTGTAGCAAAACTGGAGCAATTACTGTAGCAAGACTGCAGCAATTCACTGTAGCAACAATAATGTAACAGTTTACTGTAGCAAGACCGTTTTATTAATCCGGACCGTCGATTCGCTCGATCCGACGGTTGGATGTCCATCAACTGCAAACTTGGCAGTCACTGCGACTGCCAAGGATCTGTGTCCATGCGTGTTGCTCGATTGTAGATTTACATATTTATTTAATCAAGGTGGCTATACATTCGCTGCACCGTAGCATCGTGTACGCACGCTACTACAAGCAAATTTGGGTCATTTCCTCTCGTCGCAATAGTGTAAATGGACCGGGCCTGGACCGACACGGCGCGGCCCGGCATGGTTCCGGCCCAAAGCACGATGGGCCTGTGCCAGGCCGGGCCGGCCCGGCACGACGCCCACCTCTAGGCCTTTCATGAACTGCAGCACGGAGAATGCTTCAACAACCCTTCTATCCTCACCAAAGGCATTAATCAATGAGTTGAGCACTACGGGGCTAGCCTCTAGGCCATCAGCTCTCATGGCCTTGACCACATTTAACGCATGGTCTGCTAAACCCTGGAGATGTTCCATGCACGAATAATAAGAACCAAAATTTTAATTTGATTATGTCAAATTCATTTAATCTGACACAGATGTTTATTGACATTGCAACGATAATTAGTACGCCACTGCAACAAAGCACTCTTTTCATATTGTATACGACTATACAAGTCAGGAAGAGGAAAACAGAAAATCGTAACATATAGTCCAAATTCGTCATCAGGTTGTGCAGGTTCTTATTAGTAGAAAAAAATACCGGCTAGCAAGAAGAAAAATTCAAAAGGTAATATAACATAGGCGTCAGATTTGCAGCAACACTTTCAGAGCTAGTTATCTAGGAAACTAAGCAGTAAGGAATATTCAAGGGAAGTCATAACTCATAACAAAAAGCCTACAGCGTAAAATTTCTTACCCTTTGGGCGTATGCATGACCAGGGCATGGTAGATGGTGGGCGATGGCTTCAGGCCGTCCGCTTTCATCGCCTCAATGCAATCAATTGCCTCCTTGTACCTGCCAGACCTCCCATACACATCCACGAGTGTAGTGTATGTGATGATGATGTTTGGTACCAAGCCCTGCTCCATCATCTCCGACAGCATTGCTTCTACACCCTCCCACCGCTCTTGTTCACCAAGCAAATTGATCATGATGTTATATGTGGTCGTGCCTGGTGGGCAGTTGCTTTCACGCATCTCCTCAAACAGCTCCATGGCACGGTCATGCCGCCCTCCCTTACGATGCGCATCAATGAGCGTGTTCCATGTGACAACATCCGGCTCGACCCCTTCTCCTCGCATCCGGTCGAATGCATCCATGGCGTGCCCAAGGCAGTTATACCTTCCAAGTGTATCTATCATGACATTGTAGAAATGCCGGTGTACCCCTCTCGCATGCATCTCCCGGAGCACCGCAAACGCCTTTCTGCCAATCTCCCCTTTCGCGGAACCCGGCGAGGATCCGGCTAAACACGTACGAGCTCGGTTTACACCATCGGGTTCCATCTCCTTGAGCAGTATCCTCGCGCTCTCCCACCGCAGAGCCCTTGTGTACGCGTCAACAAGCAGGCTGTACGTGGCCTCGTCCGGCGCAACTCCGCACTGTGACATTTCATCGAGCATCTGCTCGGCGTTTTTGAGTGACCCAGTCTTCACATGCCATTTGAGCAGCGCGTTGTACGCGCGTGTCCGTGGCTTTATCTCCCCCGCAAGGAAGAACTCGAGGAACAGCGCCTCAGCCTCGGCGACGCGACCCGCGGAGATGAGCGCGGTGACGGCATTGGACCGTGGCGTGAGCCCGATGGCCTGCGCGGAGGCAAGCAGCTCGAGCGCTGCGTCCGGGAGCACGGCCAGCGCGAAGGCGGAGATGAGGTCCGAGAAGAGCGGCGCGTCGAGCTCGAGGCGCGACCCCCTGAGGTCACCGAGAAGGCGCTCGAGGAGCGCGGCGTGGGGCGGGTCCCGCGTGTTGAGCAGCGACGCGACGAGGTGAGAGTAAGACGCGAGGTCCGGGAGGAAGTCGTGCTCGCGGAGGAGCGCGAGCAGCCGCAGCGCGACGGCGGGGCGGGAGCAGTGAGTTGAGCAGCAGCGGGGAGGGAGGGTCGGAGAGGGAGGGCGGGAAGGTGAGCAGCAGCGAGTGAGGGGATCAGGCGGCCGGAGAGGGAGAGCGAGTGGATGCGGGACGAGAGGAGCAGGTCGAGCGGGAAGCAGAGGCGGAGGCGGTGGCGATGGAGGAAGAGGAGCAGCGCGAAGGCGAGCGGCAGGGACGCGTCGCTGGCGGCGAGGCCCCGGAGCAGCGCGTGCCACTCGTGCGAGGGAACGGCGGAGTATGACGCCGCCAGGTGGCTCTCGGGCGCCGGCACGGAGGCAGGAGGGGCCGGCGACGTGAGGGAGGCGACGGTGGAGGGGGAGGAGAGGTAGGCGAGCAGTGGCTCGAGGTTGTAGCGGCTCAAGGGGGCGGAGGCGGCCGCGGACGAGGAGGAGGTGGAGCAGCTGGGGAGTTGAAGGCGGAGGCAGTGGCGGTGGTGTGGGAGGAAAGTCGGGGGGAGGAGGGAGGCGGGCGGGAGAGGTGGTTTATCTGGTTTTGCAAAAAAAATTCTCCTGTCTCGTTGGGTTCGCGCGAGCGAAACTTGATCTGGCATGCGGACCTCACGGACCGGTTGACACGGGAGCCTCCACGGTTTAGCCATCCAACGGTTCAGATTTCAAATGCCTCCTTAAGTCTATTTGAGAACTGAACTTAAGTAGACTGTACTTGTTCAAAGACAATTTCTTTTAAATGAGGCCAGTATCTCTCGCATTCACTGAAGAGAGGAGTGAGCACTTGAGTGAAACTAAGATTCAATCACGGGTGGGGAAAGGGACGACAATGAGATATCACTAAAGAAGGTAGGTCTTACCAAAGATTTTGCAATTATTACACAATACAACGAAAGTTTGGGATCAGGTGTATAATCATAGGGATTAATTAACACATAAAATGGATGGATTTCCTTCTTTCTTCAGAAGTGTAGACTTTTGCCGTCTCCAGTGAAATTTTTACTCTTGTAGCTCGGTTATAAATTTTTATTTCGCGATTAGCCTCCGATCGAAAAAAATTGCAAAAATAGCCTCTGCACAGTTTAATCCAGTGATTCTGCGGTAGTAGTATTTTTTAATTTTTTCGGTAGAATCCAATGACGGCGTCCGCGGAAATTTTTATTAAAAATCCCGTCTGGAACCGAGTTCAGCGGTTCCAAACCGCTGGAACTCGGGGTGGGCCCAAAGTGGGGTGGGGTGGGTGCGGGTGGGGTGGGGTGGGGTGGGGTCTTGTGAGCAAGTAAAAAAATATTTATAGGATCAGAACGACTTTGAAAAATTATGAAATTTTTTGTGGAGGTTTTTGACACATCAGTGATATTTTCATAAAAATTTGAGAAGATTATCACATATGAGGAATTTTTAAAAATTCAAACATTACAACTGTCTTAATGAAACACTGACAAGTAAATTTGAAGCGAATGAAAAATGAAACAAACCACCTTAATAAATTCTGAAATTTTTTGTGCAGGTTTTTTACACATCAATTATATTTCCATAAAAATTTGAGGAGATTATCACATATGAGGAATTTTTAAAAATTCAAACATTACAACTGTCTTTATGAAACACTGACTAGTAAGTTTGAAGTGAACAAAAAATGAAACAAACCATCTTGATAAATTCTGAAATTTGTTTTGCAGGTTTTTGACACATCAATTATATTTCCATAAAAATTTGAGGAGATTATCACGTATAAGAAATTTTTAAAAATTCAAACAGTACAACTGTTTTTATGAAACACCGACCAGTAAGTTTGAAGCGAACAAAAAATGAAAAAAAACCACCTTGATAAATTCTGAACTTTTTTGTGCAGTTTTTTGACACATCAATTATATTTCTATAAAAATTTGAGGAGATTATCACGTATGAGGAATTTTTGAAAATTCAAACATTACAATTGTCTTTATGAAACACTGACCGGTAAGTTTGAAGCGAACGAAAAATTAAACAAACCACCTTGATAAATTCTAAAAAAAAATTTGCAGGTTTTTATCAAGGTGGTTTGTTTCATTTTTCGTTCGCTTCAAACTTACTGGTCAGTGTTTCATAAAAACATTTGTAATGCTTAAATTTTCAAAAATTCCTCATACGCGATAATCTCCTCAAATTTTTATAAAAATATAATTGATGTGTCAAAAACCTGCACAAAAATATTTAGAAGTTATCAAGGTGGTTTGTTTTATTTTTTGTTCATTTGAAACTTTCTCGGTGTTGTTTCATAAAGACGATTGTAATATTTGAATTTTTAAAATTTCTAATACGTGATAATCTCTTCAAATTTTTATGAAATATAATTGATGTGTCAAAAACCTGCACAAAAAATTTCAGAATTTATGAAGGTGGTTTGTTTCATTTTTCGTTCGCTTCAAACTTACTGGTCAGTGTTTTATTAAGACAGTTGTAATTTTGAATTTTTAAAATTCTCATATGTGATAATCTTCTCAAATTTTATGAAAATATCACTGATGTGTCAAAACCTCCACAAAAATTTCATAATTTTTCAAAGTCATTCTGATCCTATAAATATTTTTTTGTCACAAGACTCCACCCCACCCGCACCCACCCCACCCCACTGGGCCACCCGAGTTCCAATGGTTTGGAACCGCTGGAACTTGGTTCAGACTGGATTTTTAATAAAAAATTTCCAGTGACGGCGTCCACTGGATTCTACTGAAATTTTTTTAAAAATACATACCGCAGAATCATTTGGATTAAACTGTGCAGAGGCTATTTTTGTAATTTTTTTCGATCGGAGGCTAATTCCGAAATAAAAATTTATAACCCAGCTACAAGAGTAAAAATTTCGTCTCCAGTTACCAATCACAAGTGTTGCAGCCACATGACGCCATCTGCGACGTGCAGGACGGCCCGTTGCAGGTCTCGACGAAGCAGCACGTCGTCAAGCAGACGTCCGGTTTGACTTTGAGGCAGCACTTGCAGTTCCCACACACGGGTTGCCGTGTTCGCCGCCGCCACGGCCATGCCAGTGGGGATCGTGGACACCAGCTGCTCTGGCCTAGGCTCCAGCAGCACGTACTCTGCGGCATTGCTATGACCATTGACCACCAACGGCTTCCCTCAGACCTACCCCTCACATTTGCAACGAATAGTAAAGAAATGTCGCAGATCAGTTTAACTCTTTTTTTACGACAGGAATCAATCAATCAATCAGTCAGTCAATAAAGATCGTAAGCGTTCTATATACGGATCTATGCATATATGTACCTTAGGCTTGGAGGGTGGTGGAGAGGAGGGCAATGGCGGGAGAGGCTATCACAGCTAGATTGGCATAGATGGGGTTGGGAGAGTTGTACCTAGTTTGACGAGATAATCTATGCAATGCTGTCCTTAGCTTGTGTGCTGTGGAGAGGTAGAGAGACTGTAGGTGTGCTTGAGCTCCATATGTATATATATAGATGTCGAGAGACGACGATGCGAGTGGGGAACCGGGAACGCCTTTCTTTCTAGGACGAAGTATATTTATGTGCGTATTCATTCTGTTCAATGCTCGCTTTCGTTGCATACAACAACTAACTTAATTTCTTCCGTTCCTGCACTGAACAGTTTAATTTCCCTCTATCCGTATGTTACTGCTAAGATAACTCCTACCCAAATTGATGCATGTTTTATTTCGTTGCCTTTTTTTGCTGTGCCGTGTTTAGAAGAGTTTGTTGCCTCCTAGATTACGCGATCGGACTGAGGGCCGGGGTTGGACGGAAGTGGTATCATTGAGATGTTTCATGTTTGGGTTCCGCTGAAAAAAATAGGTACTATTTGGGTTATTCGAAGGTTAGATGCAAGCACTAATAAAAGTTTTGACTTTGCTAAAGATGAGGAAGACTCATCTAAAGAGATGACAAGTAGTATCGTTTGATCTGTTCTTTTCGACAAAGTTGTCGCTTTAATTTTACTCCATAATCGAGCGTTTGCATGCGCTCGGAGCCTCGGAGCAATATCTATATGCCTCCCTTCCGTTCTCAAGATGAACCAACCACTTGTATATATCCGTCCATGGTCCATGTCTGACGTCTCCCTTGTTTGTTCGCTGCATTCGTTGTCTGCTTCAATAGACTGCTAGCTAGTTGCCGCCGCTGCAGCCGCAGTGCAGCGGCACGAGGTTGCAGCAGCAGCAGCAGGACCTGCTCGGGTCCGACCTGGAGCAGCACCGGCACTGCAGGCACAAGGGGTTCGACTCCGCCCCCGTCCTACCGCCGCCGTCGGGGATCGCCACCGGCACACGCTCCCTCGGCGACACGCCGACACCGGCACCATTCCGCGGCCTCCTTCTCGCCGCCGGCCGTTGCCCACGTTAGTTTGTACGTAAACTAATCCACCATCATATGTGCATGTAACAACAGGTAGTACAACGGAAACGCAACATATAACATTGTGAATTCCAATAGAACAAATCGTAGCTAGCTAGGCTCCATGCGTACGGACCTTGGGTTAGTGGGGTGGCGAAGAGGAGGACGGCAACGACGCGAGCAGCGGCGAGACGGATCATCTGCTTGAGGCTACTTGGTATGGCTACCAGCTAGTTCGTCGTTGCGAGGAGATCGATGGAATCTTTCGGACAGGCAAAGCAAGGAATGGTTGGTTTGTTGTGGATTGCTATGTTATCGATCTCCATGGCTACTTGAGAACCAATTTATTCGTCTTAATTTATTTTGGACCAATTTATTGCTTTGGTAACATTGGCATTAGGATTACTTCGTCTCCACTCGATCCCTAAACTGAAAACCACCCGAATTCATGACTCGCGCGCGGCACCTGTTTTTTTGTTTTGAGAGTTTATCCACTGCGTGCGGTTTTGTTGCATGCCTGCTTATCACTAATTGATTTATCACAACAAAAACAGGTAGTGTCTCAATCCATGGCTCGTATTTATTGTGCCCGATTTGTTGCGTTTCAACCTCCTTCAGAGTTGAGCAGCCACGTATTATCACTGGGCGTTAATCTAAGCCATTTGCAGCCTGCCAAGCGGCGAAGTCCACATCGGATCCAGCCCATCTGCCAGTATAGCCGGGCAAAATTATGCTTTGAATTCGACAAATCTTCCATGCAAACAGTGATGGCAAAACTAAGGGTACCGTATAAGATAAGCTCGACAGCAAAATCATGATGTGAGCCGAGACAAAACTCGATCAGGCATTGGAGCGGAGTCGAGAGCTTGACACAAGCTAAGCCTAACGATAACAGATTAATGTAATAGATATTATTATTTTCATCCGTAGCAAAGTATAGTCATTCTGATCATCCACGTACACATGAACGGTTTTTTTTTCTTCTTTTGAGCGGTACACATGATCGATTCTACTCTTATCTAAGTACGATGGAAGGAAAAATGCCATGCATGCATCAACGCAGGGTTCGCCGGTGACGACGACAGGCCAACCGACTAGCAGCCGCTGCAGCCGCAGTTCTGCTGCACGAGTTTGCACTTGCCGGCGGGGTCGCAGTTGAAGGTGGAGCAGCAGCTGGTGACCTGGCACTTGCTCGGGTCCGACTTGGAGCAGCACCGGCACTGCAGGCAAATCGGCGCCGCCAGCGTCCCCGCGCCGCCGCCAGGGGTCGCCACCATCACGCTCTCCGCCGGCGACACAGGTACCATGTCCGTTTCCGCCTCCGCCTCCGCCGCCGCCCATGCTACGTCGTTATTTACAACGAAAACAGATAAAGATCGATCGCAAGGGCATTGCAACAGAATAAATCATACAGATATGCATATGTGTACGTGCAAGAATTATTACGTATATATGTACCTTGAGCTTGTGGGGTGGTCGTGAAGAGGAGGGCAGCGGCAACGAGAGCGGCAGCGAGAGAGATCATCCTGATAGTGCTTGCCATGGATATTTTGTTGCGAGGATATCAGAAGGGAAATCTTTCGGAGAGAGTCACGGAGGAGTTGTCTCTTGCTATGTTGTTGCTGAGAATACCAGTGATTGGGTCTCGTATATATATACACGAGGAGATGGAGAAGTCATTAATTTGGACCAAAATTTTCAATTTAGTGCTTTGTAACGTTCGCATTTGGGGTTTTATGAAACAACCCAGACTATTATTCATGCATAGAAAATCATTTGCATAAGTCAATAACATGCAAAATTGAAATTAATCAACAAAAGATCAATCACACAGTTTATTCATTACAAATATTGTACAATAGTACCAATTACAATTTACAAGGATAGTCAATTGCATCAAAAAATAAAGATTACAAGAATATTGAAATTTCCTAAAAGCTAAGCTTACTTGATCTGCGGCTTTAGTCCTTGAAAGATGTTAGTCATGCAAGCATATAGAACCAAGAGGCAATAAATTAAGATGGCAAAAGATTAAAAGGTGGAGTTGCCATCAGACCCGAGTAATTGGTATCGCTCATCGAGATTCCTGACCATCCGGGGCCAGTCAGCACCTCTCGCTGGACCAAGTTTCATCGTCCGGCAAATTGCAAACCTGTAGTTATCGGGTAACCGTAACATTGCAGGAACAGTGCCAAAATATCCCATGGTAAAAAGGATGAAGGGAACAAGATAAAAAGTTAGAATCCCAAAGTTAAAAGGGACCAACCTAAGAGCCAACCGAGCCACACCTCCTCATTTTCACCCAAGCACAAGCACAAGACCAAAACCTTTAGGAGCAAAGCCCCCTTACAAGCAAGGCCACCAAGCCTCAAGCAAGTCAACCATACCAAGCAAACCAAGAAACCAGGAGCAAGGAGACCACCAAAGGTCCCAAGCAATCACAAGCCAGCCAAGCTCCAAAAGCACCAAGCCAGGAGAAGGAGGCCAAGATCTCGGCCACCTCACCATCAACCTCAACCCCTAGACCTCATCACCTCGCATCAATTCCTCACCATTTCCACCTCCCAGGTAAACTCTTTTATCCATCGGCCAACAATAACAACATAGGGCATTCACACAAAAGAACCCTAATAGACAATAGGTGCCATAGCAATCACCATGGGTTTTAGTGGATTGGCAGCCATAAAGGCGGCGCCGTGCGTGCCCAATGACCTCCTCACACTCCCCGACGTGTGAGAAACCCATGAGTGTCGTCACGGCACCACCAGTTCATAGCATGCAATCTACACTCATCATCAACCAAATAATCGTGCTAAAGCATATATCATCACATAACAAGAACAATAGGAGAGCAGTAGAGAAAAAAGAAAGAAAATAAAATAAAGGGGAGGGAATTTTCACCCAAAATCTGCATTTCATCCAAATTAAATAAACCTAAGAAAAATCCAAGAGATGAATCAACCCAATCAAATAAGCATCAGATAAAAGTCGAAAACGTAAAAATAACCAAAAATTTAAAATAACTACAAGTATATTAAATAATAAAATATTAAAAACGGTTGGATGTCGTAAAACATGCAAAAACCTATTAAAATATATTATTGATAATTTCAGGAATTAATACGAATCAGACCGGTGACCATCAGCAGCTGACGGGTGAGGACGAATTGTACCAAAATCTAGGCAAGCAATCTTTTGATTATTTGTAATATTTTTATCAAGCATATTTATTTATATATGATATCACCTATGCATGTGAAAAATGTGTTTAAGAAAACCATAAATCGGATGCAGTTGGAAAGATGATGTTGGTGATGAGCTGCTACAACAGTGATTGGTTATGGATATGTGGTATTGATGATGACTGTTGGGACAGTATTTGATTTGTGTATACATACATATGGTGGGTAGAGGGTGCCATAGATGATGAGCATTGCATTTTGTTAGTGAATACCTACTCAAAATGGCATTGTATGCTGATTCAAAAGCAACAACTTTAAATGATATTAATTCCGTTCTGAAATTGTCAGCATCTCCAAAGGTGACAAGTATCACTATCTGTCCCACTGGAGTTACCGACGGACCAGGCACACTCCCAAAAAATAAGTTAGTAATAGGTCTAATCTCAGAATGGGGTATTTGCATTTCATCCAAGGTGTCAATAAAAAGCAAATTTAGAGAACTACCTCCATCAACCAAAATTGTTCCAACTTTGCAATCGCTAATAGTAGGAGAGACCACTAGTGGAAGTTTTCAAGGAATCGATATACCTTTTGTACAGTCTTGTTTATTGAAGGTGAGGGAAACGTTCAACCACTTGGGATATTCAGGCTTTCCTGTTCGGCTATCAATGTTGCTGACCTCCCTCCAAGCAGTCTTGAGCTGCCTTTTTGAAGCATATGCAGATGATCCTCCAAATATGACGTTGACGTGATTATCGGCCTTCTGATCCTTAATATTTTTCCCTTCTGGTAAGGGTGGTATAGGACTCTTGCTAGAGTAGAAGTCTTCCATGTGTCTTTGCCAAGTACGGCAATTTCGCAGGTCATGCCCTGATGCCTTGTGCAATAGGCACCAGCGACTATTGCCACTGGTCGTACCAGGTTTTCTAGAAATGGCTTGGTTGTTCTGCCGATCAGCTGCTTTCTTCCAAGGTGCCTTCCCCATAGAGTGTGTAGGTCATTCCAAGACGCCTATGATTTCTCATTGAGCGTTCTTTTTGTTCTTTTTATTATTCTTCCCTTTACGATCTTCGGATTTGGAGGTCTTTTTAGACTTCTTGTCTTCTGACTCTGGTAGGCCAGGTTGTGGCAAAATATGGCTCTTGTCGATCATATGGTTCCATTCAATGGATTCATGCACATCCAAATACCGATATGCCATATCGAAAGACTCTAGTATGGTGGAGGGTGGATGAATATTAAGGTCTTCTGTAAATCACTTATAACGAATAGTTTTTTAAATGCACGAATTACAGAATTGTCAGATATATTTGGAATGGTATTGCAAACTTCTACAAACATTTTGATGAACTGACGTAAATTTTCACCAGAAGTTTGGTGAAGATGATGTAAATCATCCTCTTTACTAGGCTTGGCATAGCAACTTTTAAAGTTATTTAAAATTGCATGGCACAAATTTTTCCAATTGAAGATAGAACCATTCGGCTAATTGAACAACCAAGTTCATGCTGATCCTTTCAAAACTGTGGGGATGTAATTAGCCATTACCTTTTCATCACCTCCAGCAACCTGGATGACGGTGGTAAAAATTGTAAGAATTCTGATGGATTTTGAGTTTCGTCAAAACTCTCCAAAGACCTTGGCTTGAATTTTTTAGGCTAGATAACATTTCTAAGCTTAGGGGAGAAAGCTTTGCATCCTGTATAAAGACCAGAACTTAATCGTACATTAGAAACATGGTCCTTATATTCAGGAGAACGAGATCGTCACCGACCATGATTAGGAACTTCACTTGGGGTGAGGTGTTCAAAAAAGTTTCTCTCACATGGCTCATCTCTCCGTTAGTGGCTAATGCTTTGCTGTCGCTGACCAGACGAAGATCCCTCCACGTGAGAATCGGTTTGAGATCTTGTGGATAAAGTTCTAACTTGCACTTCGTTTGGAGCTTCTTGTAAATCAATAGCAAGGGATCTTATAATTGTTGCATTAGTATATTTTCTCCTTCCATCGGATGATTAAGAATTGCACTTGATAAAATGCGAGTCCTTTCGACAGGAGTAGCCTCCTGCGAACCACTTGGAGCTAGATTTAAGTCTCTTACCATTGCCTTCGGAGTTGGTGGTGTAATTGGAAGAGCTTGACGAGGTTGTCCTCCAAAGACGTCAAATCTTCGTGAGGTGCTAGGTTGATCGTTATAGTACAGACGTTTGGCCTCGATTACATAATTTTGCTTTTTCGCCATAAGTCGCTCATACTCATTTTGAGCGGATTTTTTGGCTCTTTCCTGAACTTCGCACTCTTCGCATTCCACTCGTTGTTCCTCTGTCTCATTGGTAACCGCACAAGCACAGGAACCAGAGTAGACAGAAGGCGTTAGTCCTCCATCTTCATCTGATGATGGGGCATAATCCAGGGCTTGGAGACAATCTTCCGAGGCTGAACTTTTCAAGAGATTATTACTGCCTTTTGACGCATGTTCATTATCAATCTCCATGGAACATACTTCATAGGGATCTTCCTTCGAACCCGCTGGAGGAATGACTAAAGATTTACCTTCTGATTCTTTAGGTGATTGTTCTTCTGCTTCAACCTTCGCTTGGATCTTTACAAATTCTGCTTCAGAAACATACTCGGAATAGAAATCACACTTACAATATTTTTCCGTTTGATAGTCGTCTCCATCGAGATCAGCATAGTCGGCGAGATCGAACCAATTTTCTTCATCCATCAGAAAGGATTCCTTTACCTTGAGAGCAGTGCTTCAATGCTTTCTCACTCAATACAAGTTGCACAAATCTTGAAGCAAACGAAGGGGTAAGTAATCATCATCTACCCTTCATTCATGCTTTAATATTTGTGCAACTATCAAAAATAAAAGCATGGAAGCACCTCTCTTACCTTGATTATCGGAAGGCACTCCTTCTAGTGACAACGGTTGATATCTAAGACCTAGTGTCCCTTAATCAAGCTTACGAAAATATGATTGTGGGTTCCTAGTAAATAAGATGAGAAAAATAATATATACGGATTGCTTCTTTGTTAGCCAAGCGGCTATATAGAGTATAAAAATTACGGAATGAATGCTATCAGGTGTTTATTGCTTAATAAAGTTGTGAATCAGATGCCTTCAACAGCATGGAACGGTTCTCCGTAGGGGTGTCGTGTAACTGAGAGGTGTCTTCTCGCTAAATGGTGCCTTCTCCAGAGATAACTTTCAGATAGTTATGTATACATGTCAAATAACTATTCGCACAGAGGTATATGCGTGGATAACCGTTTATCCCGACTAGTTCACAGGCCAGGGTGACTATTTCACTGGTCTGGGACGATCAATGTGAAGCAAAGTTATTGACCATCTTGGCTGAACTGGTCAGAGACTTAACTGTTTGGATAAAGGTGCGCTTCGTTTTATATATTATGGGCTTTATGTATTATAGACTTATTAATAGAGTATAATCATAAATAATTGAGGGTCTAAATAAGTGATAGACTTTTAATCCTCGTCAAGGACATAGATCCCAATGGACTCGCTAATGAGGCATGGGGTGAGGATCACCCTCTGGACCAGGACTACGAGGAGGAGGATTACCAGGAAGGTTAGGATGTGGGGTAAATCGTGTATCGACTTCATCAGTCTTTAAGGTAATTAGTACTTTTGTATTATATTTTTGTTGTACTTAGATCGTATGTATGATTATGCTAGATTTGTAACCCTGCGTGACAATGGAATGTAATAAATTTTCATTTTAGCCTCTAATTATTATTTCTACTGCAATACTCTGAATACAGTGTATTAACTGATAAAATATCTGCAATACTCTGAATACAGTGTATTAACTGATAAAATATCGGGTGCGCTCGATATTTTGATTAGTTAGTATGCCGAGATCAGTACAATCATCTCACAGTCTACTATCGTTAACTTGAGCTAATTATGCGGTCGCCACATTTGATTACTAATTTGACGACAAACCAATCGAATTCGTGCGTCGTCGTGGCCATTAATTGAGAGCGTCAAGTTTTTGTTGCTTGCTTTCCTTGCCTGATGGAGATCACTCTTGGAGCTTAATGGCCGGTTTAAGATATTGCTAAGCATATCCATTCCGTGGTTATCTCTAATTGCTCTACAAAAAATAGATCTCGGCTCAGTCTCTCAATTCCATCTCATGTATTTATTGTGCTCAATTTTTTTGCTTCCTTGAACTGAATATTATCCTTGTTCCCATGCTGCATTAGGCATCCAGGCTCCTACGTTACACACTACAGAAATTTTTTTCTTTAATATTTTTTTTTTCAAAACTATACGTCCGAATTAAAAAATTACAAAAATGCCCCCCCCCCCGTCGCCCGTGTATGGGGCGATCGCCCCATACACGGGCGATAGCTCCGCCTCCCGTTGCCAGTAACGGCTAATGCATTAACGGCGCGCGTGTGGGCCCCTATCGCCTCAGAGGCGATCGCCCATCTGAGGCGGCAGGGCGTATAAAATGCCTCAACGCCGCTCGGTCGGCGCAGAGAAAAGAAGAGAGGGGGAGCCGAGCCGAGCGCAGAGAAAAAGAGAGGGAGAAGAAAGGGAGAAGAGGAAGAGAAGAAGAAGAGAAGGAGTCGAGAAATTTAGGTAAATTTCTGAATTTTATTGTAGAGTTAGTTTAGCAATTTTTTGTAGAGGTAAATGTAGGAATTTTTGTTAGGTTATGCAGTATTTAAAATTTAATGTAGCATTTAATATTTAGGAATTTGTTGTAGTATTTAGAAATTTTAGGATTATGTATTGTTTAGAAATTTAATATAACAGTTAATATTCAAAAATTTAATGTAGTATGTAGTATTTATAAATTTAATTTAGTATGTCAGTATGTGCAAATTTAATGTAGTATTGATGCGTAGAAATTTAATACAATGTAAATATTAGACAATATTTGAATTTAATTTAGTAGGGTTGTGTATTAGTAATTTTGTTATGCAAATAATGTATTAGGCAATATATATACAAATGTAATGTGGTATGAATTTAATTTAGTAGGGTCGTGTATTACTAATTTTATTATGTAAATAATGTATTAGGCAATATATACAAATGTAATGTAGTAGAAATTGAATATTAGGCCGTATAGTAGGCTAGTCGAATCACTTATTCATAGTCGTATTTTGTAGTACGATCAATGTACGTTTGTAGATTGTATTTTAGAGTAATATTTTTCGTCGGACGTTATAAAGCATGTCGGAGAAATTGTATTTCCAAATATTTTATGGAGATGGGGAGATAGCACAGGGGCGGATGGGGTGGATCTATCATCATTTTCAAGAGTCGTGACGGGGCATATGTAGACCGAGCGATAGGACATCTGAGGGTTTGTTGGAGTGGATGTCTCGGATGTTCGGGCCGGATGCCCGAGTGTTTGATTATGGTCGAGCGGTAGTGAGCCGAGCGCAAGACCGCTTTTACGGAGAGTTGATTCCTATTAACTCGGCGTCAACATGGAGGAGTTATGTTGGTTTTGCCGTAGAGCGGGGTTGGCGCTCATGTTTTTGGTCTGATGCTACCCGGTAGCTCCATCGGTGTCGCAAGTTCGTGATGTCGGGTGAACATTACGGGGAGGGGACGTCAAATGTAGAAGGATGCGAAGAGGAAGGCGGCGAGGAGCCCGGAGGCGAGGAGCACGAGGATAGCGGTGGCGAAGGGACCAGGGGCGAGGAGACAGCGGTGGAGGCGCGAGGGGTGGTCGACGAGGGGAGGAGGTGGAGGACATTGTTGACTGATGGAAGAGGAGGACCGTGCGGATGAGGAAGTCAGCGATGGTGAGCACTCCGACGAGGAGGACAACGCCCGAGGTGCCTATCACAGTGCGTGGACCAATTACAATTTCAAGACCTAACAATGAATGAAGGAACATTGATGCATGGGAGTATCGTGAGAACGAGGTGACGGAGGGCCATATATAAAGACAAGGAGGCTGTGATGGATGCGGTGAAATCTTGGGCAATGTCTCTCCGCGGTAATTCAGGTTGTGAAGTCCGAAGAAGGACTACGACGTGAAGTGCGTAGTTGATTCGTGCCCATGGCGGGTGCATGCATACCAGGGGAAGTGGAAGGACTACTGGAAATGCTCCATAGTGATTGAGCATAACTGCGAGCTGGAAGAAGCGGAGTAGGGACACCGCAATCTGTCGTCCACTTGGGTGGCAAATGTGTTTTATGGTTAGATCGTGAACAATCCCCATCTGCAGCCTCGATCTATTATCACAGCCGTGGAGGAGAGGTTTCAGTACAAGATTAGCTACGCAAAAGCATGGAGAGCAAAAAGGACAGCTCTGGAAATACGGTTGGGGCGACGAGGCTTCAGACGAGAATATTCCCACTTGCTCGTGGCAATCGCACATAGGAACCCCGGTACATCCATCGACCTTGCGGAGTTTCTGCGGGTGGTGTGTGCACCGTAAGTGGGTATTGCGGCGTGCATTCTTCGCCTGGCGCATGCATAAATGCGTTCGACACCGCCGCCCGGTCCTTTGCATGGGCGGCACGTTCCTCACGGGGAAGTACAAGGGTCAGATTCTAACTGCGATCGCGGTGGATGCCAACAACCAGGTTCTACCCGTTGCGTTGGCATTCGTGGAGGGGGAAAACACGGAGAGTTGGTACTGGTTCCTTGAAAGAGTGAAGCTGGCAGTTGTTCTCGACAGGCCTGATGTTTGTGTCATCCATGACCGACATGCAGGGCTGTTAAGGGCGATCGTGGATATGCAACAAGGGTCCGCCGTCGTGGGAGTAGCAAAGTGGCTAGACCTGAGGAGCAGGTGGTGCATGAGGCACATGGGTGCCAATTTTTTCCGTCAGTTCAGGAACAAGGAGCTTATGAACATGTTCAAGCGCCTGTGCAAACAAAACCAACGGAGGAAGTTCGACGCGCTTTGGAAGACGTTGGACGAACTAACGAAGAAGCAATCAATGGATCCCAGAGGTACCGCTAGTTCATCAAGGAACCCGATGGTGTACCATGAGCAGGAGAGGACCCCACGACCTTGTAAGGCCGCCGATGACCCCAAACCTCCGGCGAGGCCGGTACCAAGATAAAGAGTTTCACCGATTGGATACGACATGAGCCTTTGGAGAAATGATCCTTCAGATGACGAGGCGGCTCGCGTTATGGGATCATGACAACGAACTGGCGGAGATTTACAATCTGGTAATGAAAGGCACCGGATGCCTTCCATCGGTGGGTATAGTTGAGGTGTCTTATTAGGGACACGAGATATTTCATTGAGCGATACAAGACCCCACAAGATGTATGTCGGACAATCGACTGTCGTACTCAACTGTTGTGTCAACCTACATGTCCAAGAAAACAAGAAAGGCGCAGACACATCGGGTTACACCGGAGAGTGGCGTGGAACGGAGATACCACGTGCACTGCGGTGACCGAGGTCGCAGGGGTGCCCACCGGGAGAGGACTTCCCATCTGTGCATACTCCGAGAAGCTGATTGCGAGTGCTCCTACCAGAAACCACGCCTGCTACACTTGCCGTGCTCGCACGTCATTGCCGCAGCCGCCGAGACGCATCAATCCTGTCGTCCGTTCGTCTCCCCGTACTACTACAAGCGTAAGCGTTCTCAACACGTGGCATCACGAGGTGTACGGTACCGAGTGGATGGATCGTTCACAACACCCCCTCCGGACCATCGATGGGTACCGACATCCGAATGTTGAAGTGAAGGTCGGGCGTCGAAGGACAAGGCGATTCGAACGATATGGACGAGTCCGAGGCGTCGCAACCGCGGATAATGTAATTTTCCATGTTGTTCCCATCTTGTATTTTTCAATGGACCAAGAAGTTGTGATGTAAGTTGTAATGATCGATGTAATTTTCAATGTACTAGTAAGTTATTTTTCGCATCATGTAATTCTCCGATGTACCGCTTAGTAGCTACGAGGATAATGTAATTCTCGACGTTGTGTGCCTCGTCGAACATGTCCTTGTCTTTCGTATGTTTGTAATATGAGATTTTTTGGCTCTCGCACTTGGTTGTATCGTTTGATGAGTATGGTACAATTCGTTATTTTGCATTTCATTTTGTGTGCACATGTAATTCTCGACAAATTTGTTGTATTTGCTTTGTAACGAGCCACGATGGCGCGACCTTGCCCTCGAGCTGGGCGTGACCGTCGATGCGACCCACCGGTCTAGGTACTCCGCAGAGGAGAACCGAGAGCTAGGGACACTCCGACCTCGGGTGCCCAACGAGCTGCTTCGCATCGACCCACGCTGGGTTCCACGGTAAGCTGCCAACGCTTGCACTCTTTTACGTACATGTACTTACCTGTGAATGCAATTCTAACGACACAATGCACTACATGCAGTTTGCGAGCGGCTGGTTTACTTCCTCTTTGTAGGATGGTGGAGGAGGTGACTGCCTTGTTAGCGGGCAAGGAGGTCCCGCGGTTCGGGTACGACCGGTCCCTGCTGGCCGCACTCGTGGACCGATGGAGACCGGAGACGCACACGTTCCACCTTCCGTGCGGAGAGATGGCTCCAACGCTGCAGGACGTGTCGTACCTCTTAGGCCTCCCCTGTGCGGGGCCGGCAGTCGTGACGCACAACGCCTCCGTCACGTGGCACGCCGAGTTGTCCGCGCGTTTCGCCGCGGTGCAGCGGCACCCCCGGGCAGCCCCCTACCGGCCCCTCAGGGAGGGTGAGCGCCACAAACCGACGAAGGCGTGGCTGCTTCAGTTCATGGTGAGTACCTCTTTCTTTGAGGATTAAAAGAGAAGCGCTAAGTTGCTGATAATGTTTGTTGTGAACGTTGCAGGCTCAGCTTCTCCACCCGCACGCGGAGGAGGCGGACGTGGCCCGCCACTTGGAGGCATACCTCTTGTTGTTGTTCCGTTGGGTGATGTTCCCGTCCTCCCACGGGAACACGGTGGACCGTCACCGATCGAGCACGCCCAAAGACATCGTCGACACCCGTTGGATGAGGTAACACACTCGGTTCAAATCTCGCCTCGCCGAGCACGCCTAACTCCACCCTTGTAAGCAGATGATGCGGTGGTCGTGGGCCTCGGTGTGCTAGCGGCGACGATCGAGGTCATGCGGCGACGCCGTTTCTCGGTCGAGCACGACGCGACGATGTCGGGTTGCGCCCTACTCCTCCGGTTGTGGTCCCGGGAGCGCTTCTCCATCGGCAGCTCGCTGTTGACACGACACCGCACTCGAGGGCCTTCACAGAGACGACCGGTGGATCGCCCACCATGGGCCACTCTCGGGTCCGACGACGTATGCTCCTCGTATCTTTTTCCCACTAACGCACTTGAATAACCTTCGCCATTTCTTATTTCCTCGCGCGGAGGTACGCGACCGACAGTGAGGACGCCCTACCGAGTTCGCTCGAGTTCGACCGCCTCCACGACGAGGACGCGGTGGACGCCATACACCGCGACGACGCCCACACCCGAGCACTGACGGGTCTCCGTGCTTTGCACGCGAGATGAGGCCTTCTGGCTCACCCGTAAGGTTCTCGTCTTTGACCTGTGTGTCGAGGAGTACTCCCCGCACCGAGTGCTACGGTAGTTCGGCCTGTTCCAGTCCTTTCCCTTGCCGCCTCGTCACGTTGTCGCACGTGGCGCTCATAGGTACTTGCCCTGATCCTACTACTCCGCATCTTTGCGAAATTAATGTCGTGTGTACTTACTCTTTTTGCATTGCAGGATGACCCGGATGGGTGCTGCAGTGGGCACTCAGTTCGCGCACCGTATGCAGCCATGGGCCGTGCAGTGGGATGCCGCACTCGATGAGAGGGTCACTGAGACTCGGCCGCACGACCATGACATGTACGATCAGTACATGGAGTGGTTCGCCCCGCGCACTCGCCTCAGGGTGGGGTACACACCAAGACCGACGTCGACGGCAGCATCCAGTAGCGGACACGCACCCTTCACAGATGTCCCGGAGGACAACGCCTCGGTAAGTGTCGCAACCGGCTACATGGGCACGTCTTTTTCATGTAAATTACGTAATAACAATCTGACGTTACATGCAGACTCAGCTCATGGGGGAGATTGAGGTGGAGGCTGTGTCCATGTTGACGCGCCTACGGAGGGGCATACAGGTGACCACCGTCGAGTCCGAGACAGCTTCCGGGGGCGCGGAGACGTCGGCGGACGCAGCACACCATGTCCCTGCGCCCCAGCACCTCGCCCTACCCCGCCGGTGCCTCGTCACGCTCCCACTCAAGTGCAGTGGGGACAGTGGGGACAGTGGGCTCAGGAGGCTCCCTCCGCGTCTCACCCTACCCCGTCGGTTCCTCGCTACGCTCCCACGCAGCAGCAGTGGGGACGATGAGGTCGCAGAGGCTCCTCGTCGCCTCGCGCCCAAAGAGACCCCGGGTGGTTTCGACGACCACGTGGACGACGAGTTCGACCGGAGGAGTACCTTCGACCGACTACCTCGACCCTCTCGCTCGGGAGCCGCCACAGGCACGCCCTCGTCGCCGCCACACTACTCTACGCTGCGCAGCAGGCGGCCTAGGAGGGACGTCCGTCCGCCGTCGCCACTCACCTACCCCACGGGCGGATCGAAGCGTGGCGTGATTGACTTGTTGTACGGATGTATTTTTGTAATGGCTTTACGCTCAAGAAGATATTGTACAACTCTCCGAGTTAGTAACATGACACCTTATCACTTTAAATTGTTCAAATTCATGTATGCATTGCTTGCCTATGCCACACGACGTGACAACACACCAACGTCTCGGTGCACCTATCGCCTCTAGTAGGGGCGATCGCTCTAATATGGGGCGATCGCCTAATATGAGGCGATCGCCCATACCCGGCGATATCCGCCTTTATAACATTCGTTCTCACAAGCGGTCTCGCAAAGAATACAGGAAGAAAGAATAGAGGGTGAGGAAAAAATTCGGGATCAATCGAAAATACCGAGGCGCAAGTGCAAAGGGAAAGGGAAGGCAAAGGAAGAAGCAAGTGCATGCCGCGCAATTTAGCGCACCAAGATCTCTTCCTACCTCGTGGAGTCAGTAGCACCCATGTGTATGTGCGGAGATCTTTGCAGGCTTGTCCGCTCTTGGGAAATTTCAACTTGGAAGAGGAGGTATTGGAAGTGCCGCAACTACGCCTTCGATCCGCCGGAGAAGAGCCTGAAGGATCGCCGCATGGTAACAATCGTACGGGTTACATAATATTTGTGAATGAAACTTTGCTAATTTATGTTTCATGAAGTCACCTCCGCCACTGTGTGAATTTGAGCAGTGGTTTGATACGGAGATCAACCCCGAGGACCAAGGGCTTCTTGACCAAGCCAACCGGCAGGACGAGTTCACGCGGCGGCTTCAAGAACAACGCGATGTCGCACGCGAGGAGGCATGTAGGAAGGAAGCGGAGGAGAAGGAGGCCGACAGAGAGAGGAAACGAGAGAGGGCGCGGCGTGCCAGAGAAGCTCCGTCGGAGGCATGGGCGAATGGGAAGTGGCCTCGAAACACTCAGTAGACATCTGGTGTTAACTTTGATTTTCTTTGTTCGTGGTACTCCTTTCAGTTTTAAGTCGTAATAAAGAGCGGCCTAATCTTCAAGTGTATGCTCACCGTCCAAGGGCTCGATATGTCCTCTCGCCAGCTTATCCCAAATGATATTATTTTTGTCCATCAAGATAGGTTATAGCATTTTAAGTTCATCGATTTAATTTCATCGAGTTTGACCTCGCTTATGAAGATACGGCCATTTTGATGTTTTGCCGATTGCATGTTCGGACAACAATAAAATGGTGCAGCCTAAAGTGACATCTAAATATTTTTACATATTTGTAACCTATACAAGCCCAAGAATGCAACAAAACTAGTTCTATCAAGTTTGAGATCCTTTAGACATTATTCTAACTGCTTGAACAATGAATGTTATAAAGGGTTTAAACTAGCCATCTTTGATTCAAAATGCAATCATATTTAGATATTTTTGCAAAAATGAAGTGCATAAGGTTGTAGTAACTTATTCTATTTATTTCATGATTTATGGATCAACACACATTATAATTCCTTCACAATCCATAGTTAGAGCCTAGCATTCGAACTCAAATAAAAATATTTTTACGCAAACAACATATGGATTGTTATTTCTGATCTAATTCCTCATTCCAAAATTTAAATTTAGAAATAAGTTTCATTTAATTTGGACACTCCTAGCAAAAGTTACAAAAAATACTTAAAAAATCAGAACTCGGCCGCCTGTCTCTGGCGACAGGGGGCCACCCCAACCTGGCAGCGACGGAGCAAACGGCAGAGGCATATCGCCCGTGTATGGGGCGATCGCCCCCCATACACGGGCGACGGGGGGCATTTTCGTAATTTTTTTTTTCGGACGCATAGTTTTGGAAAAAAGAATAAAAATAAATATTAAAGAAAAAAATTCACACACTACATCCTAAATATCAGAGGGAAATAATCCAACTAGCTCAATAGAGGCCCAGGAACCAAACACGAGCACAATCAGTGCAATTGGGCTTAAAATTCGACGAGTCTTCCTAGCCAAGCCCAACGAAGGTGGAACCAGGCCTAGCTTTGGGACGTGACCGCACGGACCAGACCAGGCCAGAGACCGAGCCAATGCGCTCGCTTCTGACCGCCGCGTGGGCCCCAGGGAACTCAGGGAGCCCACGCGGTCGGCGCAGGCGCCACGTGTAACCGACAGAAAACGACACTGCTAGGTGGGCCCGAGCCCTACTGCTACCTTTTTCCACTCCACTCCTGTGCGCATATACCGTCGCATCACTCTGTTTTGTTTTTTCCTTTTTTTGTAATGTACCCGCACGAATCTAGAAGCTAGCTACTATACTCAACTCGTAGCATTTATATACACTGACGTACGCTACGTCCGTCCAAAAACGTGGCCATCACAGGTTATGGTCTGAACTCGAAATCATGGCATGTGAGTTGTAGTGAGGCCTACTTCACAACAAATCGAGCTTAGCCGGCAGCCACGTCAGCTAATCAATCCTCGTATAATTAACTAGCGAGATGGAATGGAGATGAATGATCATCGTCTCCAGCCGCACGCAAACGCACGAGCTGAGGTCGGAATCATGTATACTACGTACGCCAATAATCCATGCCTGCCAGGCAGAAAATACCATGAAACTGGTAGATCTGGTCTGGAGGAGAATCGATCTGAGAGTTGATTTAGTGATCCAACGGTGTTGATAGTTGGCGACTGTTAAAGTTGTAGTCATTATTATCACAGCATTGGATCCATTTCCTTTAGAGGAATGGACCAACAGCTTTGCCTGTCCCAAGCACATGCTAGGTTTAGGCTACGGGAGCAATACACATAGGCGAATCTAAGCGGAAACTCTAAAAATTTAAAAAATATTAGATCATTTTTTTAATGTGCTAAATTTATTAATTGAATTGGTTTCTATTTTGGTGATTCTGAATTTTGTAAGACCTCAGAACTATTTATATTGTACTTTTAACATATTTTGAATATATATGTTGGATTTATAATGTTATAAAACTATTGGACAAAACTATAGAGATATACATGTGTGAAATTTTATGTTTCGCCACTGACAATAGAGCAGTAGGTTTAGTTTAAGTCTAGTTTTCTTTTCGAAAATCCTACGTTGCAAACCAGGCCTTAGGTCGTTCGAGATTTCAGAAATGCAATCAGATTGAAGTTGGAGAAAAATATATCGACAGTTGTGGGATTGTCTAATCCAATATATCCCAGCAAATAGCCAAACACTCTAGCTTCACAGAAGTTTTACATTTCGATGAAGGCTCACAAACTAAGGATCAAGGAAATATTGGCGTGCATGTGAGAAATCGACGCTCTCTCGAGCGATTCACGTTTGGAATACGAGAATTTTTAGTATTCTTTAAAAAGTTAAAACTATTTTCTTTGAAACCTGTTCCAAATAGACCCTCGTTCTCCGCTGCAACCAATCTGAATCCAACTGTAACTAACCACCCTACCACATAAAAAAGCCTGAAAAGAATGTTCGGTGCATCTAGCAAATAAAATCCCTCTCTCTTACGACATGAGCACGCTAGCCATTACATTACATTACATCGTCAATGCCACGTAGCTCGTGAACGAAGAAGCAGCAGCACACGATTGAAAGCGCCAATTACTGCTGGTGTCAGAGGCCCACTGCGAGATCAAATACCAGAGCCAGATTCAGTTCAACATTTCGGTTTTAGAGAACTTTGATTTCGAACCAACGTGAGCTGCTGGCAGAAGGAAGGAGATCCTAACCAGGTTTCAAATTTAGTCGAAAACCGTTTGAATTTTGCAAATTTCGTTCGTATCGTGCCGGTTCGGAAAAGCATAACGTTAGGTTTACCGCTTAAGTTAAAATTCAAATTCAAAAAGTTCAATTTTTTTAAAAAAATTTATCAAAAGTTCCCTATAATTAATATTAATAGCTTTATGACCTCTAGTATGATTTTTTTTTACAAAAAGAAGTTCGGTGAAAAGTTCCATAAAAGAATTTTTTTAAAAAAAAATTCAACATGTGGCTGATTTTTAAACTTTTCGTTCGAATTTCACTCCGTTGTTTGACCAGATTTTAAATTCGTTTGATTTTCGAAAATATTTAGTTTATCACGAATTTCGATGCCACTGGCTCGTCGAAAACCGACGTCGAAACAGTATCCTTAACCCTCACTTAACCTTGAAGGCCTGGACGACCGGGAAGAGGGTCGAGCTGAAGGCCGAAGCTCCGACATGCCATGCAGCCACCTGCACGATAGCGAACAGTTTGGCTCACTTATAAATGTCCCATGGCGCGCCGGGGCCCTGCATGACCCGGCTCCAATCAATGCCGAGCTGGCCCGCACTTATTAACCACCCTGGCCCCACATGCATCCTCCTTGGCTCCCTAATGGCGGTTCTCATGCTAAACGGGTTTGGATGGTGAGCAGGATTCGGATACCGGTTACAACGAAAATACTGGAAATCGATGTATGCTGGGCAAATAACCAGACCTAAAAATTGAATTTGCGAAGGTTACCATCCGGTTAAAGTGAACAGAAAAGTTGCGACCTCATCTCGTGCAAGTAGGAAAAAAAAAAATCCGATACACGTACTCCCAACGTAACAAATCATATAAAACCTAATATTATTGGATGTACGGCGTGCCTCCCGGTTGCCCGACACGTGTGCATACTCTACAGTAACCTCTATAAAACCTCATATATTTTTTACCCCTAATGTTTTAAAACAGCCTTCGGTGGTCAGTGGTTAAAGCACTGCCAGCAAACTAGCCGGTCCGGGCTTCTAGTCCGGCTGCCGCTTGAATTTTTTGCGACTGGTAGCTGCGGACAACACTGTAGCATCTACGTTGAAACATTGTTTCTTTTTTTTTTTTTTTTTAAATATTTTTTTCTTAAGACTTTTAAAATCAAATTTCTACACTACATTATTTCCAAAAAATATTTTTCCGAAAAAATTAAAAATTCCAAAAATATATATATTTCAAAATATTAAAACCAACAATATTTTTATTTTTTTTACTTTCTCAGTTTTTTTAGACAATTTTACTCTCTGTTAAAATTCAAGGATCATCCGCAGCAACGATCGGTATCTATATCTAATGAATGAAATTTTTATGTTACATTATTTCCAAAAAATATTTTCTAAAAAAACATTCCAAAAAAATTATTAAAACTAACCGAAAAAACCCACTTTCTATTAAAATCTTTGCATGTTTTAATAATCCATTCCATCCGCAGCAACGCACAAACCTGTGTGCATCTAGTATTTGATATGATGCGGTAAAGTTCCAATATTTATACGGTGGTCGAGTGTTGATAAGGATCTTGGCTTGGGTGCCACTGTTATATTATCTGCAGTGAGAACGCCTTGGCACGGAGGTACTACCGTTTGTTCGTGATGATTTGTATTCGTTAGCTTAACACTAATACTTGAAGTTATTCCGCACACAAACAAATAGTAACAATCATTTACGTAAGGCTTCAAATTCAAAATTGTTATAGCTTGATACCTTTTTATACGCAACAACCTTCGAATCGGATCAAAGTTTCGTAAAATACGGCACGAACGTGCAAAATCTTAAGAATGAAAAAAAATGAATATTACAGAGAGAACCAATATAACTATATTGAAGCAACCACGATGAGAAAGAAATATTTGTCAAAACCGACAATAAAATTTTTAAACACAACCTTAAAAAGTACAAAGTATCATTTATGATTACCTGCCTATTGCAAGTAAATTTACCTACCTATTGCAAGTAACTTATATGATTTCAACTCAAGGTGATACCTTATTACTTTCGAGTTTAAGTGACCTTATAGATATTAGATTCTTCTTTAAGCTGAAAACATACCGAACTCCCGTCAATGTGCGATATGCTCCATTATAAATCTATAATATAATTGTTCTCACCTTAGTAATTGCATACTCCTTGCAATCGGCCTAGTGAATAGCTCCATGCGTTGCGTTGGGCGTAGAGGTCTTTCGCCAATATCTCTCTCGTCGAACATAAGTGGAAACAATAACATGAATCTAATATCTATTCATGAGAAGTACCTGATTGACTAACGATAGGTACGTCCGATTCATCTTTTGCTACTAACATGTAGTATGGACGATTCATTTGCTGTAAACTCGAACAGCCTTTTATCATATGACCTATCTCGTTACATAGATAATATACACATATGCCCTTTCTCTTACCATTCTTTGTGACTTTTGCTTCTGCCTGCAATACCTACTGTGGCTGATGCTTGATAACCCAAGAATAAAGATTCTGATAGTTTTTTCAGGGACTCTGCCTCTAATAGATCAATAACTACCTCATTGAAGTTGACAGTGTTTTTTCTGAGAAAAATATTCATCATCAATTGCTTTCATGATAGTGGTAGAGATAATACCAATATGACAACTTTATCATTCTACTTAATTTTCTCATCCACACTAATCAGTTGTATGATAAGCTTGTTAAAGACATTAAGATAGCCAACGAAACATGTACCTTCCTCGATGTGCAACCCGTACAGTGTCGCTTCATCATCCACCGGTTTGTCAAACACTTTTCCATAGACAATTGTTCTAAGTCCTTCTATAGTTTCTTCAGTGAAATCTCCTAGATCACCTAGTACTTTATGTCATCGGAGAGACGTAGAGGATTGTACTAACAGACTTTCGCTCTATCACCTTTCATTCTTCAATAGTCGTCTTTTCTGGTTTATCCCTTTGAAAAACAACGATTAATTTTTGCTGGACAAGGACATCCTTCACCACACGCTGAAATTTCTCCCGCCATCAAATTTCTCCACTTGATTCCACATCGTCCATGTCGATCTTGATTTTGTGCCACCTGACGCTTTACTGATCTTCTCACAAATCTGATTAATCCGGTATTAGCTCTAACAACACTTGTAACGCTCTGATACCCCTTCTTATGTGTAGTAGCGCCCAGATCAAATTAGTTTTGCAAGATACGATAAGAACGTGCATAGTCTCAAAAACGAAGAACATGAATCTCGTAGAGAGAACCAATATAACGATATTAAAACAACCATGGTAAGAAAGAGAGAGATTTGACGAAGCCGACCATAAATTCTTTACGCATGATTTTAAAAGAGTACAAATGATTGTTGCTCTCTCACAACCTCTCAAATTTTTTAGGACTCTCGAATCCATACCCAATACAAGAATGTAGTGCTAAAGAATAACCTAGCATCTAATCCACTCACGCACCTCTTGCATTGGATGAGTTGATTTGTATCTTCTTAGTTGTTTGGGTTCTACATAACCATCTCATTGGTTTATATAACATCATTAGTTCTCCAAAGCAAATACGAATTCTACTATGAAAAAAATTAAGAATCCCAATTCCCTTAGGATTCACCTAGCATATCTTCTAAATCCCAGCAGACTAGACATGAGTCACCGTAATTAACAAAATTACAAAGTAAAAAAATTAAAATTCGAACGGAAATTTTTCTTCCAATCCAAGCCAGGATGTGGTTATCGGCGGTGACACCACTTTATAAAAAAAATCCTTGATGGTGAGTGTCTGACTACAGGTCTAGGCTAACAATTGTCCGCGGTAGCTTTGACTGGTAGCTGCAAAAACTTCTTGCTGGCTGTATGTGTCTCACAGGTCCCAGCTATCTCGTACGTATGTACGATCGGTCAAGACCGAGAACCCGGCCGGATCCATGCCTGAAACTGTGTGCGGACGCAGGTGCGACAAAACGGCAGGCAGGCCGGTTGTGACTAAATCATTACAAATAGTCTAATCCGAGTACAAAGTCGAACGAATAATTAATCGTATAATCTGATAAATTAGTTTATAATATTGTACCGTAGTGTTTATAGTATGTATTTTTTGGATGAAATATCAAACATATTTTGTAGAGTGATAATTTACAACAACTTTGGGTAACTAAAATATTTTTAATTAATTCTAAACTTAAATAAATATATTAAATTTCAATTAATTAGTCGTATTGCGATTAATCGCTTAGCTGTACTACATCTATCCATCGAACGAATACCGTTTTTCACAACACTACTAGTGTGCATGCTGCCGCCCAAAGTAGTAGTGGGAAAGCCAAAAACATCCCAATGTAACGTCACTAGGAAACACCTGCATCTGGCACGTCACATGAGTGAACGAACGAATGCTCGCTAGCTCACTCACAAGGTTTGATGTCTAGCTCGGCCCAACTCATTTGCATCTTAATGGTCTGCTCCCTTCATCAAAGTTTACATGACGTATTTTGTCGTTGTATATAGATCAATAAAATATTAAAAATGATTAGAATATCCTTAATTATTATCTAAGTATTGTATTTAATGCATACATGTAAAGAAATACCATGTAAGTCTGAATATTTAATAGGGGTATAAAGAAAACATCATACTAATGTTTGCATTAAAATATGAAATACGACCTATATTTATGGAGAATCGGGCAGAGGATGGCGAGGCAACGGGCGGAAGGAGCTTCAGCGCGCGTGGCTCGTGGAGAATCGGGCCAGAGTCAGTTTTTGATTTTATATAGTTTGTTGATTTTAATTATAGGAGAAGTTTTTCAAAATTCTACTATTTAATAAATAATTCGTTTTTTTAAGTAGAAGCGGTCCATAAACTGCCCCGAGCAGAGCCTATACATGGAAGTATACGCACCTGTTATAAGTGGTACAAACTAGGTTTTGGCCGTGGAAGTGTTTCAGAACCCGACCTGATATATTACTTCAGATAAAGCCTACAAGCAATAGGTCATTATGGAGGTTAATTAGAGTTGCTAAAATATCATGCCCGAAAGCAGAGGAAAACATGATGGCTTTCTTTTGGGAATGGGTGCGAAGGCAATGATTTAGTAGTACATTTGGTGGAATATGACGACTGTTCGTTCTGGAGACCATAAACTTAGGATTAAAGATAAGAAAGAGCCGTCACTAAAAGAATCAAGACTGCCAAAGATTGTTCTCGAGAAAAAAGATCAATTTTTCATTGTTATAAAAAATATCTACTTCGAACTCTGTACCCTCTTCGTCCAAATTTTTAAAGCGTATTTTTTAGCATATATACTAAGAAGATATTAAAAATAGCTCGATTATTTATTATCACTAAACACTATACTCAATGCATGCATATAGAAAATATAAAATAAAGATAGATATTTATAAAAAAAATATAGATGAAACATCATACTAATTTTGTATTAAAATATTAAAATACCCTATATATTTATAAACAAAATCATTTAAAAATAAACTTTATAAACTTAGACGATGGGAGTATACTAGAGAAGATTGCCTCTGCTTGGACAAATCTCGGGCTTTCGCCATGTCGGTAATAAAATTTCGAGAGAGTTCTGCCTAAATAAATCTCAGGTTTTTGCCATGTCGGTAATAAAATTTCAAGAGAGCATCCTAGCGAGGCACATCATGAGCAATACGGGCCTGTTTGGTTTGTTTCCGATGGTTACCAATTTTTGTCTTACCAATTTGGTAGCGTTGATCAAATTTGGTAAGTATTTGATTTGCTATCAAATTTTGGTAAGATTTCTTTCTACCTTAGTTTTCTAGTTCATTTTCTTGCCAATCTTTGACTAAAATATTAGTAGCCAATTTAGTGATTAAATTTTGATAATACTAAATTTTAGATCGATAAATTTATCATCAAACCAAACAGACCTTACATCGCGATGTTTGACAAAGCAACTCTCCTCTCCGCAACAACTGATCGATGAAGCCCCTCAAAGAAAAAACAACTACTGACCACTAAAGTAATCAATTCGCAAAAAAAAAGGTATAAAAGGCCCCAGGAGTGTCGTTATGCGTACGACCAAAATCGTGAACAAAATTTGTACTACTAGTAGCTAACAAGTGTACCCTACCTAGGTGAAATCCAAGGGACCCGCCTGTCAGCCATCCATATGCATGGTTGGAGTTTTGAAACTCAAGTTAGTGTAGGTGGAGAAAGAATCCTAGTTCAAAAACTATTTTTTTTTTGCTTGGCTTATTTAACAAAGAAAAGTTGCATATGAAAACGGCCTAAGCAGCCTATATAGTGTGCAGGCTGCCTCTTTAAAAATTCTAACTAGAGAGATTAGTTATATAGTCTTATAGAACTTAGTCCTTGCTTATTGGATTTTGGGTGTGGCATGGATGGATCAGGTATTAGGTCAAACTTAGGCAATGTACGATGGGAATGGGTAAAACGGTCTCGATTAAGGGTCTCTGTAGCTTTTTTAAAAATCTATTTTTTTTTATCTTTTTAAGTTGAAAAACAGATATAGTTTTTTTATAAGAGACCGTTTGATAAATAGCTAATCTCTCTCAATAATAAACTGCAAAATCAGATCTAACCCAGCTTTTAGCTTTTACTAGTTATACATAGCTTCTAACTTATACTAAAAATTGCTTAAAAACTGAGCTGTTTGAGAGGATTACTAGTTTTTCGAAAAACCGAAGCCGGTTTAAAGCTCCCTAAACGACCTAAATTACTGAGGAATCCATGCCTCCATGGAGCTCATTGATTGATGTCCAAAGCGTATCATTAGGGAAGCCTGAGCCCAGAGCTCATATTGTTATTCGGGAGATCGTACCGGTTTTATTCTTGAAATGATACATTATTGTACTGTTTCGTATCAACGTACCATTTTAGAGTTTAATATAATAATATATATGTTTAATTATATGCACTCTAGATTTCTTTTATAATATCACTCTAAATACATATTAGTATAATCAAATATAATATATAGTTCAATGGTAGATCTCTAGATTTCTTTTATAATATCACTCTAAATACATATTAGTATAATAAAATATAACATATAGTTCAATGGTAGATAGTATTATCAATTCCGCCGGTACGACTAGTATTATTCAGTATCATACTTGTATGGCTGCTAATGATCGGTATGGTAAGTATCAATGCCGGTACGGAACGTAGAGCTACTCTGTACCATTTTAGATGATAGAGTGATACATACCGGTCGGTACCATGTTTGATACTAACACCGCCTCTTGCGAAATGATTAGCTTAATTGTGGCTAGGGTTAGTTGCTCCTGCCCTCAGCCCTGCAGCGAGCTGTATTATTCAACTAGATTCCCTTTAACTCCTTGCCAGATAATGCTTCCAATTGGTTTGATCAAGGCTTGAACACTAACAACGAATAAGCTGTTCTCAGTGAATTAATTGGCAGCAAGACTCGTCTACGGCTTTACATGATTCGGTACTCGCCGGAACTGCTAGTTGCTAATTCCAAATAGGAAATTACTAGGTAAACAACCGCGACGTGCCACGCCGCGGCCGCAGCTACCCACGCGAGTAAATCGAGAAAACGTGCGACCGCCGCTCCCTACTCAAGCAAATCGAGGAGACACGCGAAACGGTTTAAAGGATACAAACGTAATCGCGTTTTTTCGCATTTATTCGGTAGAACGGTTGAAAAGATATAAATATATCTGAGCTATCGTGGCGTGGCACGCCGCAACCGCCGCTCCGCACGTAAAAAATGAAAAATAATGATCTGAACGGTTTTTTTACAAAAAAAAGGACATAAACGCTTTTTTCGGATAAGGACAAAATAAAACCTAAACATAACGCTTAAAAAGGCCTAAAGGGCATAAACGTAATATAATCTTTTTTCGGAATAAGATCTAAACATATTTTTTTTCAAAAAGGACCTCATCGTAATTTTTTTCGGAAAAAGACTCGAATGCAAAAAAAATTTGGTTGCTCGGAGCCAAGCCTGCTCAAAACAACGTGGGAGCGCCATTTCCAACCCTATACAGTAGAGGTAGGATTCCAGAGTGTCCCGGCTTTGTGTATTAAACAAGCATCGCCATTGCTATCTGAAATTCTGAATACGGCTGGCCATTGGGCAAATGGTTATTCAATTCTGGAGCCCATCAACTTGGCGTCTTCTTTAGGTAGTCATTTGGATGGTTCCATGTTTCCATTTGATTAGCCTCTCACAGGCTCACAATGCCTCCTACTAATTATTTGCCGGTCAGAAGAAGGTTCTTGAGTCAGACACGGGATCAGTTGGAGGAATGCATGGGGGTATGGAGATGCTAGAACCATCTTTTGACGTGGTGAGGTTTTTTTTTCCCGAGTTTCTTAGTGCAGTTTGCTATTTTTTTAAAAAATATTACATTTTTTAAAAAAAATACAAAAATATACTTCGATCTCAAAAAATTACAAAAATATACCTCTGTCGTCCTTTTAGAAAGCGAGAGGGACATGTTGCCCTGTCGAAATTTCCCCTTCTACACCCAGTTTTTAAAGAAAATCGCAACTTTTTCATATGATCTCGGATGAATATGAACTTTATATGAAAATTGTAGATCTCGATGAGATCTACAACTTTGATATACAAACTTTTTCATTTAAATCCATTTAGATGCCTAAAAACGGGATAGAAGGTTCAAATCTGTTTTTTAGATCAGAACCTTCTGTCGGCGTTTCGAGCACCGGCAAGTAAATTTGTAAGTCTAAGGGGCTGCGCGTTCCCACTCCCTGAATGGTTAGACCCTGGAGTCCAAGATGTATACTTGGTTGGGCCAAGGTCCCTACCGGTTCGTGCGTTGGTGTTGTATTCACCGGGCGCGATGATCGCACCGAAGTTTTTTACAAGCGAGAGGTGGAGCCTCAACACTAGAATGATCTAAACTTAGCTCTCGGAAGGAGAAGAAAAAGAAGAAGAGGAAGAAGAGGAAAAGCTCTCTTGTAGCTCTTACTCACGCCTGTTAGGAGGTTCCCGCTCCTTTTATCAAGATCTGAAGGGGCGAGTTACATCGAGAGTTGGCGAAGTGCTAGGCGAGCTATTTCTAGGGGCGGTCTTGCCCCGCCGTCGCCAATCGCTCGCCGATCGGTCGCTTGTTCGCCGATCGGTCGCTTTCACGAGCCTATCTTTGGTCGGTGGTCTAGCCGGTCGAGTGGTTAGGTAATCCTCGGGAAGTGGCGAGGCTCTCTGTGATCCATGTGGCGCTGTCGTAGTCGCGTGTGACGTTGGAGTTGCCTCGGGAGAGCGTGTCCTTGCACCGTGGGTGGGTGGCCGATGGGACAGAGACGGGCTTCAGCAGCTATCAAATCGTTTTGGGAAGGGACCACCGCCTCGCCGATCCACTAATGACCGTTCGTGGGGCACGTGGCCTTAGGTTGACACGGACTCGGCGCGCGGCGACGCTGCCCTCTGCGGGATTATCATGGTTCGGTCGGAGCCGGGATCCGTCCGCTGCGGGTCGGGAACCCGCTGAAGTCGGAGTCGCGGATCCCGCCCCGCCGCGGGTCGGGAACCCCGCTGAGTCGGAGTCGCGGGATCCCGCCCCGTGCGGGGTCGGGAACCCCGCTGAGTCGGAGTCGGGGATCCCGCCCCACCGCGGGGTCGGGAACCTATTTGAGTCGGAGTCGGGACCGGTCGGGAATGGTCTCCTGAATGGTCTCAGAGGCATTTGGTAGTAGCAGGGGGACGGCTGCTTAGGCTGGGCCGATTCGAGGCCGCCGCTTGCCGCTCCGGGCTTTGCTTGTTGCAATTGGGCCGTTGGTGCACCTCGCTTTATGAGTATTCGCCAAGAGTGGCCCGAACCTCCAATCGAGTTGGCAGACTCGGTTGGGGTTGAGCTTGATCGATCCGCTCAACTAGGTGGGCCAACGGGCCTACCGCTTTTGCCGGGCGTGCCTCAACGCATCCGACGCCCGCCCGGATTACGTTCTCGAGGTATGCGAACCGCCGGAGCCTCTTAATTGCTTTGTGCGCGCGCGCACGCCAGATGTGTTTTTGCTCGCTCGCCTTCTTGACCGCTTCGGGTTCCGGTGGTGGGCGCCGCTTTCTCGCGTGGCAGATTTATTCCCGAGTCGCTTGATCTTCCTTGAATGGGTATATAAGGGCGCCACGGGTTGCTCGAGCGCGCACTCTTAGACGAGAATCCTTTCCTTCTTGAAATGTGTTCAAGACACCCTTTAGTCTTGGTTTCGTGATGACATCGTGGTGGAAGAGGAAGACCCTTTGAACGAGCTTTGGGTTGAGTATGATCAAGCGATAGCCGAACTCCCAAAGAGAGAAGAAGTAGCTCGCGACGTTGTCGCCGCTGACGCGCTACTCAGCAATCCGAGGCTTGGAGTGGCAAGGGGCCTCCTAGAGGCAATGGCGCGAGGGCGCCGATTGCAGAGGCGCGCCGCGCCGATGTCGGCCCGAAGCAGCAGCGGCATGCCATTCCGCGGCCGTGGCTTCACTTTGACGGCCGGCAAGGGCCTACCAAAGAAGTCATCTCCAACGACCAGTCCACCGACCCCAAGTCCGCCGTCGGCCGAGCAAGGGCCTACCGTCGGCGTTGTCGTAGGGAGTTTTTAGAGTCCGTGTAGATAGAGAGTCTTGCGTGTGCCTCATGTAAAGTGGTGTAAAGTTTTGAGCCCGCCGCTTTTAATGAAATCCTTTTTTTCTCTCTATGAATGACTTCATGAAGGAGTTAGCTTTGCTTGTTCTCGCTTGATCACTCGGCGCTAGAAAGTTCGCGATCGGTTTCGAGTGGTGGACGTGCGAACTCGCGGTTTGTTCCTCAAGAAATCTTCCTTTGCGCTGCGTTTGGCGCCAGTAGCTAGTCGGTGCCTTGGTCGGCAAGGATGAGCGGATGCCTTGGAAGTTTTAGTGCTCGAGTGCCTTGGTCGGCAAGGACGACCGGATGCCTCCGCGAGGTTCCGTGTCCGAGTGCCTTGGTCGGCAAGGACGACCGGATGCCCCGCGAGGTTCCGGTGTCCGAGTGCCTTGGTCGGCAAGGACGACCGGATGCCTCCGCGAGGTTCCGGTGTCCGAGTGCTCGTTTAACGTCGTAGCTGGACGCTGCCTTAGTCGGCAGGGACGACCGGATGCCTCCGCGAGGTTCCGATGTCCGAGTGCCTTGGTCGGCAAGGACGACCAGATGCCCCGCGAGGTTCCGGTGTCCGAGTGCCTTGGTCGGCAAGGACGCACCGGATGCCTCCGCGAGGTTCCGATGTCGAATGCCTTGGTCGGCAGGACGCCGGATGCCTCCGCGAGGTTCCGGCGTCCGAGTGCCTTGGTCGGCAAGGACGACCGGATGCCTCCGCGAGGTTCCGGCGTCCGAGTGCTCGCTTAACGTCGTAGCCGACGCCGCTTAGTCGGCAAGGACGGCCGGATGCCTCCGCGAGGTTCCGGCGTCCGAGTGCCTTGGTCGGCAAGGACGGCCGGATGCCTCCGCGAGGTTCCGGCGTCCGAGTGCTCGCTTAACGTCGTAGAATGGACGCCGCTTAGTCGGCAAGGACGGCCGGATGCCTCCGCGAGGTTCCGATGTCCGAGTGCCTCGGTCGGCAAGGACGACCGGATGCCTCCGCGAGGTTCCGGTGTCCGAGTGCCTCGGTCGGCAAGGACGACCGGATGCCTCCGCGAGGTTCCGGTGTCCGAGTGCCTTGGTCGGCAAGGACGATCGGATGCCTCCGCGAGGTTCCGGTGTCCGAGTGCCTTGGTCGGCAAGGACGACCGGATGCCTCCGCGAGGTTCCGGCGTCCGAGTGCTCGCTTAACGTCGAGCCGACGCCGCCTTAGTCGGCAAGGACGACCGGATGCCTCCGCGAGGTTCCGGCGTCCGAGTGCTCGCTTAACGCCGTAGCCGGACGCCGCCTTAGTCGGCAAGGACGCACGGATGCCTCCGCGAGGTTCCGGCGTCCGAGTGCCTTGGTCGGCAAGGACGACCGGATGCCCCGCGAGGTTCCGGTGTCCGAGTGCCTTGGTCGGCAAGGACGGCCGGATGCCTCCGCGAGGTTCCGGTGTCCGAGTGCCTTGGTCGGCAAGGACGGCCGGATGCCTCCGCGAGGTTCCGGTGTCCGAGTGCCTTGGTCGGCAAGGACGACCGGATGCCTCCGCGAGGTTCCGGCGTCCGAGTGCTCGTTTAACGTCATAGCTGGACGCCGCTTAGTCGGCAAGGACGACCGGATGCCTCCGCGAGGTTCCGGCGTCCGAGTGCTCGCTTAACGTCAGAGCCGACGCCGCCTTAGTCGGCAAGGACGACCGGATGCCTCCGCGAGGTTCCGGCGTCCGAGTGCTCGCTTAACGCCGTAGCCGGACGCCGGGTATCCATCCCGAGTCCCCGCCCGTGAGGGAAGCGCGAGGAGTAGCCGCCGTCTATCCCACAAGTTTACCCCATCCGCAGTGTGGGACTCGGAGGGTGAGCGACGCGCTGCTGCGTTGGTTTGAACGCCGTGCTCTTGGAGCTAGTAACGGTAGTCCGAGTGGGTCCCGGGAGGTCCGCCAAGGGGGACCTTCCGAGCGGACGGTCCTGCAGTAGGGTGTCCTGCCCGCGTGAGGCGACCCATAAGAAACCTTTCTTTACTCAATCTCAGATGGACCCCGGGTCGCCACCGACCCAGAGCACACCGGCCGTCGCCATCGATGAGCTCCCGGAGAGTGTGAAGTATGGTCTCGACGCGAGTAGAGGTGACTGGGGTCGCCACCGACACAACCGGGACCCACCGGGGCTCACCTCGCACTTGCCCTCGCTCAAGTTTCATTGGGCGGCCCTACGCCCATCCGGTGGTTAGGCCTTTGAACCCACGACTTTGGTGGGCCCCCGCGCAAGCCACAAAGCTTTTGCCATCTTGGGACCGCAGCTGCCCATGGGCCTCTCGCGCGCCGAACAACCGTCCCGCCAAAAGGCGAGACCAAGAGGTAACGGACACGCTGTCGGGCGGCGTCTTTATGACTCGCAACCGACGCGACAGATTAAATGCGAGTGGAATTGGAAATCGGAGTTACCAGCCGGGCGTGATGACGAGGCGGGACGCGACGATTCGCTCGAGGAGGCGTCCGTTCGGTCGGCGTCCTTCGCCTCCTATAAGTACGTTGTTGGGGTGCCTCGGGTAGCCACGCTTTCGCCTTCTTCGCCTCCCGCCCCTAAAGCAAGAAAAACGCCAGAGAGCCGAGAAGGAAACCTCGGCCCTCTTCTTCTCACCTTCCGTTGCTTCCCGCCAAGATGTCGTGGATAGAGTGCTCCGCGACAGAGAGTCGCGCGCTCGCCTAGTGAAGAAGGGCTTCCTCCCGCGCGCAGGCACCTCTGGCCGAGAGTGCCGACCGGGCCGTTATCCCGCCCGCAGCGACGAGGTTGCGGTCCCCGCCTCGTTTTTGAGCGCGGCCCGCCGCCCACCCTTTCGCCCAGTGGGCTTCTTTTCCATTACAAGGTGGAGGTGCACCACCTCAACCCTAACGGGTCCTTCACATCGCCATTTTTATTACTGTGCGAGGCCTTCTTAGGGATTGAGCCGCATTGGGCGTGTGGCGCACTTCTTCCAGCGAGGCTTTGGAAAGACAGCCGCTCGACGCGACGGCGCCCATGGGCGGCCCGCCTCCAGCCGAACGGGCCGGAGCTCGAGTACTGGACATCAAGCCGCCGATCCTCTAACAAGGGATGGCGCCCGAATGGATCTATGTCCGAACGTTGAAAACAGCGCCCGAGCTTTTCTGGCGAGCTCCCTGTCGCAGTGGAGCAATGGACCTATGGCGCCGAGAAGAGGGAAAAGAACAAGGTCGCCCTGATTGTGGAGGAGATCAGGGCTCGAGGAAACGGGCCGACCGGGATGTTGTCGCACGCTTCATGAGGATGCTGCAGCTCCTCGCGCCAGCCGCACCCCATGTTCCAAGATGAGGGCCATCCGACCGGCAAGGATGGAGGTGGCCGAGTTGGCCGCGTCCGAGGTGGAGGCCCGTGGCGCAAAGATTATCGGAGGAAGCGCCACGGTGGCGCGGCGCCACCCGGCCTTTCGTCGGCCATTCCCAATCCGTGAGTTTGTGGGATTTTTCTTTCGCTTTTTCTTCTTCGCTCTTAGCGCCCGACTGATCGGTCGCTTTTGTATCCTCTAGGGGCTCGCAGGTATGTCCTCCGGGCACCGCTCCCGGGAGAAAAAACGAGGCGCCTCTCGCGAAGACCGCCGAGGCCGATTCCCGCAAAAGGCGTAAGGAGGAGAGGAGGAAGAAGAAGGAAAGGAGCGCGGCAAGGCACGCGCGCGAGGCATGTCGGAGTCCACCGCGGTGGGGACGACTTCTGCGATAGTGGGGGAGCTTCCCGACTACACGCATTCCTTCCCGACCCTCCGGTGAGTGGTGGCTCGAGAGTTGGCCCGACACAGCAGCCCGCGCCGCGTCCTCAGCGAATGGCGACATCTGCGGCCGCAGCTTGTCGACGCGCCTAACCGTGGTAGCCGGAAGCGCCACCGACCCGCCTTTGGTGGGGGCCGACGAAGAGAGCGCGCGTGCAGCGCGACTCGCTCCGCCGAAGTATTTCTTCCTTCGCTGGAACATTTTTGTAGCAAAGCCGCCGGCGACTTTTAAATATCGTGGACGCTGGCGCCTACACGGGCGTGGCGGTGGGGCGTGCCGCAGCCACTTCTCAAGTGGCGGTCACGGCGGCTCGTGGTACCGATCGTCGGCGCTTATGGAGCACGCGATCAGGACGCGCCTCCTTTGAGGAGGAGAGATCGAGGTCGGCGAAGAGCTCCGCCGCCCGCCCGACGCCCGACGCGAGGGTCTTCCTGAGGAGGGGACGGCGACGCCACCGCCATTGCGCCGGTCGAAGGCGGGCGCGGAAGAGGTGGAGCGACCGCCGACCCACGGGCGGTGCCGGCCGAGGTAGTGCCGCCGAGGGGTCGGCGGTAGTCTTGGCGGTCGCGGCTCGGCGGCGCCGATGCCGAGGCGTCAGGCCCCCCCCTGGGCTCCCGAGGCCGACTTCATCGCCTCGCCATGGCGCTCTGGTCTGGCGCCGCCTCTCCGAGCGCAGCGAAGGTCTGCGCCCGGATGTGTGGCCGGATCCATGGACCCGCCGAGAGAGCGAGTGGGCTACCCTTCGCAGGCGCCACGGTTGCGGAGGAGGAGATAGGGTCGATCCATAAGGGTCCGACCCTAGCCTTAGAGTCTCAAACAGGCGCTGGAGGTGATGGTCTGGGATTCAACCCGTAAGTTTGGTAAGCCGAGCGAAGGAGTCGACTTTGTAACTCTCGATATGCTACGCAGATTTGACGTAAATGCGTGTGTGTGCAAGATTTGCGGGCCTGCCCGAAGCGCCCAGCCAGCTCCTTCGTCGCTCGGATGCTCAATGGCGCCGCATGGAAGAAAGTGGTCTGCGGCTTGAGTTTCGTCTTGCCCAAGAGGTTTGAACATTGGGCTGACGGAGGCGAAAAACTCCGCTTAGGTGGAGGAGGCCTCAAAGGCCCTTTACGACGAGCGCCTGGGGCCGAGGCCTTGAGGGCAAGGGTGGTGGAGCTTGAATCCTCCTCGGCGGAGGTCACCGAGGCCAAGGGCGACGCCGCCACCGCCGAGGGGTGGCACAAGCGTATGACCCATCTGCGGCCGGAGCGGGATCAGCCCGGGGGCCGAACAAGCTCGGTCCGAGCAGAGACTGCTCGGAAGGAGCCGGCTTCTTGAGGACGCCCTCGAGAGTCTCGGAGGGAAGTCGGCACTGATCGACTCTGCGACTGGTAAGTATCTCAACTCCTCCATTGATTTCTTTGGTTGGGGTAACCCGTAGAGGAGACTCATCTCGAGACGCCGAAAACTCGCAGAGGTGCAGAAAAACCTGAGCGTCGCCATGGAGGCTCGGAATCGGGCGGCGAGACCCGCGACGTGGCGATCGCGACCGTGGACGAGGCTCGCGGCGGCGAGGGTCTCCGAGGATGGTAGGGCCGAGATGGGCGCCGAATTGGAAGCCCTTCGGAGGGCCGGCCAGAGGTTCTGCGCCAAGTCTTGGGCACGTGGGCAGCCCGAGCGCACTTGCCTCGCTACGCGCCCGAGTGCCGGGCTTGTGGAGGCGGTGTGATTGCGCGCGCGAGATCGAGCTTCGTTCGCGACCGGTCAACACCGCCTCGCACTATGACGGTATCGACCTCGCGATGGTGAGTAGCGGCATCGCCGAACCGGACCGACGACGAGGTCGGCGTGTTCGAGCCTCGTGTCGAGCCGCATGCTCGGAGATCGCCACCACGCCCCGCCCGAGGTCGCCTAAGATGCGTGTCCTCCTCCTCCGTGCGGTCGGCCACCGTGAAGAAGAGGAAGAAAGAAGTTAGCCCCCTTTTTTTTTTTCTTTTCTTGCAAAGACCGTTGTGTAAACGATCGTAAGTAATTGTAAGCTCCGGTTTGCCTCTTTGCTCTCCTTTGCGCTTGGTTTGACCGACCATAGCCTCAAGGACCACGGGTCGCTTATGCGTAGGTCGGGCCAATTTGAGAGGGTCAAGAGGATAGGAGTCTTGTTTATGCGGTAGTTACGCGCACTCATGGGGGTTGGAGTGTTCCGATCGCCAAGGGTTTTTCCACTTGGGCACTTCCTTCTTCCGCAAAGTGCTACTTAGCAACCATAGCCACCGGGCGAGGCCGAGCGCTCGGTCGAGAGGGTTACCGCCGGATAGACTCGTGACTAGTCGGGTCACCACCCACATGAGTACGTGAGTTAGCCGAGTTCGTGGGGAAGATTGTTCCAATCGACCGTAAGGTCATCCCACTCGGGTGCTTCCTTCTTCCGCGAGTGCTACCGGGCAACCATAGCCTACCGGGCGAGGCCGTAGCACTCGGTCGAGAGGGTACCGCCGGGATAGACCTCGTGGTCGGCCGGGTCACCGACCGCACGCACACCATCCGAGCGGCTCGAACGGGCGCCACGGGCAGCCCCGAAGTCGTCACGTGGCGACTGTGTGCTCGGTTGGGAGAAAGGTAAAGACTTATACCGGGAAAAAGAAAGAGCTTAGGGATAGAATCGCCTTAACTTTTCAATGTTCCGGGCATTAGGGAGGATGCGACCATCGGCGCCCTTGAGTCGAAGGTGCGGTCGGAGAACTTCCACGACGGTGAAAGGACCCTCCTGGCGTCGGCTTGTGCTTATCTTTGGTTGTCCGGACCGACGTAGAACCAAGTCGCCCACCAAGGATCGATCCTCGAACTTGGCGGCCGTGGTAGCGCGCAGGCTTGTTGATATCCGCCGACCGCAGACGGCCACGTCGCGCGCCGCCGTCGGTGGTCGATGGCGTCTTGTTGCGGCGAGCCCCGAGCCTCATCGAAGGCTTGCAATCTCGGGAGCCGTATTCCGTGTCGATGGGCAAAACGCTTCGGCGCCAACACCATAAAGAAGGGTGTGAACCCGGCCGCCGGTCGGCGTGGTCCGCAGACTCAGAGGACGGAGGCGGCTCGGCCACCCAGCGCCGCGAAATGCTTGAGCCGATCGAAGATCCGCGGCTTGAGTCCTTGAAGGATCATGCCGTTAGTGCGCCGACCGCCGTTAGTCGCGGATGGGCTATCGCGCCCAATCGACACGGATGTTGAAGTCGTCCGCAGAACTCGAGAAATTCCTTCCCGTGAAGCGTGTTCGTTGTCGGTGATGATGGAGTTTGGGACTCCAAACCTAAAAACGATGTCGCGGAAGAAGATGGCCGCTTGTACCGACGTGACGCTCACGACCGGCTTGGCCTCTATCCACTTGGTGAACTTATCTACCGCGACGAGCGGTGGGTGAAGCCCCGGCGCTTTCCGAAGGTTCGACCAAATCGAGTCCCAGACGGCAAAAGGCCACGTGATGGGGATCGTCTGTCAGAAGCTTGGTCGGGCGGATGCGTCACGAGCAAAGAATCGCATCCTTCGCGGTGCGCACGATATGCTCGGCGTCGACACGCCGTTGGCAAGTAGAAACCTTGTCAAAAGGCCTTTCCCACAAGAGATCGGGTGCTGCGTGGTGACCGCAGACTACGTGTATGTCGCCCAAAGAAATTGTTTTCCTTGGTCGGTCAAGATACATTTTGGAGGACACCGAGGGACTCCTTTGTAGAGGTCCGGGCCGATCAGGCGAAGATTTTGCCACGGGCGAGGCGCCGAGCCTCGGTCGGTCGGGAAGTGACCCGTCGTCAAACGGTCGATGTAGGGCCTCCTCGATCGGACTCAAGTGCTAGCACACCGCGGGCGATCCGCCAAGTCTACGCTCGATCGCTGGCGTCGGTCGGGCGGCCGGCTTTGGATTGGTCGGGTGGCCGCCACCGCCGAGTCCACCGGACGATGGGCCGCAGGAGGTCGGAGACGAAGATCCCGGGCGGGGCGGGCTCTGCTGGAGGCAAGATTGGCGGTGATCGGCCTCGCCATTGTAGCGTCGGTAGCTATGGTGAAGCTCGAAACCCTTGAACCGCTCTCGAGCCGGCGCATTTCTCGACAAGACGCTGCCATGCGGGCGTCTCGGGCCCGCGACCTTCATGACTTGGTCGACGACAAGCTTGGAGTCCCGTGCGGACGAGCCGGTGGGCACCGAGGTCGGCGGCGATCCGAGACCGTTGACGAGAGCCTCGTGCTCGGCAATGTTGTTGGTCGCGTCGAAGAGCAACCTAATGGCGATGAAGCTCGTTCGAGCGGGAGATGATGGCGACTCCGCGCCGCGCCATTCTTGGTGTAAGACCCGTCGAAGTACATTGTCCAAGCTGGGGTCTTCGACCACCGGTGGTGCACAGGCTTGGTCCACTCGGCGACGAAGTCGGCGAGCTCGCGACTTGATCGCCGTCAGAGGGCGTATATTATGCCATGGCCGCTAAGCTCGAGCGCCCATTTGGCTATCCTTCACGAGGCATCGCGATTATGGATGATCTCGCCAGCGGGACGTGGTCACCACGGTGATGGCGTCTTGATCGAAGTAGTGAGCGAGTTTCCTCTTTGCGATGAGCACGCGCAGAGTAACTTCTCGACTGTGGTACCGAGTCTTGGACTCGGAAAGTACTCATCGATGAAGTAGACCGGCCGTTGTACCTTGAGCTCACGGCCTTCTTCCGCTCGCTCCACCACGAGGGCCGCGGCGACTTGGGTAGTGGCAATGATGTAGAGGAGCAATGTTCACCGGTGCCGGGCGACCAGATCGAGGCGAGGACAGAAGGCCTTCAAGCGGGTGAGGCCTCCCGAGCCTCGTGTGTCCAAGCAAGCGGTCGGATTTCTTGAGCAGCCTGTAGGTAAAGCGGCATTCCGCGTTCGCCGAGGCGAGACACGAAACGGCTCAAAGCCGCCAGGCATCCGGTCAGCCTCTGGACCCCTTTGAGGTTGCTGACCGGGCCTATCCTTGCGATCGCCGAGATCTTCTCCTGATTGGCCTCGATGCCTCGCTCAGAGACGATGAAGCCTAAGAGCTTTCCTTTGGGGACCCCGAAGACGCACTTCTCTGGGTTGAGCTTTATGCGAAACCGTCGAAGGTTCGCGAAAGTCTCTTCTAGGTCGGCGATAAGGTCGTCAGCCTTCCTGGTCTTTACGACAATATCGTCGACATACGCCTCAACGTTGCGGCCGATCCGGTCATTGAAGCACGCTTGCATACATCATTGGTATGTAGCGCCGCGTTCTTCAGCCGAAGGGCATTGTGACATAGCGAGCAGCCGAACGGAGTGATGAAGGAAGTCGCGGTGGTCGGACTCCTTTAGCGCAATCTGGTGGTAGCCCGAGTAGGCATCCGAAGGAAAGAGACTCGCACAGCGGTGGAGTCGATGACTTGGTCGATGCGAGGTAAGGAATGGGTCCTGGGACATGCTTTGTTGAGACTCGTATAGTCAACACACATTCTCCATTGCCCGTTCTTCTTTTTACAAGTCTGAGGTTGGCTAGCCACTCGGGGTGGCGCACCTCTTTACGAACCCCGCCGCCAAGAGTTTGGCGATCTCCTCCTATAACCTGCGCTTTCCTCGTCGGCGGCGCGGCGTTGGGCGACCGGCTTTGAGCCCGGTCGGACGCTCAAGGAGTGCTCGGCGACCTCCTTTGGAATGCCGGCATGTCGGAGGACCTCCATGCGAAGACATCTTTGTTAGTGCGGAGGAAGTCGACGAGCCGCTTTCCTATTTGGCGGGAGCGTGGCTCGACCCGACGGTCTTGGTCGGATCACGTGGATCGACCGTGACCTCCCGTGTCCTCGGCGGATTTGAAGGATCCCGCCCGATTTCTTGGATTCGGGACGGACTCGGCTTCCTCCCGAGCTTGTTGAGTTCCGCAGAGGCAACGACCGCCGAGGCGAGCTCGCATTTCTGCCGCGCAGATTGAAGGCAGCCGGAAAGACGATGCCGCTGTAATGACTCCATGCGGTCGGGCATCTTCACTGAGGTAGGCGAATGGGGATCGCCATGAACTTGGCGAGCATGGCCTCCCCAGATGGCGTGGTAGGCGCCGGGAAATCCACGACCTCGAAGGTGAGGTCTCGGTGCGGAAGTTTCACGCTCCTCGAAGGTGACGGCGGTCGACTGCCGAGCGGATGGGCTTCTTGGCCCGGATGACGCCATGGAAAGGTGCCTTGCTTGGCCGGAGGCTTGAGCGCGGGACCCCATAGCGTCGAACGCCTCAACGTAGAGGATGTTAAGGCCGCCGCTTCGCCCATCAAGACCTTCGTGAGGCGCCGTTCGACGACGGGTCGACCACCCGGGTACCTCCCCGGTGTGGGACGCGATCGGGTGATCGGTCCGATCAAAGGTGATTGGGAACTCCACCACCGAAGATATTGGGGACGCCTTGGCGACGGTGTGGACCTCGCGGTAAGCGAGCTTGAGCCGACGCTTGTCGGCGTAGCAAGCCGGTCCTCCGAAGATCATGAGGCAGCCGTCGGGCTCGGGGAACTCGTCGTCTGCCTTCTTCTCCGCCGTTCGCGGGGCGCGCGAGCTTCTTTCCTTTGCCGCGGCGTGGTGGGGACGCTAGAAAGATAGCGCCTCAGACTTCGATCCGGTACTTGTGCTTGACGGAGAACCCATGGTTCGGGCATGGGCCGTCCATCAATTTCTCGAAGTGGTCGGGCGCGACGGTCGGCCGCGCCTGCTGCTTGGCAGGGCGGTCGACCGTGGCGACCACTTGGGTCTCACGGATCTGCTTCCCGCCGCCGCCTGCTTGTCGGCGGTCGGAAGGAGACCGGTTTGACGCGGGCTCTGCTGGGCCTTTCTCCTTCGAAAATAGCCCCTACGGCCTCCTTGCCGAGGCGTGGTTGGTGGCGATGTCGAGGAGCTCCTTGGTGGTCCTGGGCTTGAGGCAGCCCAGCTTGTGCACCAAGGCCTTGCAGGAGGTGCCGTAGATGAAGGCTCCCACGACATCGGCGTCGGAGATGTCGGGGAGCTCGTTGACCTGGCGGAAAACCTCGGATGTAGTCCCGGAGAGTCTCCCTGCCGCTGCTGCAGCCTTCGAGTCCCAGGAGTTACCAGGCGCTTATAAGTGCCACGAAGTTACCGACGAAGAGATTCTTCAAGTCGCCCCGTTCTCCGCAGTTTTGGAGGCGGTACTCGAGCCGTGCTCGAGCCGAGTCCGCGAGGTAGATGGGGAGGTCTTGGATGATGAAGAGATCATCTGTTGCTCCCACCAAGACGCGAGCCGATAATCTTGAGCCGACACGGGTTGGTGGCCCCGTGTACTTGGCAATGTTGGTGGCGCCGGAATCGGGCGGGAAATCGCCGCGGATCCCTTGGCAAAAGCCCGTGGTCGGGACCATCAGGCTCGGGCTGCGATAGTGGCGCCACCATCCGCAACACGTGAGTGGGCGGCGTCCTCCGCCATCTTTCTTCGCGCCGAGGGTGGCGCGGATGTCGAGGCATTACCGAGGCGTTGGCGCGCCGGGTGCGTGAGGCTGGGGTGGTTCATGGTGGGAGTGCGGTCTTGGCGCACCCACCGGCTCCATGCGGCGGTGCGGGCCCGGTGGCGGAAGTAGCGCCGGTGTGGTAGGAGCCGAGGCTCATGTCTTTGTCGCGACGGCGCAAGGCCCACCACCGAAGGTTCGGTAGGTAGCTCGCCTCCGAGTTTGCGGGCTCCGGAAGGCCTCGAGCAAGATTGCGGCCGCAGCCACGCTTTGGCTTGCGTGAGGAAAAAGCGGGGCGCGGTTACGCCCCCAACTTGTGGTGCTCTTGGCGCGCGCGTGCTGCGTGCCGCCTAACACTTGCGCGGGCTCGGGCTCGTCCTGCTCCAGGTTGGCCTGGAGCCGGTCGAGCTCAGCCTTTCGCTCCTCCAGCTCTCCGCGTTGCCGTTGGAGCTCGGCCGCGGCGAGCTGGCGCGTCGGCCAAGGCGCGCGCTGGTATTCCCCCCGTGCCTCGGTCGCGCCGGACGGGGACCGTCGTAGCCGCGGTGGCTACGGCCGTCATTTGTGCGCGCCACGTTGCACTCGCGAGTGTCGCTGCATGGCGGATACTCCGTGTCGGAGCTGGAGCCGTGGTGGAAGAGTCTTCCAAAGAACTCGTGGGGCGAGGTTGGCATGTAGCCGACCATAGCTACAAGTCGTGAGCGGCGGGAGGTGACGGATCTCTGCGCAGCCGGAGGGCTTTTGCCAAAGGAGGTATAGCGCACCTCGGGTTCGGCTTTGGGGAGCGGGGCGCTCAAGCCGGAGTGGGGACGGCTGCCGGAGATGGTGTCTGTGCTCCGTGCAGCGCCGCCCGGCGGCGTGAGGATGGCGTGAGCTCTCCTCCGAGGTGACGGTGAAGCCGAGGGAGCCGGCGGATCCGCTCCCGAACACGATCATGCCGTCGTTGGAGAAGAATGCCATCAAGGAGACGAATGGGAATCGGAGATGTCGCCAAGACGCTTGAAGCCCCTACTGGCGCGGCCAACCGCCGGCGTTTGCGCGCGGCAAGTAAATTTGTAAGTCTAAGGGCTGCAGCGTTCCGCCCCTGAATGGTTAGACCACGAGTCCAAGATGTATCTTGGTTCGGGCCGAAGGTCCTACCTCGATTCGTGCGTTGGTGTTGTATTCATCGGGTGCGGATGATCGCACCGCAAGTTTTTTACAAGCGAGAGGTGGAGCCTCAACACTAGAATGATCTAAACTTAGCTCTCGGAAGGAGAAGAAAAAGAAGAAGAGGAAGAAGAGGAAAAGCTCTCTTGTAGCTCTTACTCACGCCTGTTAGGAGGTTCTGCCTCCTTTTATTCAGTACGAAGGGGCAGGTTACATCGAGAGTTGGCGAAGTGCTAGGCGAGCTATTTCTAGGGGCTTCGGTCTTGCCCCGCCGTCTGGCCAATCGTTCCGCCGACTGGTCGCTTGCTCCGCCGACTGGTCGCCGCTCTTTGAGCCTATCTTTGGTCGGTGGTCTAGCCGGGTCGAGTGGTTAGGTAATCCTCCGGGAAGTGGCGTAGCTGCTCTCTGTGATCCATGTGGGCGCTGTCGTAGTCGCGTGTGACGTTGGAGTTGCCTCGGGAGAGAGCGTGTCCTTGCACTGTGGGTGGGTGGCGATGGGACGGGAGACGTGGCTTCAGCGACTATCAAATCGTCTTAGGAAGGGACCACCGCCTCGCTCGATCCACCGAATGACCGTTAGTGGGCACGTGGCCTTAGGTTGACACGGACTCCGTCGCGCGACGCGCCCTCGGCGGGGATTATCATGGTTCGGTCGGGCGGGGATCCGGCCCCGCCGCGGGGTCGGGAACCTGTTTGAAGTCGAGTCGCGGGATCCCGCCCCGCTGCGGGTCGGGAACCCGCTGAGTCGAGTCGCGGGATCCCGCCCCGCTGCGGGTCGGGAACCTCTTTGAGCCGAGTCGGGACCGGTCGGGAATGGTCTCCCGAATGGTCTCGTAGGCATTTGGGTAGCAGGCCGGGACGGCTGTTTAGGCTGGGGCCGTATTCGAGGCCGCCTGCTTGCTGCTCTGGGCTTTGCTTGTTGCAATTGGGCCGTTGGTGCACCCCTGTTTTATGCGTATTCGTCACCTTCTATCCCATTTTTGGCCATTTAATTGATTCAAATGAAAAAAGTTTGTATATCAAAGTTGTAGATCTCGTCGAGAGCTACAATTTTCATATAAAGTTCATCTCCATCCGAAATCATATGAAATATTTATGATTTTTTTTAGAAACTAGTTACAAAGCAGGGGAAATGTCGCTCGTTCAGAGGACAACAGGAGACCTTTGACGCCTTTTGAATGGGTGACATTTCCCTCTCGCTTTCTAAAAGGGTGACAGAAGTATATTTTTGTAATTTTTTGAGATCGAGGTATATTTTTGCAAATTGAATAAAAAAATATATTATTTAAAAAAAATCCAGTTTGCTAGAAGAACTTTGGATCTCAATAGTTTAGAACTGTAGTAACTAGTGCAAGAGGGGAAATAATAGCATGTATGACAGCAGGAAAAAAGGTTAGATCGCAGAGAGAAACCGCCAGAAATATGGGTGGGCAACCTCAGGAGCTGCACAGTCCTACAAGAATGTCCTATATCTAATAATTCTAGCATTACCTATAGTTTATCCGACAAGTGTTCTTGCTGAACTGTTGCAAAATTAGCCGCAAATTGGGACTGTCAGCTATGTACAGATTTTTTTTTTACATGTAAAAGTTTTGCACGACATTTTTATGAACAGATGAGAGAAGAAACACCCAAAAAAGTGTTTTACAACTGTGCGGTGGTTATACGGGGAATTGACCCCTTTTTAGCTATTCTTGACTTTTTTTTTTTAATCTAGCATCCTCGAGACCACATTTGCAAATTTAACCCCTTCCCTTTCGGCGAAAGACGCGATAAGCGACACCTATCATCTACCGCGCTCGGAGAGCATGGTAGCCAGCAAACGCGGCGGCTGGCGGGCAAGCGTGGGAGCAATTGCTTCGACGCTCCGGGAACGCGGCTAGCGTGTTGCCGTGGACAGCAAGCGCGGGAGTGGGGCTGCCACGAACGGTGAGCATGGGAGGGACACTGCCACAGCCAGGGAGCGCGGTAGGGCCTTCCACGGTAGGGTAGCGTAGGAGGGAATGTGACTATATTTACAATTCTGTTCGGAAGGGAATCAAATTTGCAAAACCTGAGGTAAGTGGATTTTAAAAAGGTGATCAATTCTAATCTGGACATCCGCCAATAGAAAAATCAAAACGTACAATTTTTACGGGAACTCCGTGAGAATTTTGCATAAAAACTATCGTAATTTCTCCGTAAATCCCACCAAAACCCTCTGTTCCAAACGGGGGCGTATAACCAGGAGTTCGACCCGTTGTATGCCCATGCCCAAGCGCCTGCACCCACAGCACACACACAAAACAGAAGAGGACAGCGTTGTCCTAGTTCTTGGATCGTGATACATGCTCACCTTTGGCATCACATATCACATGAAAACCGTAGCATTAACTCCGAAAAGGGCAAAAGGTACCCTGCCTTTGCCCAGAAATCTGCTTGGGCACGGGCCAGCTTCTCTGAACTTTAGCGTTAGAAACCGACGCAGAAGCACGCGATTAGCCAGCAAATTTCAGACTTGAGCGGGCCCCGACACAAGATAGGATGGGAGAGGAAGAGCAAGGCTCCCAACAAACATTATAACGGAGGTACACCGCACAGAGTTTCGTTTTGTTGCGACGCGCCTGCCTGCACCAGGCGACCCCTGCTGATGCGGAAAATGACGGCGATCGGATTCAGAAATCATGAGCGAAAAGGCTACTCGTACAGATACAAGCGAAAAAAAGAAACGGTGACCGGTTCAGAAAATCACGAGCGAGGAGGCTACACGTACAGGTACAAGCATCCTCTCACGAGATCGCGCGTACATCACCTCTCTGAACTCGATGGTTCGCACGGTTTCAAAAACCGTTTTTTAAAAAATCGTTCGAAATTCAAAAATTGATTAAAAATTGCTCGAAAATCGTCAGAAACTGAAGGGTTAAGAAATCAAAAAAATTAGAAAAAAAATTGAAAACCGTTCGGTTTTCATAAAAAACTGCTCAGTTTTCATCGAAAACCAACCGACCAGTTGAATGTTTCTTAAAAACGGTTTTCGAGTGGTTTTTAATGGTTTTCGAGCGGTTTACGTCGCATAATTTTTTTTCAAATTTTTTTAATTAGTCCGATTTACCGACCGGTTTTGAATCTCGGACCGTAGTGGTAAAGTCGAAAACTGCGATTTTCGAGCGGTTTTCGCCGGTTTTTGAAACCCTGATGGTTCGTACGATCTTATGATAGGATAAACCATGGTGGATTGTTTATACGCGTAGCATTAATGCCGTTGAGAATTTCGCGATCTATGTAGTGTAGCCCGTCCGTTGGTGAGCTTGGTTTGGGTTGTCCATTTCTGATCCGTTGAAAGTTCAAACTCCATTAATTTGATTTTGGTGTTAATGACAAATCTAATATTGAGACTAACTCTTTTGATAATCATAAAATTGATTAGTCTCAATTGTTAATTAATGATAATCCTTTTATGAGACTAACTCTTTTTGTTGAGCTTAACTGTCTTTAGTTTCTTTAGGATGAAATTTCATATTAAAGGTATGCATTCGAGTTCATATTATCATATTTTATTGCATTCCTTAGATATAATATTCATGATCATATTATGATTGATAAATCTAAATATGAGACTAACTCTTTTACTGAGTATATCTTTGATTAGTCTCGTCTCATTGAAATGGAAATCCCAAAGGTATGCATCTAGTACAACTCTATTATTTCTATATGCATTCCTTAGATTCAAGATAAAGGATGAACTTCACCGTAGTCTCAATCTTAAGATGTGCATAACATTTTCAATTCCATATATACATGAATGCACACATTTAGGGGGAGTTAATACTTTACCTTGATGTTTCAATAGTATTGATCATTCATCTTTCTATATAAAGGATCATTACTTTGAAACAATCCCTTAAGTATATTTAACTTGTGTAGTTGCAGTATACTCATGTTAATATAGGATAAACTCAAATGCTATCCAAGATTGACTTATATACATGTTTCAAACCATATAGTGCCTTAGATAACTTATATAGTGCCTTAAATAACTTATATACATGATTGAGAAATTTTATATTTTCAAAACCAAGAGGTTGTTCAACATATACAGTTTTTTCAATGATTCCATTAAGAAAAGCACTTTTAATATCCATTTGAAAAAGAGTAATATTAAAATGACCAGTAAAAGCTAGAAGGAACCGTATAGCTTCAAGTTGAGCTACAGGTGAATAGGTTTCTCCATAATCCGAACCTTCAACTTGAGAGTATCCTTGAGCTACTAGCCTTACTTTATTGCGTATGACCACAGTGTTTTCATCTTGTTTATTTCTGAAAACCCACTTTGTTCCAATAACATTATGTTCTGGGGGTCTTTCCACTAAGTTTCAGACTTTGTTTCTTTCAAAGTTGTTGAGCTCTTCTTCCATTACCACAATCCAGTCAGCATCCTTCAGAGCTTCATCTACTGTTTTGGGCTCAACACATGAAACAAAAGAGAAATGTTCACAAAAAGAAGCTTGTTTAGAACGAGTTTGAACACCCTTACTAAATTCACCAATGATTTGATCTACAGGGTGATCCTTTGTGATGGTGTGATGGCTCTTTATGAAATTCAGTCCTTCATCCTTATTTTCATTATCTTCAAGTTGTGATCCATCTTGAGGTATTGTGGACATTGGTGCTAGATCATCTTTGTCTTCTTTGAACTTGATCTCACCAATTTCCATTTTCTTCATAGATTCTTTTAAAGTTTCTTCACCTACATCAGCTAGATTCTCATGCTCACTTTGTGAGCCATTAGACTCATCAAATTTAACATCATTGGTTTCTTCTACTAACCCAGTTGTATTATTGAAAACTCTATAAGCTTTAGATTTAGAAGAGTAACCTAGCATGATACCTGTATCAAACCTCTTTTGAAATTTACCTAAGTGTGTTCTCTTTTTATAGATATATACCTTGCATCCAAACACACGAAAATATGTGATATTAGGTTTTCTTCCTACCAGAAGCTCATATGAGGTTTCCATGAGAGTCGGTGAAGATAGAGCCTGTTGATCGCATGACATGCAGTGTTAATGGCTTCAGCCCAGAAAACATCAGAAGTGTTATACTCATCCAACATAGTCCTTGCCATTTCTATGAGAGTTTTATTTTTCCTCTCAACCACACCATTCTGTTAAGGAGTGTATGTGGCTGAAAGTTCATGCTTTATACCTAACTCATCACAGTATTCAACAATGTTAGTATTGAAAAATTCAAATCCATTGTCACTCCTAATCTTCTTAATAGGACAGTCAAATTCATTTTGAGCCTTTTTTGCAAACGTTTTAAAAAAAATTCCAACTTCACTTTTGTTTAGCAAAAAGAATACCCATGTGAATCTAGAGAAATCATCCACAATTACAGGACAGTATGAGTTGCCACCTATACTTGCATATGAGGTAGGACCAAAGACATCCATATGCAAAAGTTCTAGAGGCCTAGTAGTGGACATAATATTTTTAGCAGGATGAGAGTTAGCTACTTGCTTGCCAGCTTGACAAGCACTGCAAAGTTTATCCTTTTCAAATTTAACATCCTTTAGGCCCACTACTAGCTCATTTTTGAAAAGCTTTTTGAAATTAGACATACCTACATGCTCAAGTCTTCTGTGCCAAAACAAACCATGTGAAACTTTAACATGCAGACAAGTTGAAATGCATGAAGGGTTAGAATTGAAATCAACAAGGTAGAGATTTTGAAATCTGAAACCTTAAAAATAAGCTTCTCATTTTTGTCATGAATTGTTACTCCATCATTGGAGAAGATACAATGGAATCCTAAATCATAAAGTTGAGCAACAAACAAGAGATTGAAATTTAAAGAATCAACTAGTAATACATTTTCAATAGAGTGATCATTTGAGATAGCTATTTTACCATTTCCCTTTACCTTTCTTTTACTGTTATCTCCAAATGTGATTTTGTGACTTAGATCACTTTCTTTTTCAACTGAGCTGAACATCCTTGAGGTGCCGGTCATGTGTTGTGTGCAGCCACTGTCAATAACCCAGTGCTGGCTACCACTCTTGTAATTTACCTAAAATAATATTCATTTCTTGATTTTAAGTACCCAAATACTTTTGGGTCCATTAGTGTTAGTCTGAACAACTTTGGGGCCAAAATGATTAGTAAGTAAGGAATTAGGCACCCAAATAACTTTAAGATTTTTGTCCAGATTAGAGAGGCCAACATATTTGATATTCATTTTACCCCTAAAATCCTTAAACAACATATAATGTGCATCAACCATGCATCTTCTATTAACCTTAGCATGTGAAGCACAGACAAATTTGCAATTTTTAGAAGCATGATTGTAGTTATGATATAACAGCATTGAGTCCTACTTTTGATGAAATTTATCTTGGGTTTTGGCTGTTCATTCTTTCTGGGCATAAATTTGGCTTTATAACCTAATCCATTTTTACCCAGAACAATCTTTTGCTCCCCAAGAATTTTATCAAGAGTAGCACTACCAAGGAAGCATTTTTCTAATCCTTTGTCAAATTTTTCTACCTTGGATTTCAGCTCATTGTTTTCTGTTATGAGTTCTTTAGCATAAAAAGTATTTTTGCAATTGTTATTACAAATGCTAGATGAGCTATGAATAAGTAGTTCATCAGAAAGCAAGTCACAGTTAATAGAAACATTACAAGATGATACACTTTTAGATTTGCTAGTCTGCATCTAATTGTCAATTTCTAGCTCATAGTATTTATCAAGTAATTCATCATGATCTTTAACAAGTTGTATATGTGTGGTTTTCAAATAGTCATGAGAATTAGTAAGAAGAATATGATCGAATTTTAGTACAGAATGATCGTGTGAAAGTTTTTCATGTTTATCTATAAGCTTATTTCGACTAATTTCTAGCACATCATATTTTTCATGCATGGTCTTGATGTCAAATTCAAGAGCTTCAACTTTGTTCATCAAGCTAGTAGTATTTTTTAAGAGCTTTGTCTTTAGCAGTTTTAATATATAAAGCATCATTAAGCTCTTTAATGATCTCTACAAGCTCTTCATATGAAGGAGAATCATTTAACTTGTCTTCATTATTTTTGGCCATTAGGCACAGTGGTAGAGAAGCTAAAGGTGAAGGTGGAGTAGATTCATCCAGAGCGAGCCCTGCTAGTCCCTTGGACCTTGGCTCTTCTTCATCTGAGGAGGAGGAGGATTCTTCACTTCAATTTTCTTTATCAATGATCCATTCACCAATGTGTGCCTCCTTCTTCCCTTTCTCTCAATATTTATTGGAGTAGCTCTTCTCACGATGACTTCTCTTGTAGTTTCCTTGAGCTTTTTCTTCATCATTGTCATCTTTGTTCTTGCTCTTGCCCTTTTTGTTACTTTTCGTTGGGCAACGGGCAGCTATGTGTCCTTTCTCGTTGCACTCAAAGCATATAATGTTAAAGTATTTCTTTTTGAGAAGTGGTTATAGGACTTACCTTTGGCATTTACCTTTCTCATGATTTTGTTTGCTGATCTCATGAGCAATGCCAATTTTCTTACATCTTCATCCTCTTCATTGCTTGAATTTTCTTCTTCTTCATCATCAGAGGAATCTTGTATTTTCTCCTTGGCCTTGAGTGCAATAGATTTCTTCTTGATTTCAACTTCATCACCCAAGGTAAGCTCATGAGCTGAGATCTTACCCAATAGTTCAGTGGGTGTGAGCTTCTTCAGATCACCACTATTGGATAGATAGGTGATCAGGTTGTGATAGGCTCGAGGTAGAACCCTGATCATCTTCCTGCATACTTCGACATCATCAACTTTAGTTCCTAGACCTTTAAGCTCATTTACAATAGGATTTAATCTAGAGAACATATCATTAGCATTTTCATGAGGAAGCATTTTGAGCTGATCAAATTTTTCTCTGACAACAAAATATCTTTCCTCTTTTACATCAGAGGTACCCTCATGAATTTCTTGAAGAGTTGTCCATATATCATAAGCAGTTGATAAATTACTGACTCTATCAAAAACTTCAACGCTAAGGCAAGAAAAGATAGCATTTCTAGCCTGAGCATCGTATTGCAAATTTCTTATTTCTTCAGGTGTAAGTTCTGAGGATGTGGATTGCCCTTCAGGTATGACCCGTGGAGACAAAGGTCTTTTTGTAACCCTCCACACATCATAACTTACAGCTTCAAGATAACACCTTATTCTAATTTTCTAATAAGCATAATTTGTGCCATCAAAAACAGGAACCCTTCCTACACTTACTGGAGCTGATCCTATTCCCTCGGCCATTTTACCCAAGCTGTTAAGCTTTAAAGGGGTAACCTGAGCTTTGATACCACTTGTAAGGACAAAGTTAGCCTAGAGGGGGGTGAATAGGCAACTTTAAAACTTTTTAATTCTTATGTAAAAAACTTTTCTCAATAAAAACAGTAGCAGAAACAATTAGTATAAAGACTCAGCACTGCTCTGTTTAAGTATGATTTGTATAGAGAAGAATTTTAATGAGAACTGACAATAAGAGGAACAAACAAAGATAAACCAATAAAAGGATGACTCAAAGATTTTTTTCATTGAGGTTCAGAGCTCAAACTCCTACGTCCCCGTTAGAGCACTTCTTCAGAAGTATAGCTTAACCAAAAGCACTTCTTCAAATGTATTGCTCCACCAAATAGCCAATCTCAATGGTTTTTGGTTTTTCACTATCTTGACTCTTTCACCACTCCAGTGAGGTGAGTCTCAATCTTTCACAGCAATGGTGGCCTTCCACAATCTCTGTTAGATAGGTCGCACCAACAACTTCTCCAACCGTCTAGGAACAGCTAGTTCCAAGAGTAATAGACTATCTATAAGCCATGTCTCTTGGTTCAGTAGCTAGATGCAAACTAGACTTAGCTTGGAGTAAGAACTCTAAATATTCAGAATGAATGTTTGTAGTTTTTGAGTTGAAGCTCAAACTCTTTGATAAAATGAAGGCTCAGGAATGCAAGAGATCAAAGAGTTGTAATTGATTTGAGAGATGTCAACGGTGTTCAGGATGTCAAGGATGTATATATGCAAAACTCTGTCTGTTTTGTGAACCCAAGCACTCTATATATAGAGCCTGAACAGAAATAACTGTTGTACCTGCCATTTGCCCATTGAGGGTTGGTAGGATAGATGGGGTAGGTCAACTACTACCCTTTTTATAAGAATTTTAAGGTGTATGAGTCATAAGTCGAAATATACACACACACTGAACTGAGAATGTTAGTCCGAGGTACATAAGATTGGAGAAGCATTATTGTACTCAGTGTGACCCATTTGCGCCGGACCAAAAATAACGGTCCGTCGTATACATATACTAGTCAAGGAAGTTTGTGCCGGACTGAAAATATTGGTCTGATGTACACATACTTTGTTTTATTTGGATATCAGCAAAACAAAGTTTGCGTCGGACCGAAAAAATTGGTCCAACGTACACATGCCTTGTTCCATTTGAGTACCAGCGAACAACGTTTGCGCTGGACCGAAAAAGTTGGTCCGGCGTATATGGGAAAATGACTGGTTTTATCTAAGTGAAGAATGTTTGCGCCGAACCGAAAAAGTTTTGTATATGGGAAAATGACTGGTCATATTCCTGGTTAAGATTTGAGCAAAATAATTCTTAACACATACTAGGAAATTATTCAGAGTGAAAAAAATAATCATATGCCGGACTGAATTTAAAAAAGAATTCAGATTGGTCCGACGTGAACGGTGTACGCTCGGTTTGAGAAGAATCAAAGAAGAGTTCTTAGCGTCGGACTGAAAAAAGTCGGTCTGGCGTACATGGAGTGTGCTCGGTTAAAAAGAATCGGATGAGAACTCTTAGCGTCGGACTGAAAAAGGCGGTCCAGCGTACATGGTGTGCGCTCGGTTAGGATTTGAACTTTGATTTCTTGAACGCCTGACAAGATGTTTGGTCCGAGAGAGAGAACTCTTTTTGGCTAAGAAAGGGAAGATCTGGATTTTTGAGTGAGAAATATGAAATATCCTATGCTCCAATAGTGATTTTGCATATGAACCAAGATCATTTCTTATGTATAATCCCTCTTAATAGTACGGTGATTCTAACTATATGGCTTGAATCAACTCCTAAGCCAAAACTAGAAACAAACACCTTAGCCTTGATCTTTAAATGCGATTGTTGTCGGTTTTTACTTAGTATCTTTTTTTATCATCAACACCAAAACCTACATAATAAGCATAATTGACAAAAATAGGGAGCCTAGATGCTCTCAATAGGTTGACATACTATTAAGAGGGGTTGAGTCTTATAGTTTGAGCTTCATCATATGTTGATAAACTTAATCTGGTTCACTCTAGCTCACTCTCTTGACTGGTTCTTGCATGAGCTAAGTATTTGCATGTGTTGCAAATAAGGGAGCTCATGCTTGCTTATTATTGAATCTTGATTTGGTTTTTGCAAAGAGCTATGGATTTGCATGTGTTGCAAAAGAGAGATAGCTTATGCAAGTTGGTTTAAGTGGTTATTTGTATGGAGCTAGATATTTGTATATATTGCAAATAGAGAGCTCATGCATCGGAGTCTTAGCTTGTGATTTGATCATGCGCTGATCATCACAAAAGCTAAGATAGGTTTATGCTTTGCGTTTGCAAAATGAGTTTTTGCAAAATATGATTTAATTGAATCTTATCTTGGAGCTTGTGAATAGGGTTTGCAAATTAGTTTGATCATGTGTTAATCATCACATGGCTCAAAGATATGATCTTGATTGCTCTTGTTTGCAAGATTTATATTTGTAAATGTATTTTGCAAAATATTGGTGTTCATGCATTTGATATTGGAGCATGTGATTAGAATTTACAAATGTGTTTTACAAAATTATTTTGATCATTATTTGATCATGACAAGTCTTAATATTTGATCTTATTGACTCTCTCTAGATTGTAGTCACGCTCTTGATCAAGTCTGTGTGAGGGATTTCGAGAAATAGGATTTTAGACTTGAATGGCTACAATAGAGTCTTTATTTTTGTGATATGTAAAAATACCTATGGTTGCTTAAATCTTGAAAATGGGTGGAGATTGTAGCCCTCGTGATAAGCTTCGCATAGAGTCCAAAATCACCTTAATCGGAGTTCAGAATGAAAAGTTATGAGCTTTTTCGTAGCTGTAGTAGTGGTATGACCGGGGTCACTCCGGTCATACCGGCCAGCGGTATGACCGGACCCTCTCTGGTCATACCGACAGGCGGTATGATCGGGGTCACTTCGGTGCATTTTTTCCAGAGAAGGAGTATGCAATTTTTGGGAATTTTTCGGATTTTCTGAGTAACATCTAGTTTTTTATTCGTTAGCCTCTCAGGAGCGGTGATATCGATCATAGGGTAGTATGACCGGGTTTTCTGGGCATTTTTGCCCATTTTACCCCCCAACGGCTAGTTTTTCTTGTGGAGGCTATATAAGAAGCTTTGAGAGTTGACATTTGGGTGTTGCTATGATTTTGGAGAGTTCATTGCTCTGTGTGGTTGAGTTGTGTATATATTGCACTTTTCAATTTGGTTTTTGAGCTAAGAATGAGCTCTAATTGCATATGTTGCAATTAGGAGAGGATTGAGAGCCTTTGTGCATGTGTTGCACTTGAGGGGAGCTTTGTGCATGTGTTGCACTCGGTGATCACCATTGTACATGTGTTTTACTTGGTGGAGCTCAAGCTAGAGGGTTTGACTTGTTACTCTTGGTGTTTGCCGATACCTAGACGGCGTGTGGAGGCGTCGTGCGTGGTGACCTTCTTAAGGAGATTGTGAGAAGGCCTGGCAAAGTTGTGAAGGTCGGAGCTCACCTACCCAGAGGGGGGAAAAGCTACCACAGGTGGATTCGAGGTGGGTGCTCAATTCGTAGAGCCGGTCCAAAGTGTTTTGGGCTTACCTCAACGTGGATTAGGGGAGACCGGCAAGTCTCCAAACACCACGGTAAAAAATCGTTGTCTCTTTGTGTTTACTTGCAATCTCTATTTACATTCTTACAATTAAATTGCTTGATTATCTTTAGGATTGCATATTCTTGAGTAGAGACATAATTAGCTAGTGCACTTAGTGAGCCTAGTTGACTTAGGCTTTAAATGTTAAAACCTTAGTTTATCGCTTTCGCATCGATTATTATTTAGGTTTTGGCATAAGGGTACTTAGGCGAGATTTTAATTAATCGTAGAAAAAAAATTTATAGCTGCCTATTCACCCCCTCTAGTCGTCATCCTCGATTTTACATCCGTTTGGTTCAAGGGTAGAGGGTGGATGGGATAGAACCATCCATCCTGTTAGAGATGAAGTCATGCAAGTTTATGTTTGGCTGAGGGGATGAGAGATAGATAGGATAAGTAATTTTTTTGGTTGATGGGATGAGAGATTGATGGTGGATGGGATGGGAGTTCAAATTTGGAGGGATGAGACGGGTGGAATGAAAGATGGATGAGCTCATTCAGCCAATTTAACATGGACTTATTCAGCATCTACGAGGAATATTTCTAAGAGTTGGCTGTTCTTATCTACCCATCTATCCAACCAAACAGCTGGATGGATGAAAAAAGATAGATATAACCGTCCCATCCAGTCTTTGACCGTGAGAACCAAAAGAATCGTCGTCGTTGCGACCTGCCTCGCCTCCGCGGAGAGCCTGTTGACAGGATCTTGGGCTGTGACGGCTCCCTAGGGTTTGAAAAACCGACGAAAACCGCGGTTTTCGATCGTACCGCTACGGTTTGAGATTCAAAATTGGTCGGTAAACCGGTCTAATTCAAAAAAATTGAAAAATTGAAGGAAAAAAATTATGCGACGTAAACCGGTCGAAAATCGATGAAAACTGCTCGATTTTCGAAGAAATCGAGTGAAAATCGCTCAAAAACTGCTCTAAGTAACATTCAATTGGTCGGATCGGTTTTCGATTTTTGTTTATTTTTTTCAATTTTTTTATTTCTTAACCCTACGGTTTCTGATGATTTTTTATTTGATATTTTTAATTTTGAATTTCGAGCGATTTTATCAAAAACTATTTTGTGAACGTGCGGCTCCCACATGAAACACCAAAAACGAAGGGCTCAGTGAGGGATGAAAATGGAAATGGAATTTCTGACCGTTCCGGAGAAAAACGGAAACGGAAGCCTTTTTTCGGAAACAGAAATAAAAAATGTCGGTGCAAAAACGGAAACGGAAATTTTTTGTCGGAAACGGGAGAGCTATTTCCGATGAAAATGAAAACGGAAACGAAAATTCCGTATAAGTGAAACCGAAAATTCCATCGGAAACTTAACCCGCTTGGCCTAAAAAGGATAATAGAGAATTTACATTTATTTTCGAATTAAAATAATTTAAGAAATACAAATGGCTTTATAGAAAATATCAAATAGAGTTCAAAAATTTCAAGAAAATTCTCAAAAATACTTTGAAACATTTTGAACCTAGAAAAATTATTTCTAGCATAATTTTGATTTCATTTTTCACAAATAAATTTATTCTATAAATCTAAAAATAGCAAAATGGCATTTATAAACTCCAGAATATCCAAGATAAATCTCAAAAAATCATAAATGAACATGAATAATAATATGTAAATTTTAGGGTGTTACACCTTTTATAGTTGGTGGAGCAAGAGGATGTCGATGATAATGATATGGAGGAGGGCATAATGATCTGATATGGGGGACAAATAGTGAGCCTGTAGTTGACAAACTTGAGAAAAAACTTTCTAATGATACAAGTGAACATAACATTGTTCTTGTATTTGCCTTGGAGGTGGAATAAGTTACATTGTTTTTGCGGTCATGTATATTGTGATCATGTACTATATTCTTGTGAAATTTTTCACTTTCGTTTCCGCATCCGCTCCGTTCCGCATCCATTTTCGTTACTATCCGTTTTCGTTTCCGGGGTTTCTGATTTCGTTTTCGTTACTGATAAAAAATATGATGACGAAAACGAAAAAACTATTTACCGACCGTTTCCGTTCCGTTTTTCACCCCTTGCCTCAGCCAACGACAATGCTAATAAATACATCATTTGTTGTGGTGGCTCATGGAGCACGTGGGGCCAGCCTGGGATTGGGAGTTGGACAAAAATGCCCCCGCCAGAAAATACTATCAGGAACCTTCTTGTGCTATTGTCAATTATTTTGTTTATTTCTCTCTCAAGAATCATTTGCATTTTCTAGACTTGTAAACAGTTTTCCCTTTTAATATTTTTGGAAAACTTAACTCTGATGTAAAATTCAAAATTTGTAGGTAATCAGGCGTCAACATGATCAGCTAATAATGGTAAGTAGTTGTTTGTTAACTCTACAAAATATATGGAACCTAGTGTTCAAAATGTTCTCCTTATAAATAGGTCCAATCACTGAATAATATGATAGTTTGAAAATACAACAATACTTAAGCTTTTTCTTGAGGGGGAAACAGGAACACTATTTAACTAGGAAATGATGAAATGCAGAAAATGAAATCCAGCAAGTGGTTCAACTTTAGTTCATTTAGGATCCATCACTATAGAGGGTTGGTTGCTTCTTTAGTGCTTACTAGCCAGGGTCGCGCGTTACGTTGTGCCGTGTGAAATTCGGTTGCGCAACGTTGCGACGTGTGAAATTTGGTCCGATGATTATTTTTTTAAAAATAATAGGTCTGAGGATCTAAACGTAATTTTGTCTTCTCCGTTGTCGAATCCACGGACTGCTATGAGCCATCGGCGAATACATGGATTTGTCTGAAAAAACGCGCAGGGATATAATTTTTGCGAAGAAAAACGTTGCGGCGCGCGAAATTTGGTTCGATGATTTTTTTTTTTTTTGGAAAAATGGGTCTGAGGATCTAAACGTAATTTTATCTTTTCCGTCGTCGAATCCACCGAAACGTAATTTCGTTTTTTCCGTCATCGAATCCACGGACTGCTATGATCCGTCGGCGAACACGGGGATTTGTTTGAGAAAATCCGTGGAAGGATATAAACGCAATTTCGTTTTTTTCGGGTGAATTAAGAAAAAAACGTTTTCGTCTTTTCCGTCGTCGAATCCACGGAGTGGCATGAGCCGTCGGTGAATACGTGGATCTGTCTGAAAAAACGGCGTAGGGATATAATTTTTGCGAAAAAACGCGGAGGGATATAGACGTAACTTTATTTTTCGGGTCAACCAAGAAAAAAACGTTTTTTTGGATCTAAACGTAATTTCGTTTTTTTCGTCGTCGAATCCACAGACTGCTATGAGCCGTCGGCGAACACGGGGATTTGTTTGAAAAAAGCTGTAGAAGGATATAAACGCATTTCTGTTTTTTTCGGGTGAATTAAGAAAAAAAACGTTTTTCGGGATCTAAATGTATTTTCGTTTCTTCTCGGGTCTATCCCGCAAAAAAACCGATGTGAGGATGAACGCAAACCGCGGAGGGACCTTAACGTAATTTTATTTTTTTCGGGTCTATTTTATTAAAAAACCGACGGAAGGACCCAAACGAGATTTCGAATTTTACGGAGGGACGTCTCGCGAAGGGGATGACGTGTCCGGTCTGAAAAGCCGGCAATCCCACACGCTTTAAGGATAAGAATTATTAGTTGAACCATGGAAATTAGTCTGTAACTTTGTGAACAATTTCACAGACACGAAAATGACATATACTTACACTTTAGGTGGACTAGGATCGGGTGCAGTTGGTCATCCAACGTCCAGGAGTCAAGTCAGCCTCCCTCGTCTTCTTTTTCCTCTCCCAAGGTCCGTCTCTACTCTCTACTAGCTTCTTTCCCCCATTCGCTTCCTATTCTTGTCAATGGCGATTAGAGACACCTCACCTGCGAGCTGCGGCTAAATCCCGACGAGTGAACCTAGTCGACGATCCGTCCGAATGGCTATGTCTGAATCGCTGGTGGTCGCGTCTGCTTACAGGGAATTGAGGTGTAAAATAATGTCTACTGCCACGGATGGCCACCGAGGAGAGCAAAGTATTATGTTGCTGTAAGCCATGATTTGAAGCGAGCTTCAACCTTGTGTGAGTTTATATTAGTGCAGCAAATATTGTAGGAACGATCCAAGTAGTACCATGATTCCTTTATACACAATAAGTAGTACGGACTAGCAACACTAGGTACTGTCTGAATGGGTATAGATCAGTGCTTATCTAATTGGAAGGAAAAGCTGTGAGAATGTATATTACCATTCCTTAGCAAACTAAATTTCTTGGTTTACAGAAGTTACCAAAAATATTTGGATTATACTTGCTCAATCACTACAAGAATACGCATTCATGCTTTAAAAAATGTTACAAGAGGGTGATCAGCTTGGGTAAATCTGTCGACACCCGGAGCCGATCTGGCCGTCGGGGGGTTGGCTTCGGGGAGAAGTCATCAAAGGTAGGCTTAGGGAGTTTGGATTGGAGATCAGCTGTCTGATCCTGAATGGTTGAGATCTACCCTACTACCAAAGTTACAGGTCATACTACTGGCTGCACCCGATCCAGTCCACTTTAGGTGATGCGACAGTAACCGTAGAAAAGGAAATGTACCAAGTTGCTCGTCTTTCTGTGATGTATAATCTATTGCTAGTCTTGTAAGTTAAACATCTGTTGCAACCCCATTATTAGATGCAACAAAGCCCTGATCACAGGAGATTTTGCTAATCTTTTGGCACAAAATAAGCTTCCAAAGCCAAAAAATATGTATTATTGCCTTAACTTTTGTCACCATCAAAATGTAAAGAAACAATGTAATTTTTTACGAGAATTATTCTAAACTTGTATATTTCAGTGAGTTGAAATAACACGTTTCTAGAACTACCGGTGTCTCATTCAACTCAGCTATCCTTTCAACCTATTACTGATAAGAAGCTTTGTACTATATTGATAAGGTCTTCAAAACACAACTTTGACCACTAATTTTTATTATAATACTAGTCATGTGTCCGTGCGTTTTAACGAAAACTCAATTTGCGACAAAAAATTTATTTGCAAAGAACACTAACTTTAGTTATATTTCAATAGTAGGAAAAGTTTGTTCCTCCAAAGAGATTTAACTATCGGGTTAAATCCTCTTCCATCTCAACCGTTCATGTTAGATCTAACGAATCAAGTACTTTGAAGGAGAACGGACGATCGCAACCAACTCTTAATTAGAATTAGTAGAGATATCAATCCTTACTATTGAAGGAAGAGAAAGTTATTGCCTTCCTCTTACAGGAAGGAGTAGATGAAAGCAGAAGGCAGCGTACGCAGGCGGATAGAAGCTAGGTCTCCCCGACATCTTCGTGATTGGCACATGATTTGATTGCGTGATTCTTTCCTTTTAATCTATGCATTTCCAGATATGATGAGATAGAATTCCCGTATTATGGAATATAGTGAGTATATCTTTCTATCCATGCAGGATATGATAAGAAAATCCTTCCATTTATAAGATATATGAATAACATCCTTCCATAGTAAGAACATGTGAATAGAGATATGCTAAATAATATTTCTATTCAAAAAAGATATGATAAAATCTTTCCATCTAAGATATGATTAAATCCTTTTCTATCTCAGTCGTTCATGTCAGATCTAACGAATCAGATACTCTAGAGGAGAACGGACCACTGCCACCAACTCCTAATTGGAATTAGTAGAGATATTTATAAAATCTAATAAAATTATAATATTATGAAAATACTTTTCGAGACAAATCTATATATATGATTTGCATTGTACCCAATTTAAATGTTTAAAAAGGTATTGACAGTCAAAGTTTCATAATTTTGACTGCATCTATGTCTAAAACGACAACTATTCGTAATTGGAGGGAGTAGTTACTAATAATACATACACATCTACCAATGGTACGAAACGTCAAAGTGACATGCATGATTCCATGGTAACCTACAACACCCGATGATACGGGCTAACTATGAGGTTGGTGCGTAGGAGTGACCCGATCTTTACGGTATTGAATTTCAGCATTACTTTTCTCTCTATTACTGCGTACGGCTTAAGTGACAAATTAGGGTCTCGGTGGTGAAATCGAATCTCAAGCAACAGCTCTCCTTCCTCTTCTTCTCCTTACGCCAAGTGAACATGAACAATTGGTCGATCAACACCAAGCTAGCAATGCTAACAAGAAGCAATTGGTGAAGCTTTCTAAAACTGTGAATAAGATTATAATGAATTGAAGAAGTAGAACCGCATATATTCAATAGTGTAATCCCAAGGACAGTGTGTCCTTGCGTTGCATCACAATAGCAAACTCTAGATGGGAAACTCTCATGCACACACATGCTCAATGGCGTCACAAACCAACCATGGCTTTTCTTTTATTTCTCGTGCATAATCTGATCTCTACAATGGGGTATGCCCCCTAGGCCTTATGTTTGTGCACAATGAACGGTCAAAATATATGTAAACCGACTCAAATTCACGTTCTAAACATATACAACTTGGACTCTAAGATATAAAAAGAGATTATAACTTTAAAACTTAAATTTAGCCAACTAGCAAGCTTAAACTTGCCAACTAGATTAAAAATAAAAGAAAACAAAATTAGAAGATCTCGCTATAGAGAGAGAGATGAAAATAATCTCCTAAGATATTAGGAAAGTACAAGAATGTCAAAATTCGAGCTAGGACGTGAAATGTATGGATCTTTTAATTCAGTATGTGCTGTCTATCTGAGTTGATTTCTTTCCAAACCTAGTTGGACGACTTAGGCTCTCCTTTTCTCGCAAATCATGTGCAAACCCACATACCATCCATCCATGCGACCCATACGGCCTTGGCCCATGTGGCCACGCCCTTGATTGTCCCATGTGGTCATAGCGCCTTGGGCCATACGGCAATGCCTTTGGCTGGCCCATGTAGCCATAATTAACACATGTATTGCCTTCATATAATTTACGTATTACCGACATAATATACTCCTCATGTTTTAAGGTTCCAACTATCCTCTATTGATCTTCCTCCCTCGCCTACCCTAGGACACATGCTTGATTTATTCTTTCTTGCTTAAAACAGTACCACTATGTTCTTTAATCTTGATTTGCACACAAGGAAACACAATCCAAAGTAGTGTTGGCAAGTAGGGTTGTGTCACCCAAAACCACTACAACTAGACCTTTTAATAACAGAGCTTGGCAAAATTTATGTAATGCACCTAGAAATATCATTAATAAATCTCAAGAAAAAAAATAAGTTTCCTATTTGAGGTGGAAATCATGGGATGCACTTCGGGGAGCCTATTGTTGAGATTTTATTTAGAGTAAGTTTCATAAAACTAGAGGTTTTTTTATAAATTATCAAAATATTATAGATTTTAGCTTCAATTTCATAAAACTACATATTTTAGGAGAACTTGTATAACAAAACTACATGTTTTAGAATTAACCGTTTCTTCTAACGGTTTTAATAGTCTGAGCCCACATGGTACTCTCACGCACGAGTGAAACGGGGAATGAGGGTGCGTGAGACTGCCATATGGGCCTACACTGGTAGATCCGTTACAAGAAATAGTTAATTCTAAAACCTATAATTTTGTGACACAAGTTCTCATAAAATCTGTAGTTTGTGAAATATAAGTTAAAATCTCTAGTTTTTTGATAGTTTTGTAAAAAAAATATGTAGTTTCGTGAAATTTACTCTTTTATTTATAATTGTAGGATTTTCATGATGCTTACAAAAATATCTCCTTTAGGTATATAGGTGCACTTAGTTATGAATTTGCTATCTATATATGTTACAACCATAAGTATCTCAAGGGGAAAAAAACTACGATCGTGTGCGGTTGAGTGTGCACGATGTTATGCACACAGATGCACGTCCACTTCAGTAAATTTGTATATGTTGCGTGCGTGTAAGTAAAAAAAATGTATAAATAACTGCATTTTGTATTGGTCCAAGTATAAAAAAATCTCATTAATAAATTACATCAGACAAAAAAAGAGCAAATATCGTATCCGCATTTGCATCCAATGATTCGTCCTATGGCTCCACGCTATCATGCATGAGCTATGTTTCTAGTTTGCCATATACTAGTTCGAACTGGCATATTAATGGTCGTAAATCGAAACATAGCGTAAAAGAATCATGTAGACAAAATAGATTAAAAGACAGAGTGTGTTTGGTTTGATGACAAATTTGTCATACCAAACTTTATCAAAATTTGTCATTATTAAAATTTGGTTACCAAATTGGCTCCAATGTTTTCTCCAAAGATTGACAAAAAAAAAAAAACTAGAGAACTAAGTGAGAAAGGAATCTTACCAAAATTTGATAGCAAACCAAATATTTATCAAATTTAGTCAACGCTACCAAAATTTGGTAAAAAAACATTGATAATCATTGGAAGCAAACTAAACAATCCCAACCCTAGTTAAGCGAAGTGCATCGCCATACCCATAGGTTCATCCCGTGAGCATGTGGATTACGAGAATTTGCTTTTTAAAATTTTGAATTTTTTTTGTTACTACTACCATGTCTTAAAGAAAACCCATAACCATAAATTGTGAAAAATAAAGAAAAGCCCTACAAACTAATTTCTTTCCCAAATTTTCCACCAGGTCAGAAAAGGGCAAAACTGCCATTCCAACTCCCAAAAAACAAACCCTAACAAAAATCTGCCAAAAGAAAGCCATTTTCCCTCTCCCAATCACATTTTTTCACCTCTAGTTTGTTTATTTTCCCCATTTCTCCCACAGTTTCGAATCCCCCGTTCCTCCCTTAAAACCTCCTCGTCCTCCTCTTCGCCTCGCCCCCACCTCCCTCCCAATCCTCCCTCGCCGCCGCCGCCGCCCCTCCCATGGCCAAGCTCCGGCCTTTCCCCTCCCCCCTCGCTGTCCTACCCTTCTTGTGCCTCCTCCTGCTCGCCGCCGCGCCGCCGCTCGCGCTCGCTCGCGCCGCGCCAAGGAGGGCCAGCGCCGACACGATACACGAGCTGCTGCGGACGCACGGTCTCCCAGGCGGGCTGCTCCCGCGCGGCGTTGAGTCGTACATCCTGGACGAGGCGAACGGGCTGCTGGAGGCGCGGCTGTCGGCGCCGTGCTACGCCAAGTACGACGACGGAGACCTGGCCTACTTCGACGCCGTGGTGCGCGGCAACCTCAGCTTCGGTGCGCTCCATGGCGTGGAGGGGCTCGCGCAAGAGGAGCTATTCGTGTGGCTGCCCGTGAAGGGCATCGTCGTCGCCGACCCGGGCTCCGGCGTCATCCTGTTCGACATCGGCTACGCGCACAAGAGGCTCTCGAGGTCGCTCTTCGAGGAGCCGCCGGACTGCAAGCCGTCAGCCGCCGCCCGGATGGGTGCCGCCGATGCCGCCAGGTGGAAGGACAGGCAAGGTGAGATTTTCTTTTCTTTTCTTTGAGATGCTTAAGGTGTGAGATTCGTTCATGGCATGGTTTCTTGATTTGTTAGGACCCTCTCCCTCTCTTGGTTGGTAGGTAGGTAGTTCGCCTTCTTGCCTGGAGTTCATTTCGACATCTAATCAATGGAATTCTGCAATGAATATTCCACTCGGTTGTGGGTTTTTGGTCGAATTGGTCATCCCCGATCTCTCGTATGAGCTTCATACTGCTTCCCCAATTCGCTGATTTGATTCCGAATCGGTGAGACATCTCGCCCCTTTCTATGAGATGCGGTTCCGAACATTGGATTCCGAGAGCTGATTAGGAGGAGGAAATAAAAAGTGATCTTTATGCAAAATTGCTCATTTCTTATTCTTGGATTTCTATTGCGCAGTCGTCTGGGATCAATGGACGCCGGTTACAAGTTGGCAAGTAGGCCGTTCTTTAGTTGATTCTGTGAGGCGGAGCTGAAAAGTTGGAATTTTTATGGTTTCTTGAAGTTGGAAGCTTGTGGAGGAGTAATTCTTGGAGGGGGTGGGTGATTAATGGCTTCAGTTACAGTTAAATTTGGGGGCATTAACTCCGCAGGAAACTCGTTCATCTGGTGATTGGAAATCAAGGCCGTGATTTTGGCACTGGAACTCTGAGCCCTTCGGGGACATTTTTTACCAGAAAAACACACTGCTACAAAATTGAAAACAAAATCTTGGTTTCTTGCGGCGTAAATGTTTCAATCAATTCTTTGATGTGGTGGATTAAGCGATGCTGGTGCGATTGACTGGATCCGGTGTCGGTGGATTCAAGCGCAAGAGCTCGTGTTCTTGGTCAGATCAAATTCGGTCACGTAGATAAAAGAATTTAGTTTTTGTGGTTGTGCTACTAGGGGCAGGCAAGTTGCAGCAGGGTTCAAAAAATGAGCGATTTTCGCCTGTATGGCCGCGGTCGGCTTCTAAAACCGCTTGATAAACCGATCGATTCAAAAAAAAATCAAAAAAATAGGAAAATTTATGCGATGTAAATCGGTCAAAAATCGACGAAAATTGTTCAAAAAATCGACCACCAAACGAGTTCAACTAGTCTGTTGATTTTCCATGAAAACGGTCGATTTTTTGTTTTTCTTCTTCAATAATTTGGGCTTTGAAACTCTACGATTTTCGATCCATTTTTGGCTCATATTTCCGATTTTCGAATTTCGTCCGATTTTCTCCGAATCGAAATTGTTAACCCTGAGTTGCAGTGTAGTATTGCAAGTGGCAAGAAGAAAACGAGTAAGCATTAGATGCTTGCACTCCTAGTCTTCTTTGCTCTTGAAGCAAAGATTTTTGCCCTGATGCAGGCTCCAGTCTATCTTCCTATCTTCTTTAGGAATCAAATCACACGCCAAATTTTTTTTTCCTTAAACTTCTTCTCATTTGCTACTGGCAGGACTGTTACTTTTCGATGTGCCTCTCCTTTGCAGATTGTTATCTTTCCATGTTAGAATGTGTCTCATCTCATCACCTGTCCTTCTCTGGCTCGTGTCTCGTGCCGTCTTTTTGTCACCTTCTTTCCTGCTGCCTCCCACTGGAAGATGGAAAGCTGATGCAACAACACTGCAAATCTGCAAGAACACACGTCTCCGTAGCTAGGAAAGGGTAGAGCCAAACTAGGAAAGGGTAGAACCAGGGTTCACAAAACCGCTGAGCGTACCGCTGAGGTTCGAAATCAAAAACCGTTCGGTAAATCGGTACATTAAAAAAAATTTGAAAATTTGAAAAAATTTATGCGCTCGGTTTTTCGCCAAAAACCGCCCACAAAAACCGTTTTGCGATGAATATTCAGTTGGCAGCGGTTTTTCGCAAAAAAACTGCGGTTTTTCGCAAAAAAACTGCGGTTTTTCTATTTTTTGGGAATTTTTCAGAAAAAATTTGATTTATCAACCCTTAGGTTTTCCGAGCAATTTTTGCGGTTTTCGTACTGCTAATTTTAAAATTCGGTTTTGTGAACTCTGGGTAGAACCAAGGATGGTGTCAAGAGCTCGCTTTGTTTCCCCAATAGCTAAACATGATTGATGTGAATCTTAAAAAGAAAAAAGAGAAGAAGAAATAAAGAACTCTTTTCTGGTCCCCATTCCTGTGAAGTGATATATTTTCTAGACTCCAAACATCATTTTTGACAAATATGGCCCTTTTCTATTCGAATTTGTGAAAATGGTCCCTCGGTGAGCTCGGAAGGCCCTCCTGCCATGCTAGGGGAGGGGAGCTCGGAAGGTGGCAGTGCTGTGGCAGGTTGGGCTAGCGTGGAAGGAAGCGTGGGAACGCGGGAGAAGGCAAACTGCCGTGGTAGTGCAGTGCGGCAGCACTTGTCGAGCTACAGCAGTGCGGTAGGAACCTGTCCTTCAGAACACGTCGGGCTCAATAGCTCCTTTTGAGCTTGGGAGCTCGGCAACGATGTGGGCCTAGCCGTCTGCCGCGGTCGGTCGGCTTGCCACGCACTCATCTACCTCCTGAGCTACCCGACCGTCTTCCGCGTTGGGGGAGGGGCAAATTTGCAAATTGGATCATATGGGGCTACTTTTGCAAAAAAAAAATTACGAAGGGGCTAATAAAGCAAAAAAATTCCATTTCTTGAGCCAGCAGTGGCAGTAGTTCCTCTCTGCACAGTGTTTTATACTTTCATTACTGCTGAAACCTTCAGTCAATGGCTTCAACTAGAACCATAAATAAGGGGTCTAAAAAAGCTGCTTCTTTTCCTGTGGATTTGCAGGTATTCCTGGCCTGAGGTTGAGGAGAGAGGTAGGAGAAGGGCACCAGGACCAGAGGTGAGGAGTGAGAACTGAGAAGACACTGTGAGAGAGAGACAAGAACAAGACAATGCTGAGCCAGTTTTCCCCTTGTGTAAAATCCCGTGGTGAGAGACAGAGTGCTGCAACAACTGCTACTTCCTGCAGATGTTGGAATGTATCTACTTAAGGGAGGTGTGGGTACTTAATTTTGCACTTCTTTTCTTTTTCTTCTATTTCTGCCTCCTCTCCTCTCTCTTGTTCATGCACCTGTGTGGATATTAAGTTTGTCAGTGATGTGTTACAAGCAAGAAAAGAACAAGGAAAAAGTGGGCTGAGAAGCCAATTGGGGCTGATTTTTGATCTTCAAGGGAATTTTATTTGGGTGAGTTGAGTTGGTGGTGTGTGTGTGCCAGCTCAGCAGGGAGTGAGCTGGGCACAGCACACAAGCTTGCAGCTTACTCTCCCTGCACTGCATGTGAGCTTGTGTTGGCTGGTGCCTGGTGGTTGAGCGCTCCTTGTGCTTCTCCTCCTACCTAGGATGACGAGTACTACATATAATCATACAATACATGCTATACTACAATTATTCAGCTAGATTAGGTCATAGGGCATAGGGTTCCATGTCTCAGTTATGTGGTGTGAAAGCCTTAACGAGGGTAATCTCTTCATACAAGTTTATAATATTTATTTCTTTTTTGATTCATAGATTAAGAAAATATTAAAAATGACTATATTGCTCCTAATTATTATCACATCACTAAGCATTATGTCAATACATGTATGTTGGGAATATAACGTAAAGATGAATATTTATTAGAGGCATATAGGAAACATCACATTAATTTTATATTAGAATATAAAATATGTTATATATTTATGAATAAGACTATTCAAAATATACATCGAGGGAGTATCTTTCTGTCTATCAGTCTAAGAGCACTCGCTTTGCTACCCGAAAGAAATAAAAAAGAGAGAATTCAATGGGAAAGAGATCAATCCAGGAGATGGATGCAATGAGAAACCAGCTGCGATGCGTATGGAATTAACATGATAAGGGATTGGATGGAAAGAGATGTGGCTTTTGTTTGATGTTTCCTGTCCTCTCTTCATGTCTTTGCTTTTCTTTTCGCTTTAATATGCTGTGCTTGATCGCGTCATCGCAGGAGGAAAATATCTCGCCCACGTTCATATGGATGCGAGAAGATTGATCGAAAAGCGACCGCATGAAATCCCTTCTTTGACAAGTTTACGCACTTGCTACTGTTCTTGTTTCGTCAGATCTCTCTTTCGGTGCTTTATTACCGGGCCGTAGCCATGGAAAGCGAGTCTCAGATTCGGGCTTAGGCGATGAACTTTATATTGCTACGTCCGCTGGAGCTCAGTTAAAAAGGCGGAGGAAAATCGATGGTTGGAGAAATCTACGTTGGATTACACATGCACTTTGATATTATGACGTAGAGAAATCTATGCTTGAATCCAGTCACCTTCTGTGGGTACGATAAAAAATGTGAGGTCATGCTTGGAACACTGGATTTTTAAAGGTTTGCTCAAAAGAGACCTTACTTTAGAACAGGAAGTGTTTCGAAGCTGGAAGCGAAGGAGAACATGTAAGCTACTCTGACGTAAATTTAAAATGTTCTACGCGTAACCAAGGAACCAGTGCAAGTTATAAATCACGGAACCATCATTAGAAGCGCAGACCCGTAGCGTAAGCAGAGTCAATGTAGCATGTTGGTACAGTTGTAATCGTACTAGCCTCGTGTCTCATCCAACAGCTCCTCATGACTGTCACAGGTTGCAGATCGTCCTAGTGTTGAAGCCTCACAACAACGCCTCCGAGTTATCCACACGTACGAGGCAGGAACGCCACGCGCCGAAGTGCTAGCGCTGGCCGCGTGGTCTTGGGCGAAGGATGTGTGGTGACTAGGATTTCGAGAATTCTGAATTCCTATGGTGTCACATAACCCTAAAGCCACCACCCCTCACTTTATATAGACACCCCATAATAGATCTCTATATTAGAGGCCTATTAGGAACTCGAAGCTCATTATAATTTGGATCACCATCCGAATTAAGTCACAACCCTTTAAGTGTGCGACCCTATATGTTCACGTATATTTGGACATAGCCCAAGTACTCTTACTCGACTATTAATTGGTAACAGTCCCTAGCAGGATGTGCTGACTCCCGAGTATATGTAAATATCATATTGGACGAACCTTAATAATGCTTAGTTATATGCATTTCCTTTTGCCTCATGATCAGTCAAACTCAAGTCAAGTATGTGATATCCTTGTTTAGTTAGCTCGACCACTCTTTCTCAATTACGTGACTCGGAATCCTCGACTATGGTTAGCTCTTTAACCACGAATAGCATGGCCATGCATTTTCGGAATTCGACCACTCAAGACGCTTAGAGACATCTCTCCCATTGTATGGAGGGGCAAATCCCATTTTCATCGACCATGCCTCGCAGCATGCTTCACGATAAATCTGAAAGCCACCTTTATAACTACTTAGTTATGGAGTAGCGTTTGGCAACCCCTAAGTAAATCATTATATATCTCGAGTACATGCATCAACCTCAAGTCTAAGTATAAAGCATACACATTGTATATGAGACCAACTGATGGCAAGTAAGATAACCAGAGGCGGATCTAGGAGAAAAGTTCATCGGGGTCGCCGAGGTTATTACGAAATCGTAACACTAACTTGTAATAAGAGGATTATATACTTATATACTAAAGGAACTATGTGTGATGGATTAAATGGCATCGGTGTCACTTGATCCCAGCATGTACACTGTAGATCCACCCCTGAAGATAACAATGTTCTCGTAGTGTCTGGAGGCGGGTCGATCCAACTCCATATTCTCTAACATGTGTCTATATTATTGGTTTGATATCTTTATATCTATGATCTGTGAAATATGATCATCAACTAATACATATGTTAGTATATTCATATGTGTTCTCATAAGTTTATCGACTAAGGATCACTTTAAAGCAATCATCACAAAGTCACATATGAAGATTCACAAATAAGTTGAATACTTACTAATAAATAATAATGATATTATTTAAAAAATAAGATAATAAATAATAGACATAAAAAAATATAGTCATCTCTATTATTACCTCTAGTGTATATCTCTAATAGGAAGGATACTTTTCCATTGTCCTCGATTTGATTTGGGTTCTGTGGTGTCCACTAGCAGCTTCCTCAAAACCTAGGTCGGCTTTTGGGGCCTCGTCAGCCATCCTTCGGCTCTAACCACTGCATGCTACCGTTCTCACGGTCACCAGCGCCCTTGCCAGTCCGCAAACTACTTGAGATTCTAAGAGCATATACAGAGGTATAGATAGTGGCTATCTATAATACACCTCTATATCATCTATAGACAGTACTAAAGACAATCCATACAATAGACTGTTTATATAGCTGTTGGTAATGATCTCTCATATAATTAACAGACTGTCTATACAATGGTATACACAGTATAAAGCTGTCTATAAGTTCGTCTGTTAAATAGTAGACAACATCTTTCTCTCTCCTCATTCTCTCTCTGGCACATCATCTAAAATCTTTTGTGGCATACTCTTATAGACAGCATATATGTACCATTGTACACACTCTAAGCTCAGGACCCTGGTAAACACTACAGGTGGATAGGTCACTGGGCATGGGCCTTGACAGGCGATTGCGCGTGGATGGGGGTTAGGGTGGGTTAGGGCCTTAGGGTAGGGAAGTGATGTACTATGCGATAAATTGTGCCGTTTTTTATTGAGTAGTTGTTTCTCAAAAAAATGTGAGCTAGGCTGCTAAAGCTTAGTCTCTCGCATGGTTCAAAATCTCGCCACTCGGTCAAAAGCGCTTTTGACCGGGGCCGAGATTCAAAAATCGGTGAGATAAAAAAATTTAACAAATTTCAAATTACTACGATTTCAGGAAATTTAGGCGAGATCTTGAGTTTTTTTGATCGAGATGACTACAAATTCGACCACTTTTCATGTTTGTAGGACCGGATTTAGCATCAAATTTTTTGTGAAGAATTGTAATGCCTTTTTTAGGAATACATGTGAAAATTTTGCAAAAAAAATACATATACAAATTTTGCAAACAATGAGCAATAGTTACAAGAGCTTATGCTAGCACCACTGAAAACTTCATGACTTGCAATTATTATATGCTTACATTCATTTAGGTTCTAGTAAACATGATGGATGTGATGCTTCTGCTTGTCTCATTGCTTCTTGAAAGCAAAATATTTTACTACTACAACATTGACCTATATGATATTGTAGCAAAAATAAGCTAGAAATCTGCAAGAAAAGTGTCAAGAATTTACTGTAACACCCAATTAGAATAGGATCGAATATTTAATTGTAGAATGGATGTAACACTACTACAGAAAATACCATCACAGACGGTTTGCTGAAAAAAACATCTGTGATAAGTTCATATCACATACGATTCGTGAAACTAACCGTCTATGAAGTATCACAGATAGTTTTTTTCTTAGAAAACCGTCTGTGATATGTAGTCATATTATAAACAGTTCGTGGTACAAACCGTCAATAATACTTCACATACGGTTCATAGGATGAACTGTCTGTGATATCATCTTATCACAGACAGTTCATGAAACTAACCGTCTATGATGAGGCGTCTAATATAAGCCTTTCTGTAGTAGTGGTTTTTAAGCATAATATCAATTTTCTAGTGAGATCCATAACAATCAAGAAGTTCAAGCAACAAATATCCCCATTAAATCTCAGATAGAAATCCATCAATTTAACCCACAAAGATTGAAAACAAGAAACTTACTCAAGAAACAAGAACCACGTAAATATTTAATAGAGGAAGAAAACAGATGTTGACTTTGCAATAGATTAGCATCTGGTTCAAGAAGCATCATGCAACCCGTTTCTCCAAGCTTCGGTGGTCAAAAGATGGGATTTCGCTGGTGCTAGAGGAAAGAAAGTTCTTGCTATGGATTGGTATTGATCTTGGATTGAGACACCAGCAGACCCACAGATCAAGAAGCCACATCAAAGGGTAGTGTAGTTTAGGGAAAGCTGGAAGATTCTTGAATGAGCAGGTAGCAATATTTTATGTGCAAATAGTTAGTATTTTGCATTCGAACAGATAGGAAATATAGATAAATTCTTACATGATTTTTTCATATTTTTTCCCCAAAATTTTCTAGCTTCGGGAGACCATTTCACATGGGTTGAAAAGGGTCGAAATTTTGGTCAATTTCGCCGAAATTTTGGTTTTGCCGGCCTCCAAAATACTAGATTTGAAATTTGGTTTTTGAATTTCGGTCAGCCAAAATTCTAAAATCTCATCGAAATTTTGAATTTCGACCACCCCAGGATATGATCTGAAAACGAAATTTGAAACCTTCTCTCGTAAACCTAACTTGTTGTCAAAGTAGCTATCAATGATAATTGCTGAGCCATAGCCTGGTTTCCCAAAATTGGAAGACAATCCATCACCACTCTTCGCCTTTCCGGGTTTCCATATTAGCACTTTGTAGAGGTTGTAGACAGTGCTTCGATGGTTCTCCATCTATTTCTAAACACTTGTGTTTTAGCTTTCAAATTTTATTTCTAAATACGTGTCATTCTATAATTTCGGGATAATTTCCTTTACATGCCTCTACCATTCATTATTCCCAAAACTATTTACTATTATGGATTACAATAACACATCATCTAAGAGTAATAAGTGAGCTAATAAAGAAGGACGATTCGACCATTTTCACGTATGCATTGATTGAAATGTAAAATCCTAAAACGTGGTCTATTCAGAAACATAGGGAGTAATTAACTCCTTTACCGTTTTAATATGGTTTCCTAGCGCATGCGCATGCACGCACCATAGCGCATGATGCTAGGGACCCCGGGCCAAACCAGCCTGAGGCAAAAGAGTACTTGAAATCCCCCTCCCAACATAGGAATGCCAAAAAGGGAGTGAACGAATGATTCAGGCTAGAGCTCGTGCTGCAACATAGCAGCGGCGAATCGCAGTCGCAGAGCCCGGTTAAGTTGGTGACCCAAGCAAAGCTTTGCTCAAAAGCTCACTAGAGATGCGAACCGCTGGAAAACCAAGAAGGCAAGGCAGCCCAGAAGGCACGGCAGTGGATGCGAGAACCATTATGGCATCACAACGCACAGACGAGACCAAAGGGAAAAGATCCAAAAAGCCTCGACGTCCCGGGCCAGGGGTAACAAGAACATCTCGTGCAACTACCAGATCAGAACAAAAACTAGTGCCTGTACTTTGGCCCATTCCGCCACTAACCATCCTGCATTACTTTCTCAGGCACATTATAACAATCTGGACTGGACGGCACTTGAACGATGGGATATTCCCGCCGCTTCTGGCCGAAGATGCACCAGCGAGGGGCGACAGAGCATACTTTTCCACATGCAACGCATTTCATCAACAGTCTCTCACAAGTGACTGTTAGTTCAGGTAAGTAGTGCGACGGAAGGTAGCCATATACAATTATACAGTAAACAGCCGCATCGCGTGCTTTGGAACCGAGAGTAAATACATAACACTACACATCCATCTTTACAGGCAGAGTCTGGTCATTCTAACTGTGATATGGAAGTTCAGTTTCACAAAGCGCTCTCTAGGTCGGCATTACAAACAAAGCAAGGTTATTCAGAAAGTGTAGTGCAGAGGTTGGTGGGTCTCAGAATCTCAGAAGTTCGGCCCTTGCTGGAAGAACTCAAGGTCTGGGTGAGTGCTCCCACCCGGATGCCTCGATCGCCTGCATGAAAAGAAAAATCATTAGGTCGGCATCACCTGCTGATCAGAGGATCAGACAGCAATCCCCCAGTGAAATAAGTCTGACAAGAATGACAGTTTAAACCGCATGTCAGTGCACTGTAGGATATCACTAATCTAATGTTGCACAGGATGTAGGATAGCAATCAAACACTTAAATACAATAGGTCATCTTGGGACTTAAAAATTGCTAAGAATAATTGGGTCTAAACAATGCTAAGAACAATTAACTTACCTCACAAAGCGAGATGGTTCAAACCCTGGAACATCAGGCGGACCGATTGGATCATAACGACCACCCGGTGGAACACTCCTATTTTCATAAATTCAATTCAGTTTATAACTGACTAAAGATGACGTCATAAAATGAACATTGAAATAACAATTCAGTGAAGGAAAAACTGGACATACCCAGGACCACCAAAGGGGGCAGGAAAGGGATTAGAAGGAAAGAAGCGTGGATCGTTTGGACCTGTTGTAACAAAAAAGTAGTATGTCAGACTGTGTACAGATACACCAACATATAGAGAGATTCTGGATAGTATTCAATGAGAAAAATATTACCAACGTGCATACTGCCACCTCTCCCAACACCACTGCAAACAAAAACAGACACAATTAACTTTATAGAAGATAATTCACATGAACTTTTATGGTTGGAGACAAACCTATGAGGGTAGAATCCTGCACCAGGAGCAGGGAAGGCATCATCATGACCGAGTGGTGCTATTGGAGGATAAACTAGGCTGTGCCACAATAAAATGAAAATATTAGCCACAATAAATGGCATCAATATTCTATAACCATACATATAACAACAAATTAACTATTGTGTGACAACTCTAATTACTATAACTTGAATAAATATTTATTTACACTTTGGTAATACAATTGTTAAACGCGTATTACACTTTATACATGTGGTCAATGCTATCAATAACATTTACTATCAATTGGTAGAAAATGTCGCCAATAAGTTACTAAATCTATCCAAAAGTTTCATCAATAATCACCCAATGATTCCTAATTTTGTCGTTTTGACTTTCAACGTACATCATGAGAATTATTTTACTCACAAGTTAATTTAATATTTTCTATGAATCAAGGTGAAATAAAATAAGCTGTAAATATGTAGTAACCATATTCATTAACACATCATAGTAATACTCCCTCCGTCCAAGTGTATAAGGCGTATTTTTTGAATGATCTTGTCCACAATTGTAGGGCGTATTTCATATACCAATGCAAAATTAGTGCGATGTTCCCTCTGTACCCCTAATTATCTACATGCATGTATTGAATTTAGTGCTTAGTGATAATAATTAGGGGTAATCTAGTCATTTTCAATATCTTCTTAGTTTACGCACCAAGAAGAAATACGCCTTATAAACTTGGACAGAGGGAGAAAATGTTCAAAGGTGGTCATAGAATATAACTGAAACATAAGAAAATGCATGCTCGCCATAACTGAAACACGGCCATTCATATCATGAGTTCATGACAGCAGGACCCAATCAGGTTTCATCCATAGTTACCGGATTCATTATAACCCCTGCGAATCACGAACCGGATTCGTCGAACCCGAAGCGGTTTAGGGTACAGGCGCAATGGAAATTGGAAGAAAAAGTGGCGAACCGAGAACCCGAATCCTGTACCGCGACTTGGACGAATTACGTTTCTGGTAACTATGGGCAGGAAACTTTCATCCCACGAGACCTGGGATATATGGATAAGGAAGTTAAGCTTGCAACTAGGGAAGTTTAGGCAATGAAAAGGCCACAGTACAGGTAGATGCTCCCTAGTGGGTAGGCCTTGGCAGGTTGGTGCAGTGCTGAAGTGAACCTTACTCGGTTACTCTATATACGTGAATGTAGAATTCTCTAGTTATTTGCCTTAATTTTGCAGGCTAAATTTTCATCTATCACAAAAATGAACAGATAAAAAAGGAATATAAGACATCTGTTAGCAACAGGATCCTTAAAATCGATCCGCATTACCATATATTGGTTACTATGTATATGCTCTAATATTGAGAAAACAATATTAAAGCATAGACATAGTAACCAATATTTTACAATACGAAAGCGCAAAGAACTAAGGCAATGTTGGAAATTATCCCATAGACACATTTGTCTTAACCATTACCTTCAAAAATATGATTCAAGGAGACCATTAACTTGTACTATTGCATCGCTTCAAAATTCACCGAAAATAAATTAAGAAATAATGTGGCTAGCTCAGAACGAATCATGGTTCTAGTGGTCAGTGCATCAAAACTATTCTGAATTGGGCGAAGGATTGATTGCACTTTCAATTCTGTCGAGATACCCTACCATCTTTAGAAATCCAATGTACCTCTAGAAACCAATTAAATTGCACAGCACCGCGGGGGGGGGGGGGGGGGGCGGAGCAAGAAGAAAAAACAATAAAATGTTCACACAAAAGAAAAGGGGAATGCGGCTGAGGTCATACCCTGAAGGTTCAGTAGTTCTCATGCTTGTGTTGTCATAGCTGGAAGAAAAGAGAAGTGCCATGCATTAGAGGAATATTGGCGAGTGAGGCCAGCTACAACACATATTTAAATTTTTTCTTAGCTTCTGCCTTCAATGTTATATTTCATAGGCAAATTCTTAAGCTATCAAATATCAAAGGTTTAGGAGAATCTTCACAGTAGAACTAATAGCCAACATTACTTCTGACAATTAGTGATATGTGATTTCATTAGACAAAAGCATTGCAGAGAGTGATAATATAGGCCTTGTCTGATGTTTAGTGTCAAAGATTGAAGATGGGAGTGTATAACCAAAATGTGGCATAGCAATTACTTGTGCATTGATGAACTGCTCTCAACATCAGGCTTCTTCTCAGTATCAGCATCCTTGCCATCCAACTTACATAACAGACTTGAGTTTAGGGTCTCGATGAAGCCTGTAAAATTCTTGTACATATCCCCATAATTCTTGGGCTGTTCTTCAGAGAAGAAATCCTTCGCACTATACACAAGGAACCAAAGTCAAAACTCAAAACCACAAAAATGGAAGATTGACAAGAGGAAGGAACAGTTCAACAAAACAGGCATGCCAATGAGTCAACAAAACAGCCAAACCAGAAGATTTCCATACTGATTAATCTAAAATAGGATTAGATTGCACTGTTGACTGGCATGGATCCTTCTGAACAAAAAAGCTGGAAATTAAGTCAGAATTATTCATTGCATAATATTCACAGCCCTTGCACAAAATAACCCTATCTCGACAGAACAAACTCTACACTCAGGTTCTTGAAGCAATCCAAGTCATCACGTAACAATAAATAGCTAAATCATACTGTTAGTGTAAGTTACTAGAGAGTGGGTACAGATGGTAACAGGCTAGCACAATTCATGCAGTTTGGCATAGCAAACAAACTTTGTTAGTCTAGCTCAATACTTCAATGCTACATAATTCATACTGTTCAGCTTATAGCATATGCCCTATAGTTTCTGTAATTGCTGGTTAATACAAGTTGCTTAATAGAAGAAAGCGGTTGTTACTATAATTTTTTGTTAATTACTGGTTAGTAGTTACTATATAAACCCTACAATGACAAACCATAATTTCTGGTTTACAAAAGCAGCATAGTACAGATTAATGGTTGTATGCCTATTTCTGCTCTGATGCTGTCACTGTGTACCAGATATTGTGTTACGGAAACAAATAAATGCTCCTAGAACCAACGAAAGGTCGAAGACAAAGTAAGAAGTCGCAAGATTAAACATACTTGATCTCGACATGATAAGGTTCCTTCTGTTTCGTCTCAACATCCATGACATCAATGGTAAGGAATTCACCAATCACAAGACATTTCATTAAAATGCGTTTCTTCTTGCTCTTCTCCTCCTTGACATATAGAAAGGCATAGCAGTCGTCCAAGCTTTTCCACCCATCAATCCCCACCTCCTCATCGCCTAAAATTAAGCACAATGCAATCATCACTCATATAACTCAAAACTAGTGATTACATGACAGTTCAGAACTTTGCTTATAGCCTTAGTCATTTTTATCTTTGATCTTGCAACAAAATTTAACTAAAAAACCATGACTGAGAACTAGAATCACTCCAAATTTCAAGATTTCAAATCAGGTACACAGTCATATACTGAATAAAATATTCGCTTCCACATAGAAATTTTCCACTCAGTGGCCTAACTGCCATAGCACAAAACTGCTTCAATAATCCAGACATCAAAGTCTGAGGCCTGAAATTTAGAGCAGGAATTTAAGCAACCCAACAAATATGGATTATTGGAGTTCATTCACACTTGCAGATTATTGATTCAGAAATGTTCACTCAAGTGTGTGGATTAAACTAACTTCCATAATTTCTGATGAATACACATGAATGAAAAAAACACCTGGAGAGCCATTTGCAGGAATTGATACTAAATTCAGAATCAGAAAGAGTGCGCACACCCTAAGCTCTAGGGAAGAGACCGACTCAATCCAATATAGCCGCTAGAAATTTCCTATAAGGCCGTGGTTTGCTTCGCAAACAAATTCCCGCAAAGTAAATCAAGTAGTAAGCAGCAAAACCACTACAAGCTCAGTGCCTTACACTATAAACACCTAAATCTAAACAAAGTATAGCTTCTACATCGAAATCTACACAGTCATGTATCCAAACCAAAATCCTCAGCCAAAAAGCAATGGGAAATGTGTGAACCGCAAGCTTGAGGACAAAACCTAACCGATAAACGATGCCATGCTCGCACCAGAAACAGCATAAATGAACCCTAGGGCCGCCTAGGGCTAGGGGGGGACAGCGGGGCGCACCTGAGGGCGGGGGATCGGTGAGCGCGTCGGGGCCGACGGCGCAGAGGGAGTAGCCCGCGGCGAGGAACGCGGCGTTGGCGGCGAAGGCGACGCCGTCGTGGGCGCCGCGGAAGGCCGGGCGCGCCGCTTTCACAACGGCCATCGCGGCGTCGTCGGTCACCATAGCGCGCGGCGAGAAGGCGAGAACCGAGGCGTCGATCGTGGATAGAGGCGACGAGGCGGTTTGGGGGTTTCTGTTTCTGGAGAAGTCGCGCACGCGGCGGCTGGCTTTACAGGAACTCGTAGGAAGGGGAATGTAGGAAGGCAGTCTCTGCTTTGTGGGCCGCCTTTTGCGTCCCCAGACCGCATATATATAGAGAGAGAGAGAAGAAAATCACGCGTTTTCAATCAGTTGGACAGGCCCATGAATGGAACCACGGAAAAAATGGGCTGCCTGTTTATTGGGCCTAAATTTCCGTCAAGGCGTAACGTAATTCAATCTAATAAAAAAAACAACTCTCAATTACCCCTCCGTCCACGTTTGTACGACTACGACGTATTTTTGCTTGTAAATAGATTAATAATATATTAAAAATAACTAGATTATCTCTAATTATTATCTTTAAGCACTATATTTAATACATGCATGTAGATAATATATAGTAAAGTTGGATATTTATTAGGGCCATAAAGGGAACATCATACTAGTTTTACGTTGGAACAAGAAATATGCTCTATATTTGTAGACAATATAGCTCAAAAAATATGCCCTATAAACTTGAATACAGAGAGTAATTGGTTTCAATAGTGTTTTTATGATTACTGTGTGAATTTCTATACCTGGATCGCCTATGTACTAAACATTTTAGCTGTAAGTTAGTCCTATATTTATGAAAAAGAGGCCACTAGAGAATAGTACACCACTGCCGTATAGTAACAGATTTATGAAAATTCAAGAAGTCTCATGAAAATGTTTGAAAATTTATAGATTTCAGTGAGGTTCCCGCGTTTCTAGAAGTTTACAAGAAGTTTACAAAGGATTTAAAGAAAGTTTCAACGAGTTTCAAATTTTAGAACTCTAGTTTTTACAAGTTTTAGCAAAAAAACAAGTTTATTTCAACCAGTTTTAATCAAGAGTTTCAAAGAGTATCAATGTATTCGTGTTTTTGCCGCGAAGCCGCGCGCTCGCCCCGTGAAGGCACTGGCAAGGAGGTACCAAAGTTCAGGGAGGCCGCCGGTCATGGAGACGAGGCCAGATTCAGTCGACCTCTCCGGCCGCCGCTCCTCCCGCCGAGGAGGACGCCAGATCCGACATGGTCCGGCCGTGCCACAGTGTTCCCCCTTGTCGCTCGGTGTTGGAAATATTAGGAATTTTCTCAATATTTTAATCCACAGAATTATGTAAATCATGATTAAATAATGATACAATTTTTGTTCAAAGCCAAAGGTACTAGATAACAAATTATCTATCTCATACGCAAAGATTAATGAACAAGAAATCAACATGAATAAAACACGGTATAAGTTAATATACCCTTGAGCCGGTGCCACCGTTGGCACAGGCGCAGGCAGAACATTTTCGTTCGCCATGACGGTCGAAGTAGACGATCACAAGTTGTCGCAGTAAAGCCTTGGTGCAGTGAAGACGCGTTGCAGTGCAGATGCGCTTCCAGGAACACCTTTCGAGCAGTCGCGTGGTACGCTCCCTAAAAACCTTATCGGCCTTCTATCTCGAGCAATATCTCAAGAAGGGCGAGGTTCCGGAGGCCTGCTCCCTCCGCTGCTTGTGCGCGTAAGAAAACGGAGTCGGGAATGCAAAAGACAGCAGCAACTACAAAGGATGGATGGAGTATTGTAGGAGTTCTGCAGGTGGAGAAAGGCACAACCCTCCTTATATAGGCCTGCGGCAGTAACTGACGGCGATTAATAGGAGGCCATCAAAACGTCTGTTACTAGTAACTGACTCCATCAAGACGTACGGCGTTTATGACCCAGCCATCAACCACGTCAGTTACTGGTCATAAACCGGCCACATTAATCACTGAAACGGCAAAACAAACCGCTCTCGCCCAGCACATCACGTCCGGACTGGCCTGCGCTGCGCACGTCACGTCTCGACTCGCACTTGCGAGCCACGGCTCGGCGCGCGCGCGCGCGTGTGGCACAGCCTTTACCCTTTTCCACCTTGCTAATTGAAAGACACACAACTCAACTATTTAAGTTGGTCAAACCTTCTCTCAATTACCCATATGGTACTAAACCAATTTCATGACTCCTAGTATTCTAATGGGCCTTTTGAAATTTCTATTAAATTAATTATGGATCAACCCTATAATAATCTAACAATCTAACACTCGGCCCTCTCCGGCCGCGCCAGTCGTCGCTCCATGGCCCATCGTTCCAGACCGCGCCTCCCGCAGTGCATGTGCCCACTCGCCACACGGAGGACCCGCCCACCGTTGCTCGCCGCACGTCGCTCAAGGACCGACCAACCGCTCGCCCTGTGCGATTCTCTCGTGAAAAAGACCTTCGGTAATCCTCAGTAACCCTAGCAGAAAGGCTAGTGTTGAATGATGGAAGGCAGAGCCCTGCAAACTGAGATAGAGTTAGTACAGCAAGCCTACTGGTATTCGATAGAATCCCTCGTTAACAGAAAGCAGCACTAGGTAGGTAAGTTAGTTAAAGTCGATGCAGGGAACCGTGCAAGATTTATTAATTGCACATGCTGAAGCTGGAGAGGAGAGATGTGTAGCACTTCATACAAAGACTGCAGCTTTGACGCCACCTTTTCCTCCTACTGATGTTTAGGTGTTACCAGCATAATGGGGGCAAAGTTAGATAATAGAGGACAGGAATCTGATTTGCCTCAAAAAAAAAAACCAAAAAAAAAACTACAACTTGAGAGTTGGTATGCTCATGATGCAATCCGTTTGGTTAAGTTTAGGGCTTTCTAGTACATAGCTAACACTTTCGCAGAACAGATAACAGATCACATGCCTGCATTAACTTCCAGATCACAAGCAACTGACCTTTTAGGCTTTAGCTAGCAACTCATCACCGTCCTACTCTAAAACACAACTGTCTTATAAAGTACTACTTAACCATCCAAATAATATGCAGCAAATCTGGATAATATGAACTCAGGATGCATCATTCATGCGTTCAGTCCAAAAAAACTATGATTTCAGACAGAAAATTTTATGAAAAGAATTTCAGCAATGCATAGCACAACTGGAGCTGCAAGACAGGTGAGGATCGAATGACATATTTCGTCACCAGTAACTTCTTTAAATGTTACAGCAAATCTATTTGGGTTACACTTGTTGCCCATACCCTCACTATAAAAAGAGGGGGGGGGAAGGTTTCAGATGTGATATAACCATGCAAGAAAAGAATCAAGATTTTGGGTCAGTGTTCTTCCTCCTCGTGATGCGAATGTAGCAGAAGACCGCGACGAAGATCGCTGCGGCGAGGCCCCCCAGTATGATCTTCCCTCCGGCGAACGTTTTGTCGAACGGGCTGTGCTGTTGGTGGTGAGAGCTCAGTGGTGATCCTGCAAATCTGGACTCCAGAAGGGAACGCACATGTAGATGAGAAGACGCAGAAGAAGGAGAATCTGCGGCGCTCATCGGCGTTTCGAAGACGGGGAACGGCCGCGCCATGACCGCACACATGGCAAGCTGGCTAGACACCAAGCAGAAGAAGAGCAAGCGAGGCATCTTCAGATAAGGGAGAGCTCAAGAGAATGGCAGTGCAGGAGCTCTCACAAGCGGACTGGCATTGATAAGCTGCGAAGGCAATGGCTAGCAGGGCTCTTATATATAGGACCTGCCGAGCTGGCCTTGGGTTGTGTGGCTCTCCAGTTCAGTTTGCTCACTTGCTCAATGATCAAGGGGTTTAATAGATAAAGATGGGGGTGTTGGGCAGAGGCTGCATGCATGCATGCACCCACTCTTTATGGATCTTGATTTTCAGTGAATTGTCGGTCTCATGGCTGGTGGCTCTAAAAGAATGATTGGAGGGTGGTGGCTTCTAGGAATCAATGGGGGTCAGCAGAGAGGTGGATGTGGGCATGCCGGCATGGGGCTGTGACTCTGTGAGTAAGTGACACCTGGATGGAGTAGTATCTCTGAATGTTATGGAAGTAAGAGTAGCAGAACTGCAGTTATGGATGGCAATCGGGCACGGTGGGTACGGATAGTACTCGCCCATATCCGTACCCGTCAGTCGAAATCTCGCCCGCGGGCATACCCGCGAAGGGTCGCGGGCGATGAACCTCGCCCATACTCGTCACCCGCGGGTACCTGATACCCGTGGGCATACCCATTTACTCGCCACACAAACAGCACACTGCACACTCCCTCCCTCCCTCAGATTTGAGCATTATAATGGTTAAAGCATGCAAATTTGAGCATATATGTATATGTATGTAGGGATAAAAAGATGTATATGTCATATGCACGCGTGGACAAAAATTTATTCGGCAATGACATATACATCTAGTAGTGTACGTCAATCTACCAATATTCGCGAATAAGCTGCTACATTAACATTTAACTGTGAGCAGTCTCAGATCGGACCTTGGAGATGACGTGCGACGCGTCGAGCAGCAACTCCAAAAGCTCACGTGCGCGATCGCCGCACCGCGACGCCGCTAAGCCTCGCGGAGGGCAGCCAGCGCCACCGCCGTTGCGGCGCGGAAACCCGGCAACCTTACACCGCAAGTCAGCGAGCGGGGCGCGCATGCGGGCGACGGCCGCGTCCACACCCTTGAGTTGGGCGCTAAGGCCGACGAAGTCAGCGTAGTCGCGGTTGATGAGGCCGACGAGCTCAGTGCGGAGGGTGGCGAGGCTCTCGAGGGGCACGTAGGAGCAGAGCTCGGAGACGTAGGCGTCCGAGTCGATGTCGGCGCGGAGGAAGGCATCCGGCTTGAACCAGGGCGGGTGCGCCTCAACCTTGATGGGCTCGCCGAAGAGGTTCGTTAGCTGTGGCTGGGGCGGCACGGCGAGATCCGCCATGGCGGAGGGTTCAGCGCCGAGAGGTGGCCACGGACGAGAGGAGTTAAGGCGTGGATCTAAGGGAGGGAGTGTGTCGACGGGCGACGAGCAGGAGATAGTCGAGGCGCAGGCGGATCTGGGGAGATGGAGCACTCGGGAGTCAGGAGATCTGGGGATGGATTGGAGATGGGGAGATTTGGGAATGGGGATGGGGGAGAACCAGAGAAGGCGGCTGGGCCTGGCATTTTGGTCAGCCGGGTAAACAGGCTATTAGCACATGGGCCCACTTGTCAGACGCGTAAACGGGTATAACGGGTACGGGCAGAGCTTACCCATACCCGTGGTCGTTTACCCAGTGAGCAAACAATCGCTCCCATTTCTATACCTGTGGGCAAGAAAAGACTCCCATACCCACCTCCATTAGGGTATTTACCTGCGGGTACATAGGTAATCGGGCACAATTGCCATCCCTAATCTACAGAGCATTGTGTTCTGTCCAATAGTTTGATAAGGAGCTTCTAGATTTGGGGGCAGTTTTTTTTAAAAGATTGACAAGAGCTCTATCTTTCATTCAAGAGAGAAAGAGAAAACAGTCAGATCGTTTTACAACAAGCTGGTGATATCAATAAACACAGAGATGCCAGATAGGAAGCTTAGATCAGGCACGACTTAGTACACCTCGAGTTAAATAGAGAAATAATCAACACAAACAGCTAAAGCTATTTCGTCCTCCCTATTCAGTGCGTTGATAAAGAAATGATTTGGCCTCCCTGCTCAAAGCCCGCTTCTCTCAGGTTGTGAACGTCTAATTTTGCTTGAACTAACTTATCTATTATCTTGTATTGAACTCTTAACATTTAACTGCAGCTTGAGCATGTGCCTGGAATTAGCACCGAGAGTGATGGAACGGATAAGCATGTTGGTTCCTGGGAAGCTCTAGGTGTTGGGCAAAGTTACAAGTTAGATAAGAGATCTCTAAGGATCGGCCTGTAGCATGTAATCAACATCTTGTGGCCCGCTACTCCTTGCCCATGCCATTTGATGGTTGGTGACATCCTGCCATATGAGATTGAAAATCGTTTGCATGGATTGATAACGGTTGTTGAAAATTCTGCCATTCCTTGCTTTCCAAATGTTCCAGAGCACATAGATGATGATTCCATCTACTTCCTTTTGACTCCGCTTAGGAAAGTTTTAGCAGAGTGCATGCCACCAGGAAGAAGGCGATGTTACACGCTCAACATGAAAGCATGTGATGGTCGAATGTGTTTCCACTGGAAGACCTTGTGCCATATCTATCTCGTGAATGGGCAGAACAGAAGCAAATAACTGGCCAACCTCTCGCTGCCAATCTGTCAGCTGTTAAAATTCTTTGTTGGACAAATAGCCATGTGAAGAACTTGCACTTGTTTTCTGTGTTAGCTTGCCAAATGATTATGTAGTTGTGATCTACCTACGAGCCATGGAATTGTGCCCTTTATGCTGTTTTCGTTGAAAATTCTCCATCTGTTGTCCATCACGAAGTGACGTCATCCTGTATTTGGGGTTGCAGGGTGATCCGACGGATAGCTTGCCATAGGAGAAAGAATTCCTGAAATTTTGTTTTGAAAATTATTCTTTGGAGGGACAAGATCCATATGTTATTATGTAGTTCTTTCTCCACCGTTATATGCTTTCTCCGCACAAGCTTGAAACACTCGAGCGTCATAAGCTTCGGAGAGGTCCCCTCCAACCAATTAGAGGTCCAAAATTTTGCCTTTGTACCATCTCCCAATATAACCCTGGTGCTTGCAATGAAAAGGGCCATGTCAATGCCGTCACATGGTAGCTCCATCCCGATCCAAGGTCTCTCTCTGGCTTTCCATTCCTACCATAGCCAGAGAATCTGGAGCGCCCGACCAAATTTGTCGAAATCTTTGAGCCCTAGCCCACTTAGAGCTTTGGACCTGCAAACCTTGGTCCAATTTACTAAGCAGTGTCCTCTTTTGCACTCCTGTTCGCCTCTCCAAAGGAAGTTTCTTCGAAGCCTGTCGATCTTTTTGGTAGCCCATTTGGACAATGGGAAGATTGACAAGTGATAAGTCACAAGAGACGTGAGAACCAAGTCTACCAAGATCAGTTGGGCCGCCGTAGATAGCAGCTTCCCTTTCCATCCCGCCAGTCTGGCCGCAACTCTCTCGAGGAGTGCCTGTACATCCAATCGTTTCAGATTTATTGGCCGAAGTGGAAGTCCTAGGTACCTGCATGGGAATGACTTTATTTGTGCCGAGAATCCCTGTGTTATGGCTGTCATGTCCAGGTCCCCACATCAAATGGGGTAATTTTCGCTCTTATGATTTTTTTTTCTAGACCTGTTGCTCCACCAAAGGCATTTAGGACAACCTAAATGACCTGCAGCTCTCTACTGTCTGGGTTGACGAAAATGGTCACGTCGTCTACGTAAAGGGACATGCAGGCATGAGTTGGCCGAGCAAGAATCGGCTTCAGAAGGTTTTGGCGTGCTGCCTTGGCAATTAGCTATTGAAGAGGATCCAAAGCTAGAATGAAGAGCATTGGCAAAAGGGGGTCTCCCTGCCGAAGGCCCCTTCTGTGCGTCACCGTACGACCTGGGGGCAGGTTCTTGGAAGGTGACATCCAACTCTAGCTTGCAAACCTTGAGACGGTTGAGATATTTGACAAATAGTGAGGACTTGTTGTGATATCACGAAGGGGGAAATGTCTTGGTCTCAGTGGCTAAAGTATTTCTTGATTGCATACAAAAGTAAACCCAAAGGAAGCAAGACATTGCTGCAGAATCTCCGAAAATTTGTAAATGTGTAGCTTACCCATGTATGGTTGGTGGGGGGACATCTATAAAGTTGATTTTTGGAGTGAAAGTTTATTAAATGCATTTTAGAAGGTTCCATGCAGTCATGCTTTGCTTGTAAACACTGCAGCAAAACAGCAAATGGAGTGTGGCAGCATTGGGAATACAGCTTGGCATTTCTCGATTTAATTTATGGATAAAACTTGCTTCAATCTTTCTTCATTTATGAGAAAGGAATGATGGAGCAACAGCAGCAGTTTCTTAACAAGACAATATGCGATGGAAAGTTGGAAACACCTTAATAATGATTTTCAGGGAACAAAATTACCGAATTCTCTGTGCCCTATAGTAGTCAGGCTGTGCAGTTAACCTGTGACCATGTGATCGGCTAAGATGCTCGTATTGTTTATTGTAGCTTTCATGCCACTACATGTGTAGAGGAATCACCAGGCAGAGTTTAAACAAACGCTCATTTTTAAAACGCCGTTCATAATATATCGCGTTCCTGTATGCAAACAACAGAGTTTTTTTTGTTGGAGATAACTCAATATCTCAATTTACTATATCTATTAATTTTATTCATAATTTATTAGGAGTTAAGTATTCTACAACTAGAACTCTTTAGCTATATAAGTCAACCCTCTATACTTGTAATCTTTGAAACATTATAGTGGATTGTTTCTTTGATTTTTTCTCACAAGAGTTTTTTCACGTTAAATCTTTGTCTCCAATTTTTATATACCGTGTTCTCAGATTACCCGCACGGCAACACGCATAAACTTCGATCTACTGTCGGCCGGCCTTCTCGTCGTCGACCTCCCAGTGGTCATCTTCTTGTCGCAGCCACCCTCTGCTCACGGCCACCGCACCGACCCGCCTCCAGCCGGTCCTCCTCTGGCTGCCATCGATTCGGCCGGACCGGCTGCCTCCCGCCGGCCCTCACCTCAAGCTTGTTGCTCTGCCAACCCGCGCCTCCGCGCGGTCGGCCCCGTCCTCCGCCTCCGGGGCCCGCTTCTTGGCTTCCTCTCCGGGCCGCCGCCTCAGATCCTCCGCCTTGGCCGCCTCGGCTCGACGCGATGCCGTACCGCCGCCGTAGCACGTGTCCTTGCGCTGGTCGCCGCTTCCCAGATCTGCATGCTCTCCTCCCGCCGGGTCTCCGCGTCTCCCGGATTCGCCCGGTTCTTTCGCTGGTCACCGGGTCAGAGCGTACCTTCATCGCTGGACCCGCTCCTCCGGCTGCGCCTCCCATCGGATTCGCTACGCCACCACCCGCGCTGATCTTGCGGTCATATAGAGTGCGGCAAGCGCTGATACCGCCATCGCCTTGCGCGTCGCTCATCTTCTTGGTCAGCGCCAGCTCAGGGTACGAGCGATCTACAAGAGCAAGCTCCTAGAGCACGATCCAGAGTGCCATCTTCCTGTGTTCTGGATCTCATGTGAGGCAGGAATCAACTCCCTCCCTCACAGACAAGCACAGTTGATCTCAGAGGCAACATTTGCAAACGTCATCTCTCACAAGGGATAAGGCTGGCTTGGAGTCCTGGATACGTACTTGCTACACGAAGGATAAGGCTGGCCGGATTTATCATCGGCGATTTATTTGATGTTTTGTCGTCGTTTTCTTTGACGTTTCATCGTCTATTCGGAGATTTTGTAAAAAAATTTGTTAATTGAAGAGGCAACTGCATTTGGTGTTTCATCACATGAAATTTGGTGTTTCATCACCATTATCTTGGTGTTTATTCACCGTTCATTTGGAATTCGACGACATTCTGGTGGTAGCATTATACTCTTCGGAGATTTTCTAGTGAAGGTTTTGCTCTAATATCAGTTTAAGATGAAAGTTTGAAGTGTAAGGAGTTTGTTTCTGCATGAATACTACAACGTTCTTCTTTTGTTGTCTTTGCTCGATATGAGAGGTCTACTGCAATATATACTCCATTGATAGCAAGACAGTTCTTCTTCATCTTGGCATTTTTTCAGGAGCAGTTCCAACCATATTATGGATTTTCAGTAGGCAGTTTGTTGAATTTTATGTTTCAGATGGAGTATTCCAAAAGTCCATATTATGTGTTCTTCACTATCTACCCAGCACCTCAGGTGATGTCTTGGCTTATGCCGTTTGATGATTGAGCGCTTGTTTCAGGAGGTCAGTTGCACAGACTCAGATTTTACTGGGGTTATGAACTATGAACACCCAGATTCTTCATCTGCTTTGTTATAGCTGTGTGTTTGGATTGACAGTTCCAGTCTTTCTCACTACCTTCTATCGGTTTGCTCAATCTCGTTTCATCATAAGCATTTGGATAAGACTGTTCTAATCTTTCATACTCTTTGTGGTTTTTCGCACTACAAGTGTTTGGCTTGACTGTTCCAGTCTTCCTCGTTCAGTAGTTGTTTTGACTTTTAACGCACTTATATTTGTGTGCTTAATTACCCTTCAGGGTTTTTTCAGAAACAATTTCGTTATAGATTTTGAGTTAAGGGGAGGTTTGTTAATAACTCAATATCTCAACTTACCATATCTATTGGTTCTGTCCATAGTTTGTTAGGAGTCAAGTCTTCTACAACTAGGATTCTTTGGTTATATAAGCCAACCTCCTGTACATGTAATCTTTGAAGCATTATAGTGGATTGTTTCTCGTGGTTTTTTTTCATAAGGGCTTTTTCACGTTAAATCTTATCTCCAATTTTCATATGCCGTTCTATCCCTAACATTTTTTTCGAGGAAAAAAAAAGGAAACAAACAATGAAGCTACAGCCCCAGTAAGTAGATAGCAGGTGCTGAGCTGTTCGGACATCATTGTTGAAATTGTTGCCTCATTTGGTCTCAAAGATGCCACTCTGCTTGTTCTAGAAAACATAGGATAAGAGGTAGAAGCTTCTGGCTGACTGCTGTGTCTGGAGACTGCAAGTCAAAACAAGCACAGATCACTCTACTCTTGTAATTCCTTCTTTTTCGGTGCAATTATGGCATTTCAGAGGATTTCATGGATGTACTTATATGTATCTTCTCGCTGAAACTGGTTTTCAGAGTCAGTTGTTAAATCTTACATAGTAACTAGTAAAGTTTCAGTCGTAACTAATGACAGATGACTCATTTCCCTAATGTCTGCATAGGAATAAATGTGCTAAATAAGCCAAAAAAGGGCTTCGAACACCGTTAGAAATTGGAATTTGATCATCTGATGCAATACATCTATAATCATTGTTCCTGAAAGAAAACATCAAGGAGAAGATAATCCCAAGTCTGAACCACACATGTGGAGCAGGTTTTTGGCAGTCCAGCTGTTCCCTTTCTTAGATTCAAGCAAGAATCTAAGGAGTGCCCCCCTTGTGGATTGAAAGGAATTAAGGTCAAGATTAGTGCATGCTAGAGTTAGCTGAGTCGGCCAACACGAATGGATGGGCCATGATATCAAGAACCATGAAGACACCATCTCTGAAACAGAGAGAATCATTAAGACAGGATCAACCAACACTGATGAAGCTTCTTCCCCCGTGGTGCACGCGCATGCGCTGGACTGACCGATTCATGGCAACCAACCCCCTCGTGCAACCAAAACTGCAGAGATCTTCAGAAGCATAGTCTGGTTCTATATATGCACCAAATATTCCGATTGTTTTCTGAACCACTGAACAGTGAACGTGAGTTGTCCTCCGTTTCAGGATCAATTATGTTTTGACATTATCAACCAGCTCATCATACGACAAAAATTGGCAGGGCAGATGGCGAAGTGATTGGCTTCTCTTAAGATCTCTCCAATAGAAGCAGACCTTCTTAATAAGTTCATCCTGTTGTTGTTATTATTGTTGTTGATGCTATTGTTTGTCTTAGATTAACTGTTTTTGTATCTTGGTGGTCCAAGAGATTCATTGATGATACTGACTCAGACAACGAGCTTGTTACAGCCTTACAGGGGTTGTGTGTTGACAACGAGCTAGAATGCAGTGTGCTCATCAGGTGCAGAAATATCTACTTTCACTGTACTTCTATCAGGCTGCTGCTGTGAATCATGTGCTCAGCTTTTAGTTGTCTCTGCTATATTAATTCAGGTGAAGTTTCAATGTCAACGGTAGGGAGCTCAATATATTTTGAATTAATTCCTTATATACCATTGGAATATGAGAAAATCCTTAAATATGTCAATGAGACAATAAGTGTCATATAAGGGACGATGTAAACTTTCAACGGCATATAAGGAATTGCCCTCATATATTTTCACATAACTGGTTCAGAATCAGATGAAATGTTATAGGTAAGTTCTACTGTTGGTTGCAGATCAATTGTGGAATCCCCATGACGAAAAGTAGTAGGATTAGTTCTCATACTTACCACATTTAAAAAAAAGAATTTGTCGATTTTTTCCTTGTTGAATAATGGCAAATCAAATAAAAGCATTGCCAAAAATTTAAATGTCAAAAGCTTGATGAGTTTTTGTTTTCTTATCATCTTTTCATGTATACCGTGGAATCGTCTGCTTGCTTGTAAGAATCATGTGATGCTCGTCAGGAACATGTACTTTTTTTTTGTGAAACAAGATTTTTTATCCCTACTTGAACTAGGCTTCGAACCAAGACTAAGCACTTCGGTCTCCCAATTGTGTGTTGACAATGAGCTAGAACGCACTGTGCTCATCAGGTGCAGAAATATCAGTTGCGTTTGACACAGATGGATATACTTACACTGTACTTCTAGTACGCCGCTGCTGCTGTGAATCATGTGCTCAACTTGGACTTGTTTCTGGTAGCCTGGTTATATTATTCATGTGAAGTTTCAATTCCAAAGGTAAAAAACTCAATATTTTCGAGATAACTGGTACACTATCAGATGAAATGTTATAGCCAACGTCTACTGCTGTCTGCAGATCAGTAATAACCTCACTATCTCAGTGATCCTGACAAGTTTCTAGCAAAGCTCGCTTGCCTTGTCAGGAACAGGTAGTTTTTTTTTTTGAAACAGTTTTCTTTTTCACCGCCACTTGAACTATGCTTTGAACCTAGACCAAGCACTTCGGACTCCCAAGTCCTCATCACCAAGAACACATCCTGGTAGCATGGTCAACATGAACAGTAGTGCCTGGATAATAATCAGCTTGGTTGGGAACAATGGTTCAGGGCAACATGATGAATAAAGGATCAGGATTCTGGAGCATAATTAGCAGAACATGTAGAGTAAAACTGAACAAAGCTTGCAGGTAGACCCATATTTCTTTATACAGACATACGGCACTTGATAGAGAAAATACAAGTTGTAACACAAATCAAATGTCTGAAAACATAGATGAACGCAATCTTTTCAAGTTCTGAAGAACGAAATAAAATATATGTAACATTGGTAAATTTACTAATAGTACACATAGCTACTCTGTTTGCCTTATCATTTTAATACAAACATTTGCTTAGGCCAGTTTTGCGCTAGCCAGTTTTAAACTTTTAATCCATTTGCTTCACTTTTATTCTCTTAGCCTCAAGTCATTCAGAGCCCACTTGCCCATAACCAGAAGTTCATGACTAGGAAGAGAGATACGTGACGTTCATCAAAAGTAGGTTCTAAAGTGGTTAGGGAAGGAACAACAGGAAAGTGGGCAGTGTCTTATTCTAACAACCTATCATACAAGCGGACACAACAAAAGAACATTGTTGATGTTACTTTTCAGAAGATCCTGGCTTACAGGGGCACAAAATTGCAGTTGTTGAGGTGAATAAATGGCCTGATATTTTAAGAGATTGCCTGAACAATAGTATTTGTGAAACCATGGGCACAACTAATCTGGCCAACACAACGATCTTTTTGTTTCTGTCCTGCCCATGTATCGCCTCCTCTCTGCAGCATGACCATCCATAACTTCTCTGTATATCAACTGACAAATTTCTATTCCAAACATCAAATTCTGGAGAATGTTCTTGAGATACAGGCAATCAAATAATCTGTGGAGCAATTGGCTGTTCTGATTAAATCTTAAGTTCAGCAGGTTCATGCGGCCATAAAAAGTTCAACCTCAGCGCATGCCAAATATTTCTTCTGGGGGATCATAGATATGTCTCTCTGGGAACAACTCTTCAAAATCTTGCTTCACTCTGTTCCTTAATAGTGGGTGAGGTAAAAGACCCTTCAATAATACCCTGAAAGGCAATTCTTCCGGTGGATCAGGTGAGTTTCTCATGTCCTCGTAAATATTCATTGCATCTGATGGGGAACCATATCTCAAGAATCCTCTTATAACTTCAGCGTAAGTCTGTGAGTCAGGAAACAGGTTCTCATCTCTCATGTTCCCCCAGATTACCATTGCTTCATCCATCTTCTTACACTTGGCTAGAGCAATAATCAAGTCCTTGTACATGTAAACATCTGGCTTATACCAGTCCTCCTTTTGTATGATCCTAAACATCTGCAAGACAAATGTTTAGAAAGTGGTCAGCACAACAACGGCAAGCGTGAAAAAAAAAATCATTTTCATGTCTGAATATAAATGAAGTTAAGTTGAGTGCACTCGATACATTTAGTATCACAGGTATACAATCATTTTCAGTGTTGCTGCAATTCTTCTCTGTTTAGTTGATTAACCATAATATGATAAGTAGCACATTCAATCATATTAAACCAATAACAATGACTGACCATTTCTCTGGAGTTTGTAAACTTAATTAACTACCATAGTATTATTTTCTTTTCTTTTATATCACAGTGTACATATCTCTACGTAGTTCAGATAACATTAAGATCTACATTAATCACATGAAAACCTATTTGACTTCTTATCCAAAATTTGATCCACCTTAGACAATCAAACAGATCCACACATTCATACAAGCACACATGCACAAACATAAGGAAAACAGATAAATACTACGAGAATTAAACACACTCGATAATTTATCTTGCACCCTGAGAAACTGCAAAAAGAAAACTAAAGCGTACTTGACAATAAAGAAAAAAACACTAGACATAGCAATTGTCTCATCAAGGACCAAATCATCCTCTTTCTGCTTCTCAAATCATAAGAGGCTGAGGCATAAAATTTTAATCTTTCTTGAGCCATCACAAAGATCTTTCACCATTCAGAAGCTAATTTTCCACCTTTTAGAGATAATCCAGTTCCACCTTGGTCTTTGGCCAAAAAAAAAAACAAATTCAAGGCACAATGTCCTACCTTAGCACCGCATTCACCTTCCTCTACTTCCCAGACTCATTCCTGAAAGCATGAAGCATAAATTCACCCTTCTCGAACAACCAACCATACATTTTGACAAATTCACATAAAACAATCGAATTCATCTCGACACCCTGAGGTCGAAAATAACCCCTTTCGCCTCTCCAATTCATTCATCACATCTCCATGTCCCCGTCAGTCTCAAGTAAGAAACGAGCATTTCACCAAACTGCCCATACGGCACCACCGGAATTCCACTTTGCGGGCCAAAACCCACCTCCCCGTCCCACTAGCTCGATCCACCCAAGTAGCCAAGCAAACATCTCGCCATCTCGGCAAGAAATTAAAGCGTACGACCAGCTCTCTACGCAAAATCGCCGAAAGAAAAGAGCGAGGGGAAGCAGCAAAGTCTTTACCTTGACGGCCAGATCGACGTCCTCCTGACGCTCCAGCTCGCCGAGCACGGCGAGCTTGTCGGCCTTGAGCAACCGCGCCACGTGCCGCCTGACAAACTCCTCCACCTTCTCCTCGTCTCCCTTGAACCGCTTCAGCCCCTGGATCGCGAACAGGGCCTCCTTCCCGATCAGCTTCTTGCTCCGCCACAGCGGCCCGCGCGGCCGCCCGTCGTGGTACGCGCGCCGCCACCCGCCACTGGATGGCGGCGGCGGGAGCCACAAGGAGGGTTTCGGGAGGAGGCCATGGGCCGAGGAGGAGAGGGAGCAGAAAGGTAGGACCTTGGGGCGGTGGAGGAGGCGGCGGGCGAGGAAAGCTCGAGAGGACGCCATGCGATGGGAGTAAAAGTGAAAAATACCCCTAGTCTCCCGTAGGATGGCAATCAGATCCGCGAGTCGTGCATCCGATGGGTTCATATTCAAGTATGAATTTTTATCCATGAGTTCTGCAGATAGGGTATTCACGAGAATTCAAGTCAAGATCACGTATAAACTGCTACTCATGGGCATCCGTCGGATACCCGAACTTCTACCCAACTATCCTCAATTTTCTCCAATTCCCTCAATTCCTGACCCAATTGTATGGTTAATCGGTTCGTGACTTTGAATATTTGGATTCCAACAGCTGAGCTAGGATTGTGATATGAATCATTTAATGTGAATTGTAACTTATTGACTATATGGTTGTACTATATATATTGTTTGTATAATAGTTGCTAACTTGCTCTTTATTAAATGTGATTTGTGATTGTATAGTTGTGATTTTTATGTGATTTGTGAGTGTATGGTTGCTATTTATTGAATGTGATATGTATCATAGTTGCTGTATTGAAGGTACTGCAGTACTGCACAAACCTATTGGGTACCCATCGGATTTCAAGTACCTGTCGGGTTCGGGTATAGTTTTTTACCTAATAGGGTATTCGGGTTTAGGTTGGATTTTCCAATTTAAGTTTTCTGTCAGGTCAGGTTTTGTAAAATCTGCACCCGATCTGACCCGTTGCCATCCCTAGTCTCCCATTAGGTTGTTTGGGTAGAGGTCGAGGCTCCAAATCTTGTCGAAATTTCGTATTTCGATCGAGTCAAATCTCAGTCGGATAAAAAAAGTTTAGAAATTATGGTTGCTAAAGTAATTTCACTAAACTTAACTAGATTTTAGTTTTTTTTGACCGGTTTTCATGTTTTTTGAAACGGATTTTGCACCAATTTTTTTAGGAGAATTGTAATGCCTTTTACGAGGAATATATGTGAAAAGTTTGCAAAAAAAAATACATATGCAAATTATGTAATCCTAACCCAAAACCTTAACATGGATTTCGATTTTAAATGATGTATTTCAGTCTAAAACCTAAATTGGATTTTAGCCTTAAATTGTATTTCGGCCGTAAACGATGTATTTCGGTATAAACCCTAAACCATACCTTGGATTTCGACATTAAATTGCATTTTGGCTTAAATCCTAAACCCTAACTTAGATTTCTGCCTTAAATTGTATTTCGGTCTAAACCTTAACTTGAAAATTTTATGTGCAAATACTTAGTATTTTGCATTCAAACAGATAGGAAATTTAGATAAATGTTTGTATGATTTTTTTTTCATATTTTTCTAGCCTCGGTAGACCATTTCACAGGGGTCAAAAATCAGCCGAAATTTCGGTTTAAGGTTCTAAAAATTTTCGGATTTCAAATTTCAGTCGGATTTTGACCGAAATTCTGAAATCCCTTCGAAATTTCAGCCACCCCCGAGATATAATGCGAAAACAAAATTTGAAACCTTGGTGGAGCCGTGGTTGAGTCTAACCCTGGTCTTGCGACGAATGCGGGGTTCGGTTCCAGTTTGGGTTGGAACTTGAATTCCCACCGATTTTGTGTCTGAGGTTGGCCAATCATGCGGTTTTTCATGAACAAGTGGTTTTATTTATAACTGAATATATATTTTGAAGTTGTCAAAAAGAGTAAGGTCATGTTTAGTGTAACTCCGCTCTAGGTTTTTGTAGTTTTATTCCCAATTTCACACTTAAATCTACTCCCTTGAGAAGTTAGAGCAGTCTAATGAGGTGTTTGGCCGAGATATTGACTCCAGATCCTACGATAAGATAAATGCATGGATAAAGTCAATACTACACTTGGTTTTGACTCTTGTGATATATTGTCTTGTTCATATTACTACCTTATTTTCATTATTTTGTAATTTATATTTCGGTCATTATGTGAGTTTTCTTTTCTTTTCAGCCAAAGTGTGACGAAGTCAGCACATCCAGGAATTGCATCAGCCATAGTTCTTCACTATACTTTACAGTATCAAAATGAAGCCTCATATATTAACAACATGGTATTTTCACAGACGACGTTTTTTTCCTGGTGCAAACAATATTGCTATACATGGCCTGCATGAACATAAAAAACAGGAAAAAAAAAATGCCGCTACTTGAAGAAACACGCCACACAGTTTTGCATACACAACTCTTAACTCGCGATTCTCAACCGGTAGCATGTCATAAAAAAAAAGTTGTAAAGTAGAAATAGCATGGTCTGCTTACAAAAAGTGCACTTGAAGTGTGACTTGATAGAACACAATACACTAGAGTGCATGCTAACCACTTGATAGAACACAATGCATACTAAGCTTCCCAATCTCTGAAAATATCATCGCTGAAAATTCTTGCACAGGAAGTTTATATGAATTCTACAAGGGATAAACATCACATAATTCCCAATCTCTGAAAATGGCAAAACTACAATCAAGGTGATCTATGGTCTACCAATCATATGCACGTAGTTCATAAACTAATAAGATAAATCTCTGCAAATTTACACATTATACATAAGATTTAACTCATTTCTGGAACTTTAATCTTTAAGCAAACATTCTGAGATAGAGAAATAATGGCAATTTTATACATCTCTGAAAATAATCCAACATAGCAACAACTAGCAACCAACTAGCCATTATAGGATTTTATACTATAACCAAAATGTATATACAAAAGATTATATTACCCTCTTTGATAAGCTCACTTATTACTCTTGGATAGTGTGTTGCTCTAGTTTGTATCTATTATACTAGAAATTCCCACAAAAAAGCAAAGTATCTAGCTCTTAATCTTTGAGAAATAGACTAGAAATAAAACCCATGAGAGTTAGACTAGAAATTCCTACAAAAAAGCAAAATATCTAGCCCTTAATCTGGTGGGCTTTATTTACAACTGCCATTGGACCTTTGAGAAACAGACTAGAAATTCTCACAAAAAAGCAAAATACTAGCCTTTAATCTGGTGGACTCTAATTAAAAATGCATCATATTGACCATTAGATGCTATTGAGTAGATATATATATTACTTTGTAGTATAAAATCAAAATAAAAGACAAAACTTACATGGTAGGGGCGGATCGATACATCTGGATCTCATGCGTGATTAAGCCTAATTATAATTTTGATTAGTAAATCATAACCAACAAATCAGCACATAAACTCTGACATTACATTGGACGCACCTTGGCCTTATACAGACAATACACATCGATGTGACTCAATGCATGCAATTAAAGAAAATACAAATGACCTCATGTTGATTAGCCATAACATAAAAGTCACGCAGCCCCAAAACTAATTTGTATTTGATTTGGTTTTTCTAAGAACTCCCTAAAAGTATATCGGTTTTGTTGAGAAACAAATAAATCAAGACATTTACTGTATATAGACTTATCCCCTGGACGCCATGGTGTCTGCTGGTGCTCCCCGTCCAAGTGCTCCCGAGGAAAGAAAAGAAAGGGAAAATAATAACATTGCACGAGCTCGATGGCCTTCGAATCCTTTTACTTGCTTAGCCAGAAAAAAAATAAAAATCGATGCTTCTTTCTTGACGTAGAAGAGTACACCTCCTGATCTCCCAATTTAACTCCCACAAAATCAGGATTCCTTATATTTGTTCTTTTTTATCTCTTGATTCATCTATGATAGATTCAATACCAGGTATGGCACTGACCTGATCAAAGGAAACAAATTGATGTAGTAATAGTGTTCTGGGCTTCATCAGAAGGCATTACGCCCATCCTATACTGGGTCACGGGGTTAAGACCGGTCCTCCGGTGCTTCAATAGCATATCATGTAGAGCTGTTAAGAAAATAAAATGCTAGAAATTCTCATAAAAAAGCAAAACATATAACCCTTAATTTAGTGAACCTTAACTAAGTTGAATTATAATAGCCATTAGATTTGTTGTTACTATTTCAAAAAACGTCTAACCGTCTATCTAGCGGATCCGAATTATAACGGTTTAGATTAAAAGAAAGAGTCTACGTGAAGTACAACAAAAAATTAACAAAAATTCGGAATAAAAATAAATTAGACGTTTGATTTACATATGAACTCTAAATTAAAACACGTACATTACTAAAATTCAGAATAAAAATTAGGTAAAAATTAGCAATTGGATTTATATTATCAATTGTAATCCAAAAGTAATATTCAAAACTAAATAAAAATAAAATTAATGGCTTAGATTAAAAGAAAGAGCCCACACTAAGAACAATAAAAATAACAGAAATTCAGGATAATAAATAAATGAAAGTCAACCATTTAACTTTCATACGAAGTCCAAATTAAACATGTACATTGCTGAAATACAGAATATAAATTATATAAAAAATAGTAGTTGGATTTGTATATGATTTCTACAGTACAACCGATATGCAAAATTAAATAAAAATTAACATAAATTTGGAATAAAAAACAAAATGAAATTAGTCATTTGATTTTCATACAAATTCTAAATCAAAACTTGAAATTTGAAATTAAATATAAATAACATAAGAATAAAAATAAAAAAAATTAGGGATTATTTTTTAATTCCATACTAAGTGAAAAATATAATTTTTCATTTTATTTAGAATTAAAATTTTAGAAATATGCTAATTTAAGGGGGGAAATGAAATAAGGTAAGTAATTTGATTTGTATATATATATATATATATTATTAACTATTATGTAATAAAAGTCGATTACACATTTTTTATAGTCGCTAAAATAATAAAAAATATACTAAAAATTCTCAAAAAAATTCTAACTTTTTATTTGGTGGATCTCCACGGAACGAAGAGATTAAGAGGGTGATGCATCAACAGTTGTTCACTCAGTTATATCGGTATGAGCAATATGATGTGCAATAAAAGAAGTACCAAAAGAAAGAGACAAACATTATAATAATGAAATTAAGAGATGATGATATAAATAAAAAATATTATGTTATGCTATGTTTACTATTTTTCTATGCAAGTATTCGTAGAAGAAAGTTTTGGTCACATGTGATAAGTACTGAGAAACGGAGTAAATATATTCTCTCCTATAATATACAATATCAAAATATCACAAATTGTGTTTTGTATTGATCTATTTTTGAAAAAAATCGCATATATATTATCAAGTCATTTAAACATACTTTAAAAATGATGCACGCACAAATGCGCGAGCCATCTTGCTAGTTAGTAAATAACATTGGGAATAATGAATGGAAGGGGTATGTAAAGAAAAAAATGTTAAAACATTGCCTTAGAATTGTAAAATGTTATGTATTTATGAACAAAATTTGAAAACAACAATGATATGTATTAAGAACATAAGAGAATAAGTAATTTGGACCTAATGAAGCACCTCGGAATAGCAGTTAAAACTATCTATCACTATCATGATCAACTGAATAACATGTAGAGCAATGTCCAGCTCAAAGTTTGCTAAAAAAAAATTACGTTGAACTCTCCTACGGTGAAAAAAAAGATGAGCCCTGCAACAAATAACATCTCTGCTCACAGTTCAGCGTTGGAGCATACGTTTTCTCACAAAAACTCCAAAGAAGCAAATATTCATCTTGCTCTACATAATCCAGTCATACTCCTGCTTCCAAATCGAGTTCCAAATAAACTCCACTGGAGCAAATATACGATACCATCTTTATCGACGAAAAGAAGCAGAGGACTAGAGGGTGAAGCATTCTTATGGAATTTTCAGACCACAGATCGGGGCAGCATATGCTGCACTAAAAATAAATTTCAGAGATAGACTCTACAGAAATGCAACTACTGTACCAGAAATAAATATCTCGGCTAACCAAGCAGCATCTGTGCACTCATTGAAATGCAGCCACGGTACCAGAAAGAAATCAGGACAAGGGGGAAGTAAAAGTCTCAGAGATCTTGTTGTATCATTTGTGCAGTACGCAGTATGCCTGTAACTTTCTTCCTTTTGAGAATTCCCACGATCCTGCCTGAATGTACACAGTACACTGACCCAGCCACACCTCCAGCATCACATCTTTCAGTTACCAAATTACCCAAAAAACGCAGAAAGAGACTCTACAGAATCCCTTCCAATCAGAGCACACACTTCACTTCTGCCAAATACTATCACTGCAGTATCTTGCAGCTACTGTACCAGACAGAAATCAGGGAAGGAGGGAAGGGGAAAAAAAAGCTTCAGAGATCTTGCTGTACTATCATTTGCGCACATCTCAATATGCGATATGCTTGATATCTTCATGATCCTACCATGATCAATATCTTTACTCCTCGTTCTCGAAAAGAAAAATCCCCATTCCTTTTCTGAATTCCAATGACCCTTCCTGAATCCTTAATGCAGAATGACCCAACCACACCTGAAGCTTTACATCTTTTTTCAGTTACCTAATGACACAGCCAAGGACTGAGGCAAGAACTGCACTATCACTGTCAGTGAGTCAACAGCACAACCAACCGGGCAACCCATCAGGCGCATGCCGCTGCAACCAACTCCCTCCCCACAGGCACGAGGGAGAAGAGCAGAGAACCAAAATGAAGGGACCATCTCACTTGCGTTCAAGCCCTTCCTTTGCGTTGCTTTTTCTCGTGAGATTCCTTAGCCTCCTCATCCTTATAAGCCACTGCAAGTGCAAGCCCATAAGGCACAGGAGAGAGAGAGAGCGCGATTTAAGGCACTCGGCGAGTGAGTCTGCACTGAACGCCTTCTCGTTCGGTGGGAGACCGGGAGGCAGATATTTCTTGCAGCTAGCAGCAATGCCGCGCCGTCCGAGGGCCAGCGGCAGCGAGGAGGTGAAGGCGGAGGACTTCATCGAGTCGGTGCTCAACTTCGGCGGTGGGGGCGAGGAGAGCGACGGGGGGCAGGAGCCGGCGGCGGCGGAGGTAATCACGGAGTACAAGTCCAAGAACCTGGTGGCCGAGAGGAGGAGGAGGGGCAGGCTCAACAACAACATCCTGGCTCTCAGGGCCGTCGTACCCAAGATCACCAAGGTAATGCATGCTCCCTCCCATCAGTGATGCACTGATCATATCATACAACTAATATTTGGACAAGAATTTGTCTCTGTTTTCGTGACATCTCTTGTCTCATGTATTTGAGCACACACAAGGAAACAAATTTATCATAGTCGCTTCCTCTTCGGAGAAGATTCAGTTATCATTCCTGGTATGTGCCAATGGTTTTTGCCTGGTGTTGTAGATGAGCAAGGAGTCCACCTTGTCGGATGCGATCGATCACATCAAGAACCTCCAGAACGAAGTTCTTGAACTGCAGCGCCAGCTCGCCGACTCACCCGGTGAGGCGCGGGAGAAGCAAGGCAGCGCGTGTTCTGAATCCTTCGTCCCCACCGAGAATATCCATTATCAGGTAGTAGCTGCTGCTATGAAGTATGAATTCTACTAGTACCATAGTAGTTCAACGGGTTGAAGCAGAATGTTAGTACAGCACTGGGCATCAACCATTGTGCATCTCTGGGACTTCAAATTCAGATCAAGCAACGTCGCATTCTGCAAAATATGATCGCTCAACTTTACGACAATTTTGCGCCATACTGATCTAGTACTTCTACTATTTAATGGTCACTGGCAAATGCTTAAAATTACCTAAGTTTGTTTATTCGAATAGACTCCTAAACACAGCTAAACAAAGGTGAAAAGTCCCACCTTTATTTGGTCTACTAGACTAGTCATGTCAATTTTTAGAGAAAATCTGTGTAATTTCAATCTGTGAAAGTTTTAGAAAATGAACATAGTTTTAAAAGGCACAAAAACCTGAAAGTATCGGATACGGATTGATTGTCGATTTTTCCGCCAAAGTTTAGCTGTGACACCCTTCTAATTAATTCCTCACAAACTCACCGAGCTGCACATGTCCACAGGGTCAGGTGGAGTTGATACCTTTGGGGTATTGCAAGTACTACCTCAAAATCTTTTGGACCAAGAAGGCAGGCCTCTTCACCAAGGTGCTGGAAGCACTCTGCAGCTACAATGTGCAAGTGCTCAGCCTGAACACAATCACCTTCTATGGCTATGCAGAGGGTTTTTTCTCCATTGAGGTAAAATATATATGCTCAAAAGTTTTAGCTACAGCACAATGCTGCAGATTTTACTGAACTGTTAAACCTTTTCTTATTAGTCTTGTGATAAGTTGGCTGCTTCTTTCTGTATTTGTGTGTAGGTGAAGGGTGAGCAGGATGTTGTGATGGTGGAGCTGAGGAGCCTCCTGTCCAGTATTGTGGAGGTTCCAGGCATTTGAGATTCTTGAGAACAATAACTCACAGAACCCATATTGGAGGATATATGTGTTTCTGTGGAAATACCTCCTCTTTTAAGAAAAAGTCTAGTACTGTGGCAGTCTTTGTGTAGGAAGCATACAAAGATACATGTCAAATTGACCAAACTGACTGGAAAAGACTTTTTTTTTTTTGGAAAAGGGCAGAAACTCTGCCATTTATTTCAAGAAGAAGAAAATACAAACACCATCCCCAAGGGTATACACCATAGACGGGGAAGAGCCCCCGCTGGAAGTACCTAGAAACACCATGAACACCAAGACTAGAGGCAAGCGCCAACTAGCTCCACACCGAAACACCTACAACTCTCACAAAACAGCGCCGCAGCCAAGGCAAGACAAGACGCACAACCCCAACAACAAACTTGAACCGGCTATCAAGAATGAGGCAACCAACACACAGGATCACCGATGCACAAAACTGAAGAACCACGCCACTTGCAAGAGCTTGAAGAGGAGCCAACAAGAACTCCGGTCAGGAAACCTAGAGACCACCTGAAACAGCAGCAACACCAGCACGACAAGCGGATAGTCAGAACTAATTAAACACCGCACAAAGGTTGGAGGAAGCACACAGGCACTACACTGGCCTGGCTGACGAGCAGCACGACGACGTAAACCTCACCAGTAGGATTGCGACACCGACAGCTGAGTCCACATGACGCAGCAAGCAACGACGGCCTGCGCTATGAAGGACCCGAACCAACTGCACTCCACGGGGGCCTCTACCTCGGCCAGCTTGCTCCAGGACACGATCAAGTAATGAGCGCCCGCTCTCTCGGGCCTCTACAACAGCCAGCCTACTCCATCAACACACAACGAGCACCCCCAACAACGGCAGCTTGACCGATCCTTCACTGTGGGCTCACACTGTCGTAATCTGCGCCGCTCCGATCCCGCTGAGGGTACCGTACCGTCATCAGCACCAGGGCCAGCCGGTGCACCCCGACGTACTCACTGTTAAACAACTAGGTATTATTTGTGTTTTAGATTTGAAAATTAAGCTAATTTCCAAAATGATTAAACACAACAGGTAAGATAAAAGACACTACATATTTCTGTAAAGTAGATCGATCCACAGAGGAAGAATAGGAAAATTCTTACGATAGGCTTGATGTGAAAAGGAAGCGTAAGCAGATGAGCGGCCGTAGAGGAAGTAGTCGACGTCGTGGATCGCAAGATGAAGAGCTCGGCGGTCGCGCAGATTGCGCTGCCGAAACCTTATTGCCGCCTGTGCGAGTTCTCTCGTGACAGCGGTTCGGAGATCTGCTCTCCTTGCCTCGCGGTGCACGCCAAGAGGAAGGTCGGTGAAGAACAAGCGCGACACAAAACGCAACACGGATCACCGTGGATGAACACGAGTATCGAGCCAAAAATCAACAGACCTCTATCCATGCGGGCGTCTCTGCATTTTATAGCTTCACACCAAGAACGGTCACCATTAAATGCTAGTAATCTGCAGGTCATTCAATTGTGATTTCTATTAGAAAGCGACGCCATTATCATGGCTGTTTCAATTCTCGATAAATGACCCAATTAATTCACTAATAATAGAGAGAAACCGAAAATTTAAAAAGGATTTAAACGTACCAGGAATTTAATCCACGGCATGGCGACTCGCGACGTCACAAGTCACAAGTCACGCGGAAATACGCGGTAATTCGCGAAATACGCGCGCGCGTGCGTGCGTGTGACTTTAGCCAGCTCCTCACCCTCCATATGTCTCATTACAAGATATGGTGGGAGCTCTCCCTTTTAAATTGGTATTCTCCCCTCTCAACTAGCAATATGGTACTATTATTTGTAGCTTTGGCATTAGAGATAAATGGGCCACTTGGGCCTCATTTCTAACAATCCCCCACCAATGCCGAAGTTGACAAAGGCTCAAACAATTTGATCACTGTGCTGAATCTTCGTTTAATATATCAGTGTTTTGGTGTAAGTCCCATACGGGTTGAACTTTCACCTAGAATAACGTGATCCATCCTCCCATAGCTAATGAATGGACTAAGCCTTGAATTCACAGCTTTGTGTGGTTTGATTTCACCCGAAATCTTAACTGATACTAGGCTACCAAAGAACTTCACCTCAACGGAGCGTTAAATGGTCATGCTCCCTAATCTTCTCATGAGCTTTCTAGAGAATGCCCCTTTCTCGTGAACTGCGACCTCACAGTTAGGCTCAAGTAGGTGTATTCATTTTGATGTATCCTGTAGGCCAATACCTTTTTCCTTTGACACTAGAATACATTAAGGCTTTAAGCCAACATTCCATACAGTCGAGAGTACTTTGTCTATTTGGACACAGGTACAAATTTAATAATATGTACTCTCTTGTTACAACATCAACTTGTTTTTCCCATTATCTAATTCACGGGATCTCCGATCAGGAAGATAAGGGTTACCGTTGTGGTGTAACTCAAACGGGCCTCATTCCCATGTCCATAGACGCAATGGAAATCGCTTTCCTTGCAAGTCCTTTTGTAAAAGGATCTGCCAGATTTTTCTCAGTACGAATATAATTCACACAATAACTCCGGAGTTTCTCAATTTTCTGACAGTTTTAAGCCTACGCTTCACATGTCTGGAGGACTTCATGTTATCCTTAGTACTCATAACCTTAGTCAACACTGTTTGGTTATCGCAGTACATTAAGATCGCCGGTATTGGTTTCTCAACCAATGGCAAGTCCAACAGTAGCTCTCTAAGCCATTCAGCCTCAACAGTGGCTGTGTCTAGTGCTACGAGTTCAGCTTCCATGGTTGACCTCGTCAATATGGTCTGTTTGCAAGACCTCCATGAAAGCTGACACCGGACTAAAGAAAAACATAACCACTTGTAGCTTTGATCTCATCTGCATCAGAGATCCAATTGGAATCACTATATCCTTCTAAAACAGATGGATACCCAGTATAGTGTATTCCATAAGATGTTGTTCCTCTCAAGTAGCGCAACACACTTTCAAGTGCCTCCCAATGATCATCTCACAGGTTAGATGTAAACCGGCTTAATTTGCTCACATCAAATGAGATATCAGGTCTTGTGGCACCAGACTAGATACATAAGGGACCCAATAATTTGTGAATATCTCAATTGATCTTTTCCTAACCCTTGATTTTTAGAAGTTTAACACTTGGATCATAAGGTGTTGGGGAGATTTTGTAATTCTCAAACCGAATTGACTCAAAATTTTCTCAACATAATGGGATTGGTGCAAAATGATCCCATCCTCATTTTGATCAATTTAATATTCGAATAACATCTCGCCTCTCCCAAGTCTTTCATATCAAAGCATCGAGATAAGAAAGTTTTGACCTCGTCAATTACAAAGCAGATGTTTGTCCCAAATATAAGTATGTCATCAACATACAAACACAAAATAACACATTGACCCCACCATAACGATAGTATACACACTTATCGCCTCATTAACAAACAAAACCAGCAGATGTCAAAGTTTTATCAAACTTTTCGTGCCATTGCTTAGGAGCTGCTTTAGGCCATACAAGGATTTTAATAATTTGCACACTTTATTTTCTGTCCAATAATCACATAACCATCTGGTTGCTCCATATAGATTTCTTCCTCCAACTCTCCATTAAGGAAAGCTGTCTTTACATCCATTTGATGGACGTGTAGACCATGGAAGCGACTAATGCTATGAGCACTCTAATGGTGGTTAATCTGGCTACAGGAGAATAAGTATCAAAATAATCCTCTCCTTTTTTCTGGGTATAACCCTTGGCCACAAGTCTTGCCTTGTACTTATCAACAGTACCATCAGGCCTCATTTTCTTTTTGAAAATCCACTTGCATCCAACAGGTTTGCACCCAGTAGGAAGATCAGTGATCTCCCAAGTCCCGTTAGCCATGATGGAATCCATCTCGCACGGACCGCCTCTTTCAATACTCAAGATCGGGTAGTGTATAAGCCTCTGAAAGAGATTTTGGCACATCATCCACGAGGTATACAATAAAGTCGTCGCCAAAGGTTTTCTCAACCCTTTGTCTCTTGCTCCTACGAGGAGCCTCTGTGACTAAATTGTTATCCTCCTCAGAATTATCTTCTACTGGTAGTGTATCACTTATTGGTTTAGAAATAGTGGTAGGTTCAATATTATTATTATTATTAGATTGATTATTCTCAGTTCTTGAAGTACTACCTGCTCTCATAGGATAAATATCCTCAAAAAATGAAGCATCTCTGGACTCCATTATTGTATTAGAAATAATCTCAGGAGTTTCTGATTTTACTACTAAAAATCTATAGGCCGTGCTGTTATGTGCATATCCTAGAAAAATACAATCGACTGTTTTAGGTCCAAGCTTTCTCTTTTTCTGCAATGGTATATTGACTTTTGCCAAACACCCCCAAGTTCGCAGAAAAGTGACATTGGGTTTTCTCCCCTTCCATCCCTCATACGGAGTAATCTCACACCTTTTAGTGATTACTCTGTTTAGGACAAAATTTGTTGTTAATATAGCTTCCCCACCACATTTTAGGCATCTGGCACTCTCCAACATGGCATTCACCAAGTCTATTAGTGTTCGGTTTTCCTCTCACTATCCCATTTGATTGGGGAGAATATGGTGGTGTAACTTCATGGATTATACCATGCTCGTAAGCAATCGGGAGAATTCATGAGAGATATACTCTCCCCACGATCGGACCTTAGTCGTTTAATTTTCTTTTCTAGTTGGTTCTCAACCTCGACCTTATAAATTTTGAAGTAGTTTAAAGCTTCATCCTTTGTTTTCAGCAAATACACATAACAATAACGTGTTGCATCATCTATAAAAGTTAGAAAATATCTTTTGCCTCCTTTTGTCAACAATCCATTCATCTCACACAGGTCAGAATGGACAAGATCTAGTGGTGCCAAGTTCTTTTCTTCCTCTAATCCCTTAAAGGGTTTTCTAGGTTGCTTTGCTTGCACACAAGAATGGCACTTTGATCCTTTGACAATATCACATTTTGGAATTAACTGTAATCTGGACATTCGAGCAATGGTATCATAACCAATATGACATAAACGAGAATGCCAAACATTGGATTCGCAACTATTAACTTGAGTAGCAACATTTAAATTTAAACAAGGCTCTAGTACACTTAAGCGGAACAGGCCTCCGCTTTCATAACCTTTTCTAATAAAGTTTCCAAACTTGGACATTACAACTTTATTAGACTCGAATACTAGCTTATAGCCATCTCGACATAATAGGGAACCACTGACAAGGTTCTTATTTATTGTTGGCGCATCTTCGCACGTTCTTTAAGTGGACAATCTTCCTGAAGTAAGCCTCGGATCCACCGTGCCAACACCAAGAACAAAAGCATGCGACCCGTTCCCCATTAGGACGGAGGAAGCCCTGTTTGCTGGTAAGAAGAAAATAGAGATATGTCGAACATACGTGAACATTTGCACCGTATCAACCCACCAATCGGTGGATTGACATCTCAAAAAAAACAGGAGAATTACCATACCCTCTTGAAGTAGTTCCTCACTTATGGTCACGTTGGCAATTTTCTTGCCTTGCTCATTTGGCTGTTCTTGCGGAAACGACAGTCTTTAGCCATGTGACCATTTTTTCCGCACACATAACAGGTAATGTTCTTCATATCTTTCTGCTCAAACTTCTTCTTCTTGAAGCTAGTATTTTTGTTTGGTTTCAAGCCTTTGTTGTTGTTGCGACCCTTTTCTCAATCACATTTGCGTTGTTTGGTTCTGAGAAGAACTTTTTGGCGCATCTTTAGCTCTGGCTTTTTCTTCCACGTCGAGGGCAAAGAATGAGATCTTCAATAGAAATCTCTTCCTCTTGTGTTTTAGACCGGTGGCAAAATTCCTCCAAGATGGGAGAAGTTTAGCCACAATGCCCATGACCACAAATTTTGCGTGTAAAGCACATCCCAAATGTGCAATCTCGCCACTAGTAGTTGAAACTCATGCGCTTGAGCAACAATCAATTTAGACTCATCCATGGTAAAATCGAATAATTGCTCGCAAGTATACAACCGACCTCACACGCATATTTTTGTTCAAGAGCCAACCACAACTCGATGGCGGATGTGTAACTCATATACACATCATATAAGCGATCTGCCAAGATGGTCGAATGCAGCCCAATGCGGTGTTATTCGCATTCTCAAAGCTGCGTATTTTCCTCATCCGTAGCGGGTATTGAGGAAAATCACCCACCACATACCAGAGACATGAGCCAAAACTTGGCTCTAGTCGCCACCTCACGAAAGTTCGACCATTGAACCTCTCGGGTTTCATGGCATCACTTGCACCGACCATTCTTTGAATCACAATCACACAAATAATACCAATAAGGTTTCGGATTGTTAAACAACTAGGTATTATTTGTGTTTTAGATTTGAAAATTAAGCTAATTTCCAAAATGATTAAACACAACGGTAAGATATAAGACACCACATATTTACGTGAAGTAGATCGATCCACGAGGAAGAATAGGAAAATTCTTACGATAGGCTTGATGATGAAAAAGAAGCGGTAGCGATGAGCGACCATTTGTAGAGGAAGTAGTCGGCGTCGTGGATCGCAAGATGAAGAGCTCGGCGATCGCGATTTGCGCTGCCGAAACCTTATTGCCGCCCCGTGCGAGTTCTCTCGGCGGCAACGGTTCGGAGATCCCGCTCTCCTTGCCTCGCAGTGCACGCCAAGAGGAAGGTCGGTGAAGAATAAACGCAGCACAAAAACGCAACACAGATCATCGTGGATGAACACGAGTATCAGAGCCAAAAATCAACAGACCTCTATCCATGCGGGCGTCTCATTTTATAGCCTCACACGATGCGGTCACCATTAAATGCTAGTAACTGCAGGTCATTCAATTGACAGTTTCTATTAGAAACTGACGCTATTATCATGGCTGTTTCAATTCTCAGTAAATGACCCAATTAATTCACTAATAATAGAGAGAAACCGAAAATTAAAAAAGGAATTTAAACGTACAAGTCACGCGGGAAAAACACGCGGAAATACGCGGTAATTCGCGAAATACGCGCGCGCGCGTGCGTGTGACTTTAGCAAGCTCCTCACCCTCCATATGGCTCATTACAAGATATGGTGGGAGCTCTCCCTTTTAAATTGGTATTCTCCCCTCTCAACTAGCAATATGGTACTATTATTTGTAGCTTTGGCATTAGAGATAAATGGGCCACTTGGGCCTCATTTCTAACACTCACGGCGCCACCTGCTGCGCAGCGCGCGCGGCCGCTACACACCACGCCCCTGAGCACCACCATGCGCAACCTTGCACCGCCGAACCATGCACTCACCGAACCGCCCCACAGGGCCTGCTCCGACACCACCGAACCGCCGCCAGCCTCCGCGTTCAGAGAGTGCGGCCGCCACGATCCCTCGCACCGCCACAGTCTTTGCTGGCTAGATCCATCTCGACCCGACGTGAAGGGAGCAAGACCCGACAACCACACCGTCGTGCCTAATCGCTGTGGCGCCACAAAAATCATCACTTTTCTAGCTTCTTAATATTTTTTTTCTTTCAAATTTGATCTACCTATGAACACAATGGCAAAAATAGCCATGAAAGTCCTGTCAGATAACACATGTCATCTGCCGCACTCCCGCAATTCGGAAGGAGCCGATAGTTTTGGTGGTTTACCGAGCTCGGTAGCTCCTTTCGAGTTGTGAGAGCGTGATAGGTGATACATGTCGTCTTCTGGCGTTTCCGCGATCGAGAATAATGCTATTTTGCAATTGTATTCATAAATGGATCAGATTTGCAAAATAAGTTTATCAGAGGCTAGAAAAGTGACGACATCTACTACATACAGATAGAGGGAGAGCACAATACGAATGGATCTACGAGGAAGACCCCAGATCCACGGGAAGGAGTAGGGAGAGAGAGGAAGAGGGAAGGGGGAGGAGACTGCTATGAGGCCCCAAACCCCATTTTCCCGTGGGGAATTCCCCTATTAGGGGATGGGGACGGGGGAAATCTCTCCTCGCGGGGGGTTTATCGAGGAAAATTTTGCCCCCGTCGAGGATCGCGGGGACGGGGACGTTCCACCGTTCCCCGTCCCCGTGTTATCACTAATAGGTGGAAGTAAATGATAAAAAAAGAAAAAAATATATATGTGAGGTTATTATTAATAAATATGCTAAATATGAATTACTCTAGTGATTCACTTACACTTCAACCACACATGCATCATTACTCTAGTAATTCATTCATGTAGCATATGATATTTTATATAGCATTTTCGGGGATTAGTCCCCGTCGGAGATGGGGACGGGGGCGAGAAAATTTTTCTTATCGGGATCGGGGATGGGAGGGCGCTCCCCGCGAGGATTTTCTCCGTTGCCATCCCTATCAGGAGAGGCTACAGTGGGAGGCTACAACGGCGAGGGTGGAAACACAGTGGCGAGAAGTAGTTTAGTGGTGCGGCTGAGTCGCCACTGAGTTGCCTCAGGAGACGCGCTATTCTCCAAAGACTGAATTTTGTGTTGAACACTCAGGCGCAATGAATTTGTGAGTTACGAACTACGTCATAATTTATCAGCACCCTTTTCCGTTGCTTTAATCTTCTTTAAGAATGGTCTGCGTGATATTACTAATTCATGCATACAGCAATTGAACCTACCAGATAAGAATGCATGAAACCAGTCACCAAGTGAAAGTACAGGTTCGCCAGAATGCGCCTCTAAGGATTGTAACGCGTGCAAGGATTGGATGCAATCATCTTCCAACTGAATGCCTTACTAGCTGAATGATTCTGGGGCGCTCTGTATCCCAACGGAAGCGAACACATGTTCTTTGTGGTAAAGAGCCATTGCCGCAACATTTGGATCGAACTGGCTATTTCGATGCAAAAAAGGAAAGAAGGAAAACAGCAATGGCACCTAACGGAATCGTGGAGAGACCTTCTTCCCCATACAAAACAACACCGACACCTCGTGGAATCGCCGGCACCGTGGTGGCCGGCGGAGCTGCTCCTCGCCTCCTCGGCGACAGCATGATAAGGACATGTACAATAAGACTATGTCAGCTGGTTCTTAACCTGTACACATCAGCTTTGATCTATGTGGAGGAGTGAGAAAAGAAGAAAGAAAAGAGAGCTGTCTCTTATTTAGGGCCTGTTTGTTTCAGTTTTGGATTCTCTAAAAGCTGATTCTGGATTGTGGTTTTTTGAGAAGCTGATTCTCCAAAAGCTAGAATCCAAAAGCACATATGAAGTGGATTGTGGATTCTAGTGTATATGAGTGGGGTGGATTGTTAGAATCGGATTCTAGAATCAAGCTGTTTGTTTCTGATTCTGCTTTTGGGACCAGAATCCAGAATCAAAAGCTAAAACAAACAGGCCCTTAGTAGCCAGCTTTGCACGGAAGCATAGGTAGATCATTTATGTACAAGAGAGAAAATATAGTTATTACATAACATCTAGAGACAACATTTACAGACAGTTATTGTACAAACTGACTTTTAACTTACTATTAGCCAGTAGTTGACTTTGCTATTGTACTTACCCTAAGAAATACTCTTAGTTACTAGTACTGTAGTATTGAATGCTACATCAGGAAAAAGAAAACGCTTTAAGATGCGCGCCACAGGTGGCAGGGAGGCAGACAGGTGCAGCGGAGCACGGCTCCTCCACGTGGCAATCGATGTAACGTGGGCCCGGACTCGGCCACTCATCTCTAATTTTTGCCTCCCGTCCCGTCTCTCTCAGATCTCTTTTCCCTTCATCCCATCGTCTCGAACCTCCCGATCCCTCCTCCCCTCGCCCATCGCGACAGGTTAGCCCAAACGGCGATCCTTTCCTACTTCCTTTACTCTCCTCCGAATCGCTCGCCTGCGTCGGTTCCGCCGTGCCGCCGCGCCGTGCGAATTTTTCCCCCTTTTGCTTCGATCGGATCTGCGAGCGGAGAAAGGGCTTTTGATCTGATCCCGGGTGGGGATGGTTTTTTTTTTTTTTTTGCAGGTGGGTTCGGGGGCGGTGTTTGACTTGCTACGATGGATCGCGCGGAGCTCACCACCGAGCAGGTCAGTGCGCGGGATTTATTTCTTCCCAACAAATTTAGTTGTGCTGTGCTGACACCTGTTCTGGTGTTGATGCTTTGCTAGCTTCTGCGTGTTTAAGTCTTTATTTGCGATTAAACAGTACAGATGACCGTGGATTCCGAGTAAAAGTAGATGCTGTTGTAATGGTGTTTGGAAGAGAGCAGATTTTTCACTATCGATTTTTTTGGGTGCAATTGAGCGGAGGAAAGGATTGAAGAATTCATGTAAAATTATGTTATGCTATAATATACGAAGTAGATAAGTTCTTTCACCACAGTGCATGCCTATATTGCAATTTAGGCTGGCATTATATGGTGGTCCTGTCCTAAAGCTACTCTAAACACAGTGAATTGATTGGGTTCTGTCCAAACTGCAGCTATCATGGTGGGCATTTTGTTTAGTTGAAAAGAAAAAATGGTGTTGCTGTTTCTCTATAGTTGAGGCACAATCTATGACAGAATCAACTATCATCATGTCGAAAGGATGGATTCCTAAACTACAGTGCTAGTGAAGTATTATATGAGTCCATGTTTATATCTTACGTGAATCTATCCCTGTTCAGTGGAAATTGATGCAAATATGCCTGCTTGTTATGGATGCCTCCTCTGCTTGTGTTTGTGTGACAATAACACATAAAATTTAACTTTGATGGGACAGAGTAGTGAAGAACAAATGGGGAATGTTGGACCTTTGCATAGTATAGTATCAGTATGGCTTTTTCTTTTTCGTTGTGCAACATTTTCTTGTTTCCTTGTTCCAAGATGAATCTTTGCTGTAGGCAACAATGAACCTGTTGTACGCTTTCTGTCATGGATTTACATCATGTGCTTTGTAGATTTTAATAATAGGCTTTGAACTTATGATACTATCAATTTTTATTGATCAAGCTAATGTGAAAGGTACGATTTTCTAGCATTGCCATAGTACTTGTAGTGTGCCCCTTGTTAGCTATTAGCTAAGGTTGTTTTTTCATGAAATCTTTGCAAGTATCACAGTCCTTTCAGTTACATTACATTAAGGGAAAAGTTTACCTTGTATTAATCATGTGTTGTCTGCTTTTGTATTTCAAGGTTCTCAAGCGGGACATTCCATGGGAGACATATATGTCAACTAAGCTGATTTCTTCAACGTGCCTTCAGCTTTTACGGCGTTATGACCATAAACCAGAAAGTCAGAGAGGTCCTCTGCTTGATGAGGTGAGTGGCTTTATCATCCTAAATCATTTTTGTGGGTAAAATCACAATTGTTTCTTTTTCTTACTGTCCTACGAATTTTCTTATTTCTGTTACGAATTTGGGTTTCCAGACATTGCTTTTAGCTTACATGTAATGAGAATATGGGATTCAATCTGTTAGATAAGGTATTTGTTCAACACTTAAGAGGTTCACTTTTAAACAGAACTTGGTTGTATTTTTCTCCTTCCAAAGAATCATGGCTGTCTATAAGGCCTTTTATTTTTTGTTGAACTGATTTTTGCCAATTTGTCCACTTATGTTTGGCTAAATCCATAAATTTGTTTTTGCAACTAGTTTTGTAATATAATGGCTCCATGGAACTAATATGCTTACAGGATGGGCCATCCTATATTCAAGTTTTTCTGAATATCTTGCGGAACATCACCAAGGAAGAGACTGTGGAATATGTGCTTGCCCTCATTGATGAAATGCTTGCAGGTGGGCAACTACTCATCCACTTCGTTGACCTTTTTGTTAGTGTTATATATGTTAAATAATTGCCTTTGTTTTCAGCAAATCTTAAACGAGCAGCACTGTTCTACGACAAATCTCTTTCTGGTGAAGACATTTACGAGCCTTTCCTAAGTTAAGTGTTACAGATTTGCTTAATTATTCTATTATATGTTTTTGTCATCTTAAAATCTGCACCTCTTTCACTGTACAAAACTACAAATAGATCAACATAGGCTGCAACAGGTTTCTTGTGCATTCATTCCTTTTGAGGCATTTGATGGATGACAAATCCAGGGCACCTTCTGTACCTCTTGGTCTGTCTGGTTTGAGGAATACCCTCATGTTAGTATGAGTACATCCATCTTGGATTGGACAGAGAAATTCAACAAATTTTGTTGTAGTGGAACAGGGTCATACAACAGATCTTGTGGAGCGACCCCATTCCACAAATCCTAGTAATTTCTTTGTGGAATGAATCGGTCCTAGGAGGGGGGGTCAATCCATTCCACTAACCAAACAAAACTATGTAGGATTGGTCAGATGGCCGCATGCCACTAACCAAGCAAAATCATATTGGATTGGATGATTCTAGGATGAGGTTATCCCTCAAAACCAAATGGGCCTTTAATTGACCTCACTGTCATTATCAACATTTGACATATAGTGGCAGTTTAGTTGCCTGGATAAACCCATCCCATGTGGTGCCATCCAAGATGGTGTGACTTGATAATTGGTCTGATAATTCCTCTCCAGACCTCACACTTTCCCCCCTTGAGACTTCATATTGTCTAGGATACGCAGCATCTAATCCTTTAACCAAACTTGGATATTAGGACATCCCATCAACCAAACTCTTGATCTTTCACCATCCCAACTTGGATGGGCTGGTCCCATAGTTCATATGCTACTTTTTTTTGCCAGTTCTTTTTTTTTCTCTCTATTAGTTTGTTCTCTGGCTGTCATATTTAGCTCACAAAATTACCACTTTCAGATTGCTCTGGAAAGGCAACGGGTTTGTACAAGAAAAAAGTTGTAAGATATTGACCCTTGTAATAAGGTATGCTCTCTTAATATTCAAATGATTATTACGTGGTATTGCTTGTTCTGGACATTCTAACTTTACTATGATTATAGTGCGCGGCCTAAGCTTCAGAATGGCATGGTTCCAAATGTAGAGGCTTCAAATTCAAAGAGCAAGCTTACGTCAACTCGTGATGTGATAAGAGGTTTGGTTGATTGGCTATGTTCTCAGGTCAGAATATGCGGAATGGTCCAGCTTATTTGGTATAGTTTATTATTGCTTTGCATATATTGTGCGATGAAGCTAGTGTTCAGGAGTTCTAAACTTTGACATTGGTGTGTTTTGCAGCTGAGGAGTCCTACACACCTGAACTGTTATGTTCCTATTGCTATCCATTGCCTCGCCACTTTGCTGAGAGAGCCATATGTTAGAACTTTATTTGTTCAGGCAGATGGTGTAAAACTGTTCATTCCTTTAATATCTCCAGCTTCCACACAACAGTCAAATCAGGTGATTTCTGAGGCCCATAATCATATAAAATGGTAATAAGTAAATCGTTTTATGTCAAGAGCCTAAGTTGAACTTTCTGTGCTCAAATTGCTCACGCTTTCCTTTTAGATTTTTTTTGGATGCATGCATGTCCCCAAGCCTCTTTTTGAGCAACACTGAGCTAATTTAATTTATGGGGCAATTATCCTTGTGGAGATATGTCTCATTTATGAAGATTTTAAGCAGTCCAATTATACATAACAAGCGCAACTGTTTCCTCTTCTGTAATTTGTGAATTAATTTTCTAATCTTCTGTTTACCCCTTATTGTGTCTTGTGCAGCTCCTCTACGAAACTTGCCTCTGCATCTGGCTTTTATCCTTTTATGATGCAGCAGTTGATTACTTGTCCACTACAAGGGTTATACCAAGACTTGTAGAGGTTGTCAAAGGTTCTACTAAAGAGAAGGTGAGCTTTGAATTTGCTTCAATTATTATGGTACCACATTTCTTTTGTTGAAAAAAATTCGACATAATGAAGCCTTTTTTTAGGTTGTCAGAGTTGTTGTCATGTCCTTCCGTAATTTTCTGGCAAAGGGCGCATTTGCTGCCCAAATGATTGATCTTGGATTGCCACAGATAGTACAGAATTTGAAAGCTCACTCATGGACTGATGAGGTGAGGAGCTTACCAAACCTTTTTATTTTTAAGCGTTCCATAGAAAAGTGTGCATGAAACCTTTATATCCGAAGCATTGTTTGAAACAATATTTTTTTTGAGGGAATTGCTAAAAGGCAGTCATATGCTTGGTCCAGTAAAGTAAAAATGATATATGTTTTTAATTTTCCTCAATTTTTCCGTATCAATCTTGACTTTGTTACTTTGAACTGTAAACTGCAAAATGAGATCCCCTAATTGTTACTCTTTTCTTATTTGCTGAACTTTTGCTTGATCTGGCCCCCAATGCCCCATGCCAACCTTAATTGTATGTAGCAATTTGCTTGTTAAGTGTTAACACTACAAACAGTTTCTGAGACATTGCGAAGAACACTCATTTCCATTGTCTATAGCACAATACAATCAAAGGTGCCTTGATTGCAGCATCAGAGAGATTTTAGGGGTTCTACAATAAATTTGTGTGGAACATGGGAAACCAACAAGTATATTTTTTGTGGAACTATCTAGTTTGCGAATTCAGTTGAGGTTGTCTTGTAACTTCTTTTGAACTGATGACATTTTACTATTACATATTCACCCAGGATTTATTAGATGCACTGAATCAACTAGAAGTAGGGCTCAAAGACAACCTTAAGAAGTTGAGTTCATTTGAGAAGTACAAACAACAAGTCCTTCTTGGCCATCTTGACTGGTCTCCAATGCACAAAGACCCAAGTTTCTGGCGGGATAATATTAACAATTTTGAAGAAAATGATTTCCAGGTATGCTCTGTCCTTACTCCTTTCTTGAATGAAAATATACACAAATGAACAACATCTTTTGGGATTGCCAGTAAAACTTCAGGAGGTTTTTCATACTTGCCCCCTTGGCATTTCAGGAGCTAAGTGCTTATGTAATCAAAAGTGAACTACGAAAACAGTCCAATTTAATTTTAGTCCAGTTCTCCTACTCTGAGATTTTTTTTGCCAATGCTTCTGTTTAGTTTCAGCGCAGCATGTAAAGGCACTACCATACAAAATGCACTAGATAGCATATACTCATCCTTCTAGTTCTAGTGCCCTTTCACACATTTAATTAATCTTACAAATTTCCTTTTTTTCTGGTATGCATATACAAAGTGGATAAAGTATTTGGCTCCAGCCTAGCTGCGTTTGTGACACCCAATAGCATGCTATTATTGACCAACAACCATGCAAACGCAGTTAGCAACAACCATGCTTTGCCTAATATTGTTCAATGAAATGAAGTCTAGTTGCTTTGTAATTGTTATGGCGTGACACCTTCACAATTTTGCAGATTCTACGTGTCCTTATGACAATTATCGACACATCAACCGACACCACTGCTCTTGCGGTCGCCTGCTACGACCTCTCACAGTTCCTTCAGTACCATCCTTCCGGCCGCATAGTGGTGGCAGACCTCAAGGCGAAGGACCGAGTCATGAAGCTCATGACCCACGAGAATACGGAAGTGAGAAAGAATGCCCTGCTCTGCGTGCAGAGGCTCTTCCTTGGTGCCAAGTATGCTAGTTTCCTGCAGTCTTAAGACCAAGGAGTTTTTGTATTTAGAATCCAGAGAACCCCAGGACATTTCTCAGAATGGCGAAACAATGATTGAGAAATTAAGACATCGATAATTCTTGTCCAGTATACCCTGTTGCTATTTGATTTCTGGAACCGGTGTATAATAAACAATCAGCAATTTCTTGCTAGATGCAAGTGTCAACGCGCTTGATTCTACCTTTCCCCTGAACAGTGCTGTTGTCCGAGGAAAGAATCACAATTTATGTACATTGTTTTCTTTTTCTGGGGAGTGAATTGTTGCAGCCTGTTTACCTTGTAACTTTGTTCTGTTCAGTTTTACTAGCAACAATTTATGTAAATTGTTTTCATTTTCTGGGAACTGAGTTGTTGCTGCCTCTTGCTTGACCATGTAACTTTGCTCTGTTCGGTTTTACCCGCAATTACACTAGCGTTTTTCTTGTGAACAAGGAATCGAATTTGTGATCATGCAACGTGGGAAAGGGACCTATTCCAGATTTCCAGCAAAAGTTTGTCAACACAATATCAAGTATTCCTCAAAACACACACACACTATCAAGTAAAAAAATTGCTTAGTACATGCTCGTGTAGTGTCAGATAGGCAAGACTAACCCAACTTCAATACACATCGGCCGTACACAACCATAACCAATTTCTGTTGCAACAATTCATCAACATAACTATCTTTCCAACAACATTCAATTTATGATTTTCTCAAAATAGACTTTTCCAATGCATTGATGATATTACATATAAGTAAATATGTTTGAGTGAAAATATTTAAATATGATCAAGGGGTTGCTTACCCGGAAAGAGGTGAAAATGAACATCCTCACACGATTGCTGATGAAGATCTCCGGACGTATTGGATTTAACTTCTGAAAATATAAAATACTATATTTTAGGTTGCTATGAGATTTTTTGCATATTTTACGACGTCTGACCTTGTTTCGCTGAATTGATTTAAATTGGAACAGATAGATTATTTATTTTAATTTGGGATATATTAATTTGATGCATTTTAATTTGGCGTATTTTAATTTGAAGCATATGAATTTGAAATATTTTAACTGAGCTTATTTTATTTTAGGATATTCTAACTTGCCGTATTTTAAATTTGCTTATTTTAATATGTGTTGCTCATTATAATTTTGGACCTAATAATGTTATTATTTTCCTATTTTAAGTATTACGACAGTTGCTAAAATTAGTTATTTCATCTTTTTTTACGTTCTTATTTATTCCCCTTCCGCTTTTACTTAATTTTCTAATGCTAGCATTATTTTCTTATTTGGTTTAATTGTTATTTATCTATTATATTTCGTCATTATTATCATCATCATCATCATTCTCCTATTTTCTTTCCTCTTTCTTATTTTTTTTTCTTTTTTCTCTTTTTCTTTCCCCTTTTTCCTTTTTTTCTTTTCTCTTTCTCCTCTCCTTTTCTTTTCCTCTTCTTCTGTCTCTTCCTCTCCAGCCTTATCTCTTCCCTTTCCCGTATGGCTCTCTCTCTCTCTTTCTCGTTTTTGGATCCATGCCTCCCTCTCCTGGCTTCCTATGCTGATCTTGCAAGTTCCCGCTGTAGGCCCTGGGCTCCCGCCGGCCTTCGGCCTCTGGCCTCGCCACCGCCTGGGGCTACTGGCCCCACGTTGCCTCTTGGCTGTCCCTGGGTCACCGTCGCCTCCTTTGGGTCCCCTCCTGGGTCACTCGCACCTGGGCTCTGCCTGGCTCAGCCACCACGGCCCGTCCTGGCTGGTGGGCCGCTGCATCTGTGCGCCGACGGTTTCCCCTCCACGCCTGTGCGCCTACCTCCCCTATCTCGGCCCCTTGGTGTCGACTTGCTCCCCCGGCTGCACCGCCCCGCCCCGCCTCCTGGGCTCTGGTCGCCTCCGCCGGTGGCTCCTCGTGCGGTGGCCCGGCCACCCCTTGCTGGCCACGTGCAGTCGACCCTCTACCCGACCGCCTCCCTGCTCAGTTCCACTGAGCCCCTGGTTATCTTCTCCCTCCCCTACCAGGGCTTGGTGATGTTCTTCTTATTCCCTATCCATTTTTCTTGCAGTATTCATTTTGCTCTTATGATCGAATGATGAATAGGTTAAGTGATGTGGTTGATGATGAATAATGGGTTGGGTTTTGCTTGGGTTTGGCGGTGTGGTGACGATACCAACAGCCTCCCGTACATTGGGGAGTGCGCAGGGTATGTCGGGCACGCATGACACCGCCCCTATGGCTGCCATATCAACTGAGACCACTAATACTTCTACAATCACTATTGTCTATGTTGTTTTTTTCTACTGAGATCATCCTATGTTGAATTTTAATGCTAAGGATGATTGCTTACTTGGAAGACTTAGATGATGAGAGGGGGGGGTGTGGTTTGGTTGTGCTCCCGGGGTTATGGTGTTTATGGATGCTCTGGTTCTGGGGAAGAATGGACTAAGGGAGGCTTGCCTTCTCCCTCGGCTCCTTGCTTGCTCCTGGATTGGCCCCTAGTGGTTGGCTCCTGGTGGGTTGACTTGGTGGTGATGGTCTTGGGGTTTGGCTTACCCTTTGCCCTTGACCTCCTCCTTGGCCTTTGCTTCTGGTGTCCTGGCTTCTTGGCCTTCTTGCTTCTTCTCTTTGGTGGTCTTCTTCCCGGTGGTCTTGCTCCTTGGGGGCTTGGATTGTACTTGTGGTGGCCTTGCCTCCTGGTAGTTCTCTGGTGGATGGTGGCTTATGGGTGTGCTCCTAGCTTGTGTGTGTGTGCTTCCTGGTGGTCTTGGAGAGGAGATGACTTTGAAGGGATACAGGAAGGCTACACTAGCACATAATTAAAAATTCTACCTCGTAAACCGACAAGCCACGCAAGTAAATGATCATGGCTCGTTACCACTAGACGCGCAGTGCAGCGGAAGGAAGTTGATGCAGCCCGAATCAACGAAGCACGCATCCTGTTGCAGTGGTCGATCTTCCTCATGCGATGGTCGATCCTTCTCACGTGGTGGTTGATCGTCTTGATCAGTGTCGCAGTAGCAGCAACACCTCTACTGTTGTCCACACGTTCGAGAAAAGAAAGCCATGCGTTGGTGTACTAGCACCAGCACACACGGGAAGGCTCAAGTGGTGACGGCTATGGTTTCGATAGCTGCGCCCTCTGATCTCTTGCGATCACGAACTCCCTTTAAATAGCCGCCCCTCCCTTGCGGTGGAACCCTACATTAGGGCCCAACTAAAGGACAAAGCCCACTTGGCCCATTAGTGACGGATCCAATCCGAACCACTATATTCCAACTCCTTAAGTGTGTGACCCTGTAGATTCATGCATATTTGGACACGACTCGAAAACACCTTTTCAACCGATAATCGATAGCGGTCCTTAATAGTACATATCGATTCCCAAATATCCATAAAGCATCGGACGAATCTACTATAGTGTGATAATATCATGTTCCCTTTGCTTCACGATATCAGATCGAGCTCAAGGCGAGAGTCGTGTCATCATATGATAGCTCGATCTCTTTACTTATACCGTAGTGGAATAATTTATCTGGATTGACTCTCAATCACATTCAGTATGGCCATGCACTTCCTTAATCCATCTACCTCGAGGGGTCCAAAGATATCTCTCCGTTATATATGAGGAGCAAATTCCGTCTTGATCATTCATATGCCTCAGCATGTTTCATAGTAAAATCGAAAGCTTCCTTTATAACTACCTGGTTAAAGAGTAGCGTTTGATAGCTCCTAAGTAAACCATTACACATCTAGGAAATCAATGACGATCTCAGATCTAAGGATCATACATACACTATACATGAGACCAAATGATGACACATAAGAATATATAACAATTCTCGCAGTGTCTCATATGGGTCTATCCAACGCATGTTCTCTAACATGTGTCCACATTAATAATTAGATATCTCCATATCTCTATAACCCGTGAAACATGGTCATTAATCAATACATGTGTCGATCTATGAAACATAATCGTCCTATACTATGATAACCTATCATGGATAACTTGAATAACATTGATATATGAAAAAAGTTCCACGAAAAGTCACTTACTTTTTTATTAATCTAATCGATATTTATTCAAAGGACAAACAATTATATTGTTCCATAAACATAAGACGTGATACAATCATCTCTATGATTGCCTCAAGGGCATATCACCAACAGACTTGTGTGTGTGCTCTCTGGTTTGTGCTTAACTGAGGCTTGGTGTGCTCGGCTAGCCCCTGATGTTTTGGTGTTTTGAGGAGGGTTGAATGGATCTGGAAGATGAAAGCCCTAGGAAGGTTTTACCTTCCCTCTGTAGTGTGGGTGTATTACTTTTTTACCATGCAAGGTTTATCTTTTACTATGTGATATTTTGGGTACTATTTGGATCATGGCTATGGTTACTGTTCTACCAGGTTTGTATATTACCGAATGATGAACCCTAATTTAGCGAGATGTGCCAATTCGGCTTTGGACGGATCTGGTATCTCGATAAGCGATGTCAATCACTTATGGGTTTGACAACAACTCCTTTTTAATCTTTTGATTTTTAATTTATTTGTTCTTTTATTGTATATATATGGATGGCTAAAATTTTTCAGGGATTAAGGCTGAAGATCGACAGAAGTTTAGTTTTTGGGAAATTTGAATATTTATGTAATCTTTCTTTTTGATGTAATTAGATATTCATGTACATTGCAATGTAAACAATTGTATAACCTTATTAATGATGAATAGCAATGATGTTGATTATTTTAATTATATATATTATTAATTATGTTGATAACCTCATTTGCATTAATGAATTTCTGTGTTGTTTCAAGCGCCGCCCTCTTCACCACTACCGGCTCATCAATATGGCGGCGGCCATTGCTCACGACCAGATTCCCAGCCTTCGCTCCCCGCCACCCGCCCCGCGGCGGAGCCCTGCAACAACCTCTTTGTCTCAGGTAACAAACTCCTCTTCCCGTTTCTCTCACCCCCTCATGTATACATATAAATTTTTCTGTACTTGTTTGGTGCATGTTCATCAAGCATCGTGATACGCCGCTGTTGCAGAAATTAATGCGGTTGAGGACTAGGCTAATCCCCTCAATCCACAAACTTCAATACAGTCGAGAGCCGACGAATTTTTTTATTTAATATTTATTTTTAATCTTTTTTTTTCGAAACTAGTCGTTAGGGTATGAAAATCGCAAAAAAGCCAGATCTAACGGCCAATTAACGGCAGGGAAGAAATCGCCCCATACAGGGGCGACCGTTTTTTTTGTTTTTTTGTAATGTTAATTTGTAATTTGTTTTTCGAGAATAATCAATAGGAAAAAAATAACGAAAATGGCCATAGTACTGATTTACTTTAATATTTCATATCTTTAAATGCTTGATACCTCTTAGTATTGATTAAAAATAAATAATAACGAAAATGGCCATGAGTTAAAAACACTAATCTTTAAATACGTGATACCTCTTAGTACTGATTTACTGTAATATTTTATATGTATTGGCCAAAATATACCATAAGTTAAAAACACTAATCTTTAAATTTTTGATACCTCTTAGTATTGATTTACTTACATATTTCATATGTAAGTGACTCGAAGTCGTATCTTTCGCAGGAAGTCAAAAGCGAGCATTTATCTTGTCCGTCACACACACGCTACCGTCGCGCCCGACTACGTCCGACGTGCGCCGCGCACTGATCCCACGCGCATGGTATATTAGGGCTATTAAAATATCAGGAACTACCGTTAAATGTCATCGATACCGACCAACAGGCGATTAGGGGCAGTTGCATTACTAGGAAGGTCCAATTAGAACAAGATAAAATTTAAAATATTTATTAATATATAAGAATTTACATTATGTTGTGAAAAGTACTATGTGCCTTGCAAATTTAAATTGTATAAATCAATTTTACTCAAAGACCATTTAGTGTATTATGAACAAACTATACAAACCATGGCTCGAAAAATCCTGAAATAAATATGTCTTGTTCGTAGGGTGTTAGGTGTCCCATTTTTTCAAAAAACATTTAGGAATAAACTCCGTTGAATAAACCAAATGACTATAAGTAGCCTCACTTGCATGACACACTTAAGCCTTTTCGGCACCCGTGAAATATCATGTTTAAATGTAATTTGTAGGGAGAAGGGGCCAGATTTTCTCTTTGATATATGCACTACCATATGGTGGGAAAATATTTTATTTACACCTTGCTTTGCACACTAATTCTACCAGTGCAATAACCCTACGTATTATGGTCGAGGGAACAATGAAACGCTTAAGCCTTTTCGACAGCCCGTGAAATATCATGTTTAAATATAATTTGTAGGGAGAACGGGCCAGATTTACTCTTTGATATATGCACTACCATATGGTGGGAAAATATTTTATTTACACCTTGCTTTGCATTTTAATTCTACCAGTGCAATAACCCTAAGTATTACGGTCGAGGCAACAATGAAACGCTTAAGCCTTTTTTGATTTCGTGAAATATCATGTTTAAATGTAATTTTAGGAGAACAGCCGATTTGCTCTTTGATATATGCACTACCATATGGTGGGAAATTATTTTATTTACACCTTGCTTTGCATATTAATTCTACCAGTGCAATAACCCTAAGTATTACGGTCGAGGCAACAATGAAACGCTTAAGCCTTTTTCGGCAGCCCGTGAAATATCATGTTTAAATGTAATTTTTAGGGAGAACGGGCCAGATTTGCTCTTTGATATATGCACTACCATATGGTGGGAAAATATTTTATTTACACCTTGCTTTGCATCCAAATTGTATTAGTGCAATGACCCTAAGTATTGCAAAACGAGGGTGAGAGGGAGGTTAGAGAGCGGTTGATTGACAAATCAGAAGTTACTGCGGAAAATAAGGTAGGCCACACTCTTTATTACGGGTTAAAACTGAAAGGAGTACCGCGAACAAGGAAAATAATAGTTAAAACTAGACGTCTACTGAGTGCTTCGAGGCCACTTCCCATTCGCCCATGCCTCCGGTGGGGCTTCTCTGGCACTCCGCGCCCTCTCTCGTTTCCTCTCTCTCTCGGCCTCCTTCTCCTCCGCTTCCTTCCTACGTGCCTCCTCGCGTGCGGCATCACGCTGCTCTTGAAGCTGCCGCGTGAACTCCTTCTACCGGTTGGCTTGATCAAGGAGCCTTTGGTCTTCGGGGTTGATCTCCATATCAAACCACTGCTCAAATTCACATAGTGGCGGAGGTGACTGCATGAAATGTAAATTAGCAAAATTTCATATACAAATATTACGTAACACGTACGATTGTTACCATTTGACGAACCTTCAGGCTCTTCTCCGGCGGATCGAAGGCGTAGTTGCGGCACTTCCAATACCTCCTCTTCCAAGTTGGAATTTACCAAGAGCGGACAAGCTGCAAGGATCTCCGCACATACACATCGGTGCTACAGCTCCACGAGGTAGGAAGAGATCTTGGTATGCTAAATTGCGCGGCATGCACTTCCTTCTTCATTTGCTTTCCCCTTTCCCTTTCCCCTTGCACGCCTCGGCATTTTCGATTGATTCTGTACTTATTTTTTTTCTCCCTCCTTCCCTCCTCTCTTCTATTCTTTCTTCCTCTTTCACTGCTGTCTTTGCGAGACTGCGAGCGAGAACAAATGTTATAAAGGGTAGATATCGTCAGGATATGAAGCAATCACCCCATATTAGGACAATCGCCCCAATTAGAGGCGATCGCCCCTATGTAGGGCGATAGGTGCACCCAGCCGTTAATGGCCGTTAATGCCGGCCTCTCCAGCCGTTATGGCCGGTGGTGTGTTGTCACGTCGTGTGAGAAAGTCAAAGCGATAACAGCACAATTAATAAAACATACATGGATGTTCACAATTTAAAGTGATAAGGCACTCATGCATGCGCCGAGGGCGAAGAAGGCACGCTGCAAGACCCACTTACCTGCGCACACACCACCCGTAGGAAACTCCGCAAGGTCGATGGATGTACCGGGATTCCTACGTGCTATTGCCCTGAGCAAGGGGAATATTCTCGTACGAAGCCTCGTACGTCCCGAACCGCATTTGCAGAGCTGTCCTTTTTGCTCTTCATGCCTTTCCGTAGCTATCTTGTACTGAAACCTCTCCTCCACGGCTGTGATAATAGATTGAGGCTGGAGGTGCGGATTGTCCATGATCTGACCATAAAACACATTTGCCACCCACGTGGACGACAGATTGCGGTGTCCCTGTTCCGCTTCTTCCAGTTCGCAGTTATGCTCCATCACTATGGAATATTTTCAATAGTCCTTCCACTTCCCCCTGTATGCATGCACCCGCCATGGGCACGAATCAACTACGCACTTCACGTCGTACTCCTTTTTGCTGGACTTCATTACCCTAAATTGCCGTCGAAGCGACATTGTCCAGTACTTCACCGCATCCATCACAGCCTCCTTGTCTTTATATATGGCCCCCTGCGTGACCTCGTTCTCACGATACTCCCATCCATCAATGTTCCTTTCATTCATTGTTAGGTCTTTGAAATTGTAATTGGTCCACGCACCAGGGATAGGCATCACAGGAGCATTGTCCTCCTTGTCGGAGTGTTCACCATCAGTGACTTCCTCATCCACACGGTCCTCCTCCTCCATCAGGTGAATTATGTCCTCCACCTTCTCCCCCTCGTCGGCCACCCCTCGTGCCTCCACCACTGTCTCCTCGGCCCCCCGATCCCCTCGCCACCGCCAGTCTCGTTCTCCTCGTCTCCGGGCTCCTCGCCACCTTCCTCTTCGCATCCTTCTATATTTGACATCCCCTCCCCCGTAATATCTACCCTGACATCACGAATTTGCGACACCGATGGAGCTACCGGGTAGCACTGTACCAACAACATCAGCGGCCAACCCCGCTCTACGGCAAAACCAATATAGCTCCTCCATGTTGATGTCGCATTAATAGGAATCAACTCTCCTATTAAACATCCGAGACATCCACTCCAACAAACCCCTATATGTTCTATCGCTCGGTCTACATATGCCCCGTATGACTCTTGAAAATGATGATAAATCCACCCCATCCGCCCCTTGTGCTATCTCCCCATCTCCATAAAATATTTAGAAATACAATTTCTCCAACATGCTGCAACGTCCGACGGAAATATATTACTCTAAAATAAAATATACAAAACGTATATTGATTGTACTAAAAAATTCGACTATAAATAAGTCATTCGACTATAAATAAGTAATTCGACTTGCCTACCATACATCCTAATATTAAATTTCTGCCACATTACATTAACCCTACCAAATTAAATTTCTAAATATTGCCTAATATTTCTACTGTATTCAATTTCTATATACTAAATACTACATTAAATTTGTACATACTAAATACTACACAATCCTAAAATTTCTAAAAACTAAATACTACATTAAATTTCTAAATATTAACTGCTACATTAAATTTCTAAATACTACACCGTCCTAAAAAAATTTCTAAACACTAGGCAATCCTAAAATTTCTAAACACTACACAATTCTAAAATTTCTAAATAATAAATGCTATATTAAATTTCTAAATACTACACAATCCTAAAACAAATCCTAAATTTACCTCCACAAAAATGACGAATCGACTTTTCTCTTCCCCTCTTTTTCTTCTCCTCTTCTTGTTCTCTTCTTCTTCTTCCTCTTCTCTTCTCTTCTTCTTCTTCTCTTCTTTTTCTTCTTCTCTCGGCTGCTTCTCGAACCTCGGTTGCCGAATGGGATTAAAAGCCCACCCGTCGCCCGTGCACAGGGCGATCGCCCGTGCATAGCCGTCATGCCTGGCACCTATTGTCCGTATATGAGGCAATTGCCCCATATACGGGTGACGGACACCCTTTTTTGCAATTTCATTCCCTAACGACTAGTTTCGAAAAAAAAAATAAAAATAAATATTAAAGAAAAAATAATTCGAGAGCCGACTATAGCCAGCCCACCAATATGGTCAGCCCAATTTGTTCTATCGCACAGCCCAGCACAACCACATAAAATCTTGAGTCGCACTGTTCACAAAAGGCACAACATCCAAGGTGCAACCATGGCGAATCCAGGATGAAAATTGAGGGGACTTCTATGTCGAAGTTCTAACGCAAGACAAGCATACTAATGATGTATCTACCGATCTATTGACAAAAAAAATTCCAAATTCATACAAAAAGAGAAAGGAAACAAAGTGAATAATCAAAATATGACAAGTGTGGTGCATTGCTAATGGATAGAATGATGTAAATATTAAAATATGTGAGGAGTGAGGACGGATCATTAACCATTCGACCTATAGACAAAAATATAAAACTAAGTGATGCAATTTCAATTTGTGAATACTTATAAAAATATAAACTGAAATAAAACTTACGAAGGCACTAGTACTGAGTATGACACAATTTCACTCTACAATTTTTCATCGGTTATCAGAAGGCATTGCGTTGGGACTTGGGGCAATTTTTTTATACCGAGCGATTAATGGCGACTGGCGAATCTCTGGCTCTAGCGCCACATCCTAACGATCAATCCGAGTGACGAATACTTATAACAGGGGTACCCCAACGGCCCAAAGCAACGAGCCGGCGGCCTCAAGCACAGCTCAAGCCCAACAGACCGCTCCCACCCACTCACCGATCAAGCACTGCAAGGCCACACGAGGCATCCTTCCCGACCGACCGAGGGAAGTGTCTCCGACCAAGCGGGGCTCCCGACCCCCGCCGCGAGACGGGACCCCCCGGCTCCGACCAAGCAGAGCTCCCGACCCTTGCAGCGGGTCGGGATCCCCTGACTTCGATCGTGCCAAGACAACCCCTGCCAAGGGCCGCGTGTCGAAGCCTCTACCGGATAATGACCACGCACTCTACGAACGGGTCAATCGAAGTGACTATACAAGGCGGTGGCTCCTTCCTAGAAGGTTTAATGATCGATCAAGTCATGCTCCCATCCCATCACCGGCCGATACAAGATTTAAAACACGCTCTCCCGAGGCAACTCCCACGTCATGCGCAGCAACGTCAACACTCGTAAGGTTCACAGAGGGCAGGTATGCCGTTTCCCGGGAAAATACCTAACCGCCCTGACCAACTAAGCTATCGACCCAGCATGGGCAAGACGGGCGATGATCAGTCAGCAGAACGAAGGACCGAAGCTCTTAGGGTAGGTCATCTCGTCCTTTCCCAATTCTCAATGTAACCCGCCCCTTCCTTTCGTATAAAAGGAGGCAGGAACCCCCGTAGGAGGGGCGGATGGCAATCGAACTCATCTCGCTAAGCCATTAGCACTCTCGCTTGTAAACTTTGTGCAGCCATCTGTACTAAAGAAAATACAACGCCACCACACGAACTGGAGTAGGGACTTTCGGCCCGAACCAGTATACATCTTGGACTTCCGAGTCTAACCATTCAGGGAGTGGAACGCGCGGCCCCTTAGACTTACAAATTTACTTGCCGGTGCTCGAAACGCCGACACCGAGGCTAAGAGTCTCCTCGGTCGCTCCTCCTTACCGATCACCTCGATTCCTCTCTGGCGATGTGTGTTTGGCCGCCGGCTGGACAGCGCTCCGAGCGACCGATTCCTCTCCTTTGGTGATGCGCGTTTCGTCCGGCTCTCCTCTAGCGATGTGTGTTCCGCCCGACACTCCGAGCGGCCGATAAATCTTCTCGGGCCTTTGCCGCCTCTCTGCTACCCGCCTGCCCCAGCCTCGGTGCCCCGCCCGGCGCCCGTCGGTGCTAGTGTGCTGTGGCTAGTTCTCGCGAATCGGCCACCCGCCGCGTGGTCACACCTGCCCCAGCTGCTCATGCATCTGCCACCCACGATCACCCATGCGTCAGTCTGCCGCCTATGAGATGATACTATTTGTCTCTCCGACTCCCGGTGTTGCGCTACAATAAAGGAGTCTGAGTACTGTACCAGGTGAAAGCTCATAAGAGTAACGGAGCCCATGACTAATTTTGATGGCGCACTTGCCTGGCAGTATTGTTTTTTCTTACATCTTACTTTCAGTTCCTAAGCCTGTCGATTTGCAACCATAACACTATGTCTATGTGTTGGCGTCAAAAACTTGAGGTAGGGTTTCTGACAACAGCACACCAGACGAACACCGGGTTCAGAGCGTGCCAGTCGATTTGACCTGTAATCGTCAAGATCAATCGGCTTAGACTCAATCAACTTGAAGCCGATCAAGATCAAAGTAACAAGGTAAATTTAATTAGCCGATTAAGGCTAATCAGAGGATAAAGGCAGATCGATTCTGAAGAAGGCGATGCGCAACAAAATCAGAATAAATCGAACCTGGGGCGTAATTGACGAAGATCAACAATCGGCGATGCGCAACTTTATTGATCAAAATCGATTACAAAGGCTAAATTACAAGAACTACTCCTAGTCGACAGGAAAAATAGATGAAAAGTAAAGCTGATTGTTTGTATGTGTTGGATTCCTCTGCAGTTTGTTTCGACCCTTCTTTTATACCCATCGCCAATCGTATCCTTTTACAACACGCTTCAAGTCCCGATTCAGTATTGGCCTTATCTCGACGGTTGTTTTCTTAAAAGATCTTGTGTTACCAATTACTTTCAAATCTTTCCAATCCCGTCTGTTAATTCCGTATTTTTGACTTTATTGCCGATTTTGACCAAGTTTGCCAAATTTTGGTGCAAACATATGCCCCCCAATTTTGAGAAATGACTTGTCATTTGTCAAAAATTTCACTTATCGGCTTTTCCAATCGGCTAACCGCTGAACTTCACTCAATAATCGCTACTTTATTTGCGCCGTAATTCTCTAACATGCGAGTAGTGCGTTTTAATCGCCGCGCTTTTGAGATTCATTTCGCCGCTTCAAAATTTCACCACGCTATAAAATGCGCCCCACCTTGGTCATTCTTCACGCGCACAAGCTCTTGAATCATCCGCAATCGGCTTAAGCTTACCGCTTGAAGTACTCTGAGGCAACCCTTTAGCTCATCAATCTTCCTTCATCGGCTACAATGGACCCTAGCTGTACTTATTCCGATTCCGCAAAGAATGACCAATATTTTCGGGTCCTTTGGGAAATCTAGACGTCCATACCGTAACAAACCAAGAAGTCCTCGATTACCTCTCTGTTTCTTGGTCACAACATAGAGGGTGGAATAAGAGTTTCGTGGCTTGGCCGACACTCTAAAAGGATGGAGAAATTGGTTTATCAGTAGCAGCCCAAAAGAGGATTGAATGGGAAAGAATGGGCATAGCCGAGTGTATTTCACTTTCCTTAGCCGATTCAAGCCAATGAGCCCTTAGTGGCCACTACCGTTATTTTTGGTCGGATTGCTTTAATGCTTTTTATTCAAGCTTTGGTCCCATCGGCCCAACTCTTTTAGATGTTGCTCAACCGTGTTGTCTTCGCCGATGGAGATCAAGTATCGGCTTTTAGTGGAAAACCAAAATATAAACTCATTCGATCTAAAGGAGAGGGTTGGGCCAAATATATTGGAAATAACAACAAGGTCAATGGCCTAGTATCGGACGAAGAACATGTAGCTTTCTGAACCTTTGGCTAGACCGTTTTACGCTCGTGGAGCATCTCTTGACCAACTCAAGTATATCAAGTGATAGCGAGCGACTTGTTGAGGGTCGGTGGCTTTAGGAAAAATCTTTTTGGGTCTTGTGTACCAAATGCTTTATATAATAAGGAGTCGGCTTTATACGGGTTTTGGAAAATTTATCGGTAATGTAGGTGGCCCAATGTGGTTCGTGCAAATATGGTCAGATCTTGTTTATTCATTGTTCTTTTAATTTGGATTCAATGATGATACTCCTTTTCCAAGGGAAGATATACTTGAAGGAGCACCCATTCAATTTAGAGAATGCCGATCCTTTGGTGAAAGATTTATGATGTGCTCGAGAAATGAGACAAGGGCCTTTCTCGACGTTTGTAGAAGGTTTCATCATTCTTCTTGCAATTGAACACCAAGGTTTCAAGCAAAGAAGATTTCTTTAGCTATGGCGCTGCAAATTGATTTTCTTTGGCCTTCTTTTCTCCATCCGAAGCCGACGACTCTCGATGCCTCAGAGACCCTGGACTTGTATAGAATTTTTATTTCTCCATGCATTTTCCATGTCGGCCTTCATACTCGAATCGGACCTTCCAAATTTCATACGAATTTTACCACCCTTCAAGATATGCAAGGCGGCTCGGCTTTGGCCAGTGATACCAAGTCTTCCACTTCTAGATCGGCTTCAACCAAGAGCCGTGGTCCGCAATGCCATATCGTGAGGCTAGTTTTGGAGTTAGCCGACGAACTTCAACGCATGAGTCTCCTCACTTCCATCCAATGCTCGCGCGCAGGGGTTTCACGACATGGTGGTCGGCTATCGCAGATTGTTTGTATATGGAGAAGACTCCTTCGACTATCGCCAAAGAATTTTTTCCAAATTTGCTGAGACATCCTTAGTATCTAACAATAATCTAGCAGTGAAGCTAGCTCGTTGGGTTATACTAACTCAAGCTTAGTAGATAAGGTATCGGCTTTGAATAATCTTGCCTCATACATCGGTCTTATTCCAGATGCATTTATGTAATCATACTTTTCTTGCTATATATTTGCAGGCTAAGGATGTCGGCAAGAAGCCTGTTTCTAGCCAATCCGGGAATGAGCAGGGCAAAAGAGCTCATCAATCGACTGGCCTTACGGGCTATACCTCTGGCACTCTAGGGGTGCATAGTCCATCCTTGTCGGATATCGAGAAAAAACAACCAAGTAAGCGTAAATACAATCAGCTTACCATTTATTCTTCTTCCTTGAACTAACCTTTATCCGATTTATATTTCTAGAAAAGAAAAAGGCAAAGTATACCAAGGCTCCAGCGAAGAAGGGACACAAGCCTACAGAACAAAGTGGCGAGAGTTCGCCTCATGCATCGGCTATTGGAGAAGTAAGTTACGACACCTTGTATGATAACTTGTGTATTCTATTTGCATTGGCTTATCCTTCATTTATTTTCTTTAGCCAACGCATCGCCCAAGTCGCTAAGATCCTTGCCGATCTTCCGAATATTTCAACCGCACCGACTCCTACACCAAAGCCGACTCATCACGCCGATCCATCGATTTGCGGAATTGTCGATCCAACAAACTTACTTGGATTTTCATTGACGATCTTGACGACCGGAGATCATGGCTACCGATGATTACGATGCGAGAGATCGAGAAAAATTCTTCAAGTGTCGGAAAAGGCATCATTGCCGTTACTACGCCCCTGTGCATGAAAGAGCGTCTTGACAAGCTCTTCAAGCTTGTGATGCAACGCGATCGGAGATCCTGGCCGACAATCACCGATAAGGATGCCATGGTCGCCGCTGAAGCCGATCTCCCCTGAAGCAATGCAAGCTCTTACGATGTATGTCACTTAGATGATAGAAGAATCAAGTGAAGGAGGCAGAGAATCGGATCAAGCGTCGTGAAGCCCAAGAGGCCGATCGGAAACTTTTGGAAGAATTGGTTGCCGATGCCAAGGCCAAAAACGAAATTTTGACATTGGTGTTCAACGCCTCAAATCAACGAAAGAAGTTCTTTCTAAATTGGAAAAACAAAGAAACTCCTCCAGAAGAATTGGTCAAGCTTGAAAACAAATCGGAGAAGGCCAACAAACCTTGGAGGCCATTGATCGAGTGAAGGAAGAAAAACTTGGCATTGCGGTGGCTATTGAAAATGTAACCAAGCAATCGGCCAAGGTAAAAATAGTGCCTGGGAATGCCAAAGACGATGAACGTCTTCTGAATGAAATCCAAGGGATCATTGCAAAGGCAGCTGGTGCTTTGTCGGCTTTGGGCGCGACCCTTCCAGGATCTGGCATCCGATATTAAGTTGTAAAACTTTATTGTTCTGTCTTGAAAAACTTGTCCTGAATATTTTTGTAATCTGTTTTAATCATAATCGGCTGTTTGACCGATTTTATTTTGCTTATATTTTGAGTTTACAATCCTTTTAGCCAATCAACAGAGATCGTGTTAATCTTGGCTCGAACAAGATTTTAGTCGGCTAGGCTCCGATCCAAACGCTAGGATAGTATTTCTTTAGATATTTCCCATTAATTGCTTTAGGCAAGACATGCCCTTCTAGCGTTTCCAGTAAGTACGAGTTTCCACCGACTAGCCGATTAATTTTATATGGCCCTTCCCATGTAGGCGACCATTTTCCAAATCGGTTATCTTTAGAACCAACAGTAGTATAGTTTTCCATATTAAATCGGCTTGATCGAAAGATTTAGGCATTACCTTTTATTATACGCCGCTACTCGATCTTGTTCTTCTTAAGTCGATCAAGTGTAGACAAACATAACTCGCTAACTCGCCCGGGTTGTCGACCACTAAATCATTGTAATCTTGAGCCAACAAACCATTTTGTCCGCTATTCAGACGACTCAATATTGATCTCTACGCGTAACGGCTTCTTGTCCATACACCAATTGGTAAGGTGAAAGTTTTGTCGCTCGTGATAAGATAACCGATAAGCCCAAAGTGACTCGATAGAGTCGAATGCCAATTCCTTGGCTTCTCATCAATTTTTCGCTTGATCAATTTGATTAGCGTTTTATTAGACGACTCGGCTTGTCCATTAGCTTTGAGCATAGTATGGCGAAGAGTTTAACAATTTGATCCCTAAACTCATTGCGTAACTCAAACTCATTTGACATGAATACCGCACCTTGGTCGGTCGTGATTGTTTATGTATTCCAAACCGATGGACGATATGTTCATTCACAAAACTAATCGCTTTAATATGGTCACCTTTTAAGTGGTATAGCCTCGACCCACTTTGAGAAATAATCGGTTGCGCCAAAATAAACTTATGGCCTTTACTCGAGGCAGAAATATTTGGCCGATTATATCTATTCCCAACCTCCGAACGCCAAGGTTTGATAATTGGATGCAAAGCCGATGTCGGTGCTAGTTGTACGTTGCCAAACTTTTGACATGTCCGACATCCTTTGTAATATTTGAAGCAATCCTCTAGCATTGTCGGCCAAAAATAACTCGTCCGCCTAAGCATCCATTTCATTTTATGTGCCGATTGATGAGAACCACAAATGCCTTCATGCACTTTACCCATCGCCACTCGGGCTTCTTCACCTCAAGACATCTTAACAACAAGCCCTCCATAGTCCGATAATACAAGATATCGTCCATAACAACATACTTCAATGCTTGTTGCGTATCCTTCGTTTAAATCGGCTTAGATGGGTCGACTCGGATAATCTTTAATCTGCGTTCTCCAATCGGCAATATCCGTGCACATTATTGCTTTATCTACGATTCAGTTTCTTGACTTCGCCAACATCTTTATACCCCGATGCTTGTTGGGCCAAAGATTAGCTCTATCGCTCAATTCTCGAGGAATATGACCGATAGAAAATGATGTAAAAGAGCCGATGATTTCTAAGCAATCGTCTAAGTAATTTACTAACACTTCATCTCGACATTGGTATTCCCTTTATTTGTTGTACTACTAATAGTGAATCACCATATGCCTCAATAGCACTCACTCCAATATTTTCCAATAAGCGTAAGCCTTTGAGTAATGCTTCATACTCGGCTGGTTGTTTGAACATCGCTATTTAGCCGGAATGCAAATTCGAAGCTATGTCCTCTAGGTGAAGTGAGTACAATCGACACCATATCCTTCCTCGCATACCGATCCATCAAAGAACAATTTCCACGGTGCCACCAAGACTAAGTTTGTTTGTGTCATGTCTCGTTATGAAATCGGCTAGGACTTGTCCTTTAACCGCTTTGGCCGATTCGTATGATAAGTCGAACTCGACCAAGGCGTAAGCCCATTTGCCCAATCGACCTCGCAAAATTGAGCCGATAATATATACTTTATGACATCGGTTTTGCGATAACTTTACAAGCCGATGCTAGTATGTAGTGCCTTAGCTTTGTGCATGAGAAGTACAATGATAAACATAATTTTTCGACAAAAGGATACCCGACTTGCGTCTAGCAACCGTCGGCTTAAATAAAAGATAACCTTCTTTACCATGTACCTCTTGCGCCAAAACAGCTCCAATAGTATCTTCTTCAATGAGACATATAATCAAGGGAATACCTTTTTTCGGTGCACCAGATCGAGGGTTGGATAAATACCCTTTACTTCGTCAAAGCCTTCACGATCGGCTCCCCATATAAATTCCTCGTTTTCTTTTAACTTCAAAGAATGGGGTAAAAGCACGGATCCTACCGAGAGGTTCGAGATGAACCGACGGAGGTAGTTAATTTTGCCGATCAACTTTTGTAATTCGTTTTTGCATGTTGGCGGCTTAGTATTGGCTATGGCCTTGACCCTTGTTTGGCTAACTTCGATCCTCTTTCATGTACCATAAAGCCTAAGAATTGCCCACCGACACACCAAACGCGCACTTGTAAGGATTCATCTTCAAACCGTGCGATCTTATGTTTTTAAATACCCTTTCTAAGTCGGCAGATGTTGGAGATCTTCGCAGATTTTACCACTACATCATCTATATAAATTTCAACAATGTGGCCGATAAAATCGTGAAAGATCGATTCATTGCTCACGGTAGGTTGCTCCGGCGTTTTCGCCGAAAGTCATTCTGACCACTCGAATAGCCCTATTGCATCGGGACATCAAGGTTGTTTTTGGTATATCGGCTTACGCCATGAGTATCTGGTTATACCCGCATTGCCATCCGTAAAGCTTATGATCTTGTTTCGATGCGTCGATAAGCATATCGGCTATTGGCATGGGGTATTCGATCTTTGGCGCCGCTTGTTCAAATCTCTCAAGTCGACGCACACTCGAAGTTTTCCATTTTCTTCATTACCGAACGATGTTGGAAACCCATTCAACAGATTTCGGCAAGGCCCGATAAACTTCGCTTCCAACAATCGTTCTATCTCCTCTTTTATGACTTGGTACAAGGCTGGATTAAAACGCTCGATATCGTTTAAATGGCCGATAGCCCGATTTTATGGGTAGCCGATGTTCCACCGATTGACGGCTTAATCCGGGCATTTCATGATACTCCCAAGCTAAACAATCTTTATAATTTCTAAGTATTTTTATTAGCTTTTCTTTGTATTTCATATCTAGATTTGCACTAACAAAAGTTGGTCTTTTCTATCATCGCTTCCTATATCGACTTCTTCAAGCAAATCGTGGATGTGAACCCTTGACCTAACTTTTCGATTTCTTCAAGTCTTCTATGGCTTCATGGCTATCCGTTGTTTGCCGATAGCTTTGCATTTTGTCCGTAGCGCCTTCAATGTTTTTCTTGTCCCCATCTGCGCAATACTTCATTTGCCCGATCAAAGGTGCCAGCTTGACATCGATCGGTATAAGTCCGCTTTTGCTTACGATATGAAATCGCGATCGCCCAAAGACTTGCCCGATATCTGACCGGCTTCTTCGTGTTGCCAATTCGCGCCGGAGCTAGCCATGGCAATATGGGCCGATGTATCGGCTGTGATGACTTCAACTTCTTCTCCGCTCCATTGAACGAGCGCTGATGCATGGTCGACGGATACGCAGCTTGCATGAATCCAATCCCGTCCGAGCAAAGACATCGTAATTTCCTTTGGCATCAATTACAAAGAATGCCGTCGGCAAGGTCTTGCTACCGGCGATCGACTCTGTGACCATGACACCTTTTGCTTCGAGGGTCGCCCGTGAAGTCATTCGAACCATGTTAGTTTTGATTAAGTCTTCGCCGACTTACCCGATTTTTACATGTTGTGTATGGCATTAGATTCACCGTGGCGCCTCCGTCCAAAGATCCTTGATATCGGCTTGCCATTTATATATCCTTTCAGTCTGAGGTTTCAGATGCCGTGATCGTCTTTTGGTTTTTCAAAGATGGCGCTCAGACTCGGAGCATAATCGAGCAATCGCCTCTTTGGCCGATTCACTCGACTTTGAACTCTACGGTAATGTGAACACCATGTTGACATCCATGGAGGTGTGTCATCTCAATCATGGGAGAATCAAGTCGCCACCGATTCAAATCTTCTTGGCTTGCTCTTTTCTTCTCCACTCTTTCTTGACGATCTCATTGGACGGTTCATTAAACACTTCTCTCTCTTTCTCGGCATCGGCTTCACGAATTTCTTGCGCCCTTAGCCTCTGAAGCCATCGTCGTTGTGATTTGCTCAGCTCGATGGGTACCACACAGGTTTAGGTTCCACCGGCCAGATTCGCCACCAAGTCTCCTTGATCGGCCCGGTCTTGTGTGTCTTGGCTTGGCTTTGCTCTTGATTCGGCTTAGATAATCTTTCATGGACCGCCTTCGTGGCTTCGTCTTGCTCTCTAATCGCCCAGATAGTTTATGTCCGGCCGATTGCGTTAATAATCGTCTCGGGATAATGTTCCATCGGCGAGTTTATGGTGATGGCAACGCTTACTCCTCTTCCCAAAGAAATCGCCAAAGGACATCTTCTATGTGCCCTTTCCACATTCTCGGTGCGGTACAAGTTATCCGACCGGCGGTATGATACCGTGGTCTACTGTTCATCCTTTCATATTTCTCCATTAATTGCAGAACGTCGGACCTAACTTTTCGCCGGGGTGAATTGGAGATTTTTCCGCTTTGTACCATTTACCCACTTGGGATTCCCTTGGGTTTAATGGTCCTTGAATTTTTCCTTCTCGATCGGCTTCTATTTGTAAGGAGCCGATGGTAATCTTCAGTGTCTGGCTGCCGTCCGAGCTTGATCGTACGTCGACTTGTCGATCTTTTTTCTGCTCGTCTTGCATCGGCTCTTTTCCTTTAGCCGAGTAATGCACCATATTGATAGGAAACGGATTGACATCCACCTGCATGGTCGGCTCATCGGCAAACTTCAACCGACCGTCTTCAATAGTAGACTGGATCTGTTGACGGAAGATATTGCAGTCATTAGTGTTATGTGAATAAGAATGATGCCACTTGCAATACCTGCATTTTTTGATCTCATCGGGCGACGGTATCACATGTCCCTCCGCAATCGTATTATCTTTTCTTGCGTAGTAAATCAAAATACGATCGCACTTGGAAACATCGAAAGAGTATTTGACCTCGATTTGTTCCTAGTCGGCTTAAGCCAAGAATGGACTAAGGATTTTTGGATCTTTTACCCATTCGCTATATTTATTTTCGCTTCCTCGTCTTCCGACGAATCACTAGGACAATATTCAACCATATTGACCTTAGCCTTATCCTTTTCCTTGTTGTTACTATTTTTAAATCTACCATTAAACACCTTATTGTCAGTGAATCGGCTTTCTTGAGCCGATACGCGATGCAATAAGTGGCTAAGGTCGGTGAATTCTCGCCACCGAATTTCTCCCTAAGAGGAGGATCAAACCTTGAAATGCTAAATCGGCGAGTTGATTGTCAGGTAACGTAACGCTAAAACACCGATTCCTGATTTCTCTAAACCTTTTGATGTAATCTGTTACCGATTCTCCAAACTTTTGGCGATGTAACTCGATCTGAAATTCTTAACTCTAAACCGCTCAAAAGAAGTATTCATGGAATCGGCTTTCCAAATCGCTCCATAAATGGACCGATTCGAGGCAAACAGTGAACCAAGTAAATGTCGCCCTGATAAAGATAACGGAAATAACCTAATTTTTAACCTGTCGGATCGGGCCGCTTCACCGCATTGTGCGATAAAGCGCCCAACATGCTCCAGGTAGTGATAGAATCATCCCCGAGAATTTGGCAAAGTCCGGACTCAAATTACGAGGGTAAGGCATGCGATCTATGTAATCGGGTACGGCTTTCTATAGCCGATCACTTTTCCTTTTGGTTGTATGCCAACCGATCCTCAAAACGCATGCAGATCCGATCGGTCCAATTGGCATTATCGCCACCGCACAAAGAGCCCTTGATAATGTCGATCATAATCGATCCCGCCCCGAGTGCAAGCTCGGGTTGCCAATTATGCCGCCGTCGGCATTCGATTATACCGATCGTGCCGATTATGCCTAATTTGTGGTTCCGACCGGATAAATGGTTCGAGTACGCGTTACTACCTGTGTGGACCCGGTTTCTGCGTGGTAGGCTCTTGGGATATCTTCGAGCCAATCTACCGTGAAACCGATTGGGAAAAGCGTAAAAGGAGCCGACGGTGGTAGATTGATGGATGGATCATACTTAGCGGCGTCGGTATAGGCGTGGTAATGGCTCACCCCACTTGACCGAGGATCCCTAGGCAATATGACCGTAGGTGCGTGGGCATCATCGTGGGAGGTGAGGTCATAGCCGATGGTTTAGGATCGGTGGTGTGCTCGCGTGTTTTGTGATCTTGAAAAAGCAGGATAATTTGGCGAGCTTGTAGTGGGTCATGCAGCTTCCGACGAGGCTAACTCTGGGCTATAGATTTAACGCTATTTGCTATCATCGGCTTAAGAGTCGTTACGAGCCGATGATTGGTTTATTAAAGCATGGTGCATGATTGGTTAATCATAGCCGATAATTCGCCTCGAGCGGTAGATATCGACTTACCGCTTCTGCTGCGTTGTGTCTCCTGTGGTATTGACCGTCGGCAGGCGGATTTACGTAACGCCACGCCTAGTCTTTTGGTAGCAATTTAGCATCATCTCTTCTAACGCGGCTTTCCGATGTTCAATCTCTTGACGTTGTTCTGCGGTTAAATCGTCAATTGTTGGGATGATTATAGCTTCCGTGTTGAGATCAGACGGCGGAATCGACTTACCTGACGTAGACATTATCCCACTGGGCGTGCCAAGAGTGTGTTGGCGTCAAAAACTTGAGGTAGGGTTTCGACAACAAGACACCGCATTTAACACCGGTTCAGAGCGTGCGGTCGATTTGACTCAGAATCGACAAGGAAAAAAACAATAAAATTCACTCAAGCCGATCGTCAAGATCAATCGGCTTAGACTCAATCAACTTGAAGCCGATCAAGATCAAAGTAACAAGGTAAATTTAATTAGCCGATTAAGGCTAATCAGAGGATAAAGGCAGATCGATTCTGAAGAAGGCGATGCGCAACAAAATCAGAATAAATCGAACCTGGGGCGTAATTGACGAAGATTAACAATCGGCGATGCGCAACTTTATTGATCAAAATCGATTACAAAGGCTAAATTACAAGAACTACTCCTAGTCGACAGGAAAAATAGATGAAAAGTAAAGCTGATTGTTTGTATGTGTTGGATTCCTCTGCAGTTTGTTTCGACCCTTCTTTTATACCCATCGGCCAATCGTATCCTTTTACAACACGTTTCAAGTCCTGATTCGTATTGGCCTTATCTCGGACGGTTGTTTTCTTAAAAGATCTTGCTGTTACCAATTACTTTCAAATCTTTTTAATCCCGTCCGTTAATTCCGTATTTTTGACTTTATTGCCGATTTTGACCAAGTTTGCCAAATTTTGGTGCAAACACTATGCTTCTTTCTGGTATTGGGATATTGGAAAAGGGGGTTCGGCTGACCGGAGGTGGGGCTGACGCCCTAACCAGCCCCAACCTTGGATACGCCCTTGGGTGCAACGGCACGTGTACGTCTCGTCACGGCCCTTCAACGGTGGTGGCGGGGACGTCGTTGAGGGTGGAGGTCGCTGCACTAGTCTGGGTGCCTCGGCTGCGGGATCACCGCGCTCAGGCTCATGTTGCCCAGCATCAGGAACACCGTCGCCATGTGCGGCCGCTCCTGCACGCACAGCAGCCCGACCTGCACGCACCGCAGCACCTCCGAGCTCCTGTATGCGCCGGCGCCGGCCACCGCCTCTTCGAGCAGCGCCAGCGCGTCACCCTCCCTCCACAGCCTCCATGCCTGCCCGTCGATCGATCAATTGCTGACGTTATCATTTCTTTTCATTCTGCAAAGACGCAACATACATGCGCGAGGAGAGAACTGGTTCTGATTACGTGGCTGAGGAGGCTCGTCTGCTCGCCGCTGCTGTACATTCCACGGTTCTTCCTGCCGCTGACGATCTCGTGGATCAGTACGCCGAAGCTGAACGCGTCGGACTTCACCGAGAAAACGCCGTCGGTCACGTACTCCGGGGACATGTACCCACCGCGCATGCATAAGTTGCCATTGTTATCTAACTGAAGTAAAATTCAGAGTTTGTTGCAGCGAATTCACGAGGAGTGGTTTTTTCCCGCAAGGGTTTTTTCACGTTAAATCTGTCTCCAGTTATTATGATATGCATCTATCCCTAACAATGGGGTTGGCATATATAGCCAAATAAAATCCGAGATTTGGAAAGATTATACTGTTGGTAAGTTGAGATATTGGATATTGAGGCAATCAGTGATTATCTCTAACAAACCTCCCCTTGACTCAAAATCTATAACAATGTTGTTTCCGAAAAACTCTGAAGGTAATTAAACACGAAGAATACAAGTACGTTAAAAGTCTAAAAGACTACTGAACGAGGAAGACTGGAACAGTCAAACCAAACACTTGTAGTGCGAAATATCACCAAGGGTATAAAAGACCGAAACAGTCTTGTCCAAATGCTTCTGATGAAGCGAGATTGAGCAAACCACCAGTAGATCGAGAGAAAGACTGGAACAGTCAATCCAACACAGCTATAACAAAACAGACGAAGAATCTGGGTCTTCAATGATTCATAACCCCAGTAAAGTCTGAGTCTGTGCAATTGACCTCCTGAAACAAACGCTCAATCATCAAATGGCATAAGCCAAGACGTCACCTGTGATGCTGGATAAATAGTGAAGAACACATAAGATGGACTTTTGACATGCTCCACCTGGAACATAAAATTCGGCAAATTGCCTACTGAAAATCTATAATATAGTTGAAACTGCTTCTGAAAAATGCCAATATGAAGAAAAACTGTCATGCTGTCAATGGAGTATAAATTGCAGTAGACCCCTCATATCGAGCAAAGACAACAAAAGAAACGTTGTAGTATCCACGCAGAAACAAACTCTTTCTTGCACTTCAATACTTCATCTGAAATTGTCATTGAAGCAAAACCTTCACTAGAAAAACTCCAAAGAGTATAATGCAACCATCAAGGTGTCGTCAGATTCCAAATGAACGTTGCCAAAACCTCCATAATGGACAACGTATCCAAAAGGTGAATAAACACCAAGATAATGGTGATGAAACACCAAATTCCAATAAACAGTGATGAAACACCAAATACAGTTGTCTTTTCAACTGACATTTTTTTTTAATTCTCCAAAGTTGACGATGAAACGTCAAAAAAATTGCCGATGATGAATCCCGCCTAAATAGCAATGAAATCTGCCAATAATATGAGCACAAAATAATAAGCATGAAATTATGCATGAAATATCCCGCCAATAATAGACATGAAAGCCTGAAATTTGTGTATGATATCCCATCAATAATAAGCATAAAATAATAGGTATAATTCGCTATCGAAAACAAAAACCGGAGATGCTGTTCTGAAACTGAAGCTGAGATGCTGCTGAAAGTTGATGCTGCACAAAACAGAAGCTGGAATCACGTGACATAGAAAAGATTCAATTCGCTTGTGAGATTTGATTGAAATCCGATTGGCTGCTTGGTTCTCTCTTGAAGCTTCTGCACGTGATTCCAACAGCCAAAAAAAGTGATGACAAAACTAGCAAGCAATCTTCACGCGTTCCTGATTTCACGTGAGTCCACGAACCAGGGTTCACAAAACTGACGAAAATCACTCAAAAACTGCGGTTTTCAAGTGTACCGCTGAGGTTCGAAATCAAAAACCGTTCGATAAACCGGTCCATTAAAAAAAATTTTAAAAAAAATTTAAAAATTTTGAAAAAATTTATGCGCTCGGTTTTTCATTAAAATCATGTTTTTCGCCAAAACCGCATTTGTTTCGTAAAAACCGCTCACAAAAACCGTTTTGCACGAACATCCGGTTGGCGTGGTTTTCGTGAAAAACCGCGTTTTTCTAATTTTTGGAATTTTTCGAAAAATTTGATTTACTAACCCTTCGGTTTTAGCGGTTTTGGCGGTTTTCGAGCGGTTTTGCGGTTTGCATCTGCGAATTCAAGCTTAATTTCAAATTCGATTTTATTAACCCCGCCACGAACAAACAAACTTCACGCGTCTTGGGAGGAGCGTATGCTGGGCGAGCCGGAGGCGCGAAGTGGTGGTCGCGCGAGGCGCTCAGCAACCGACGGCTAGAGACCGTCGAGGAAGACGGCGGCGCGCGTCGGCGAGGCGAGTTGAGGCGCGGAGGAGCGGCGCTGGCCGAGGTCGGCAACGTGGAGGCCGGGCGGCGCGGCACCGAGCCGATGGTCGCGCGGCGGGGGGCGGCGCGCGCACTGACCGCGGAGGCCAAGGCCGGGAGGACAGGCAGCGGATGGTGGCCGCTACGAAGCCGAGGCGTCGGCCAGAGGCCGACGGAGCAAGGCGCGGCGGCATCGGTTAAGATGAGGCTTCCGGCACCGCCAAGAGGACCGCAGAAGACGGCTGCAGGCGTCTGCGAGGCAGCGCGACAAAGTAGATTCGCGCGCAGATCGTAACAGATGGCGAACGGCTCGCGGCGGTTCACACCGAGGTTCGTCGGCGCCAACTTGGATTGGCGGACAAGGCGGCGATCGACGACGTCGCGCGAACGAGCACGGGCCGGTCCGGTGATGGAGGCGGGGCGCCAAGGTCGACGACGGCGCGATGAAGGACGCCGGTAGCCGCAGCCCGCAACAGTTGTCGTGATGAGGCGGCGGCGAGACGACGCTGACGAAGGTAGATCGAAAACTCGGTGCGGTTCCGCGAGATTGATCTGAAACTTAGCTCTGATACCACTTGTTAGGGATAGATGCATATCATAATAACTGGAGACAGATTTAACGTAGAAAAACCCTTACAGGAAAAAACCACGGAAAACAATGCACTATAATGCTTCAAGATTACAAGTATAGAGGGTTGGCTTATATAGTCAAAGAATCCTAGTTGTATAAGACTTGACTTCTAACAAACTATGGATAGAACCAAAAGATATGGTAGTTAGAGATATTGAGTTATCTCCGACAAAAGTTAGGGGTGTGCTTACTATGTTCCGACGACTTTTCTGGTGTGCGAGTCGGTGTCGTCGCCGAAGATCCGCGCGACCTCAAAGTCGGAGATCTTGGGGTTCATGTCCTTGTCGAGGAGGAGGTTGCCGGCCTTCAGATCCCTGTGAATAACGTTGAACCTGGAGTCCTGGTACAGGTACAGGAGCCCCCGTGCAATACCGAGTATGATGTCGAACCGTTCGGACCAATTCAGTTTGTGCCGATCGAGTCTAATCTGCTCAAATACATATTTCATCTGTAAATTCTGTGCAACAACATGGACAATGGCGTCCAGATGGTTAGGTTTGAGTTAATGTACTAAAGATAAAGTTATCCAGGCTATTGTTTTCCATGTACTCGTACACCAAAATCCTCTCCTCTCCATGGATGCAACAACCTAAAAGCCTGACGAGGTTCACATGCTGGAGTTTCGCAATGAGCATGACCTCGTTCTTCAACTCGTCCAAGCCCTGCGTCGAGTATTTCGGCCGTCGCTTTACTGCCAGTCTGCCACCGTCTGCCCTCCTTCCAATTCTCCCTGAAATGTTTCACAGCAATTGTTCTCAGTTTCTCACCTCAAATCGATGTTTGAAATCAGAAATGTATGCTATTGGTTGCATGGTTTACCTTGTAGACAGCGACAAAGCCGCCTTCTCCAAGCTTAGCCGATAAATTGTTAGTGGAGAAATCTATTGTGCCGATGTCAGAGAGAGTGACATTTAGTTCTTTGCTCTGACTGGATTCTTCTTCCATGTTCCTGTCTTGGACCACACCCCAAAAGAATAAGACCGGATAAGCTCAAGACAACAAAGTACAATGTTATTACTCCGAGAAATTTTACAGTATATTATACTAATAGTATATAATATGTAGTAGAAATCAAATCTAACCGTTGATTTATTAAGAATGTTCTACTCTTTCATTACCAGAGAAAGTATAAATAAATTTTAGTTAATCTGATCTATTGGATCAAAAGAACAAACAATTTATATTGAATTTAGTGTACCGTAAAAGAGCTCAATTCCTCAGTGTTGTCGTCTCCATTGGAAGTTTGGAACCTGTCAGCGTCACCTTGGAAAGGTTTGTGAGTCGTACTAATTATGCTAGATGAGAATTGTGCATCAGCACCTAGATGATTGACTGAAGATATTGCTTTGAAACAAAGCAATCCCCTGATTTAAATAGTTTCTTTGATGATCATTACTGATTTCTGAGTATCGAAAGCTGTCACTCGTATGTTATTGTTGGCAATCTTTTTCTGAGGAATAAAAATATTTTTTTAGGGTTGAGTACTGGCAATATGTTAAATTTCTTCCGTTAGCGTGTGATATTCAGGACTACTTTTTGCTGATTAATGGTTTTTGAACTATAAAATTCATGCAGCGAACTTACAGTACATTTTGACAAATTAATTTGTACGATTTGGTTAGTTATTAAGCACTGTATGCACCATCTATTAAATTTGGACCCTTTACACTCATGGTTCATTTCAAGCTACACCAAAGCTTTATTGGTTTTAGTCCGAATCCCCGCGCGCGCGCACACACACGTAAGACAGCAAAAAAAATAAAATAAAAAAAATCAAGCACAAGAACTCATGAATACAAGTATTTTGACGATGCGATACAACTAACACATTTTCTTGTTTTCTTGCTCTCTTGTTTACAAACTTCAGGACTACTTAGGAATTTATATCCTTAACCTACAATTTTAAGAATCAAAAATGGATTCGAGTAGCCAAATAGGACTTATTCCTTATTTGATTTGGACTCCTCTCTTGTTATAAGATTAACATTCACCCCGATAATCTTGTAACATTAACTATCTCTAATTTCTGATAAAACTCTAACTTGTTAAGTCAGTCGGTTTTAACTATGACATACCCAATTTTTACTCGACACAGGATGGCGAACACATCTCCTCAACATCCTGAACTTATCTTCAACGAACCTGACTCAGGACGGCGAACATATCTCCTCAACGTTCCAGACTCAACTCTCACGGACTCAACACAGGACGGCGAATGCATCTCCTCAATATCCTGGACTCGTCTTGCATGAAAAGCGGTTTTCTTTTGATGTTCTCGTGCAGCATGATCTTTTCTGATGTGCACAACATCTCTAAAGGTACCCACATACGTTTATCTTGTGAACACAACTCACACAAGAACTCATGTGATCACACATAGTATCTCGTGGACACAGTTGACATGAGAACATCTAGCTTTGATCGTCTTTTCGACGAGACATGCAAATGGCCACCAATATCATCTTGTCACAGCGGTTGTTAACGACGTTCATCAATAGCGGGTATCGAGGAAACACATCTCCTTCACCCTTCTCTGCCACACCTTTGTCACTGTCTTTTCGTCACTAGTGACACGACTTGTCGGTGACTTTGGCCTCAATGGCCTTAGCTCTTCTTGCAACGATGACCTCCATGTTATCATTGTCATCTTTTTGTCGTCGATGAGACAATTTATTGTACATTACCTCCTCACGCCGATTCTCCCCGCTCGTGATATAGCTTCGACTGCACGGAGATTCAAACGAGAGTTTTACACACACGAGCACTTGGACACACGCTCATAAGTACTCATGCACATGTGGGACACTAACACAATGATTTGATTACACAGACATATGTACACCACACATTGTGTACAATGCGTACCTCAACGATGGCTCGCTACATCGTCGTCTTTTTGCCGTGGAGCCGTATGCACCACCGCACCTACGCTTAATGCGCTGTTAGATTCCGCTCAACACTACGCCGCTCAGCAACGATAGTCTACCCCGAGACACAACATTGGTGGCCTCCTTCGAGGCAAGCTTGACACCAAAATTAGAACCTCACTCTGATACCAATTGTTAAATTTAGATTGGATTAGTACGCACGTACGACGGCAAAAAATTAAGCACAGGAACTCACAAACATAAGTATTTTGATGGTGCGACACAATTAGAACCTTTTCTTGTATTCTTGCTCTATTGCTTACAAATCTCAGGATTAACTAGGAATTTATACCCTTAACCTACAGTTTTAAGATACAGAAATAGATGCAAGTAACAATATTAGAATAGAACTTATTTTCTTATTTGATTCGAACTTCTCTCTTGTTACAAAAATTAACTCTAACAAACCTTGCAGATTATTGAAAGGTTCGTGTAGCCAAACCTGATTACCGGCAACATATATAAATCATGAAAGTGATAATCGATAATTCTATATGAAGGATATAGACCTATAACGAAAGTCACGAGGGGCAGTACCAATCTTAGGTACTTGTTCATGGAAGCAACAACAGCAAACCAAAAGTTTAGAGTATATTTCACATAACTATAGATTTTTATACATACTATCAGAAAAATACATATTTTAGTTTCAATTTCGCAAAACTATATATTTTAAAAGAACTTATATCATAAAATTATATGTTTTAAAATTAATCGTTTATTATAACGGCTCTAATAGCCTAGATCAATATGACAACCTCAAATACGAGCGAAATAGAAATGAGGACATGTGAAGTACCGAAGAAGAGTTCGGCCCACTAAAAATACGGGGGAGAAAGTTACATCGCCCACCTGCTCTCGTCCCATTTGTATTAGATTTCTCTCTTGCGGCTGATCTGAGTTTTGTAGCCCATCTCCCTCCTAGCTAGGCCAGCGCCTCACGCGGCTAGGCATTTCTGCACTCCGCCCAGCCCACCTGTTCCGCCCCTTGCCGAGCAGCGTCCTGATCGGCGCGGTCCGTGTGCAACACGGCATTTGCAAAGGAGAAGCCTGCGTGTTCTCCACGGCCGAGGCGAGTTGGGCATCGGCGCAGCGCAGGTGTCTCTGCGTGGAGTCCCGGAGACCCCGGGTGTCCCGGCTGTGACCTGTGAATCTGTGATGCATGCAGCCACCCGCGGCCGAAGTGGGAAGGAGGTGGGCGCACCGAGCACTGCTGAGGCGAACTTGCCCTCGCCTCGTCACTGTCCTGGGGCTCGGCGGACGCGATTCTTCACGACCGGCCCGTACGTTGCCGCATTGTTCGTGTGGCCCAGGTTGTGCTGAGGTGATGGCCGCCGACCTCGGTTTGTTGCGGCCGCAGCTCGTGCACCAGGCGGAGGGCCATGGCCCAGGTTGGCCGGGTAGGCAGCAACGGGGGCTGACCGGCTGAGTCCCCAAGTAAACGGAGACAGTCAGCAAGGCATTGACTGACTTGAGTGCTCACTTGTAGTGGCTTCAACGTCTGTCCTTTTCGCGTCCCTCCACTCCACCAGTCCACCGCTCCAGCCAGTCAGATTGGATTCGGCGCTACATTCGAACATGACTGACTATTCGCCTTTTGATCATCCACCGAAGATTTTTTTTTTTTTTTTTGCAAATCTAACCCTTTTACAAATATTTTTGCAAAATTAATTCTCTTCCTCACCGCGGAAGGAGCAAAGGGTGACACCTGTCTCCTTCCGCACTACTAGAGTAGACTACGGAAGGAGGTGGTCAGCCCAGTACCTCGGTGGGCCTGGCCAGGGAGCGCAGAAAGTAGCTCCCGTGCACCAGGAGAGCACGCCGCACCACGCCCACGCGCTCGCCGTGGGGTCCCACGCTCGTCACCTCCTGTGCTACCAGACCACGAAAATAGACAGATGTCGCCCTTTGCTCCTTCTACGGTGGGACAAAGGTCATTTTTCGAAAAAATATTGGTATGAGGCTAGATTTGTAAAAAAAAATGCTAACTAGATGAGTAAACAGTTCTCCATGTCCATTGCCCTGACCGGCCCACGAACGCCCCATTACAAGCTAGCCACTACACGCAGCTAGCATTGCATGACTGCAACATCCATTCGTGTGTATCCTCGTATCATATACGGCAGGCAGCTAGCATTGCATGACTGCAACATCCATTCGTGTGTATCCTCGTATCATGGCAGGTACACCTTCGATCACTCTCGACCGTTCTGCGTGCACAAGCTAGGTCCATTTCCCATCGTCACTCGGAGCCCTATAAAGTGCCGAGCATGCTAGCTGCAAGATGCAACGCGAAGAAGTTAACAGGCACACCTACATACGAAATCGAAGCGAAAAAGGCATATCTGCCTTAACACACGCACACGTGCGTACATTTGCTCACGCGTACGTTTACATCCGAAAAACATGGCCTCCCTCGCCTTCACCGTCAAGCGCTCCGCCCCGGTGCTGGTCGAGCCGTCCGAGGCGACGCCGCACGAGTTCAAGCCGCTCTCGGACATTGACGACCAGGACGGCCTCCGGTTCTACCGGTCGGGCCTCCAATTCTTCCGGGGCAACGCTGCCATGGCCGGCGTAGACCCCGCTGCGGTCATCAAGATAGGCCTTGCCGACGCGTTGGTGCACTACTACCCCGTCGCTGGCCGGATCCGTGAGGTCATGCCAGAGAAGAAGCTCGTGGTCGAGTGCACCGGCGAGGGCGTGGTGTTTGTCGAGGCTGATGCGGACGTCGCTCTCGGGGACTTCGGTGACGTGCTGTGCCCGCCTATCCCGTGCTACCAGGAGCTTCTCTGTGAGCCCGACGGCCACAGCGCCGTCGTTGTCGGCCGGCCGCTGCTCTTCGTTCAGGTGAATATATACATGGAACACAAATGCTTCTCGTGCACGTACATAACTATGTGTATTCTAATAAGTCGCGCGTGCGCGTGCGCAACACGAACGTCGCAACATGTATTATTAGGTTACGCGACTCAGGTGCGAGGGGTTTGTGTTCGGCATACAGATCTGCCACAGCATAGCGGACGCGGCCGGCGTCGTGCAACTTCTCCGAACGATCGGCGAGATGTCGCGGGGCATGCCTGCACCAACCGTGCCGCCGGTGTGGGCGAGGGAGCTGCTCATGGCGCGCTCACCACCGGAAGTCACTCACCGGCACCCAGAGTACGACGAGATGGCGCCCGGTGGGAACCACGACGTGCTTGGCCGTGAACCGCTCGTGCAACGGACCTTCTTCTTCGGGCCAAAGGAGATGTCGGCCCTGCGCGAATCATTCGCCTCAGCCGGCGCCACGCGAGCCTCCCGCTTCGACATGCTGGCGGCTTTCCTCTGGCAATGCCGGGCGGCCGCGCTCGCGTACGACGCCGACGACGAGGTGCGCGTCATGTTCGTGGTGAGCGCTCGCGGGAGAAGCCCGCCGCTGCCTGTGGGATTCTACGGCAACGCGTTCACCTTCGCTGTGGCATCGTGCAAGGCCGGTCACCTACGGGAGAGCCCTCTAGGAGACGTGCTTAAGATGATCACCGAGGCGAAGGCCAAGGCGACGTCGGACGGCTACATGCAGTCGGTGGCCAGCCTGATGGTGGAACGCGGGCGGCCGCGGTTCGGGCGCGCGGCGCGGACGTACCTTGTGTCCGATTTGACACGAGCCGGGCTTGAGAGCGTGGACTTCGGGTGGGGGGAGCAGGTGTACGGCTGGCTGCCGGCGGTGACCCTGACGACGTTTCATGTGAAGATGAAGAACGAGAAAGGGGAGGTGGGGATCGGTGTGACGATGTGCTTGCCGGCGGAGGCCATGGAAAGGCTCGAGTGGAAGGTGCAGATGTGGCTGAATGGCGACGAACCTGCATGTTACTGTGTGGAGTCGGGGAAGAGTAAAACCTGAGTTATCTTGTCAACTACTCCTTCCGGCCATAAAATTAAGTGACAACTTTAGTCACTTATTTTTATTATAATATACAAATAAAATCTAGAGAAACTACTTATACCATTTTTAATGTGTCCAATCTAAATATCGAAAATGATATTAATAGCAAAAAGTTTATAATGTTGAGCTGCACGTATTCCAAAATGACTTTTTTTTGTGACTGGGAGAAGTACTAACTCCATTCAAAAAAGTTGTTTCTAACTTTTAAAGACAATAAGATGCCACTTTGACTACTAAATTTTATAATTATATATTTAAAAGTATTATTAAATTGTAATGTTACGAAAGTATTTTTATGACATCAAAACAACGTATTTTAGATAATATGATTAATTTCTTATATGCCACTAGAATTTTGGAAAATTCTTGAATGTGCCACTAACATGTGTAGCTAGGACCCGCATATCAATGAGACAATAAGTGGAATATAAGAGACGAGGCAAACTTTCAGTGTCATAAGAGGAATTGCATATAAGACAACTTCCTGTTTTAACTGAAGGAGTACATACTCAATTATGTGTTTTGACTGAAGCAGTACATACTCAATTATTCTTGCTCTCCCTCTGGTTCTTGTTTTTCGGTTTGAGGTGGGAAAGTGGAAAATGGGAATGCTGGTTGCTTTGCTTGCTTGCTGGCGATGGGAAGTGGGCAATGGGGAATGAGTGCTCTGGAAATGGGGAGATGAATATTGGCTGCCTTGCTTGGTTTGAGATGGGAAAGGGGAGATGAATCCCGGGCTGCTTGCTGCTGTGCTCACTTGGTTTGGTTCTAGAATGCTAGCTGTGCTCTCTGGTGAGGGGAGATGAATGTTGCTGCTTGGCTGTTCTTTCGGCTGGGAAATGAGGAAAGGGTAATGAATCCTCTGCTACTCTCAGTTTTGGTGAGATGAGGAGTGGGGAATGCATCAATTGTGAACTCAGCCTTATCCTTTTTACTGTGCTATATTTACCCTATTACCCTTCCTCTCTTACTGCTAGCAAAAGGGCACATTGGTCATTCTCATTCTTATGCATAAACATGACTATTAGGCTTAATTGTTCATTATATGCTTAGTTAGTGGCTTAAGGACTTCATTTGCTCAATTGAATTTTAGGGTCCTCACATTAAATCTTCTAAGTCTATTATATATAATGATCATTATTTGCTTAGAAAGGATAATAATGGCAATATGTTTGCTAAATTTGTTAATTCTCCTAAGACTATTCAAAATAATGATAATCATGTACTTAGAAAGATTAAGAATAGCAATGTGTTTGCTATATATGCTAGATCCTCTAAACCTATTATAACAATGTTAATCATGTTCTTAGGAAGGATAAATTTAGCAAAACAATTGCTAGACGTGTTAGTTCACCTAAGAATATTATTGTTAGAGCCAACTAAGAATATTATTGTTAAAGCCATTTGGGTCCTTAAATCTTTTGTGACTAACATTCTTGAACCCAACAAAAATTGGGTACCAAAAAAGTGCTTAAATGTTTAATAGGAACTTGGAGAGGCATTGGAGGTTTGGCTCAATCATGAAGAGGTGAACTTCACCATATGCAAAAATGGAGCCAAGCATGTGGATGATCATCCCACATCATGAACCAATGCCATCACGGTAACAAGTATTTAAATTGAATAATTTAGCTTCTAGCCTTGTGTAGGTTATGTTGCATAATCATGAAAATCAATTTGAATAACTTGTTCTTGATCTTGCTCATGTATCTTAATTGTCTTTATTGTAATCTTGAGCAAGTTGGGAAGTGGCACATTAAGGGGGAGTGCCAAATCATAACCATATATATCACATCTCTATGTGTGTCCATATTTATATAAGTGCTAATATATTTTCAAAATCAAGTTATTTAGCCAAAAGTGAAAAAACTTAGTAACTATTAGTAATCTTGTGAAAAACTAGTTAAAAATGTATACAAATATTTTCAAAAGATTTTCCAAGAGTTTTGGCTTTATAAAAACTAATTTCAAAGAAAATGAGTTTCAAGTCTAAAATCTAGTTACTATGTTTTGGATTTGAACTTATATTTTTCATAGAATAAATTATAAAAAGATTTTGAAAATAGCTCCAAAACAAAAACACAGAGTTGGTCATTCTTAACAATTCTCATATTCAAAAGATTTTTAAAAGACCAACCTATCAAGAGTTATTTGACATTGAAACTCACCCAAAAACTAATATTAACATATATTAGTCATATTCTAGCACTTTGTAAGTTTCACCCTTGACTAGATTCTTGGCTATATCTTGGTTCAAAATGGTATTTTTAAACTCATACGTACTAATTCTAATCAAATATCTTCTCATTTGCTTTATTTGATACTTTTTGGAATGTTGTTGAAAACCATATGCATTCATATCCTTTTATATGAGTCTCTTTGGTCAAAAATCAAAAGTTTTGTTTAAAGGTCCATATTTGTGAAAATCTTTGTAAAAGTTCTCAAATATGTATTTCAAATGTTTTACAATATTTTCGAAATAAAAATCCCTATTTTAGAAATAAAATAGCAAATTTGGCCTCAAATGGGTCTTATATGATCATGATTTTGGATTAAATGACATATTTCTATAAATCAATTTTTTTATTTTTTTGAAAAAGTGGTCAATACAAAACTCGTAGGGTTGGTCATTTCAAGAATTGCTTTAGTTCAAAGTTTTTCCAAACGACCAACCGTTCAAAAGTTATAGTATTTTTGCATGTTTTGGTTTTTGCCAAAATCATTCATTTGACCCTAAAATGACCTATTCTCGCATATTGTGGTTTTTATAATTTGAATTAGATTTATTTATATATATTGGCTTAAAATAGTATTTCTAACTCATACAAATCCATGAAAGTTCAAATCTCCATGACATCCAAGTTTAATTGCATTTTGAGGCTTTGATGGAAATTCAATATCTCTTTTGCCTACAAAGTGCATTTTGCCATATCTTTTGAAAGAATATTACTTTTGAGGAATTTTTTTTGATAAACCTTATAACTACTCCAAATTTTATTTTTTAAAATTTTCATACCATTTGGACTTTATTTTAAAAAATTTTGACTTCTCTTCTTTGAGTAAAAATCATGCCCACAAAGCAAAATTTGAGATATCTTTTGATTGGAGACTCCTTTTTCAAATATTATTTTTGAAAAAGTTTCTAATGAGTCCAAAGTATGTTTTTTCATAATTTAAAATAATTTTAAATTCAATTTAAAAAATTATGGGCTTTTCTCTCTTTAATTAAATGCTGAAAATTCAGACTTTTCATGTTTTTGAGCTGATTTGTGATTTTTGTATCTCCAAATCAGATTATAATTTGAGGATATCATTATAATAAAAATTGATCCTTAATAGTTGGTATATTATACCAAAATTTATCAGATTTTTGAGACCTTATTTGAGTAGTTTTTTAGCCGTATTTTAAATCCTAAATGAAATGTCAACATCTGAAAAATCTGAAATTCTAGATCTTTGAAATCTTTGTGGTCATCATATCTTCAAATTGGCTTCAAGTTGGAAGAACCACTCAAAACAAAATTTGAGCATGTTTAAATGTATTAGCTCCATGATTTATCTAATCCTTTTGAAGTTTGTTTAATCAAGTTTTGTATGCTTGAAAGAGGATCTCCTTTTGGCTATTTTATGATATCAAGTTGATCTTGAATTGACACATAGTGTTTATCTTTGAGAAAATAAGCTTGTTTTAAAATAAATATAAATATTTTTCTCAAGTGGTATCCTCATGCAAAAATGATTTTTACATGTGGTATCAATTGAAAAATAAGAATTATAAGTGGTATCTCTTTAAAACATGATATTACAAGGTTTAAGTTTTCTTCAAGTGGTATTACAAGTGATGCTTTTTTAAAACTTTCATACAAATGATTTCTTAAAAATTTAAAGCTCATTTGGATGTTTTTCTCGTTTAAGCGCTATTAGGCTCTCAAAGACTCCTTTTGTGATTTTGTTTGCAAAGTGAAATGTCTAATAAAATGAGGAGTTTATTTGTATGTGTTTCAAATATATCTTTTCGTGCTTAACTGAAATTGTAACATACTGAAATTTAAAATAAAGTAAGAAATTAAATTTTAAGATTTAATTATATTTATTGATGCATTTTATGATTTTTTTGGATTTTCTTGAAATTTTCTTTAAAAGGAAAATCCTTTTTAATATAGACTTAAGTAATAGACAACAGAAAAGAATAAAATCTTATAATAATAAAATAAATAAAAAATTTATATAGGCTTAGAAAATCTCCAGAAATCTAATTCTGAATTTTAAAAGCCATGTCAATATATCTATCTATCTTTCTTTTATTATATACTAATTGGAGGCTCTCCTAGAAGCCCCACGTTAATCAGAAAATGCTAGAAATTCCCACGTTAATCTAAAAAAATAAAAATTGCTAGAAAATCCCACATTATTCTAAAAAAGGAGAAAATCTTGGTCGTCCAATCTCCTTAATCATTTTTATCCACGGCTTATATCTATTTATCTATTCATAAGAGATATATGGTACATCAAAGAAATACCATATGGAAGAAAAGTTTTAATTTCTTTATCTACTCACCATCTTCAGACGCTTAAAAATAGACACTAGGTTTGTATGGCATCTCTTCGTATTTGACATGCACGTAACCAACTCAAAATTAGAGAGTGTTAAACCAGGACACGTCAATGGCTTCTGCACAACATATTAGATTAGAAATCCTAATCCAACATGCATGTAAATGTCTCCGAGTGAAACTTAATGCATACAAAAATTGCTACAGGTGACAAATGCTTAGTTAATTACGATTCATAACAAAATAGATTTTGGTACATACAAAAAATACAAATTCAGAGTTCAATTTATGTTATAAATTTTAATAATGATGGCTAAGGTTTTTCTCCCAATTAATGTAAGAATTTCTAGATTTTTGTTCTCCTATTAATCAAGGTGGTAATTTATTAGTGTTTGTCCCTCTAGAATTAATAATTAATATGTATATAAAGCTTTACTTTCAGACTAATCCAAAGTTTTAACATCCATGAGTATTAAGTTCATCTATTTTTTTTTTTGCTTTGGATTCCATATTTTGTGCACGCATGCATCCGGCTATGTGCACATGCATGCCTTCTTTTTTTTGGGTTAGTTTCCTGTATAAAAAGACGAGAAGATATTATTGTATGCATTACGGATTAGATCTATTTATAGTATAGTAATTGGAGGTCCTCCTAGAAGCCCCCACATTAATCAGAAAATGTTAGAAATTCCCACGTTAATCTAAAAAAAGAAAAATTGCTAGAAAATTCTACATTATTCTAAAAAAGAGAAAATCTTGGTCGTCTAATCTCCTTAATCATTTTCATCCACTGCTTAGATCTATTTATATATTCATAAGAGATATATGGTAAATCAGAGGACTACCATATGGAAGGGAAGATTTGCTTTCCTTATCTACTTGCCATCTTTAGGCACCTAATAAAAGAGCAATAACCTGGAAATAAAAAGGAAGACAAGAAGATATTTTTGCCTGTGTTACGGATTAGATCTATTTATAGAAATTATTGGCCGTGCAGGCGCACGGGTCGATGACTAGTATCTATACTAATTGGAGGCCCTCTTAGAATCCTCCATGTTAATTCTAGGATATAAAAGGCTAGAAATTCCTACATTAATCAAAGGAAAATAAAAAACCTAGAAATTCTCATATTAATTAGAGAAAAAAGAAAACATCTGGACCGTTAAATTTCCTTGATTGATATAATCTAAGGCAAAGATTAGATATTGTGTATATGGAGTATGTACAGGAAGGTATCTCGTGTATGCTAGAGATGGATAGGCTGTGTGCAAAGATTCCAAAAGATATTGTGTATATGGAGTATGTATAGGAAGGTATCTCGTGTATAACAAAAATTCTGCTGCTTAATATGCATACGTCCATGATATGGACTTGGTGCTAGAGATGGATCAGCTATGCGCAAAGATTCCAAAAGATATTGTGTACTAGATGGGTGGGCGTGACGCACGCCGCGCCCCGCAAAAAAATCCAGATTTTAAAAGAGAGAAAATTTCTAACACAGAAAGAAAATCTTATTCGAGAACACATAATAAAGGGAACCAAATTGTCATAATTTCTAGAAATTGCGAAAGCTCAACTACGATCTTTTTTTTTTGTAGCTGAAGCACGCTCTTAGGACAATCCTCACAAATTTGAAGAATTTACAAACTTAGCCGGGAAATCTTCAGGTTTAATACACAAAGTATCTCTTGATATCAAATTCACGCATACCTCCACCTAGGTCAACAGTTGTTGTTGCAGTAGCATCTATAGCAAGATCCTGAGTGTAGCAAGACAAAATCATTGTGGAACAAATTGTGTCATGAACTCACAATAATAATTCGAATATATATGGTGAGAGTATGGATCTTCCGCCGACGATAGGTTTTTTCGATATAGTATACATGCAAAATCTTGACCCATCCTTCGATTGAATTTGTTAAACATACACAAATATCTGGACTCTAAATAGTGGCAGGTGAAACAACCACATTTCACATGAATAAAGCAGCTCAACACTACTACGCTATTACTGTATATCATCAGCACAAGCCCAAGTGAGAAGACTTCGAAAGAAATGGAATCCCAAGTTCAGTATTAAGTCATACTTTATCACGGTACTAATGATAGAAAACGTTCATTTTGGCGTTATTACTGTATATCATCAGCACAAGCCCAAGTGAGAAGTTTTCTAGACTTTGAAAGAAATGGAGTCCCAAGTTCAGTATTAAATCATACTTTATCACGGTACTAATGACAGATTACATTCATTTTGGCGTTATTACTGTATATCATCAGCACAAGCCCAAGTGAGAAGTTTTCTAGACTTTGAAAGAAATGGAATCCCAAGTTCAATATTAAGTCATACTTTATCACGATACTAATGATAGAAAACGTTCATTTTGACATATCATTAAACAAATGCAGCCTCCTTATGGTAGATAGAAATAACAGTCTGAATTTGCTGTTTTGAAAGAAATGAAATTCCAAGTTCAGTATTAAGTCAAACAAACAAAAAGGCATAATTGGACTAAGAACCACCATTGGACTCTTTGGAAATAAAATTCTTGTTAAACAAATAATTTAGGCTTAGAAGAACATGCGGTGCCGATGGAGCAGCTGGCATCAATGGCAGGACTTGCTCGATATGCACATAACAAAAAGGACATGCTACACAAGTCGAAAATACTATAGCTAGATTCAGAACTTTTGTGACTCTGAAATGGATTAGTCAAAACTTACATTGTGGTCCAGTGCGTTTCCTATTGATAGGTGGAGGAGGGAACGATATATTTTCACAAGGATGGTGCTGCATAATAACAGCAGGTGGCAAACTCCACAAGAGACCCTGAACTTTTGCATCATCGGTGTCAGATTGTTTTTCTGTCTGTGATGCTGTATTTGAACCGTTTCTACTCAAAGAATTTCTCTGGACTATCGGTCTACCCGAAGATGTCTAAACAGGATTCACAAAGCTCCGGACATGATCAGAACATCCAAGCACGATCTCAATAGAAGATGGTGCGTCTCTGTTTAGAATAGGCCGAAAGAAGAATTTTGAAGTTCAGTATTGGAATATACAAACGAAGGTGGAAACACAGGAAGAGCATAAAAAGTATACTCACTGCTAAAGAGTACGTCTTACTTTAATACGACACGTTTCAGAAACAATGTTTAGCAAACAATATGGACACTAAATCGGCATAAAATGGAACATGGTAAATGTTGGGGTCTTGTGAAAAAATCTGGTAACACATGATGCAGTAGTAGCAGGAGAGAGTAACCATGCATCCCAACAAAGTCTGCACCTCAGTTCCAGAGAACTGATTGAAGTATGTCTCATAACCAAAGATCAACCAAAGAATTCAGAAGCCAAAAGTTGGGATCACAACTCAATATTACACTTTAATAAATCGATGCAAATTGCCTATCTCAAACATTACGAAAACACTGACATTGCTCCGTGTGATCCGAACTGCTAAAGAACAATATACTCATCCTTTCGCAGGATGCTAGCCAGGTAAACTCAAACGTGATGCACAAGGAGGAGGAGGAGCATTCGGCGGCAACGGCCAGAGAGCCTGCAGATCCAAGAAAAAAAATCACACCTGAGATCTTCGATCCAGAGCAGAACAACAGCCCCCAAGCAAAGAACACCAAATGGGCGAAATTTTCGGACCAACTGGAACTCACTGACCACACGAATGCACGGAGAAAAAAATGGCAATAACCGGTAAAAATACTTGATCTAGTCGCAATAACAGCTACAGGGATTAGGAATGAAACATGAGGCAAGCTGGGCACTACCTTTACTGACAAGTGCTGAGAAGAGGAAGCAGAAGATCACAGCAACGGCGACAAGGAGGAGGAGTAGCATCCGGCGGCGATGGCCAGTGAGCCTACAGATCCAGGGAAAAAATAACACTTGAGATCTCCGATTTGGAGCAGAACAGCAGCCCCCCCAAAATGAAAACACCAAATGGGCGAAATTTTGGCAAGAGGACGTCCGAGACCTGACAATTTGGTGGGCGAGAATGCTGGACGCCTCTAGAAGTCCACACGGGAGGACGCGCGTCGGCAAGCAGAGGCGAGGCGGCGAAGAGGAGACCCTCCGAGCGGCGAAATCGGAAGCACAGCGAGGAAGAAAGGGCCGACCGACGAGACGGAAGAGGCGAGGCAGAAATCGATGACCAGCAAAGCGGGAAAAAAAATGTGGGGCGACATGCGCGCGAGGGGACTCGAACGCGCGACCGGGCCGTAGGCGAAAGGCCTTACCACTGCGCTGCGCGCTCGTACGCGAACACCGACAGCGCGCAAATACCTGAGGTAGGCACGGCCGCGAGCCACGTGGGTGACGTGGCTCAACGTCGAGTCAGCCGTACGCACGGGCGCTCGTTCTACTGCTTACGCGAGCGACGCGGCGACTCACGGCGCAGCCACGACTGACGAAGCGCGACGTGGATAGCGCGAGCGACGGAGAAATTTCCCAGCTTTATATACGGTAGTATATGGAGTATGTATAGGGAGGTATCTCGTGTATAACAAAACTTTTGCTGCCCAACATGAATACGTCCATGATATGGACTTGGTACATGCTAGAGAATAGAGATGGATTGGCTGTGTGCAAAGATTCCAAAAGGAATAATTAAAGGCGAGAACTAACGTCTGGACGTCCATTCATGAATGTTGCGTTGGACGCTCGGTGTAACATTTTTCTAACGTGTGCAATATTTTTTTCAACGTGTGCAATATTTTTTTTCGCGCACATTTTTACTGTTATCAAAGAAAAATATTTCACGCATAGGAAAAAAATGTTTCACGCGTAGAAAAAAATGTTGCAGAGCGTTCGGAAAAATCAGACGTCCGGCGACTTCTAGTAATTCCGATAATTAAATGGAGGCCAATCGTACGTAGAGAATCATTAAGGTTAAAAGAGAAAAGATATTTAGGATTAAAAGACCAGTTCATGTACACCAAAGCAAGGTGTGAAGCTGCAGTTGAAGGACTAAAACCAAACCTGCCCATGTATAATTGAGTTTGAATTGAACCGATGTAGGAGTCATACGTACTGATGCTGTGTCCTAAACATGGATGAACCGGGATATACTGAGAGGCGCCAAGCTACGGCAGGTGCATTTGTCCTTGGCGAGGTGAAAAAAAAATTAAGAAAAAAAGTGCCAAGAAGTTAGATCTCCAAAATAATCGATTGTCAATAAAATATTGAGAAAGCTGTATTGAGAAAAGATTTAGAGGTGAAATACATTTAGTTAAAACGGGAAAAATTGAGAAATTAGGATATGAATTCAAATAGGCAACAAAATTTTATATGAAATCTGGATTATATACAAATTTAAATTTGGAATATGTGCAGATTGAAACTCATAATATTATTTATATATATATTACAATTACGTGAGGCACCATAGTGCCTATGCACCATGATCCAAAATAGGTATTTACCCTATGTATTTGCATGCGATTTTTTTTAAAATTTTAGGATGTTGAGTTTAACTAGTTTACTAACTAATTTAAACTAGAGTTTCCTTTTCTAATGATAGTTTGATTGTAGGTATGTGCTGATTTTATATATAAATCACCAAAACATGTGATATAAATTCATTCAAATCTTTGCATTTGAGTATATTTTTTCAAATGTATGTGTTTCATTTGAATTGTTACAGATGGGTATATACCCTAAAACTGAAATTTTTAAAAATTATACCCAAATTTGCCTTGAATTTACGCATTTAAAATTATGGTGCCCCATTTCGCCATCCTATGTATGTATGTATGTATGTATGTATGTATGTATGTATGTATGTATGTATGTATGTATGTATGTATGTATGTATGTACCTAAATTAGGATATGTGCAAGTTAAAACTCATAAATTAGGATATGAATTCAAATAAGAATGTAGCTACCTAAATTTATATAAATTTTGAACTAAATTTTAAAAAATTAAAGAATCATATGGTATAACTTGGGAAAATAATTTGAATAGACTATACACTAAATAGTTGAATTTGAGCTAAAGAAATGCAACCTGGCCAAACCAAGTCGGACCTGGTCTACAGGAGCAGTTAGAGATAAAAAAACATTAAATTAGGCACTAGAATTAATTAATTAAAATATATAAGAAAAAATAACTCATCTTAGTCAAGAGGAGATCACACACCATCGAAGGCATAGCTATTGGTCAGCAAGGAGTGGCAAAAAGGTACAAATTACATGTACTATGACGAAAAATAAAAAGAAATCTGAAGAACATTTTTGTTCTTAAGAGGAAATTTCAGCTGTATATTGAATAGAAATATAGTGACTAAATAGATAAAAAGAGTTATTATATATTTTTACTATGAATCTTACAAAAGTCTGTTGAGAGGAAATTTCTGCTGCATATTGAATAGAAATATAGTGACTAAATAGATAAAATGAGCTATTACATATTTTTACTATGAATCTTACGAAGTCAAATGAAAGTAACAAATGTCATCTCATTCTAGCCCGTGCATGTGCACGAGTTGATGACTAGTATAATTAATGTGAGGTAAAAGGAAATTCAATGGACCTTGACTACCAACAGTAATCTTATCAGATTTAAATAAAAACAATCCAACTTTATCTCGATCTAAAAACTTTATATTATCATCTGGATGGATAAACAAATCAACAGTAAAAATATTAAAAAATTTAAAAACAGAAAAGCTAAAAATCCAAAAACATCAATGTTAGAATTTTTATAAATTAAATATAAAAGATCTCAAATTAAAAATTTTACTGAAGTACTGTAGCCAAGTCCTGTGCAGCGTTGCGAGTCTTCTCGTCGAGCTCACCCGGGGCCGTGCTTATCTCCACCCTGACCTTGCCTATAAAACGCGCCCTCGGCTTGCTCTAGAACCGCACCTCATCTCCGCTAACTCTTTTCTCCTGCGACATAGCCAAAACCCCCTCAATTTATTGTCTAACCGCCATAGCCTGAAAGCTTGAAGCTTAGTTAAGCACAAAAATTAGGCAATCCACCGAACCAAATTCAAATTACTTTGGACCTTACCACAAGAAGCCATCAAAGATCAAAAGCCCTAAAAAATATTCAAGAACCTTCATTTGGAATCTCGCCGCCCCCTTCTACCTTTCTTCTCCGAATCCGATGATTGGTGGCAATGTAACGCAATCAATTTCCAATGACTCTAACCAGTAAAACGGAAACTCTCCACCTCATTGATGCTCAAAAAGTACTTACCCGATGAAAATGCGTTGCTCTCCTCCTTCTCCGTTGCTCGTTCATGGCGGCCGCTGCACCATCACGGTGGTGCACCACTTTTCACCATCAATCACAGCAAGTAACGACATCCCTAGGTGCACGGTGAGATGGTAAAGCTATCCATGCTACCGACTCAACTCCTCCGGCCATAGATCGCCGCCGGCGAGCTTGAATCCGCGGACCCCTGTTCTGTCTCACTGAACCGCGGTCCCGGTTGTCAGTCGTTGTGGCCAATTCTTTTATACGTGCGTTTAGACACTGTCAAGTGGCCTCGGTCTGTCAGTGGCTGAGGCTTAGTTTGAACGGGGAAAACGCGCACAACAGAAGATGTTTCCCGATCAGAGAAAATGTATTTTGCTATTTTCTTTTAATTTCTAAAACTGATTTATTTCAAATAGCCTTAACTTCTAAAATATAGATCCAAATTAAGTGAAAAACTTTATAAATTCGTCTAAAATCAATTGCTTTCATAATATGTAAAAATATTTTGAAAATAAGCATTGTGAAAATTTTAAATTCAAATTCAAAGAATGGGTTTAAAATATGTTTCATACAAAATTTTCATAAACAAACTCTAAATTGAATGAAACCAATTTTATTGAAATCCTTATTCTGCCAGCAACATAAATATGTAAAAATATTTGAATTTCAACTTGGTTTGTATCATTTTCTAACAAAGGTTGACTTCAATGTACCAAATATTCAAAAGTGTATAATTTGTGCAAAAGAAATCTAAAATGAATGGAATTGATTTCAATATATAAAGATGACAGTAGGACTCTTGCATATGCATAAATATTTAAGGATTGATCATGGCTTGAATCTGTTGCATAAATAGATCATAACCCAAGTGTAAAAGATGCGTGTGTGTACACAGAAATCCTATTCTATACGTGCGTGTAGAATACGACATTCTACGCGTAGGTCAGTTTTGTAGTCCGACTGAGCCGGGCATTGCACTAATTAGCGCTATGGAATTCGTGACCGAGCCTTGGAATATTAATCGTCCAGAATTAATGCATGCATGTGTGTGACCAAGAGATGCAAAGACGTATACATGAATCTGATTTCTATTTGTTTTAGCCATACTTTTTTATTCGCTTGTCCGATTCATGAACAAATTTCAACATTAGATTACTGATGACGAGAATAACAACATGATATAAGTCTCGCTAATAAAAGTCGCATAAATCAAATTTTACTGCCAAATGTACATCAATTTACTACTGTATGATAGTAAAATCTATGTATACCAATAGTAACATCTATATATACGGATAGTAAAATCTGTTTTATGTACCGAGACTTATATCAATGTGTTGCTCTTGTCGTCAGTAAGCTACTGGTGAAATTTTTTTGTGAATCGGAGCTGTCAGTAAAATGTTATGGCTAAATCAAAGAAAAAATATACATGTACAAACTAGAATGATGTTTATTAGTCGCCGCATGTATGCAAATGTCTTCTGTAACGTGTTTTTAGTCTGTACATGAATCTGTTTTCTTTAATTTGGTTATAACTTTTTATTAGTAGCTCTGATGCACGAACGATTTTCACTGATAGCTTACTTATGTCGAGAGCAACATAATGATATAAGTCTCGCTAATAAACGCTGCACAAATGAGTTTTTATTGCTATCTTACCGAATGTATCGTAACATTTTTACTACCGAACATGCTGCTAGACCTCTTGTATAGTAGTAAAATCTATGTATACCGATAGTAACATCTATGTATACGAATAGTAAAATATGTTTTATGCGCCGAGAATTATTTCAATGTGTTGCTCACGTTGTCAGTAAAATTTTATTGGTAAATCAAAGAAAAAACATGTACATGTACAAACTAGAATGACGTTTATTAGTCGTCGCATGTATGCAAATGTCTTCTGTAACGTGTTTCTAGTCTGCATATGAATCTGTATTATTTGATTTGGCTATAACTTTTTATTGACAGCTCTGATGCACGAACCGTTTTCACCAGTAGCTTACTAACGACGAGAGTAACATAATGATATAAGTCTCGCTAATAAACGCTGCACGAATGAGTTTTTACTGTCATTTTACCGAATGCATCGTAATATTTTACTAGCGCACAGGCTGCTGGACCTCTGGTATAGTAGTAAAAACTATGTATACCGATAGTAACATCTATGTATACGGATAGTAAAATTTGTTTTATGCGCCGAGACTTATATCAATATGTTGCTTTCGTCATCAGTAAGCTATTGATGAAAACGGTTTGTGAATTGGAGCTGTCAGTAAAATGTTATGGCTAAATCAAAGAAAAAACATATACATGTACAAACTACGAATGTCATTTATTAGTCGGCGCATACATGCGTTCACAGTAAATGTTTGCATTCACATTAGCTAGTTCAGCGACACGGGATTATGGCAAAGCTACGCGCAAGCGTAGATTAGCGCTACCATATATATATATACATATATGTATACATATGTATACATATATATGTGTATATATATATGTGTGTATATATATACATTTAATTCGGAATGAGGGCATGGAACCAACTTATTAATATCCCTAGATAATATGTATGTATGTATGTATGTATGAAAAAGTAAAGACATGATTCATGAAGAGCTAATTGCTGGAAACCCTAAAAATTAACCATCCCGAACATAAAAATAATTCTAATATAATATGCTTTGCATCTGAATCCTGTTAAGAACACAATACCTTGTGCTAATGCTGTATTAATCTCATTGCTAATTCAAATAATTTTAGCATCTAGAATTCGAAACTATACATATGAAAATACATAATTTTAGCCTCTTGAATTCATAAAGAAAGGAAAAATAATCTATAAATGTAACAGCCCAAAATTCAATAAAATAAGAAATACAATATCAAAAATATTCATGTGATTTATTATTATGTTTTCTGATTTTTTTTCTTCTGAATTAAAGAAATTCTTTTTGGCCTTTTCCTATTAAAAGAAATCCAAATGAGCTATATAATAAAATGGTAAAAAGATAAAAAGGTAAAAATCTAAAAACAGAAAAATATGTAAAAATCATAGATATTCCCAGATCCATCCAGGATCTTGTTTTTTCCACTTGCACAGATCTGGATCAATAAAATAAATTAAAAGACAAAAGTAATCATGAGGAGATAAATAAAAATCTGAACCCATAAGATTTCTTCAGAATCTATCTTACCTTAAATAGGGTTAAAATTTTAAAAATGCCAACATATTAACCTTACCCATCCCTGGTAAAAATATCAAGAATTTATCTCTATATTTGGTAATTTTAGAAATTAAAAAACAGACTATTAGAAAAGCTGGAAATTACAATGTCAGAATTATTAGAAATAAAATATAAAATCTGAAAAATTTACCCAAGGTGAATAATACTGCAAAAAATACTCTCAAAAAGTTTCATAAAATAGTAAACTGATTTTAACCCTCAATTAAATAAAAATCAGAATCAGCCAAAATCCATAACAGTGCTTTGTCAGATTTTCAATAATATTTTTACTCATCACTTTTGTATGAAAATTTCACCAGACCCTAGTACCTTCCTTTCCAACCTCTGTAAAATCTTGAAATTATCTGTTAGCTTGAACTCCGGATTTACCTCAACCTATCCAGAGTTTTCTCGCGATTTACCCTAGAGTCTCGCTGACTTGTGGGCCCGCGCGGACAGCTATACTATGCCGACCAGCTCTTCTCTCTCCCTGACAGCCTTGCCCCACCTGTCAGTCGTCTCTTCTCCGTTTCTCTTCCGTTTTCTCGCTGGCCACCGAGCAAAGGCCGCCTCTCTGGGATGTCGTTTTCCCGCCGCAACTCGTCGCCCGAGGTTGCCGCCCACCTTACCTGGACACGCCGCAGCTGCCTCAGACTGTTCCCTCTCTCTCTCATGTGCGAAGGAACGGCCGAGAGGGCTCGTGCGCCGCCATACCTCGCCGTGTCCAGATCCTGTGCAAGCACCGCCTTGTTTGCCTATTTAAGCATCGCAAAGCCATCGCTAGCACTTGTGCACTCACCTGGAACCTGCAAAACCAAACCAAACCGTTGCAATACCGCCAACGCCCACCCTTCTTCCCCAACTCCGGCGAACACCCGAAAAAGGGGAAAACGCTCAAACTCGCTCTTCTCTGCACCATTCCTCAAACCGCTTCGCCTGAAGCATCCTCACCACCCCAGGAACCTATTCCCAACCTCAATTCGGACTCTTCTTTCCCGGAGACTCACCGCAACAAGCTCTTTCCGCCGCCGCCGCACGGTGAGAACACCCTCCCGATGCCCACTTCTTTGAATTGAAGCTAAAAACAGAATCCCTGTGTCACACTGATACTCTCTGTGGTGATCTTCAAACCCAGAAGACTGTAGTTTCGCCGTTCCACCGCCGGCCATGTCCGCCGCCGCCCCCCTCACGGTGGCAGACCGATTCCGGCCACCCCTAGCCGAAGTGACACCGCCCCTAGGTTCGCGCAAGCACACTAAGTGTGGAAGTGGAACCCATTCCACTTCTCCGGCCACCCCTCGTCGCCGGCGAGCTTCGCAATCTTCTTCCTTGCTTCGGGTGATCGACGAGTGGGCCTCCTTTGTCATTCAGATGCGTAGACTAAGCATCTGCCATGTGGGCCCCGACAGTCATCCTCACAAGCCGCTTAGACAGTGCGCGCCCGCATGTTAGTCTCCCGCGTGCAAGAGTCTCACTGCCATTGGGCCCGGCCTGTCAGTGCCTCGGTTCAGCGCAGTGCAAAAAGGGAAAGCGGATTTTCACCGTGAAAGCGAACTTTCTGTTTTTAGCAAATTTTCTAATTTTCAGAATTATCAAAACCGAACACATTCAAACTTGAATATCTTTTGTACTAACTGTCCAAATTTTATGAAATAAATTTCTAAATTCATCTAAAATCCTGTAGATTCAGAATATGCAAAAATATTATAGAATGAACTCTTTTTGAATTTCATATTCAAATTTAGAGAAAGAATTTGAAATATGCCAAATATAGAATTGTTACAATTCAGTTCCAAATTAAATGAAACAAATTTTGTTAGACTCCATGCTCTATTATGAACCTGATTATGCAAAAATATTTAGGGTGTACCATGGAAAATAATTAAAACAATGCCAGTGGTGAATAAGTAAGTTAAAATTAATATGAACAAATTAATCCTTTAAAGTGTGGAATAGAAATAAAGTAATCCATGTAACCATTCCTGATTTATGGAATTGTTTTATTTGAATTTTTCCATCTAATTCCTTTTTGGCTCTATTGAAATTTATTTGTGATGTTATTATACGACATGTAGAACCCGACAAATCCGGAGTAGTCGATGACGAACAAGAATTCGACTACGCAAATAATCAACAAGGCAAGCACCCCCTTTGATCATATTGATCCCAGTTTTATAAATATTTTCATTAAATGTTTTATTGCATACGTTATTTTTATTAAAGTCTGCTATTTCGTGGGTAATTGTAGTTGTACCTGTAGTTTTATGGAACTTCCTTGATAAGTATGGAATTGTGAACCTTGATAACCCTAGAATAACTTAGACAATAATTGATGTCAATTTTGGGTTAATCACACTTAGTGTTATGCTTAGCCATGCTTAAAGCAACATAAAACCTTGACATGATTAAAAATGTTGGATATGACATTCAATGGGCATGACATTTCTTATGATTGGTATTTTGATCAAAAATGAAAATAAAACTATGGTTTTGATGCGGGCAATTATTGGTAATAGCCGAGTGTACATGGGACTTGTACGTAGTGTAGGGGGAGACTATTGCCCGTATCGAATTAAGGACCGAACTACGTATTCGTTAAACCCAAGAATTACCGTACAACCACAAGTGTTGGTATGGGACAGTCTTAACCTATTAAGTTGCTTAAAACTAGCTTTGCACATTGGTAGGCTGGGGTAGTATGAGCTTCTTCAATGACTGGTTGCTCGGAGGGGCGCCCACACTGAGGTGTTGGGAGTCACGTTTGCTGATACAACGGTGAATGCCATACTATAGATAAACTTAATCATTATTGTGCAGTGACTGTGCAAATATTTACACCATAGTACGGGTTTGATGTCACCGGGCTGGTGCAAAGTTAGGGTTAAACAATTTAGCGGTTATGTTATGATCTCCTTGCCGACACATCAAAGGAAGTGTGTTACTGGCCTGGCAAAAGGGGTTGATCATTACTTGTGGGTAAAGCTGTACAACTCTGCAGAGTGTGAAACTTTTCGAAAAGCCATTCCCGCGGTTATGGGAATCTTGGTGCACCAGCACTAGTTAGCTGTTTTTATTTTCATAAAACTGGATTCTACCAGGTGGTGGTAGAAGTTGGCTCTTGAAAATGGTCATGAAACTCAGGTACTTGAAATTTGTTTATGCTTATATCTTATTACCTTCAGTATTAAATTGCTTTTACTTAAATTCTGTTTTGCAAATTACTATTCTGTATTTACATTTCAAATTAGCTTTATGCAAAGCAACTATGAGCCTTTCCTTGAATTGGCCTGCATGTATATTAGGTTTTGCAAAAGTCTTGCGAGTACGTAAGTACTCAACTTGCCTATGTTGATATTTTTAGGTGAAGAAACAGATTTCCCTGATGATACATTTTATGACGCAGGAATCGGGGATATGAACGATGAATTTTACTAGGATCTTCCTTGTTAGTTGCCTGTGGGAATTTTGGGATGAAGGCATACTACAAGAAAAATGCCTCCACTGATATGTTTTTACTTTTGGTATTGTAAGGATATTATGTACTTGTTTCCGCTGTAATATTAAAGTTTGTGTATGACTGTGATATCAATTTGTATTTGTGCGTACTAGCCACTGATCATGGGACTAGTACTGTATGCACATGGTATCCATTTTTGGTATTAATTATCAAAAATGGGGGCCTTACAATAAAACAAGAAGTTGTAACATCACTTAGCCTAAAAGCTGCAAAAAATCAAATAAGAATAAAGAAAAGACTAAGAAGCGAGTACAAGAAATCATGAGAACCTAACCCTGAGCCACACCTGTGTTCTACATCAAGTCTTTATTTGATTTTTCATCTTATTTCTTTTTTCCCTTATTAAAGTTTGTTATGTTATCATCGAACGACGTGTAGAACCCGACGTCCTAGATACAATCATTGACGACCCCGAGTTCGACTTCGACGACAATCAGCAAGACAAGCACCCCCTTTAATCATGTTGATCCCAGCATTTCGAAATTGGTTTGTTAATATTCTTTATGCATGCATATATTTTCAATAAATCCACTATATTGTGGTAATGGTAGATATAACCTTCATTGATGGAACTTCCTTCATAAATATTAACATGACATCCTTTGTAGCCATAAGTCAGGTCAGACATTTTAATAATGTCAAATGGGTATACTCGATTATATTTGCACATGCTTAGATATGCTTAGATTGGGATAATGAATGGTTGATTATGCTATTCGTTATGAATAATGATTTTGGATATGATGGAAATGTTGGACATATTGGGAATTGTGATAATGGTATTCTGATAAAAATAAATATAAAACTATGGTTTGACGCGGGCGATTATTGGCAATAGCCAAGTGTGCAAGGGACTTGCACGTAGTGTAGGGGGAGATTATCGTCCGGGTCAGATTAAGGACCAAACGAAGTGTTCATTAAACCCAAGAATTACCATATAACCACAAGGCCGGTATGGGACGGCCTTAACCTATTAAGTTATTTAGAGCTAGCTTTGCACATTGGTAGGATCTGGTAGTACGGGTTGTTTCATTATGGATTGCTCGAAGGGACATCCACACCGAGGTGATAATGGAATAAATGTTTACCAATACAATGGTTTACGTCATACTATGGAGAGAAACATCATGACTTTGTTCTGAGTTTCTGCTGCCATTATTTCTTTTAACGAGTACTAAAGAGAGTTTCAGTCTTTAGTCATTCAAGACTCAGGAGTACAGGCAAGAAATTTTCAGAGTAGCTTCAGTCCCAGATTATAAAAACTGTAATAAACGAGTAGTACAGGAGGGTAGCTTAACGAAAGATTGGATAACATGAGGGCTCTGTGGACCAATTAGTTCGTGATAACATGATATTGGATACATTTGCGGATCTGTAATTAAATTGTAACCTTTTTTCTCCTTTTCTTTGCAAGCAAGCTAGTAGAAGCTAGAATTCTCGTTAGCTACACATAAGTTTGCTTTTTTGTACGTGAACCGTAGAATTCAATTTAACAATCTAGTATCCTTTTCCTTTTTGATTCCGGGATGCTCTTTTAATTGGTCATATATTTAGTAGCAGAATGTTGTTTCATAGATATCAATAGATGCTTTTTTTTTACCATTCACCTTACATGAACAAAACTTGATTTAGAATCCTCTTCTTTAAACAACTTGAAGTGAATCAGACCTAACCCCTTTATCTGCTTCTGAAGCAGTGTAGTTTTCTTCTTCTATGTGAGCAAGATAGAACCACTTTTATTGTAACGTTTTTGACAAAGTGTTTTTTCCTCTCAAAGAAGATGCTTGGCTCTGTCTTTTGTGCCGGATTACACATCGGACAGATTTCTTTCAGTACACTACAGATCAGACATATATGTTCCACTAGCAAGAACCGATGCAAAAGGGGCCTAAGCAAGTGCCTAATGTTTAGCTAGCTGTGGTGCAATGCAAACCGTCCACTAGGATCTATTCTTGACTCCTGGACATATATTGCTTTGCAACATCAACTTGATATGAATATTGGCCTTGATCTCTACTATCTCTGACATTACTACATTTTACTACTCTGTAGATGTCCCCATACATGAGCTTTGATGTACTGACATTTTACTACTCTCAAGATGTCTTCATGCATGAGATTAGTTACATACGGATATTACTTGTATAATAATTCTCTTATTAGATTTTGTTAATACAATTCTATCGTCTACAAACCTTTATTCTAGACAGCTTTCTAGTAGATCATCATCAATTCTGCAATTAAAAGAGAGTTTAGAGAAAGAAGTACGGGAGGTACTTATTTTTTCTTCAGAAACAAATTAGGATTGACATCATCCTATCAACATAATATACTTGTGTAATATCTGTGACCTGGTGGTTCAATGCTTATATTATATTATGTTCAATGAAGGCTTGTAGTTCAATCCTCTAGATTGGCTTTTGGCTTATAGTTATACGAAGACTATAGGCTTTTTTAAGCCAGGCTGAAAAGCCTTCTGTTTGTTTTGATTTTGATTTTTTTGCTTTTAAATCAATGAAAAAGCCCAAACTAACAAGGGCTAAGTAGGATAGAAACTTAGTAATTTAGTATCCATCCACGTAGTACGATCACATATCATCTAATTCAGACCCACTTTATGGGTGATCCCCACGTTACAGGGTTACACATGCACCGCAAGCAAAGGCTTAATATTGCCACTTGGAACAGGAAATAGGTTCGTGGAATGAATCAACGAAGACTATAAATCTCAATTGAAACAATTTGTATATATATTTTTTTTTTTGTAAAACTTTCACATGTATTCCTTAGGAAAGGTATTACAATTCTCCACAAAAAATTTGGTTCTAAATCCGGTCTTAAAATCATGAAAACAGGTCCAATTTACGATCATCTTGGTAAAAAAAACCCCGAAATCTCGCCGATATTCACTGAAATCACTATCTCAATTTGAATTTTTAATTTTTTTTATCTCACCAAGATTTGTAATCTCGGTCCCGACCAAAAACCGAAATTTGTAACATGGTATGCACCATCTATTAAATTTGGTCCCTTTTCACTCTTGGTTCATTTCATCTTGTGAAAGGTTCGTGCAGCCAAACCTGATTACCGGTAACATATATAAATCGTGAAAATGATAATCGGTAATTCAATATGAAGGATCCAGACCTATAATGAAAGTCACGAGGGGCAGCATGGATTTTAGGTACTTGTCATTGAAAGAACCAACAGCCAACTAAAAGTCTAGAGGTGCTTGATTTAGGTAGAGGACTAGTCACTTCAGGCTAAAGAACCAATTCTGATCAGTACATAACAACCAGAGTGTGACAGACAGAGCAATAAACTGGAATTTTATTCTACAACACTACAAGGAATCATAATACTAGTGACTAAATATAGTGATGAAAGCCTGTTTTGTCACTATTTACCAGATCTACAGTGAGCAAAAGAAATTTCCTCACTGCTTCATCGATTATTAGTGATCAAATAGTGAATTGCCACAGGATATTATATTAGTGACAATTCTATTGTGACAAGTTATCATATTGTCACTATTTCATTAAAAATAGTGATAAAATGTTATGGTGTCACAAGTCACTTTAGTAGTGACAACTTTATAGTGATGAATCACAATGTTATCACTACTTCATTAACAAATAGTGACAAAATGTTATATCGTCACAAAACACCTCTACTAGTGACGAACTGTTTACTTTGCAAGACCTTCATTTATAATTAGTAAAAAACTACTAGGTCAACACAAGGAAACTTAGTAGTGAGGATTTTACTGTAACGAACTGCAAAGTTGTCACATTTTCATATATAATTAGTGGCAAACCATTGTGATGCCACAAAAAACCTTGGTAGCGACGACTTTATAGTGAGAAAAGTGACACGTTGTCACTGTTTTATTCATAATTAGTTATAAAATATTATGTTGTTGCAAGATATATCAGTGGTCACAATTTCACATTGTCAGATAATATTATATCGCCGCAATATATCCTAGTAGCGATGATATACCACCTGCCACTCTATTATTTTTAAGAGAAATTTCATAGTTTTTTAAGAGAAAACATTAGCTCCAAGCCATTAAATCCAATTCACTGACGTGTACATACATGCTATGCACTTTCCCCTTCCAGCTCCTGCATTGTGACCACTAACCGGAACCTGGCCTTGGCACTGCTCTCACTCTCTCTCTCTCATCCTTCTTAACAGCCACTGCCACCATCTCTTGTGTGCACTGCATCCACTATCCCCGCGTGCGTTACCAACATGTACAACCCGGAGCACCACCAGTCATTCATGGCGCCACAGATATCCTTCTCCAGCGACTTCGCACTCGAGCAGCCACCGCCGACCGTCGTAATGCCCATGTCGGCCCGCGCGCCGGGGGACACGGACTTTGAGTTCTCCGTCGGTAGCCACCCGATGATGGCCACCGACCATCTCTTCTCTAAGGGCCACCTCATGCCACTTCGAGAGGCCCAAGTAGGGCTGGCAAAAAAGCTAGTTAGAGCTCAAATCAAAATTTCTTCAATTACAGTGGGTGATAGGTTCAAAATTAAAATAAGGCAATTTTGAGCGAAAAAAAGTTAATAAGCCTCGACTCGATAGTAGCTCGTTAGCTCAAATTTGAAGTAACCACTTAAATGGTATATAAAATTATTTTGCATCAAACTATGTCAATTTTAAAAAAATTCAATAATAACTCGTTAAGCTGGATAGCCAGCCCTAAGCCCTAGGCCCAAGGCGCCGCCCCCGATGTTGCGCGGGGACGGCAGCCACAGGCAAGTGCCTCACGCTCCCAACATCCAGTGGAAGGAGCTGCTTGGCCTCAAGAAGACGCCCAAGAAGCCCACAGCCGACGCTGGCGTCGTCACGTCGACGGCTGACGCCCATATGGTAAGGTAAGGTTACAGCTCTTGGATCTTTAGTACTACACGAGTACACCCTGCTATGCATTGTCCCATTAGCTTGTTGTATTGCCATTTTTCGATTCTTGAAGCCCCTGCAAGACCACCCCTGACCATGCCTTCCCACTTCATCCTCCACCACAACCTTGCCGCCAATCTCATCCTCCACTGCGCCAACCCCGACACTGTTTGATCTCCCGGATCCCCACCATCGTCGTTGTAGGGAGTGGCTAGTCACATCCAAAGCGCTACCGCAATCATCTCCCACTAATTGCAAACGAACAAGAGGTAGTAGAGGATGTCGTTCTTTGTTTCTGGCTGTCTTCAGTAAGGTTGCCCACCAAGTGTTTGAGGTAATGCTTAATCCATCATGGCACTTCATCCCCCTCAATTCAATCTATTTTTTATTCGATGATCTTGCTGCAGTGTGTTGTAGTATGTAAAACGTTTGCTTAGTTCAATACTTTGATTATCTGATCTCGCAATGGTAGCTTGTGTATGACCCATGCTGTATTCAGTTTGTTATGTACTAAAATTTAGCTTCAGAGGCAATGAACTGACATCAGCTACTAGTTAGGCGATTAACCATGTTTCAGTTAGTTCAATATTCCTTGTGTCCCAGATAGTATTTCCTAAAATTATTGGATTCTTTGATTATCATCATCTCTGTGCATCTTTAAATCTATGTGCTCATGGGATCCTTGCAAGGGACCAAAGTTAAAACTATCATTTCTACTATGTTGTTGTTTTTATCTATGCAGAATTTATCCAGAATACCTTATAGCTTTTTCTTCATCACTGATATCCTTGTTTTAACTTTGCTTGCTTCATTTGTTTCAGTTGGGTTCAAGAGCATAACAGTGCTCAAAGATGCTCTAATGGAACTAACCACAATTATACCTACTGGCAACACATTTGTGAAATCAAATGGCTTATCAATGACCGGTAATATGTACTATCTGTTTACTTAAGTGCTCATAATTAGCTAGCATTGCAAGCTACATTTTGATTCAATTTATCCATCTTCAAACACCACATATATACGAGTACAAAACCCACTGAGGATAACAACAAACTAACTACTAATCAAGTACCGACAAGGAATAATCCATGCAAGTTTCCTGTAAAGGGTAATTTTGTCCAAATTCCAACCTAAAATTTATATATTCTATGGATAAATGTTCCTTTGAGTTGTAGCATTTCAGTTATATTTTCAAGTATACATGTAAGTTGAAAACTAAATGTAGAATGTTTTAAATGGCTTCCCTATTTCTCTGATTTGAAACCTTAGAAGCTATTAGGCTATATTGAAATTTGGACAAATATTACTATCTTTGTTAGTCTACAAGTTCACAAGTTGGACTCATCCAATTGGTATCCAAGAGTCATCTTATGCATTTTACCTTCACAATTAGTTTAGTTATAGTTCAAATTTTAATCACTAGGTTCAGTTGTCAGATTCACAAGATAAATGTTATGAGTCATGTTCCTATGTTTATGGTGAGTCCAATGTTCCTATATATAAACAATACTTCAATGTTTCATTATTCTCCCATTTTGCCCAATTCAATATATTCAATATTTTTATTCTATATTGAGTGATTTTGAAATGAAATTGGATGTGCAATTGTTGTAATTCGTGAGGATGGCATTATCATAAAAAATAATGACAATAATCTCATCACTATAGAATTGATAAATTATGACAAAATTCTTGTCACAATTATTTTTTGTGGCACATATTTTGTCACAAGTATCACAATTTAGCCAATAGAACAATGGCTAATAGTGGCAAAAAATTCTTCCACACATACTTTTGCTCATGCATCTCTTATTTTGTGGGGGGGGGGGGGGGGGTTATCACAAAAAAATGTCTGCACTGCCACAGATATTTTTGAGATTTGTGAGAAATGTTGCCACATCTTAATCTTAGTTTGCCACAAATAGATGTGCATTTGTGATAATAGTGCCACCACTGTTACAAAATATAAGTGTGATTATTTAATTGACACAAATGTAAATGAAATAATGAGGAATAACATCACCATAAGAAGCGACAATAGCTAGTGGTTGACATGAACTAATTTGTGACTACATAATTTGTCACTTTTACAAAATGTAATTGTGATGATTTAATGGTAAAAAATGTTCATAAAATGTGGGGAATTCCTCCATCACTACAAAAATTATAAGTGACGAAACCGTCGTCACTATTTGAAGTCTATCTGTGGCGAGTTATGTTATCTCTAATGTACCAGTTATTAGTGGTAATTTTTTACCATCACTATTGAACATGGTTATTTGTGGGGATCAAAAAATCATCACTATGTTAGTTGTGACTTGAGTATTAGTAACGACCAGTGACAAACGAGAAAATCGCCACTGGTACCATTTGTGACGAAAAATAGATCTTTTGTGATAAAAATTTTCACTACAAAAACTGATTTTTCTTGTGGTGCAAGAAGGGTTAGGGTCATGGACAATCCAAGTACTTAATTCCTTTTTCGGAAGAATCGAAGCAGACAATTCTTGAAACTCTGAACCAGCTTCCAAAGGTCTAAATGGTTGTATTCCCTAGAAGATTGCAGATTATTTACAGTTTATATTATGAGAGATGCTTCTATACTTTTCTTTTGTACAGTTGCATAAGTAGTATTAAAGCATGAATGAATGGTAAATGATGATTACTTATCATTTCGTTTGCTTTAAGATTTGTGCAACTTGTATTGAGAGGGAAAGCATTAAAACACTGCTCTTACACTATTTATCTACAATCAATGTGAACTCCTTGTAGCAGTCGCTGCAAGATGCAATGCAAGAGAAAAATACCTATTAGCGTTTTTTAGAGGAAAAGACTGAAAGAAAAGGAAAACAACACATATCCGGCAGCCCAGCAACACCAAGCCGAAAGGCACAGAGAAGAAGTCATAGTGAAGAACTGAAGAAGAGTTCAGCCCCACTAAAAACGTGGGGGAAAAGGTTACATCGCACCCAGGCATTTTTGCACTCCGCCCAGAACTGCTGAGGCATTGACTGACTTGACTGCTTACTTGTAGTGGTTTGAAGTTCAACGTCTGTTCTCCACTCCCCCACTCCAGCCAGCCAGATCGGAATCGGCGCTACATTCAAACATGGCTGACAATCCGCGTTCCATTGCACTGACCGGCCGCCCACGAACGCCCCGCGTCATTCGTTGTCTATATCGAACCATGCGGTTCCACACGCAGCATTTGCATGACTGCAACATCCATTCTCGTGTATCCTCGTATCATGGTAGGTACAGTTCGATCACCCTCCACCGTTCTGCATGCACAAGCTAGCTAGGTCCATTTCACGTCGTCGCTCGGAGCCCTATAAAGTGCCGAGCATGCTAGCTGCAAGATGCAACGCGAAGAAGTAAACAGGCACACCAACATACGAAAACGAAGCGCAAAGGCATATCTGCTTTAACACACGCACACGTGCGTACATTTGCTCACGCGTACGTTTACATCCGAAAAACATGGCCTCCCTCGCCTTCACCGTCAAGCGCTCCGCCCCGGTGCTCGTCGAACCGTCCGAGGCGACGCCGCACGAGTTCAAGCCGCTCTCGGACATTGACGATCAGGACGGCCTCCGGTTCTACCGGTCGGGCCTCCAATTCTTCCGGGGCAACGCTGCCATGGCCGGCGTAGACCCCGCTGCGGTCATCAAGAAAGGCCTTGCCGACGCGCTGGTGCACTACTACCCCGTCGCTGGCCGGATCCGCGAGGTCATGCCAGACAAGAAGCTCGTGGTCGAGTGTACCGGCGAGGGCGTGGTGTTTGTCGAGGCTGATGCGGACGTCTCTCTCGGGGACTTCGGTGACGTGCTGTGCCCGCCTACCCCGTGCTACCAGGAGCTTCTCTGTGAGCCCGACGGCCACAGCGCCGTCGTTGTCGGCCGGCCGCTGCTCTTCGTTCAGGTGAATACATCGTACACAAATGCTTTTCTATATGTCATGCACGTACATAACTATGTGTATACTAATAAGTCGCGCGTGCGCGTGCGCAACACTAACGTCGCAACATGTATTATTAGGTTACACGACTCAGGTGCGAGGGGTTTGTGTTCGGCATACAGATCTGCCACAACATAGCGGACGCGGCCGGAGTCGTGCAACTTCTCCGAACGATCGGCGAGATGTCGCGGGGCAGGCCTGCACCAACCGTGCCGCCGGTGTGGGCGAGGGAGCTGCTCATGGCGCGATCACCACCGGAAGTCACTCACCGGCACCCAGAGTACGACGAGACGGCGGCCGGTGGGAACCACGATGTGCTTGGCCGTGAGCCGCTCGTGCAACGGGCCTTCTTCTTCGGACCAAAGGAGATGTCGGCCCTGCGCGAATCATTCGCCCCAGCCGGCGCCACGCGAGCCTCCCGCTTCGACATGCTCGCGGCTTTCCTCTGGCAATGCCGGGCTGCCGCGCTCGGGTACGACACCGACGACGAGGTGCGCGTTATGTTCGTGGTGAACGCTCGCGGGCGAAGCCCGCCGCTGCCTTTGGGGTTCTACGGCAACGCGTTCACCTTCGCTGTGGCATCCTGCACGGCCGGTCACCTACGGGAGAGCCCGCTAGGAGACGTGCTTAAGATGATCACAGAGGCGAAGGCCAAGGTGACGTCGGACGGCTACATGCAGTCGGTGGCCAGCCTGATGGTGGAACGCGAGCGTCCGCGGTTCGGGCGCGCGGCGCGGACGTACCTCGTGTCCGATGTGACGCGAGCCGGGTTTGAGAGCGTGGACTTCGGGTGGGGGGAGCAGGTGTACGGCGGGCCGGCGGCGGTGACCCTGGCGACGTTTCACTTGAAGGTGAAGAATGAGAAAGGGGAGGTGGGGATCGTTGTGCCGATGTGCTTGCCGCCGGCGGCCATGGAAATGCTCGAGTTGGAGGTGCAGATGAGGCTGAATGGCGACGTACCTGCATGTTACCCTAGAGTCGATCGAGGAAAAGAGTAAAATCTAGAATTGAGTCAGTCTTGTAAACTGCTCTCTCCGGTCATAAAATTAAGTCACTTTTAAAATCAATATAACATCTAAAATACAACTTTAATCAGTTATTTTTATTGTAATATACAAATAACATCTAGAAAAACTATGTGTACCATTTTTATGTGTCCAATCTAAATATCCAAAATGATATTAATAGCCAAAAATTTATAATGTGCACATTCCCAAAATGACTTGTTTTTGTGAATGGGAGGAGTACTAACTATTGAGTTGCATGCACCAACCAGTTTACCCAAAAGCTGCCACTTTGAATACTAAATTTTATAATCATATATTTGAAAAATGTTATAAAAGTTTAATGTTATGAAAGAATTTTATAACAAATTTGCTCGTACTATTTCCATATATCCAAACAATATAATTTAGATAATATAAGACAACTTCCTGTTTTGATTGAATGAATACATACTCAATTATGTGTTTTTAGTACATCAGACTTTCGTATCTAAAGTACAACATTGAGATTTGTTGACCATTAGTTAAACCATGAAAATAATTTGTTAGTTCATGGTTGGAGTAACTAATAATTTCAACGGTTTTGCAATTAATCATCTTGCGCCTGATAATTTTCAAAAATACGTTGAATTTTTTTACCCTTCAGATATGCACGAATTAAGATGCATGCATATATAGCATGCACTGTCTGCTTTAGATCATGTTGATTTCACGTGTGGAAATTTTGATTTATCCCTAACAAAACAATCAGACGACTAATGTATGGCCACCTCCTAATTACACCCACCATCCAAGTTTATAAGTCTTATTTTTTGAATTGTCTTGTCCATAAATATAAGGCGTATTTCAAATTCCAACGCAAAATTAGTGGGAATATACATCTTTACCTTATATTCTCTGCATCCATACATGTATTCAGTGGTGGACCTAGGACATAAATTTAGGGGGTCATAAACCGGCATCCAAGTTTCAATCTTCTGGTCAGCTTCCATGACGACGGCGTGGTGGCGCCCCACGGTGGGAAGGGGGTGCTAGGGAGTACCCATGGTCAGGGTTAACTATTTCGTTTTCGAACTAAATTTCGAGAATTGCTCGGCATCGGTTTTTCGCGAAAACCGATCGAAATTCGGTAAAAACCGATCGGTTTGCGAAAGTCAAACAGGTGGTCAAATCGATTCAAAAAAATGAAAACCGGTCGAAAAGCTCGAAAATCGGTCGGTTTTTGTCGAAAACCGACGACAGAAGGAAAAATGGTGAAAATGAAAGGAAAAATTCAAAAAAAATTTAAAATATTACAAAAAATCCCAATTAATCTATAAAACACCTCAGAGAAATTTAAATAATTTTTGAAATCATTTTTTACTTCTAAAAAATCCAAAATAGCAATTAAGGAAAAGGAACAAAGATATTGTCAGATTTTTATAAATATTTAAAAGATGTTTTATATTATGAAAATTCAATGTAACCATAAATAGTTCCAAAGTATTATGAAATAAAATTTTCAAAAATATTATACTTCATTTAGTACCTATATAAAATCAAAAACATAAGAGCATATACAATGATAATATCACTTTCAGAATTTTTAAAAAATACACATATCTGATCATCTTCTGAAAATTTTACATAATCATTGTAAATAAGTTATAACATCACAAAAAAAGTTTAATAAATATTATACTTCATTTTGTGCCCCTAGAAAATAAAAAACTAAAGAGAATATATTGTGACAGTATCACTGTCAGAATTTTTAAAAAATGTACGTATCTGATAATAATCTGAAAATTTTACAGAATCATTAGGATGTCCTCAGGACCTCAAAAAAAAATTAAATTTTTTTGACACTTTTTGCGAAATTTCTTCAAATTTTTTAAATTTACTATTCATCCGAACGGTTTTACTTGCCGAACCGGCTCGGCACGGCCGGTTTTCGCGAAAACCGACCGGTTTTCGTCGGCATCTTGAACCCTGCCCATGGTGTGATCGGGGGTAAGGGGTACCCTAGCCCCCCTGACCCCTTGCTCGGTTCGCCCCTGCATGCATTGAGTATCATGCTTCGTGATAATAATTAAGGGTAATATAGTCGTTTATAATTTTATCTTGGTATATATGCTAAGAAAAAATACGCCTTATAAACTTGGACGGAAGGAGTAATTTCTAATTTTTCTAAAACACTCTTAATTTTATTTACTCCCTTAAAGACTAAGTGAAATCATCTTCTTCCTGTGTCTAATCAGCTAGAAGTGCTCGCTTCGCCACTCCCAACTCTTATTCACGGGAAAGCCAACCAAAAGATCAGATTCGGACTTCGTTTCACCTCATGCATGTAGTTGTTGTTTGTGTTGCGTAATAATCCTATTTGTGTAGATATTTACTAAAACACGTCTCCTGTTTCTTAGGTGCCATATCTGATATGTCCTTAGTGTTGAAGTCACTCTTACATCTACCAAGAAATTTTAAGCTCTCCCTTAGATGCCCCAACTTTTGTAATGCATGTGTCTTTGGATCATGAACGGTAGAGCAAAGCAAGTCAAATAACAAAGTAGGCTCGGGCCAAATGGCTAAATTATTCATGGAACGAGTTCTTCCTGGTACGGGTCTTTTTTTGTTTGGTTTTATCAGTATTTTCATCTTTTTAAAATCCATTAATCAGGAATTGATACCGTATTTACCATACCTATAGTAATCGTGTATTTGCACTTCTCATATTCTTTGCAATCATGATCGCAGAAAAAAAATTGCAAGCCAATTTTTTACTCCTTATCATTACAAAAATTTAATTGGGAAGAGTATGCAAGTTACAATACTATAGCACTTCAAGGTAGCAAAAAGAAAAATTCGGTGAGTTCCTCGCAAATAAGAAAGTTCTATAAAATTGATGTCTTTTATTCCATTTTTAAAAAATGAAAGCCAAATACCACATTTAGAGTATGTTTTGGTGGATTCGGTTTGATGTTCATAAATATAGGAGTGTTTGGTTCATAACCACACTTTGCCAAACTTATGTTAGACATGCTTGACTTTTTTTATGGTTTTTGGTGTTGGTTGTCAGTAGACCTGATGCTGTATGACCCAAGAGGGTCACATAGTGCGAGCATCGTGACGTGCGACCAAGCGTTTTGTGTGGCCAACAACAACAATGGTGTGCTACCAGCTGGTTGCATCGTGACCTTGCCATGCTAGTACAACATCACATACAATGATAGGAGCTCTGTACGGCTAAGTTCTTTTGTCACGGACTTGGGAGAGTTCTTCATAACAATGGCATACAATAATTAAACATGGTTCATTTGTCAGTGATAGCTATAACTTGGCTTTATTTGTAGTTGTGGTACCCGTGGCGAAGCAGGGTTGCTGGAAGTGGACAATGCCCTCCTCATGCTCCCAACTTTTGTGTTAAAGCCCTATATATTTCAAGCAATTATGTTAGTATTAGTAACATTTGACCCCTCCCACATATTAGCACATTTGGATTGTCAAACCAGCTCCTTGACAAAATTCTTGGTTTTGGCCAATCTAATTCATCAATGTTATAACAGTTGGTTGCTGCAGAAAAACCGATGAAGATTTTTGCTCATTGCTTGGGACACCGCATGTGAAGACAACACTTTTAGCACCCAACAGTTTGTCATCTTATAGTTACTCTCATTATAGTCTTTGTGAGAAAGATGTTTGCTCATTGATCAGACACTATAAATGGCGGGGAACCACAAGGATTGCAATGAAATCCTAGTCGATCCCGGCCCACCCAAACAAGCTCTAAATTGTAATGAATTGTGATGGACTAAAACATTTCTTTTTAACCTTTCAAATACAATAACAAAATTGTTCCATGTACAAAGTGAAGAAAAACAATTTATGTATGTCCAAATATTTGTTATATATATAGCTAGCCCTCTCGATCATCTCTAACCTGTCCATCTCCCTTCCAACATGGTTATGGTGTGGTTGTATTTTGTTTTCTAGTTTGATGGTGTTTTGGTATCTCTGTTCGAATCGAGGGAGTCTTGATGGTTCTTGGTGTCAATTATAAATGGATCTAATGTTGTATGACCCATGACGGGTTCTAAAGCACGAGCGACATGATGTGCGACTAGGCCTGTGCTACGAGTTGAGTACATGCGACCTCAACATGCCAATACATCACCTGCGATGATGAGAGCTCCATAGCAACGACCAGACCACTATAGCCAACGTGAGCATCACATTTGGGCGAGTTCTTCAGAATAATGACATACAACCGAAATTTCTCTTCTGCATTCCTCCCTCTTCTGACATCAATTGACTCCGAAATTTCGCACGATATTGCGCCACTCTGTTCCGTGAGAGCCAATGTAGCCCGCCGAGCCGCTCATCGTCGATTTTAACTGGCCGTGAGAGCCCATGACCTCTCATATCCGACCTGTAACATAGAAATTCCGGTAATCAGCCAAGTTCTAGCACTATGGGATTGATCATGTTTCTGAGATGCCTTATCTGTTAGTAAAAGTTATATTTTAATACTTATCATGAAATGAAAACCATCTCCAATCTGCAATACGATGGCATACTATCAATGGCCAGGTTAAAGTGACCAAGAAATCATCCATGTCCTACACTATGAGCTGTGAAATCCATTCCGGCATTATCATATCAGTTGTTTCGTACTCAGCTTTCGTAGAAGATTAAGATTTGCCCACTGTTAGAGAGGATATTGATTCATCTCATAATGTGTAACATCCCGAAAAATGCAATAATATAAAAATTCATATTTTGAATTTGAATATATTTATTTCTGATTTTTCTTGACATGATTGAAATTTATTTGGATTTTCCCTGGATTTTTGTATTGAATGAAAAATTAATCAAACAACTAGAATTAAAGAATGGATAATGGTAACAAGATAAAATGGTAAAATTAAAAATTTGGAAAAATTACCATGGAACCCTAACCATACTGGTAATTCAGTAAAATCAACAAGTAAAATTTTATGCACAGAAAAATGGGTAAATAAAATGAATGACACCTCTTTTGACTAGAAACAGTAAAATCCAGAATTAATGAAAAATATTAGAAGTTTATCTGGATCTTTAAAAATTACCAAAACACCCTCAGTGTACAACCTATCCCTGGTAAAAATATCAGGATTTTATCATGTCGGAAAAGCCCTCTCATAATTCAAAAACAGAGACCATCAAAAACTAGAAATCCTAATGTAAGAATTTTTATAAAATATTCACTTGATATTTTGACTTGAAATTTTTATGGAGATATCCTTAAGCCAACATGAATTTCTATAAAAAGTTTTGAAAATAATTAATATTATTTACATCCTAAAATAAATATAATATCGAAGTTCAAATCCTGTACAAGTCCACAGTGTCAGAATTTATAAAATTCAAACATGAGGTATTTTAACCTAAAATTTTTATGGGAGATTAGAAACTACCATATAATGTCGGTAAAAAAGTTTCACAAAATTAAACGGTGATTTGATAGCAATTTTAATGGTCACATGGAGCCTGTCTCAGCCGTGCTTATCCTTTGACTCGCCTCCTCTCGCCGACAGGTGGGCCATCCCTTCGCCGTAACGGCTGCTGGCACGGCAACGGAAAAAGGCCTCCTCTCACTGCCGGTGGACCCCGGTCCCAGTCGTCAGCCGCTCTTTTCCTTCTTCCCTCTCTTCTTCTTCGCTTCGCCGAGGCAGAGCTTGCGCTCTCCCGCGCCATCGCTGCCATTCGCCCGACAAGCCGTGCGGCCACCCCGTCAACTGACGCCACGTCTATCCTCGGCATTCCCGCGCCATGCTTTGACCACCCCCACGTCGCCTCCTTGCCAGTGAAACGGTTGCGCCATTCCATTGCGAAGCACCGAACCAAGCCGCCCTTTTTCCCTGCGTTCAAACCTCTGTACATAGCAAGCCTCGCTATAAATTGCACCGAGCTCGCTCTTGAGCCACACCATCTTTCCCTCTCCCCGTCCTTCGTTTCTCCAAGCCTAACGCCCGGAATTTTCCCCAAATCCGCCATGACCGAGGGCTTTGGAGCTTCAAACCGAAAGCAATTCGACCGAATGGGCAACCCATTCCCAAAGTGCTTCCGGGTATAGCTTCTATACCCTCTAGTGATCAAAACCCCTCAAAAATACTTAACCGTCTTCATGCGAAATCAAGCCGCCGACGTGCGCCTTCTTCTCCAACTCCGGCCGAACGGTGGCGGAGCTCCCCGGTCATCCTCCGCGCAAGTGAGATACCAAAATGGACTCCTTGTGACCCTTAGAAGCTAAAACGCTTACCCATTCGAGCTCTCGCACCTTGATTCTCACTCCCACAGTGCGCCATTGGCGCCGCCGCCCTGCAGTGTTGGCCCTCTCCGAGGATCGCCACGACGCCAAGACCACCCCTAGCTGCGCATCATCTCCTTGGAGCTCATCCCACCGGCGGAGCCCCCCCTCCGGCCATCCTTCGTCGCCGACGAGCCGGAATCCGCAAGCCTCTGCTTCTCTGTCGCTGAACCGCGGGCCCTGCATGTCAGCCAATCAATGCAAAGTCCTGTACAATGGTAAAAGACGTCTCTTGAGAAGCAAAAGCGTATTTGTGAATTTAGTTTGATTTTCATTAACTGAGATGATTCAAATGCTTATAGATTTTTCATTATAACTCCGAATTGGGTGAAATCAATTTCTATATTCATGTAAAATCAAGCAATTTCATAATATGCAATAACATTTTGAAAATGTTCACTGGGTAAATTTTAAATTCACATTTAAAGAAAAGACTTAAAGAAGTGCTACATATTAAAAAGTTGTAAAAAAACTTGGAATGGAATGAAACTAATTTTAGTGAGATCCTTATGCTTAAAGAAGTTCAAATATATAAAAATATTTAATTTTTACTTATGTTTGAATTACTTTCTATTAAAGATTGTATTCAATGCATTAGAAATTCAAATAAACATAGTTTGAATAAAAGAAATATGGAATAAGTAAAATTGGTTTCTAAATATTAGCATGACAGTAGAATACCTTAATTTTCCAAAATAACTAATAAGTGAATTTGTTTTGAACTGTCTTGAAAAGTGTGAAATAACTTAAATGTAAAATGTGTATATACATATAGCATAGAAAGTCAAATGGTTGTAATATAGATCAAATGAATTCAAATAAATCACCAAATCAGTTTTATTGTGCTCCTAACATTACCAAGATTCCAGATATGAAATAATATTTAAAGTTCACTACATAAAACAGTAAATGATTAATAGTCAAAGTGTTAATACTTGCATGATATAAATAGTTATAACTTTCACGAATAAACTTCAAATTTGATGAAACCAAATCCTATAGCTTTGAAAAATAGTACCCTTGCTAATTAGGCAAAAATGTCTTATGTTTGTGCTAGGTCGAAATAGGATCATGTTAAACCCTAATGATTTCTTAAATGGAAAACATCGCGGATAAAGGCCATTTATCACAAACTCAACTTTAAATCACTTCTAATATCATGTCCTGTTAATGCCTGAAAAATGGATGAATTATCCTAGACGGTGTAGTCACAATCTTATATCAAAAACTGAATCCTTAGCGAGTAGTAAATTGAACTATCAAGCTTTTTCATCGATCTGTAGAACCTCTCGTCTAAATGCAAATATTATAGAAATCAGTTTAGAAATGATATTTGGGATATGGTCTACCATATTCTAGAAAAATATTTTATTTACAATTTACGTTTCGATTAAATCTTGCTAGCTAAATAACCTTAAAAAGTATGTTTGTCATAACCCTTAATGTCACATAAGCATTTTTCAACTAAGAAAATAATGTCTCGTCTAAAAGCTAAAATGTATGAGACCAGCCTAGATACTTTCTTCTAAGTGTATGCCATCCACTTGCGAAGAAATAATTTTATTTCGTCATGTTTGGCATATAAATTCTAATAGTCGAATAACCCTTAGTTTTGTGTTTGGTGAACCTTACCGTAATCGGAATAAGTGAACATTGTAAGAATGAAGTTTGTAGCTAATATATTTTTATCATCAGAACCTTCTTAAAAACCATAAATAAATCTAATTAGCTAGCTTATCAATTATAACTTATTTAAAACCCATCATATGCAAAATCTTAAGGCTAAGTGCTATTAGCGTAACCTTAACTAGTGTTTTAATTCTTTTAATCCAAATAATTTTAGCATCTATAATTCGAAATCGTAAATACTAAAATTCATAATTTTAGCCTCTTGAATTCGTAAATCAAGAATAGATAATCTTTAAAAGAAAACGTGTTTTGTTCGTAATAAAAGCCATTAAGTATATAAATGTGTGTTTATCTAAATCATGAGATCTCTAAATCATATAATTCAAACCCTAAATCATCCCTGTTTTCTGCAATGAATCTTTATTTGATTTTATGTCTGTTTTCTTTTTGCCTTATTAAAGTTGGATATTTGCTATTTTCCGATTGATCGACGTGTAGAATCCGACGTCCCTTCCTCCGTCGCTGCCTCCGTCATCTGCGATCGCGTCTTCGTCGTAAGCAATATATATAAGCAAGGCAAGCACCCCCTTTGACCATTTTTGATCCCAGTATTTAATTTGCATTGTGTTTATTAAAATGTTTCATGCACGCGTTTACTTTCTGTAAATCCGCTATTTTGTGGTACTGGTAGCTATACCTGTTGTCTCATGAAACTTCCTTGATAAGTATGAATATGTGAACCTTGATAACTATAGATTAAGCTTAGACAATTACTTAATGTCATCATGGGTATATGCGATTACTTTTATCCATGCTTAGCTATGCTTTTAGAACAAATGAGAATGATGATCAGATCAAAATTTGGTTCTTAAGAAATGGAAAATGTTGAAAATAAAGCTGTTGGTTATGGGTATTTTGATAAAAAAAACCCAAAACAAAACTATGGTTTTGATGCGAGCGATTATTGGCAATAGCCGGAGGTGCAGAGGGATTTGCACGTAGTTAGGGTGGAGTATCGCCCGTGTCGGATTAAGGACCGAGCAATGGGACGCTATAGATCCAAGAATTTCGTACAACCACGAGGGCTTGTATGGGCGGGTCTTAGCCTATTAAGTTGTTTAGGTGTGGCTTTGCATCTAAGGAAGGCGGGAGATTGCACAGGCATTCCGATTCGGTCTGTCTGTAGGGGTTTCTACATACCAATGCAACGGTGTACGCCTTGCCATAAACAGAAACGTGGTGTTGGGTGTGGTGTGTATGGATCCAGGTCTTGGGTGAGTGTTTCTGTTTCCATGGCGAGGGCCAAACGTCCCGGGTTGGTTCAAAGCCACATCTAAATAATGTAACGGCTCTGTATGATCTCCTTGCCGACACACCAAAGGAAGTGTGTAAATTGGCCTGGCAAAAGAGGTTGATCATTCCTTATGGGTAAAGCTGTACACCTCTGCAGAGTGTAAATCTAATTAATTAGCCGTGTCCGCGGTCAAGGACACTTGGTGAAGTCATTCCAATGTTAGTCTTTTGTATTTCCAAAAATTGGGTTTTGGTTTGGAACTTGTTTAGCAGCTTTTGCTTTATGTCAAAGGATCGACATTGTTGGATTCCATTTCTGGATTATTCGATGCTCGCGAAGGATTGTGAGTAATACTTATGCTTTACTTATTTCATATCAGTCAATTATGCTTTTATAAATTCCGTTTGCAAATAACTTGTTTTATAGTGTCAATTCTGCTTTATGCAAATTAACTGTAGTAGCCTCCTTTGAAATGGCCTGCATATATTATAGGCTTTGCTCAAGTCTTGCGGAGTACGAAAGTACTCACCCTTGCTTATATGTGGTTTTTAGGTGGATAAGTTAGCGAAGCTTCGAAGGTTTCTTCCGTCGCAGGTTGCGGGTTTTTCTTCGTCGTGATCTTTTTAGGGATTATGCCTTGTCAGTTGCCTGCGGGTGTTGGATGGGCACACTACAAGATCTTGCTTCTTTAGCTACTATATCTCTGAGTTGTAAGAGTTTTCTTTATGTAATAGCTTCCGCTTAATAACATTTGTTGTATGGTTGTGATTCCAATTGTTGTAAACATGTGAGTGCTAGCTACTGATCCAGGGAATAGCACAGTAATCACATGGAGTTTCCTGTTCATCAGAACAGGGTCTCACATAATGTACTTCATAGAAACGTAAAGCAACTCAGGTGATCCAAGGCTCTATGAATAAACACCTTGTTCCATTCGATACCCTACCTATACGTAGTTCTGTTCAATGAATCACGAGTAGCCCTGTACATAAGCTAAGCTTATACGCATTACCCTTTAAATACAAGTTATACAAAATTTAAAATAAACAAAGGACCGTGCTTCCAACGTGGCCGCGGCTTGCAAACTCAGAAACTGGCTGGCTTGCAAACTCAGAAACTTATTCTTTGTTTTTTCTTCCCTTCCAAGCCAGGGATTGGGACGCCTAACCCACGGCGAAACAGCCCACCCAGGAAAAAGGTCCCTGCCTGGCCCAACTGGTTTGATGTTGCCATAGTCCTTCTAGCCCTTGATTTGTTCCTTTTATAGTTTTTTTAGATCAAAAGCTTCACTTGTATTAAAGGGCAGGATTACGACCCTGCTGCAAAAACGGCAGCAAGAAAGCAATCCTTTTATGCTTTTTATGAGCTCAATCGAACGCAGATTCTTGCCTCGTTGATAACACCTCAAAAGTAAATTACTATGCACTTGGTAAATTACTAAATTGTAATGGTGTATGATCGACTGAAACAACTCTTTTTAACCTTTTAAATACAGTAACAAATTTGTGCCATGTACAGAACGAAGGAAAACAATCTCTGCATGTCCAACTGCCGTATTATGTACACTTTTGCAGCCCTTCCGATCTCTGCCTGCCTGCCTACCTCCCTTGAAGCATGGTTATGGAGAGGTCGGACGCGGAGTAGGCCTCCTGTGTTAACGAATATGCAGCCGAGTCCCTCACATGATTAGGCGCGTGGAGTAGTGCGTGACCGCGTCGTCTGAGTGAGTTAGTTACCGTGCATGTAGGCACCAGATCACAGATCCGTTTGTACTATGTGACAATCTACTTGCTATATATACAAGTGACGATCCAGATGGATCGATGTGTGTTTGGCAACTACTTTTCTTTAACTCTTTCATCCTGCTCCCTGAACCTGTCCCGGTCCGACGACGTGCACTGCAGCGTCAACGTCGGCGGCCGCGGCATCGGCAGGACGGAGCTGTCTCTGCCCAGCGTCAGCACCACGTACGGGATGTCCGGCCGGTCGCACGCGTGATCCTGCACGCACAGCAGCGCCATGTGGATGCACCGCAACGCCTCGCGCGCCGAGCACGACGCCCGGATCGATCAGCTGCTCGCCCTTGTCCGCGCTCCACAGCTGCCAGGCCTGCGTGTTCCGTCAAACAAGTAAGCATTTCGTTCAGACTTCAGTGAAAAACAGTGTGATGAGGACGTGACGAGCTTTGACAACTGGTAGTGTGGTGTGTGCGCTTACATATCCTACAATGTTCAGGGATCCCTCCATGCGGTGGATGTTGCTGTTCTTCTGGCCGGAGATGATCTCCAGGACCAGAATCCCGAAGCTGTACACGGCGGACCTCACCGAGAATAGGCCTTCCATCGCGTAGTCCGGCGACATGTACCCTCTGACGACGGCGCAATGAAACAAAATTTCAGTAACAAACGTGGCACATTTCGTAGTTTTGTACCATGACGATTGATTTTTCAGTAGTGATGTACTCACAGCGTCCCGACGACGCGGTTCGTGTTGACCAGGTTATGATCCATGCCGAAATCCGAAATCTTGGGTTTTATGTCGTGGTCCAGGAGAATGTTGCTGGCCTTGAGATCACGGTGGCGACACGGAGCCTCGAGTCCCTGTCCAGGCTTTTGCTGGGCATGTACTCGTACACCAAGATCTCCTCCTCCCCCTGCATGCAGCACCCGATCATCCTGACAAGATTGCGGTGTTGCAGCCTTGGCCTGAGCTCCGGGACAGCCTTGTTAATTCCATTTGCGAAATATGTAAGTGTGATGATTAATTTGACAATAATATAATCTATGTTTGATTATTTATGGACAACAATATTTGTTATGGAACAGGTACTATGAGGTTTGTTTTATTTGTAACAGGAGATGTAGTGCAGGCAACAGGAAGTGCAACGCAGGGACGCGAGATACTGTAGGTCGGAGAGAATCCGCGCAGGTGATAGGAGATGTAATGCAGGCAACAGGAAGTGCAACGCACGGACGCGAGATACTGCAGGTCGGGGAGAATCCCTGCAGGTGACGCGTAGCCCGAGAGCAGCACACGCGAAGGCCGCAGATGTGCAGGTGCAGCACGCGAGGTCGCAGAGGTGCAGGTGGCACGCGAGATCGCAGGTGCAGGAGGCGCAGCACGCGAAGGACGCAGGTGCAGTGAGACGAGACGCGTAGAGGTCTACGCAAACGGACGACGCAATGTGGCGGTCAGTGGGCCGTGCAGGCGAGTGAGTCATGCGAGTGTGGCAGGTGGGCCGTACACATGCATGTGTGAGTTTTGGATTGTGTGTGCATGTATTAGACTATGTGTAATTGGATCAGGTAGATATGCATGTGTGTAGATTATTAGGGATAAGAGTTTAGGGTTAAGTCTTGAGTATAAAAGACAGAGGCAGGAGCCCTCTCGGGCGTGAGCCGCACAAAACTGAAAAGAAGTGCAAGGACTCCGGCGGCGCCGTAGGAAAAGAAAGAAATCGGAAATCGGAGCACGCGAGCTCGGGCGCCGCGTAGGAGAAGAAACGGTGCACACAGAGAGGAGGTCATTGTCGTTGCTCTCCAACGGCAGAAGAAAAGCTGAATTTTTTACGTTTTTAGCCTCATCTTTTCCGTTTTTTCCGAAAATGTCACCCAATCCTTGGAAATTTCAGAAATAGCCCTCAAACAGTTTATTTCAGTGGTGCACGAGAGCTGGATTTTTTTGTGAATTTTTTTAATGCATTTCCAGCGGTGGTTTAGCGCTGGAAATTTTTTTTAAAAATATTTCAACGATCCGTAATTGCTGAAACATATTTAATTTGCGGTGTGGGTGGGAAAATGTTTTTTTATTTTTTAGCGGGCGTCCAGCGCGGGAAATCGCGGCTGATGGATGGAGCTCGGGCGCGGGCGCGACCGACGTGGCGGCGCTAGAAGCGGCGGGCGAAATGAACACCGGTCGAGGGAAAAAAACAGAAAAAAGTAAAACATATTATAAATATTTGGATTTTTTTAACTGCCGGTACGTATAATTTTGTCTTTGCCAATTTATAGGATCCGCGGATCCGAAAACAGGGAAATAATTTTTTTGTGGATCTGCTCGACTGTATTGTTTAGAGACGTTTTATGTTATTTTGTCGGAAAAAAGGAATTTTTGGAATACAGTACAAAATACGATCCATACAGGCTTTTCGGCTTAGGCTTTGCCGAATTTTGAGGTTTCGGCTAAGGCGCCCTCCCCGAAAATTTCACTGCATACATTTGGTTAGAAAAATTATAATTAGTAAAATTAGAGCAGAAGAGAAAGCAAGTTTGGTTGTCTCCATGTGATTAGCAAAATTATAATTAGTGTGACGGTGTTAGTAAAATTATAATTAGTATGACGATACTAATTGATTGGCAAAATCGCGTTATTGCATATGAACAATTTCAATCCAAATTTGTAAAGATATTTAAAACACTTCTTTTGTATGAAGTGGCTGGGCAACTGTCATTGAACTTAGGTATTGATAAATGTGTCCAATAAAAGTCCGGACAATCAATAATTTAAAATTATTTAAAGAATTGATTTTTAGAAATTGCAAAACGATGGTGGGAGAGGGAGATCAGGGAGAATGTGATTTTTTTAGCCTTTTCGGCAGCCAGTAAAATGTCATGTTTAAATGTAATTTTTATGAAGAATGGACCAGATTTTCTCTTTGATATATGCACTATCATATTCTAGAGAAATATGTAATTTACACCTTGCTTTGCATCTAATTTCCACTAGTGAATAACCCTAAGTATTATAGTCGACAACAACTCATGTCATGTTGTACTAATTATACTACTACTATAATAACAAAATACTAATCTTCATGACAATTTCGAACTAACCTTCCTGAAGTTCTCCTAGAGATTAAATATCTCGACGAATGTATGATGAACCAACGTTACAGACGATACCTGCAACACACAGATCCCTTGTCAAATGATCAAAAATAAAAACTCCAACAAAACTACTACAAAATATGAATATTATAAAAATTCCTCCAGAAATACGCCTCCAAATTTCCTTTTCCACCTCATTTTCCTCTCTCTTTTTTCCCTCCTCTCCTCTCGTCTGCCTCTCGGTTACCAACGCTCGCACTGCCTCCTCTTCCTCGAATGCGCAACGCAGATCATCGCAACCATCGAACGGAGCTGTGATTTATAGCACCAAAGAAACGACTGCTTTTATTGCTTTCGGCGACAAGACATCACATTTCAATTATACAGCCTTTCACGCGAAACTAGGCAAATTTGTACCCTCCCTACTTTTTTCCCCTTCTTTACACGTGCGGTGACGAGCTGGCCCCGCTGCTTTTTCTCCCCGCGTGCAGGCGTCGCCGTTTCCTCCTTTCGCCCGTGTTCCAGCTACCGCCACGTTGTCGATCACCGAATCGGCCGGCTCGCCACGTCGCGGCGTGCGTACTCTACCGCCGCCACGTGGCCCGATTTCAATGATCGTCGATCACTGGAATCGGTCGGGCCCGCCACGTCGGCCGCGCAGATTTCCAGTCGCCGTTTTTCCCGCGCTGCTCGCCCGCTAAAAAATAAAAAAATTAGTTTCCTCGTCTACGCCGCAAATTAAATATGTTTCAGCAATTACGGATCGCTGAAATATTTTTTAAAAAATATTTCAGCGCTCAACCACCGCTGGAAATGCATTAAAAAATTCACAAAAAAATCCAGCGCTGGTGCACCGCTGAAATAAACTGTTGAAGGGCTATTTCTGAAATTTCCAATGGTTGGGTGACATTTTCGGAAAAACCGGAAAAGATGAGGCTAAAAATGTAAAAAATTCAGAAAAGCTTTTGGTGACGTGCGGGCAAGCTTCGTACGTGCATACAGCAATAGAAGCCAAGGGAATCTAGGCGCTACAGCTACGGTGATTCGCCGCTACAGTGATTTTATATTCATATGTACTAGTTAGCCTCCTCTGTATATCTCAAAATTGCTTGTACTAATAATGCATTGTTGGGATATGCTATAATATTTTGTTTACCATTAATTATCCTAGATTGATTTATTCAGTTTAGTCATTATTTTGTTAATTTTCATAATTAATAAAAACAAAAAATAATAATTTTAGATGTTAGTTTGCACCAATTCACTCCCTATTTGTGCGCCTTGATCTTTCGATCATCTTCACTGCAACCTCTTCGCCACCGGGGTACCCCTGCGATGAATCAACCGTGCATCTTTAATTCTGCAAATTGGTACATCGTAACGTGTATAGTAGATTGTGCTATCTGCTATCCAGTTGTACTACCTTGTAGACATGGCCGAACCCTCCATCCCCAAGCTTGTTGGAGTTGCTGAAGTTGCTGGTGGCCGTTGCTAAGGTCTCGAAGGCGCACAATGGCAGCTCGCAGTTGTTGCCGTTCTATGCTTCCTCGTGATCAGGTTGCTTTGGCCCTGAGAAATCCTGTTTTGCTTCCCTACCTGGATGCAACAACGAGAGCCTTGGTTTTTCTTCCCTACCAACAATGCCAAGTTTCTCTGCACAAGATGAACCAAATCAATTTGTTATGCACTGTGTCCTCGAGATAATAAAATTGCTTGTAAATCGTTAAAATCATTTCAATGGCGAGTTCAGTGTTTTGCTGCAGATATTAACCGTTACCTCACCTTTGATTCTTCTTCTGCATTTTCACATGAGAAGGCCACATGCTACCAATACAACCACCACGACGATGACTGCACTAACAACTGCTGTTATCCATCGCCCCGTTTGGAGCCTGTTTCTGAGCAGGCCAAATATAACAGTAAAATTTATCAGTCGTGCAATTGTAAAGCAAGTGGTTTTCTACAGTAAGAAATGAACAGTATTATCAGTTGTGCAATTGTCAAGCAAATGGTTTTTTCTACAGTAAGAAATGAACAGTATATATGAATCGTCCCTGTCACAACGGAAGAAAACTTCAAGAATTGGTCAAATCCGCACATGCATTCAGTCAGACACGTTGATCTACATGGTCAAAAAATGGTTTGTTTCACATGTTCCCTGTGTTCTAATCGCAATATACTATTGCTGAACCAAACTATCCACCTCACGGCTTCATCCAAAAGCTAAGATGTTAGGTTTTTCTCATGAAGCCGTCGGATAGCCTTGTTTTTCCCCCACTCAAATACTCTAGTTTCTGGAATAAGATCTGTCATTGTCGGAACAATCTTTAAGACAATAAAAGATTGACATATATTGTTCTTTTCTCACAGGTCAGCGTCTGGAACAAACGGCTTGCATATATTCAGAAGTCACAATCAGAAACGACGTTCTTTTGCAGGCCTTGGAATTTGAAATCTTTTTAACTGTCTTAATGCGTTATCAAATCATGACAGCTGATAAAGCATTAGAAGTGGCCGTGACATCAGCATATGTAAAGCTTATCTCCCTAATCCACAGATTTAGCAAAGATGATTGTGTCTATTTAGTCAGAAAATGAAACAAGGGTATGGTTTGAGTTTTCTAGGGGGTGAAAAGTTCCACTAATTTTATCTTTTCACCCTTCACAATCACTGTTCACTAGTCCAAATTGGCAACCTTCTTCTACTCGTCTGTCCTGGTGAATTTTATTCCGTGGATTGCAAAAAAGCACCACACCAGATAAGACCCCCAACAACTTCACATCCATTCACACTGGATTGCTGCCACCTTTTCTATTTCCTTTTCAGTTTAACTATATCCCAAAGGTTCCATTGTTTTGTTCCTTTCGCCAATTAATTTTCAACACGGCTAGAATCGTCACTACGCCAAAACCTGCAATAGGTGACGGTCTATTTGTGGCGGTTGTTTTCGAACCGCCACAAATATAATTATCAGTGGCGGTTCTATATTGAAAATGACGGGAAGAATATCAGTGGCGGTTACTGCCACTGATAATGCATTATCAATGGCGGTTCGAGGATAGAACCGTTATTGATAACAAATACATCATTAATGGCGGTTGGAGGATAGAACCGTCACTAATAACTAGGTCGTGCTATCCTCCAACCACCACTGATACTATTGGATTATCCGTGACGGTTTTAGTTAAAAACCGCCACTGATAATATTGCCTATAAATAGGTGGTCAGTAGCAGCATTGGTCTTCTTCCTCCCGAGAGCAAACCAAAACTTCTAATTTTCAGATTTCGTTTTCTCCAATTCTTTTGCTTGTACTTCCTCTAGTTGTTCCTTGGTGAGTTATTTTTTCTCCTCTTTTGATTTGTGTTAATCTTGTTGCAATTTAATTTTTAAACCTAATTTAATTAAGGTTTATATGTAGATGAGATGAAAAGTTTAGATTTTGTTTATTTTTATTTACCTACCATTTTGTAGTTGATGAATTTATTTCCTAGCTAGGTTCATTAGATGATGTTGTGTTCCTTTTATAGATGATGAATTATGATCAAGCATATATTTAATATAAATTGCATTTTAAGTTAATTTGGTAGATGATGAATTTATTATCTAGCTTCTTTAGATGATAAGTAATTAGATTAGTTTTTTAATTACTATTAATTTGGTTCCATTAGTGTGGACATATACATCTTGCATATATTAAATTTATTTATTTAAGATTATTGGATATTAATATACATGAAATTTTAGTTAATTTGGTAGGTGGGTGCTCATCATTTTTAGATGATGAATTTATTATCTAGCTCCTTTAGATGATAAGTAATTAGACTAGTTTTTTAATTACTATTAATTTGGTTCCATTAGTGTGGACATATAATATACATCTTGCATATATTAAATTTATTTAATTAAGATTATTGGATATTAATATACATGAAATTTTAGTTAATTTGGTAGGTGCTCATCATTTTTAGATGATGAATTTATTATCTAGCTCCTTTAGATGATAAGAAATTAGATTAGTTTTTTAATCAATTTTTATATGTTAATTAATTTTAGATGGATCGGAGATGGATGTACAATGTGAACCGTTACAGCCGAGATTACATCGACGCGATATCTACTTTTCTAAGAGCCACTGAGGAGAACAAGTTGCACAAGAAGACAGAGTACATATATTGTCCATGCATTGATTGCAAGAATGAGAAAATGTTTTCAGACAAAGAGCACATCCACTTGCACTTGATTCGAAGGGGTTTTGTACTTGGTTATACACGTTGGACAAGTCACGGTGAAGAGGAAAATATACATGAAGGTGATAATGTATTGGATGATGGAGAAGGCATTATGGCAACTGACATCGGTTATGGATCTGATGAGGATAGGTTGGACATTGATGACGATAATAATCTTGCTCAGATGTTGCGCGATGCAGAAGGGAACTACACTAGTCAGAGAGAGTTTAATCAATTCAAGGGTTTGTTGGACGACTCGGACACACCTTTGTTCCTGGGTTGCAAGGAGGAATACACAAAGTTGCACACCGTGCTTTCACTTCTAAAATTGAAGGCAAGCAATGGTTGGTCCGATAAGAGTTTCACGGCGCTATTACATCTCTTAGCGGACATGCTTCCAGATGGAAACGTATTGCCGATAACCACTTATTTAGCTAAGAAGGTTGTATGTCCATTGGGATTGGAAGTAGAAAGAATACATACATGTCCAAACGATTGTATACTCTATCGCAAAGAATATACAGACATGCATGTATGTCCGGTGTGCAAATCATCGCGATACAAGCGTAAAGACCATGACAGCGAGGGCACCGTGGTGAAGAAAGGAGCTCCCGCTAAAGTGGTGTGGTATTTACTAGTAATACCTCGGTTGAAGCGTTTATTTGGAAACAAAAAGCATGCCCAATTGATGAGATGGCACTCAGAAGAGCGTAAAAGGGATAGAAAGCTGAGACACCCTGCTGATTCTGCCCAGTGGAGAACCATCGATAGGCTCTTTAGGAAGGACTTCAGGAATGAACCGAGGAATATAAGGTTTGGGTTGAGTACGGATGGAATGAATCCTTTCGGTAACATGAGTAGTATTCATAGCAATTGGCCCGTGACACTGTATCTACAACCTTCCTCCTTGGTTGTGTATGAAACGAAAGTACATTATGATGTCGCTGCTTATCCAAGGGCCGAGACAACCTGGCAATGAGGGGGGAAATGATAAGTTGTATAATGAGGAGTCTAGGTTACGAACTTACCATACAAACTTAAAAATTCTTGGGATGAGATATTTGTTGATTTTATATGAACAATTAATTATTCTCTCAGATATTGGACAAAGGAGAGCTCCAGGTTTCTGGGAAGGAGAGGGAGGCACAGCTGTCTAACCAGTTCAGGGATATCGCCACCATTGTGATGGAGAAGACTATCAACCCTGAAACCCCGCGGCCCTACACCATCACCATGATCGAGCGCCTTATGCATGAGACACACTTTAATTGTACATTGTAATTGTGTATATGCAAAATCTGTGATTGTAATTATGATTGATGTATTATATGTAATTGTGATTGATGTATTATATTGTAGTTGTGTATATGCAAAATCTGTGATTGTTGTACATTGTAATTGTGTATATGCAAAATCTGTGATTGATGTATTATATGTTTCAGAGGGCATGGCTAGCAGCACCTGAGGCTAACCCAAAATGCGGTTTTTTATTTTTTCGGTCAGGTACTATCTGTGGCGGTTGGTGGATAGAACCGCCACAGATAATATTGTTATCTGTGGCGGTTGGTGTATAGAACCGCCACAGATAACAATTATCTATGGCGGATAGAAAACCGCCACTGATAATCCTCAATTATCAGTAGCACTATATCTGTGGCGGTTCAATAACCGTCACTGATGGCAGTTATGAACCGCCACAGATGACCTTTTCCAGTGTAGTGCGTATTCCCAATCAGCAAAAAACCCAAAAAGTCATGTATTTCTTCTTCATCAAAATCCAGTGGTTTGGCAAGTATTCGGTCGATCGGTTTAATTACCAGTTCTTGAACAACCAAACCAATAAATTATCAGTGGTTTGGCAAGTATTCAGTGGGTTTATCAGTGGTTTGGCAAATATTCAGTCGGTTTGGCAAGTATTCAGTCGGTTTATCAGTGGTTTGGCAAGTATTCAGTCGGTTCTTGAACGCCCCGCGTCATTCGTTGTCTACATCGAGTCACTCGGAGCCCATTAAAGTGCCGAGCATGCTATTGCTAGCTGCAAGATGCAACGTGAAGAAGTAAACAGGCACACCTACATACGAAAACGAAGCGCAAAGGCATATCTAACTTAACACACGCACACGTGCGTACATTTGCTCACGCGTACGTTTACATCCGAAAAACATGGCCTCCCTAGCCTTCACCGTCAAGCGCTCTGCCCCGGTGCTCGTCGAGCCGACCGAGGCGACGCCGCACGAGTTCAAGCCGCTCTCTGACATTGACGATCAGGACGGCCTCCGTACCTACCGGTCGGGCCTCCTATTCTTCCGGGGCAACGCTGCCATGGCCGGCGTAGACCCCGCTGCGGTCATCAAGAAAGGCCTTGCCGACGCGCTGGTGCACTACTACCCCGTCGCTGGCCGGATCCGCGAGGTCATGCCAGAGAAGAAGCTCGTGGTCGAGTGCACCGGCGAGGGCGTGGTGTTTGTCGAGGCTGATGCGGACATCTCTCTCGGGGACTTCGGTGACGCGCTGTGCCCGCCCATCCCGTGCTACCAGGAGCTTCTCTGTGAGCCCGACAGCCTGTCGGGCTACAACGCCGTCGTTGTCGGCAGGCCGCTGCTCTTCGTTCAGGTAAATACATCGTACACAAATGCTTTCTATATGTCATGCACGTACATAACTATGTGTATACTAATAAGTCGCGCTTGCGCGTGCGCAACACGAACGTCGCAACATGTATTATTAGGTTACACGACTCAGGTGCGAGGGGTTTGTGTTCGGCATACAGATCTGCCACAACATAGCAGACGCGGCCGGCCTCGTGCAACTTCTCCGAACGATCGGCGAGATGTCGCGGGGTATGCCTGCACCAACCGTGCCGCCGGTGTGGGCGAGGGAGCTGCTCATGGCGCGATCACCACCGGAAGTCACTCACCGGCACCCAGAGTACGACGAGACGGCGGCCGGTGGGAACCACGACGTGCTTGGCCGTGAACCGCTTGTGCAACGGACCTTTTTCTTCGGGCCAAAGGAGACGTCGGCCCTACGCGAATCATTCGCCCCAGCCGGCGCCACGCGAGCCTCCCGCTTCGACATGCTCACGGCTTTCCTCTGGCAATGCCGGGCGGACGCGCTCGCGTACGACGCCGACGACGAGGTGCGCGTCATGTTCGTGGCGAACGCTCGCGGGAGAAGCCTGCCCCTGCCTGTGGGGTTCTACGGTAACGCGTTCACCTTCGCTGTGGCATCGTGCAAGGCCGGTCACCTACGGGAGAACCCGCTAGGAGACGTGCTTAAGATGATCACCGAGGCGAAGGCCAAGGCGACGTCGGACGGCTACATGCTGTCGGTGGCCAGCCTGATGGTGGAACGCGGGAGGCCACCGTTCGGGCGCGCGGCGCGGACGTACCTTGTGTCCGATTTGACACGAGCCGGGTTTGAGAGCGTGGACTTCGGGTGGGGGGAGCAGGTGTACGGCGCGCTGCCGGTTGTGACCCTGACGACGTTTCACGTGAAGATGAAGAACGAGAAAGGGGAGGTGGGGATCGGTGTGGCGATGTGCTTGCCGGCGGCGGCCATGGAAAGGCTCGAGTTGAAGGTGCAGATGAGGCTGAATGGCGACGTACCTGCATGTTAATCTGTGGAGTCGGGGAAGAGTAAAACCTTGTCAACTACTCCCTCCGGTCATAAAATTAAGTGACTTAAAATATACAGATAAAATCTAGAGAAACTATGTGTACCATTTTTAATGTGTCCAATCTAAATATCCACAATGATATTAATAGTAAAAAGTTTATAATGTTTACCTCACGTATTCCCAAATGACTTGTTTAATTTTGTGACTAGGAGTACTAACTCCGTTCAAAAAAAGTTGTTTCTAACTTTTCAAAGTCAATACGATGCCACTTTGACTACTAAATTTTATAATGATATATTTAAAAATATTATAAAAGTGTAATGTTGAAAGTATTTTTATGACAAATTTTCTCGTACTATTTACATATATAAAAACTATGTATGTTAGATAATAGGATTGATTCCTTATATACCACTAGAATTTGAGAAAATCCCTGAAAATGCCACTGACATGTGCTGTCAGGGCCCACATGTCAGTGAGACAATGAGTGGCATATAAGGGATGAGGCAAATTTTCTGTGTTATAGATGGAATTGCATATAAGACAACTTCCTGTTTTGATTGAAGGAGTACATACTCAATTATGTGTTTTTTAGTATGGCAGACTTTAATATCGATGTACACCATTGAGGTTTATCTACCATTAGTTAAACATGAAGATAATTTGTTAGTTCATAGTTGGAGTTACTAATAATTTCAACGGTTTTTCCAATTAATTATCATGTGCCTGATAATTTTCAAAAGTACGTTGAAATTTTTTACCCTTCAGATATGCATGAAGATGCATGTATAGCATGTACTGTGTGCTTTAGATCATGTTGATTCCACGTACGAAAAAATTGATTTAACCCTAACAAAAAAATCAGGCAACTCATGTATGGACACCTCCTAATTAATTTCAATTTTTTAAATATTCCTAAAAATTGATTTAGTCCTTTTATTTAACATCCCAAAAATTTAAATAAAACAATAATGGAAAATTTAAATTTTGAATATGTTTTATTTCTGAATTTTTCTATCATTATTGAGTTTTCTTGGATTTTTTCTCTAAAGAAAAATCATTTAAGTGGGATTAGTAAATGGATGAAAGTAAAAAGGTAAAATAGTACAGGAAAAATATCAGAAAAAATCTTTAAAAATTATATAAAATTTTTATAAGTGTCCAATGCTCCTTTTCATCAGTAAAAATAAATTTAAATGGATTAAATAATGAAGAAAGTGAGAAATGACAGGTTTTGACTGGAAAACAGTGAACTGTCAGAATTTTAAAAAAATCTACGAAGCTTATCTCAGGCTGAACATTTTATCATGTCTTCCTCAGAACATTTTTAACCTATGATAAAAATTTAAAAATTAATATTCACATTTAGTGTCTTTGAAAATTCAAAAATGGAGAATAAGAAAATCTTGAAATTTAAATATCAGAATTATTAGAAAATAAATACGAAATATATCTATCTGAATTTTTTTTAAATAATATTTAGATCTTAAAAATAACTCTAAAATTTTGTAAAAAATTATTGACCTCATTTCCATCCTCAAATAAAAGAAAAACAGAAAGGGAAAAATGGGCAGATTACATTGTCAGAATTAATAGAATTTTTTATACAAAATATTTTAATGTGAAAATTTTTATGGATAGTAATAATTATCCCAGAAGCTCATTAAAAAAGTTTAAAATTTTTAAATACTATTTGTTAGCCATTTAAATGCTAAATATGCGCTGTCCAGAGGCCACTCCTTCCTGTCTCTCCCTGCCTTTCACTTGCAAGTGGGCCTGTTCAGTCAATAGGACCCATCAGCCAAGGGGGAATCGAAGCTGCTCTTCTCGCTGTGACACCCAGCTGGGCCCGGTCCCCACTTGTCAGATTCATCTTCCCTCCTTTCTACTTCTTCCTCCAACCGAGCTGCTCTCTGCTTTCTCCCGAATTTTCTTCCAGCCGCACAGCTTCTCTGTTTCTTCAGTCGCATCGCCACTGTCTCGTTGCTGCACTTGCTGCCACACCTCACCTCAGAAGTCTCGCACCATACCCTGCTCTGTCCTAGCGCCGGAAGACCCACGCCTCTTCCCCGCCGCTCGGACCAAACCAGGTTCACACCTCGTCGCGGCCTCCCATCGAAGTACCGCCTTTCAAGCTTATTTAAACCAAGCCAGAGGCTTGCCTAGCCTTAACATTCCTTCCTACACTCCCTCCCTTCCTCTCTGCGCTTGAACTCCGCTTCCCGCCCCAGTTCCGCCATAACAAAAGAAGCTCCAAGCTTAGGGACGAAGCTTAATTAGAAGAACCCGGTAAAGCACTCTCAAATTTGGTTCCACATTAGCATCTAGACTCACTAATGACCTTTTCCCCTCGATCAATTTCAGTTTTCATCAACTCAATCGCCGTCGCCACTATCGTCCATATCGCTTAATCAAGGCATCATTCATTTGTTTGCTGTTTTTACATAGAACAGTTTCTAGTACTTAATAGGTCAGTTACTAGTTTATTTTCACTTAAAGTAGTTTTTAGTACTTAATGGGTCAGTTACTAGTTGTTCACATTGTAGCCTTAATGGCCGGTTTCTTCATTGAGTCATGGCAGTTACTAGTTGTTGTTTCTTTGCTATTTAAGTTGAATAGAAGAGCAGAAAATTTGGTGATTCCTGCCGCACAAAAAAAAATCCTTCCTGTGATTCACGACAACAATGATAGACCTTCTCGACTAATTTCCGACACAAGAGAGAGGTAAATCAGGAATATTAGGGTCTCTAGATGCTTAATACTCATTTAAATCAGCTCGAATCGCTTCTTCTTGATTTCGGCCATCGCGCTAACCGACACTGACCTGACCTCGCCATCGGCCATTGGGTGCCATTTCCATCTTGGTGAGCACTGCCCTAGGACCTCCTCGTTGTGCTCTAGCTCAACAAGCCAACGATCTCCGGTCTCCTACGCCACCTCGTTGCTGGCAAGGCCAGCCGTCTCATCCCCTGCTCGGTGAGGAAGACATGCGGGCCAAGCATGTCGGTGCGTCACCCGCACTAACCACCGCCACATGGGCCCCGCACTTCAGCCACACACGCGTCTGCCGACCGGCCCCACACGTCTGTTGCTAATAGTCACGTGCACGCACTCACTCTCGAGTGGCTGACCACAGACCCCTGGATGTCAGTGACTATGAGGCTAAATTCAAACGAGTCCACACGCAAAACGAAAATACGCTTTCAGTAACACGAAAACGTATATTCTAATTTTTGATTGATTTTCCAAAACCGATGAGATTCAAACTGCCATAACTTTTGAAATACAAATCCAAATGAAATGAAATAAATTTATAAAATCATTTAGTTTTCAAATATACAAAAAAAATTGAAAATGAACAATTTTTTATTTTTAAATTCAAATTTAAAGTAAAGGTTTGAAATATGCTACATATATGATTTTTGCAAATGAACTCAAAATTGAATGAAACCAGTTTTTTTAGAATCCTTAGATCATAAGAAACTCAAATATGCAAAAATATTAAATTTCAACTTGATTTAGATCTTTTTCTAAAATAATTTAGTTTCAATGTGTTCATTATTCAATTGTGCATAGCTTGAACAAATGAGCTTTAAAATGAATGAAATCAATTTCTGTGAGTCACTAAGACATCAAAATACTTAGATATGCAAAAATACTTAGGGTGAACTTTTGAGTATATCCATGATATACCATGTGGTAGTTTAATAACTTAATAATTAATCCAAATAATTTTAGCCTCTTGAATTCGAAATTATAAATACAAGAATACATAATTTGAGCCTCTTGAATTCGTAAAACAGAGATAGGTAGTCTACATAAAACAAGAAACTTTATCGTTATTTAATCTTAAACTGTTTGTAATATATAAGAATAAAGACAAACTAAAATACAAGTACATAAAATCATAAAACCCTAACCCTAAAGCCACACAAGTTTCTATAACAAGTCTTTATTTGGTTTTCCATCTGTATTCTTTTTGCCCTTATTAAAATTTATTATTTGCTATGTTACCATCGAACGATGTGTAGAACCCGACGTCCCAGATTCAATCATTGACGACCCCGACTTCGACTTCAATGACAATTAGCAAGGCAAACACCCCCTTTGACCATGTTGATCCCAGCTTTTTTAAAAATATTTTGTCAAATCTTTTATGCATGTGCTATGTTTTATAAACATTGTTATATTGTGAGTATTAGTAGATATAACCTTCATTGATGGTTTACCTTAATCAATAGTGATAGGTGATAACCCTAGGCTATGGATAGACACACAATGATATCAAAATGGGTATACTTGTTTATACACGCATATGCTTAGTATGCTTTAGAAATGGGTACACCAATAGCAGGCTTTATTGTTCATGATGAACTGTGGACATGATGGTTAATGTGATCAATGGTAATTTATTAAAAATAAAAATAAAACTATGATTTTGACGCAAGATATTACTGGCAATAGCCGGATGTGTATGTGGCTTGCACGTAGTGTAGGGGAAGATTATCACCTGGGTCAGATTAAGGACCGAACGAAGTATTCGTTAAACCAAAAATTATCGTACAACCACAAGGCTGGTATGGGACGGCCTTAACCTATTAAGTTACTTAGAACTAGCTTTACACATTGAAAGGCTGTAGTAGTATAGGCATTTCGGTGTAGGTTTGCTCTAAGAGACGTCCACACCGAGGTGATTATAAAATAAACATTTACCGATACAACGGTGTACGCCATGCTATGGGGAGAAGAGAGACAATGGGATGTGAAATCATTGGTCATACTGTATGTACAAAAGTCTTATGCTGTCATAGTATGGGTTTGTCGTCACCGGGCTGGTGCAAAATTAGGGCTAGGTAATATAACGGTTACGTTATTATCTCCTTACCGACACACCAATGAAAGTGTGTTATTGGCCTGGTAAAAGGGGTTGATTATTTCTTGTGGGTAAAGATGTACACTTTTGCAGAGCGTAAAACTTTTCGAAAAGTCGTTCCAACGGTCATGGGAGTCTTGGTGCGCTAGCACTAGTTAGATGTTTTTATTTTCATAAAAATCTGGTTTGTGCTATGTGTTTGCAGGAAATGGTTCGTTGTGTTGATCACACATCACGAGGTCCGTAAATTGTTATATTTATGCTTACATACTTGTTAATTTATTTATCTGTCAAATTGCTTTTACAAAAATTCCGTTTGCAATCTATTATTTAGTATTTACAATTCAAATTGGCTTTATACAAAATAACCGTAGTAGCCTTTCTCTTGATACAAGCCTGCATATATTATAAGTTTTGCGAAAGTGTTGCGAGTACATAAAGTACTCAACTTGCTATTGTTGTTATTTTTAGGTGAAGAACCAGAATACCCTGATGAAACCTACTTTGACGCAGGATTTGGGGATGTTAACGATGAATTTTTCTAGGGCTTTACCTTGTCAGATGCCTGTGAGGGTAATGGGCAAACTACAAGTCTTTTGGTTTTTTCGCTGCAACAAGTATGTACTTTTGGTTTGTAAGCCAAAAATTACTTAATATGATATATGTACTTTATGTATGGATGTGATAGCAATGTTGTAAATGTGCGTACTAGCCACTGATCATGGGACTAGTACTGTATGCATATGGAACCTATTATTGGTAATTATTATAAAAAATGACAGCCTCACATTTGAAGACTACGTGGAACCATCTTCTTCCTGTGTCTAATTAGCTAGAAGTGCTCGCTTCGCCATGCTCAACTCTTATTCACGGGAAAGCCAACCGAAAGATTAGATTCGAACTTCGTTTCGCCTCATGCATGTAGTTATTGTTGATTGTGTTGCACAATAACCGTATTTGTGTAGATATTTACCAAAACACGTCTCCTGATTCTTAGGTGTCATATCTGATCTGTCATTAGATTTGGAGCCACTCCTTCATCTACCATGAATTTTAACCTCTCCCTCAGATGCCCCAACTTTTGTAATGCATGCGGGCAAAAAAAGTTTGGATCATGAACAGTATAGCAAAGCAAGTCAAATAACAAAGTAGGCTTGAGCCAAATTGCTAAATTTATTCATGAAATGAGTTCTTCGTGGTTGGGGGCTTTTTAATTTTTGTTTGGTTTTATCGGTATTTTCATTTTTTTAAACCACTAATAGGAATTGATACCATATTTATCATACCTATATTTCTGTATAGTATTGGTAAATGCCAAATTCATTTGGTACATTCTGATTTTAGAAAATTAGCGTAGAAACAACACGAAAAACTTGAATGTTGATTTGAAATACTATGTTGTACTGGCATGGCACTTAAGTGACCTACATAAGATAATTAAGCACTAAATATAGTCAATCCACTTACAACAGCATAAGAAATGTTGAATAAAGTACATATATTACTTGTGTATTTGCACTTCTAATATTCTTTGCAATCATGATCGCCAAAAAAACTCTTTGCAATCCAAATTTTTACTCCATGTCATTACAAAAATTAATTTGGAAGAGTATGTAAGTTACAATATTATAGCACTTCAAGGTAGAAAAAGGATAAATTCGGTGAGTTCCTCGCAAATAAGAAAGTTCTATAAAATTAATATATCTTTTATTCAAAATTTTGAAAATGAAAGCTAAATACCACATTTACAATAGATTTTGGTGTTCATAAATATAGGGGCATCTCGTCTGTAGCAACACTTTGCCAAACTCATGTTAAGGCATGTATTACTTTCTTGATGGTTCTTGGTGTTGGTTGTCGATAGACCTAACATTCTATGACCCAAGAGGGTCACGGAGCACGAGTGTCGTGAAGTGCGACCGGCCTTCTGTGGAGCCAACCAACACCAACAATGGTGTGCTACCAGCTGGTTGTATGGTGACCTCGCCGTGCCAGTAGCCCAGTACAACATCACCTACAATGACGGGAGCTCCGTACGGCAAGGTTCTTTGCCATGGACTTGGGAGAGTTCTTCGGAACAATGACATACATAAATTAACCATGGTTCGTTTGTCAATGATAGCTATAACTTGGTTTAGGTAGTTGTGGTACCAGTGGTAGAACGGGGGTGAAGACAACACTTTTAGTGCCCAACACTTTGTCATCTTATAGCTATGCTCATTATTGTATTTGCAAGGAAGATGTTTGCTCATTGCTTGGACACTATAAATGGCGGGGAACCACAAGGATTGCAACAAAATCCTTGACGAATACTCATACCAGGGGTACCCCAACGGCCCAGGATGGCAAACAGGCCGCGTCAAGCCCAGCTTCGACCTAACAAGCCGTCCCCGGGCCCAACTCCGACCAAGGGACCCGCGGGGTCACAGAAAGACGCTCGTCCCCGACCAGAGCGGGGCGAGCAATCTCGACCAAGTGGGACGCCGACCCTCGTCACAGGTCGGGCTCTCCTAAGCCCCGACCAAGCTAAGGCAACCTACACCAAGGGCCATGTGTCGGGCCTCCGCCGACTATTGGCCACGTGCCCCACGGACAGGATCGTTCGAAGTGACCGTGCGGGGCAGGTGGCCCCTTCCCAAGGCAGCACAGGGGTTGCCCAAGTCAAAACTCCGGTCCCATCGCCCAGTCACACGAAGTATGGGGACGCGCTCTCTCCCGAGGCAGTGCCAGGGCTACGCTTCGCAACATCAGCACCTGACAGGTTCCCAGAGGGCAGTTGCGCTGCTTCCTAAGGAAACGACGAACTGCTCTGCTCAGCAAGCCTACCAAACCCGGTGTGGACGAGGCCGGACGACGACCAATCGCCAAGACAAAGGACTTGGACTCCTAGTCTAGGTTTCTCCTTCCTTCCTTCTCCCAATTCTCGATGTAACCTGCCCCTCCCGCCTATATAAAGGGGGGCAGGGCCCTCCGGGAGAAGGGCACACACGAGGACATGGGCGCACATACGCGCACACACGGACAGAGATAGATCCTCCTCTCGCTAAATCTTTACGAACGGGCAGTGAACGCTCTCATGTTCAAGTCCTCAGCCATTCCTTCTAAGCGTGGTGCAGACGACTGCATCCAAGACAATACAACACTACCACACGAACTGGAGTAGGGACATTCGGCCCGAACCAGTATACATCTTGGGCTTTCGAATCTAACCATTCAGGGAGAGGGAACGCGCGGCCCCTTCCGACTTACAAATTTACTTGCCGGTGCTCGAAACGCCGACAATCCTTGCCGATCCCGGCCTACCCAAACATGCTCTAAATTGTAATGACGTGTGATGGAGTAAAACATTTCTTTTTAACCTTTCAAATAGAATAACAAAATTGTTCTATGTACAAAGTGAAGGAAAACAATTTATGTATGTCCAAATATTTGTTATATGTATAGCTAGCCCTCTCGATCATCTCTACCTACCCATCTCCCTTGCAGCATGGTTATGGTGTGGTCGTATTTTGTTTGCTGGTTTTATGGTGTTTTGGTATCTCTGTTTGAATCGAGGGAGTCTTGATGGTTCTTGGTGTCAATTGTAAATGGATCTAATGTTGTATGACCCAAGAGGGGTCCCAAAGCACGAGCAACATGATGTGCGACAATGCCTGTGCTACGAGTTGGGTACATGCGACCTCACCGTGCCAATACACACTACTACAGAATGGTACAACACTATCGTTTCATCTGAGTTGGTTCCTAACTTTTTATAAAAAATCGATTGTGATAGATGATTTCGGAGAGAGTGTTAATAATAATCACAATCGGTTCTCAGGTTAGAACTAATTGTGATGTAACAATCGGTTCTTATGTAGGAATCGATTGTTATGTGCACATGCATATCACAATCAGTTCCGAGCTTTGAACCGATTATGATGTTGATGCACATCACAATCGGTTCCGATGTTGATGCAACCGATTGTGATGTGCATCAACATTACAATCGGTTTCGAGTGTGAGCCGATACAGACTATTTTTTATCACTATCGGTTCTTTGTTTGAACCGATACTAATATCACGGCGTGGGATTGCCGAGCGCTCGGCCACGCCACCTAGCTCGAGGCTCTCACACTGTCTCCTCACATTCTCGATTCCTCCTCCTTGCATCCTCCATGCAGTCGCCTTCGCCCGAACCCTCACGCCGCACGGCCGCCTTCGCCCACCATCGATCTTCCCCTCCCTTTGTTCCTTCGTCCTTGCCTTCGTCCCTTCCTCCATCGCCACCGGTCCATGAGCGATGGGAGCCCCAGCTGCAGCACCACGAGGTCGATCCTCGGTCACCTCCCGGAGCCCTCGAGCACGTCGTCCCACCTCCTGCTCTTCCGTCGTAGCCTGCGATGCTTCCTCGAGCCCAGGATGCACGACGAGATGCCACGGCTAGCGCTCCACCTACCCTTCCCCAATGTGGAAGTGCTCACACGTCGCGGTGTTGCCAGCTGGACGTCGACGCACTAGATCTACCTGGTCATCCTCGCGGATCTCCTGCTCCTTGATGTGTGTTGCAGGGCCTCCTTACACCTCCTCTACCACCTCCCCGGCATGGGGGCTGAGCTCCACTTGATTCGCACCATCCCCCGCGCGGGTTGCAAAGAGTACCGCATCGACGATCGGCTTGTCACTTGGGCCGACTAGAACGCCAAGCTCGGATCCATTGGCATCCTAGCCAAGCCCCGCAACTTGCTCCTCTTTCAGGTGGCCTCCCTCTCTCCAATCCTCCCTCCTTAATTAGCAGTTGCCTTCTTGGAATTGAGGAATTGGCTCTTCCTCCCTAATTACTAATTCACGCTATCCTCGAGACGTGACATGATCATTCGCACTATAGGGTGATGTGGAATACATTGCCTCCAAGAATCCCAAGGAGCTCACCGCGCATCTGGAGTAGATCTCTGGTTTTAATGAGCTCTGGAGGGAGTATGATGAGTTGGAGGAGCAGAAAACTAGGGCCTAAGAGAAGTCTGCTCCTATTGCTTCTATGACTCTGAAATCTATTTGTTTTTGTCTTTGTACCTTCTCCTATTCTCCAGTAGTGAAATCGGTCTGCAATTTATGTTTTCATATGGTGATATTACGGTTGTCTGGTCAATACTGAGTTTAATCTATAAAACAATTGTTATTACTCATTACCATGTTCATATTTTAGGAAGTCACCTTTCTTGAGGAACAAGTCCTAAGTACTGAGCTTTTTTAAGGTATGTTGGCATATTTGTTAAATAACAATTGAAATTCCGCTTTGCAGCATCCGTGCTATCAACTTGATCAAGATTCAGGTTCATGCAGTGCAAGTGGAGCATGCAATAATTGTACAACAGTATACTATCTTTGAATTTTGATCTCCATTTCTTTTAGCGTATTGATCAATTTTAGATAGTTGCATTCAAACTGCTATGTCCAATTATGTGTAATGGATAAATAGTATATGTCGGCCACAATTGACACATTAATATATAGCAATGTTAAGTGGAAGTGAAATATTTCTAATATACTTGGTATGCTTTTTGTCTGTTTCCTACCTTCAGACTTGCATAATGGGAATTAGCTACCTCTAGTGAATATAAACCATATATATCATGTTTAAATAAAAGTGGATCTCTGAATTATGATTGGGTTCGTTGCAGGGTTTTGTCATGTGTATTGTCAGCTTTAGCTGAGATGTTAGATACTATTGTTTTTACTCTTCAATTTGATTTTTGCCTTGCTACATGTATGCAATGCTTACGATGCTGATCCTGCTGCTATGGATTGTAGTTGGGATCAATTGCCATTGGGTTGAAGACCAAGGATGGTGTTGTCCTTGCTATTGAGAAACGTGTGGACTCGCCTCTACTGGTAATTTTGAGCTGGTGAAATGATTGCTCAATTATATGACCACAATCTGTGCATTTGGATATTTAGTTGCAAGTGTTGCTGACTGAGCTTATTTACAACAAATTTCTTTTTATCCGAGTAGTTTCAAATATTTGCTTATGCTTGATTTGATTTATTGGCTTCAGAACAAATGTATGCTGCCACATGAATACCTTCTCTATTTCCACTTTCTAGCACAATTTTGTTGTGTGTGCATCCAAAAATATGGAGGTGCCATTGTTTTGCATTTCCATGCATGGATGCTATGCTTATCACAAGTGATAATATTTTGGGAATAAATTCTTACTGATCATTGTGGAGGCGATCAGCTTTTTTGTAAATGCTTTTTTGAGTTTGATTTTCATGTTCATATTGTTCTTAAAGTTCAAGGGTTATTCTCAGTATTGTTATTTTCTGTATTGAACTACATTCAATATTATTCCGCTGGTGTAATGATAATGCAAACCATAGTCAATTCCCACAATATTGTATTAGCATCACAATTATGATGGCCTGGAATACCAAAGCAAATAAAAGTCATCCTTTTCTCTATAGATGAGAAAAGGCTTTTGTGGTATTACACATTGTTAGACTAGTTCAATATATTGAAATCTACAATCTCAAGTTCTAGCTCATCACAAGTGCTAGAACCGATTTGGGGCTCATCACAATGAGTTTTTTTTATCACTATCGGGCGAAAACCGACTGTGATAACGTCTTCTCGTTATTATCTAAAGATTTTGTATAATCACTAAAACCGACTATGTTGATAAAAAAGAATTGATTATGACGTACATCATGTAGCAGTGACATCATCTACAATGATAGGAGCTCCATAGCAACGACCAGACCGGAGCACTCCACGATACGTGGGCCGGGTATGTGCCGATTGCCAACGGGCCACGGAAATTTTAACTTGCCAATGTAGCCCGCCGAGCCGCTCCTCGTCGATTTTAACTGGCCGTGAGAGCCCATGACATCTCATATCCGACCTGTAACATAGAAATTCCGGCAATCAGCCGAGTTCTAGCACTACGGGATTGAACATGTTTCTGAGATGCCTTATCTGTTAGTAAAAGTTAGCTTTTAATAATTATCATGAAAACCATCTCCAATCTGCAATACGATGGCGTACTATCAGTGGCCAGGTTAAAGTGACCAAGAAATCAACCATGTTCTACACTATGAGCTGTGAAATCCACGAGAACCGGAGAAACCAAAACCCATGCAGGTAGAAAGAATCAAGGAGACAAAGTAGGGCAAAATCCGTCACAAAAAGAGGACACAAAACAAACCGAAAGCGATGAAAACCGAATCAGACCAAACCAACACAAAAAAAAATAGAAAGCACGAGCTCCAAGCACAAAAAGAAAATGGGGCCAAAAACGGACTGGCAGCAAGAAGAAACAGCTACCAAGGGCAAAAGGAGTAGCTCAAGATCAGGACAAAAAAATACCGAAAGGACCGGTTCATAGCACAAGACGAAGATCAGGACAAAAAAATACCGAAAGGGGCAACTCACGAGGGAGAAGGAGGGGAGAGGAGAAGCAGCGAACAAGAACAAGAGAACTACGTGATCTTGGAGCACAAAAGGAAAATCGACACAACACAAGACGAAGATCGGGACAGAAAAATACCAGATCAGCACAAAGAAGAAAGCGGGGGGAACGTGAAGCGGTGACCAAGAAGAAAAAACAACCGGGAGGCGGAGATAGCGATGACCGAAGCGCTCGTCTCTGCAAGGCAAGGCCAGGCCAGAAGCGACTCACCGGAAACGAAGAGACATAAAAAGAACTCTCCAGCCGCGGAGGAGGGGGGCAACCCAACGACGAGACTCTCGCAGGTACAGCCAGGGCCAGGCGCACCGGTGAGAAGGAGCCAACCGGGAAAAGGCCGTACCGTTCCGCTGGGCGATACCCAAGGGGCGGAGAGCACAACGACAAGGCAAAGCGACCTGATGCATCGGCGAGAGAGGCAATAAATGCGATGGACCGACACAAGGTTGAAGCAACCCAGAACGCACAAATCTCCTAAGTAGAAAGAACCAGCGCCAAGACAAATGCTCAATAACGCCGCCGGGTCAACATAGACAAACAGAGAGGCCATTGCGGCAAAACGGGCCACGGCAACGCACGAAAAGGACCAGGCTAAAACGAAACGGGACCAAGGGCCCAGCGAGATCGGGGACACGAACGACGATCGGATTGGCTAGAATTTTTTTTTATTTAATTTTTTTTTTATTCTTTTTTCAAAACTATGCGTCCGAATTAAAATTTTACGAAATATCTGGCCGCCGTGTATGGGCGATAGCTCCTCCATTGCTCCTCGCTGTGTGCTCTCTGACGCTGTTATCATGGGCCACTGTCGCCAGAGACAGGCGATCGCCGAGCCAGGCGACAGTGCTTTAAAGCCTTCGCTCGCTTCTGTGCAGCATTGTGACGATAAAGGTATAAACGAAGAGAAAAGAGAAAGAGAAAGAAGAAAGAAAGAAGAAGAAAAAGAAGAAGAAAAGAAGAAGAAGAAAAGAAGAGAAAGAAGAAGAAAAAGGAAAAAAAGTCGATTAAATGCGCTTTGCTGAAGGTATTTTTACAAATTTTATAAATCTATTATTTAGGAATTTTACGATTTTGTAGTGTTTAGAAATCTTGTAGAATTGTTTTTGTCATTAGAATTCTAATGTAGCATGTAATATCCAATGAATTTAGGATTGTGTAGCGTTTAGAACTTTAATGTAGTATTTAGTTTTTAGAAATTTGAGGATGTATAGTATTAAGTGCGTTCTTAATTTAGTGTAGTATTAGAAATTTATTGTAGTGTTTAGAAAATTTAGGATTGTGTAGCGTATACATTTTCTCGGATAGTGTTGTTTAGAAATTTAATGTCGCATTCATATTTAGAACTTTAATGTACTATTTAGTTTTAGAAATTTCAGGATTGTATAGTATTAAGTGCGTTACAAATTTATTTTTAGTCTTAGAAATTTATTGTAGTGTTTAGAAAATTTAGGATTGTGTAGCGTTTACAATTTCTCGAATAGTGTTGTTTAGAAATTTAATGTCGCAGATTCATATTTAGAACTTTAATGTATTATTTAGTTTTAGAAATTTCAGGATCAGTATAGTATTAAGTACGTTACAAATTTATTGTAGTGTTTAGAAAATTTAGGATTGTGTAGCGTTTACAATTTCTCGGATAGTGTTGTTTAGAAATTTAATGTCATGATTCATATTTAGAACTTTAATGTAGTATTTAGTTTTTAGAAATTTCAGGGTGTATTGTATTTTAGAGTAATATTTTTCCGTCGGACGTTGCAAAGCATGTCGAAGAAATTGTATTTCCAAATATTTTATGGAGATGGGGAGATAGCACGGAGGCGGATGGGGTGGATCTATCATCATTTTCAAGAGTCGTGCAGGGCATATGCGATCGAAAGCGATAGGACATCTGAGGGTTTGTTGGAGTGGATGTCTCGGATGTTCGGTTTGGATGCCCTGACTGTTCGGTTCTGGGTCGAGCAGAGTGAGCGAAGCGCAAGACCGCTTTTACGGAGAGTTGATTCCTATTAACTCGACGTCAACATGGAGGAGTTATGTTGAGTTTCTTAGTAGAGCGGGTTGGCGCTCATGTTGTTGGTCTGATGCTACCGGTAGCTCCATCGGTGTCGCAAGTTCGTGATGTCGGGGTGGACATTACGGCGGAGGGACATCAAATGTAGAAGGATGCGAAGAGGAAGGCGGCGAGGAGCCGGAGACGAGGAGCACGAGACCTGGCGGTGGCGAAGGGCCGGGGGAGAGGAGACAATGGTGGAGGCGTGAGGGTGGCCGACGAGGGAGGAGGTGGAGGACATTGTTGACTGATGGAAGAGGAGGACCGTGCGGATGAGGAAGTCCACGATGGTGAGCACTCGACGAGGAGGACAACGCCCGAGGTGCCTATCCTCGTGCGTGGACCAATTACAATTTCAAGACCTAACGATGAATGAAGGAACATTGATGCATGGGAGTATCGTGAGAACGAGGTGACGCAGGGCCATATATAAAGACAAGGAGGCTGTGATGGATGCGGTGAAATCGGGCAATGTCTCTCCGCGGCAATTCGGGGTTGTGAAGTCCAAGAAGAAGGACTACGACGTGAAGTGCGTAGTTGATTCGTGCCCATGGCGGGTGCATGCATACCGGGAAGTGGGCGGACATCGAAATGCTCCATAGTGATGGAGCATAATCTGCGGTGGAAGAAGCGGAGCAGGACACCGCATCCGCTGTTGTTGACACGACACCGCACTCGAGGAGCTTTACGGAGACGACCGGTGGATCGCCCACCATGGGCCACTGGGTCCGTCCGACGGTATGCTCCTCGTATCTTTTCCCCACTAACGCACTTGAATAACCTTCGCCATTTCTTATTTCCTCGCAGCGGAGGTTCGCGCACCGACAGGTGAGGAGGTCCTATCAGGAGTTCGTTCGGGAGTTCGATCGCCTCCACGACGAGGACGTGCGGTGGACGCCATACACCGCGTACGACGTCCACGCCTGAGCACCTCACGGGGTCTCCGTGCTTTGCACGCGAGATGAGGCCTTTTGGCTCACCCGTAAGGTGCTCGTCTTTGACCTTTGTGTCGAGGAGTACTCCCCGCACCGAGTGCTGCGGCAGTTCGGCCTGTTCCAGTCCTTTCCTTTGCCGCCTCGTCACGTTGTCGCACGTGGCGCTCACAGGTACTTGCCCTGATCCTACTACTCCGCATCTTTGCGAAATTAATGTGGTGTGTACTTACTGTTTTTGCATTGCAGGATGACCCGGATGGGTCTTTGCGGTGGGCTCTCGGTTCGCAGACCGTATGCGACCATGGGCCTGCGATGGGACGCCAGACTCGACGAGAGGGTCACCGAGACCCGGCCAGACGACCATGACATGTACGATCAAGACATGGAGTGGTTCGCCCACAAGACTCGCCTCGGTGGGGTACACACCAAGACCGTGACGACGTCGACGCAAGCATGCATCGGTAGCGGACACGCATTCTTCACAGATGTCCCGGAGGACAACGCCTCGGTAAGTGTCGCAATCGAACCTACATGGGCACGCCTCTTTTCATCTAACTTACGTAATACCAATCGACGTTACATGCGGACTCGGCTCTTGGCGAAGATTGAGGTGGAGGTCAGTGTCCATGTTGACGCGCCTAGAGGGGGCATACAGTGACCACCGCCGAGTCCGAGACGACTTGGGGTCGGGTCCTCGCTACTGTGAGGCGGTTGGCTCGCGCAGCCACCGCCGAGGGCGCGAGACGTCGGCGGACGCAAAGACACCACGCCACTTCGCCCCAAAGACTCGCCCTACCCCGGTGCCCGTCACGCCCCACGCGCGGTGCGGGGGACAGTGCACGACGAGGCTCCTTCGCCTCGCCCTACCCGTCGGTTCCTCGCTACGCTCCCACGCAGCAGCAGTGGGGACGAGTGGTGGGAGGCTCCTTCGCGTCTCGCCCTACCCCGCCGGTTCCTCGCACGCTCCCACGCAGCAGTGGGGCGATGGGCATGGAGGCTCCTCGTCGTCCGCGCCCAGCCAGACCCTGTGGTGGTTTCGACGAGCCTTCGACGACGAGTTCGACACGGAGGAGTACCTTTCGACCGACTACCTCGACCTCTCGGCTCTCGGGTGCACCGCCACAGACTTGGTCTCGCCGCCAAGACTACTCTACGCTGCGCGCCGCAGGCCGGCCTAGGAGGGACGTCCGTCGCCGTCGCCACTCACCTACCCCACGGGCCAGATTAGGAAGCGTGGCCGTGATTGACTTGTTGTACGGATGTATTTTTGTAATGGATTTACGTTCAGCAGCACATTGTATAACTCCCCGAGTTAGTAACATGACAGTGTTATCACTATAAATTGTTCAAATCATTTATGCATTGCTTGCCTATGCCACACGACGTGACAACACACCAACGTTTCGGTACACCTATCGCCTATAGTAGGGCGATCGCTTACATGGGGCGATCGCCCAAATATGAGGCGATCGCTCCATACCCGGCGATATCGCCCTTTATAACATTCGTTCTCACAAGCGGTCTCGCAAAGAATAGCGGGTGAGCATCAATCGAAAATGCCGAGGCGTGCAAGTGCAAAGGGTAAGGGAAGGCAAAGGAAGAAGCAAGTGCATGCCCGCGAATTTAGCGCCAAGATCTCTTCCTACCTCGTGGAGTCAGAGCACCCATGTGTATGTGCGGAGATCTTTGCGAGCTTGTTCGCTCTTGGGAAATTTCAACTTGGAAGAGGAGGTATTGGAAGTGCCGCAACTACGCCTTCGATCCACGGAGAAGAGCTGAAGGATCGCCGCATGGTAACAATCGACGGGTTACATAACATTTGTGAATGAAACTTTGCTAACTTACGTTTCATGCGTCACCTCCGCCATGTGTGAATTTGAGCGATGGTTTGATACGGAGATCAACCCCGAGGACCAACGGCTTGACCAAGCCAACCGGCAGGATGAGTTCACGCGGCGGTTTCAAGAACAACGCGATGCCGCACGCGAGGAGGCATGTAGGAAGGAAGCGGAGGAGAAGGAGGCCGAGAGAGAGGAACGAGAGAGGCGCGACGTGCGGAGAAGCCCACGAGGCATGGGCGAATGGGAAGTGGCCTCAAGCACTCAATAGACGTCTGGTGTTAACTTTGATTTTCTCTGTTCGTGGTACTCATTTTAGTTTTAAGTCGTAATAAAGCAGGCGCCCAACCTTCAAGAGTATGCTCACCGTCCGAGGGCTCGTATATGTCCTCATTGCTCCAGCTTGTCCCAAATGATGTTATTTTTCTCCATCGAGATAGGTTATAGCATTTTTAAATCGATTTGATTTCATCGAGTTTTACCATCGTTTGCGAAGATACGGCAATTTTATGTTTTACCGATTGCATGTTCGGACAACAATAAAATAGTGCAGCCTAAAGTGACATCTAAATATTTTTACATAATTGTAACCTATGCAAGCCCAAGAATGCAACAAAACTAGTTACATCAAGTTTTGAGGTCGTTCGGACATTACTCTAACGCTCGAACAATGAATGTTATAAAGGGTTTAAACTAGCCATCTTTTATTCAAAATGCAATCATATTTAGATATTTTTGCAAAAATGAAGTGCATAAGGTTGTAGTAACTTATTCTATTTATTTCATGAATTATGGATCAACACACATTATAATTCCTTCACAATCCACGATTAGAGCCTAGCATTGAACTCAAATAAAAAAATTTCTGCAAACAACACATGGATTTTTATTTTACACTCTAATTCTTCATTCCAAAATTTAAATTTAGAAACAAGTTTCATTTAATTTGGACACTCTAGCAAAAGTTACGGGTTTATATTAAAAGCATATAGTAATTACAAAACAAAACTAAAAAAATGGCTGCGCCGGCCGCTCTGTCTCGAATGTGGGGCTCACCAACGGCCTGCTCAAGGCCGACGATTGCAGAGGGACTGATCGTCGTGTATGGGCGATCGCCCATACACGAGCGACGGGAGGCATTTTTGTCATTTTTTTTTCGGACGCATAGTTTTGAAAAAAAGAATAAAAAAAAATATTAAAGAAAAAAAAATTCGATTGGCTACACATACAGGAAACTGAACGAAGTGCACGCAGAGGGCCGGAAACCTTCGTAAGATATAATAGAAATCTATAAGCGACGTGCCACGTTGTAGGCGTCGCTCTCCACACGAGAAAATCGAGAATTTTATTTTTTCGAAAAAAAGGCTTAAGCGTAATGGTAAAAAACGGGAAAAAATGTATGCTTTTTCGGGGAAAAGGATCCCAACATTTTTTTCCCGAAAAAAGACCTAAACGTAATTTTGATTTTATGAAAAAGGACCCGAGCGCAAGCCTTAAAAACGCATAAAAGATCTAAACGTAATATATATTCTTTTTCGAGAAAAATGATCTAATCGTACTTTTTTTTCCAAAAAAAGACCCGAATGTAATTTTATTTTTCTAAAAAGGGACCTAAACGTAAATATTTTTTTGGCTCGGTTCGCGGCTCGAGTCGAGCCGGCTCGAGCCGCCATGTGGGGGTGTTCCCCATCCCGGAAGTCTTCGGCTTTAGTAGAAAGGATTATATATTATTCCGGCATTATCATATCAGTTGTTTTGTACTCAGCTTTCGTAGAAGATTAAGATTTGCCCACTGTTACAGAGGATATTGATTCGTCTCTCGTAATGTTCATAGAAACGTAAAGCAACTCAGGTGGTCCCAAGGTTTCAAATTTCGGTTTCAGAATAAATTTCGCCCCGGGCCGGATAACGAAATTTCGGAATTATTTCGGACAAAATTTGAATTTAGAAATTCAAATCCGGTTCAATCCGGAAAAAAAAAACCGAAATTCGCCGAAAAAACCCGAAATTTCGGGCGAAATTTCGGGTTTTTTGCACTGGCTGAAAAGTGGTCTAAACGTTATCGAAAAATTTTGAATTTTTTTTTGGAGGTTCCTGACACAATACTGATGTTCTCATAAAAATTTCAGCTGATTATCACATCTGAGGAATTTTTAAAAATTCGGAGAGTGGTACTGTCCTGATAAAACACTGACCGACAAGTTTGATCGGAACGGAAAATGGTACAAATCAAGTTATAAACTGTTGAAATTTTTTTTGAATGGTTATGATCCATAAATAATGTTCTCATAAAAATTTCAGCTGATTATCACATGTGAGGAATTTTTAAAAATTCGGAGAGTGGCGCTGTCCTGATAGAACATTGACCGACAAGTTTGATCCGAATGGAAAATGATACAAATAAAGTTAGAAACTATTGAAATTTTTTGTGAATGGTTATCATGTATCTATAATGCTCTCATAAAATTTTCAAATGATGATCAAACTGTATGAATTTTTAGAAATTCGAACAGTACTATTGGTCTACTGCCCTGTTAAAATGCTTACCGGCAAAATTAAAAAACATGAAAAATTATGTAAACCATGTTAAAAACTTTTGAAAATTTTTGTGGATAGTCCTGATATAACATTAATGTTTTATTAAAATTTTTAGATGATGATCATTCTCAAATAATGTTTAGAAATTCTGACAGTGCTACGTCCTGATAAAAGTCTGATGATCAATACATAGATTTGATTTAGCAGTAAAAAAAAGTTTAATTTTTTTAAAAAATTTACATAATAGTGATAAGGAAGTTCTTAATATCCCATAAAAATTTTGATTCATGATCACACACCAGTGAATTTATAAAATTCTTACAAGGGACACTACCATTTATGTTTTTTTCTTTTTGTTTTTAGAAATATAATATAACAAACGAAGTTCAATGCTTACATAGATTTAATTGACCAAACAAACCAAGTTGAAATTTTTTGAAAAATTTATATCATGGTTCTGAGTCAATTATTAATCTCTCATAAAAGTTTTAGATCATAATCACACCCAAGAAAATTTATAAAATTCTGACAATATAACTGTCCCAATTATGTTCATTCTGTTTTCGATTTTTTAAAGATAACAAATGAAGTTAAATTATTTTGAAATTTTTTATGTATGATCCTAAACTACTAAGTATAGTACCATAAAAGTTTCAGATTATTATCAAGCTTGTACAATTTTATAAAAATCTAACAGTATTTCTGCCAAAATTTAAAAATATTTAAAAAATTCGGTTTTTCAACAAATTTTCATAGGAGATGACTTTCCTAATGGTTATTGGGTCAAATCCGGTCAAATCCGGCCCTAAAACGGTCAAAACCGGCCAAAAAACGCGAAATTTCGGCGTAATTTGGCGAAATTTCGCTCGGAAAAACGAAATTTCGGATTTTACTGTAGCAAATTCGAATTTTTTTTCTCGGCCGGTAGTTTAGATTTTGGGGGGGTCCGAAATCCGAAATTTCGCCGAAATTCGTCGAAATTTTGAACCTTGGGTGGTCCAAGGCTCTAAGGAACAAACACCCTGGACCATACCTTTAGGTAGTTCTGTTCAATGAATAGTCTTGGGCTTAAAGCCAGTTTCAACTTTTAAAACCCAGTAAACCCTTCTAAAAAACTTAGTTTTTAAGCGATTTTTGGTAGAAGCTAAAAGCCACATATAACTAACAAAAATCAAAAGTTGAAAGCTAGATGGGACCTATTTTTACAGTTTATTGTTGAGAAAATTTAGCTATTTATCAAATATCCTCTTATAAAAAAACTACATCCACTTTTTATCCTAAAAAACCAAACAGTACAGTGTAGCCCACAACATAAGCTAACTTATACGCTCACTCTTCTAATACAAGTACATAAATTTTGAAGTAAAGAGAGACGTTCTTCCGACGTGGCCGCGGCTTGCGAACTCAGAAACTGAGCTGTGCTCCCGGAAAATCTTATGCTTTGTTTTTTTTTCTTCCCTTGACCCGGGAAAAAGATCCCTGCCTTTCCCAACTGGTTTTATGTGTTGAGGAACCTCGCTATCGAATAGTCCGGGGTTCCCGAACAGATCTGAAGTGGAGAACAGAAAGAGAGAGACACACGTGTTTAGGGAGAGCGAAAGCGGAAATTCTTTATTGCTAATGAATTCTGTGTACATGGGGGGACCCCCCTCCTCCTTTTATAGCGCTCTCTAGGGTTTTGGCATTAGGGACCACATGGGCCTTCGGTGGGCTTTAGGGTTTCTCAACACTCCCCCTTGGGCCCTTGTCGCGAGATGCATATGCCTCATTAAAACTCCGTAAAAACCCAATGGGAAAAATACTTGGAGAAAGAGTACATAGCATACGCTACTATGTTGCACGAATTGCCTCGTCAAAACCTTATGCAAGAAAACTTCATGAAAAACTTGCTAAGGAAAAAGAGTACAATTCTCCCAACTTCAATTGCTAATCTTCGAGATTCATGTTGGATATTCATAATTCATGTTCAGGATTCATGTGGGAGTATGTGAAATATCTCCCCCTGAAATCTGCACTTCTCTAAGTCTCATCATCCCAATTCCTTTCACGCACCTTTCAAAGGTAGATGCTGGGAGTGATTTAGTGAACAAATCTGCAAGATTTTCACATGACTTAGTATGCAATATCTTAATCTCATTCATCTTATGCAATTCATGAGCATAGAAGAACTTGGGGTTGATATGCTTCGTGAGATTGCTCTTCACATAACCCATTTGTGCTTGGGCAACACAAGCTGCATTATCTTCATAAATAATCGTGGGAATTTGCTCAATGTTCAAACCACATGACTTCGGATGTGGTGAACCATTCTTCCGAGCCATGCACATTCACGCGATGCTTCATACAAAGCGATGATTTCGAGTGGTTTGTCGACGCCGAGACAAGAGTCCGCTAGACGACTTCCAAGAAATTGCTGTTCCTCCACATAGGAAAACATAGCGCTTTGGGACTTGCCAAGTATGCGGTCCGATAAATACCCAAAGATCGGCATAGCCAACCAAATTCAATTCATTATTTCTTTCAAAAATGCATCGAGGTCTTTGCTTCCTTGGAGGTAGCGGAAGATGTCCTTGATCCCTTTCCAATGCCTTTTGGTGGGTTCGACTTTGCATCGAAGCTAGCAAATTCACAATAACGCAATGTCCGGTCTAGTGCTATTCGCAAGGTACATGAGCGCTCCAATTGCACTCGATATGGGAATTCTGCTCCCGTGACTTCCTCCCCTCTTCTCTAGGTCTCAGTATGGATCTAGGTGCGCTTGGAGTGACCTTCCCACCATTGGAGTCTTCGCAGGATATGCTTTTTCAAATCCAAATCGTTCCAACACTTTACTGCGTGTAGGTTGATTGATGTACCAAGATTCCTCCTTGGACATGTTCAAGTGCAAGCCTAAACAAAATTTGGTTTTACCCAAATCCTTCATTTCAAACTCGGACTTCAAGTATGAGCATGCCTCTTCAATTTCTTCATCCGTCCCAATGATGTTCAAGTCATCTACATAGACGGAGATTATCTGTAATCCATTCGGGATCGTCAGATAAACACACATGGACAATCTTCGCTGCTTGTGTAGCCTTTCTTGCAGAGAAAGTCACTCAGCGATTGTACCACATTCTTCCTGATCGCTTCAAACCCATACGGTGATTTCTCCAATTTCACCTCGCATGTGTTTCTATTTGCTCCATCTTGGTTGGGATAGGAATTCCTTAGGTACTTTCATGTATATCTCGAATCCAAGTTTCCATCTGGTATCTTTGTGACAACATCCATCGCCTTCATTCTCAACTTCAAGTTGATCGCCATTGAGATCAAATATCTAAAGGTAATTCCTCCTATGACCGGAGAATAGGTTTCTTCATAATCAACTCCGGGACGTTGAGTGAAACCTTGAGCTACAAGCCTTGCTTTGTACCTTACAACCGTTGTTTTCATTTCTCTTAGAACAAAGACCCATTTGTGACCTACGGGCTTATATGGGAGGTGTGCGGCATCTGAGCCCAAACACCTCTCTCTTGTTCAGAGAGACTAACTCTGCAGATGATTGCCTTTTCCATTCTTCCCAATCTAGCCTTTTCTTGCACTCTGCTAGAGATGCGGGCTCGGGATCATGATCAATGATCGAGGCAATCTTCTTTGAAGTATGCATCAACGCTGGTCGTTGCTCTATTCAGGATTCTCTGTTATTACAAAGTTTATGGCCATTTCTTCATGGGGTGCTTCATGCACTTCTACTTGCTCTTATTTGCTTTTCCCTATCGCAGAGCAAGTTCCTTTAGCTTTTCATCGCCTATGTGTGCGCACACATTATTTTCATGGCTTCTGCAGTGGAAGATTCAAGTCCGAATTGCCTTTCTGTTGGCTTCTTTCCAGGTGCAGTCTCAACTGGCTGCCCCTTCTTTCCTTGGGGCATTTTCGTGATTGGTTGTGGTAAGTTCTCTCGCCCGATTTTCTCAGACGTCTCCGCGTACTTTGGGTTTGAGGAGCAGATTGCTCGCTCTTTTTCTTTGAGGCCTCGAGCAGGTTGAGGGATACCTTCTATTTTCTTTGGTATTTCCACCCTCTCGGTGCATTCCTTGGGTACATGCGACTTAACCACGCCCTTCGGATCACAAAATGATCAGCGGTTCATTTGCTAAATTCGCAAATCAATTATCTTCGGACTTCTTGATTTGCTTCATTAGTGCGGGGTCATGTGCGGGGATCCCGGTGGAATGCCATATGATTTCCGGCATTTTTCATCCAAAGGTTGATTTCTCCCCTAATGACGGAAACGATCCTCGTCAAAGATGCAATCAATGAACGGTCAGTATGCAAATCTCCAATCATGGGTTCTAAATACCGATTATGGATGCACTCATAACCAACGATATCCCTGACTTGCGGAGAGGGCCCATTGCGATCACGAGGGGTGGTATAGGTACATATACCATACACCCAAATTTTCTAAGATGGGAGATCTTGGGATGATCCGTGCACAAGCCGCATAGGAGAATGGATGTTGTAGGCCGACGGTCTAAAATTGATAAGAGCTGCTGCGTGCGCAGATCGCGTGTCCCCAACAAGTGTTGGGCAAGTTACAACTCGCAAAAGCGGTCGGCAATGAACTTAATCCTCTTTATTAGTGCTTACGCTAGTCCGATTCTCGCGTATGAACGCGTGCGCACGGAGTGCTCAACTGCTATCCCTGTTGCTGTGCAATAATCATCAAATGCCTTTGAAGTAAATTCTCCGGCATTGTCCATTCTAATGGACTTCACGCGATGATCAGGGAAAGCGTTCTTAATTCTTATGATCTGCGAGATCAGCTTTGCAAAAGCATGGTTTCTTGTTGACAACAAGCATACATGCGACCATTTCGAGGAAGCATCGATGAGCACCATAAAGTATCGAAACGGCCCTGACAGGGGCTGAATCGGACCGCAAATATCCCCCTGGATGCGTTCCAGGAATGCAGGGATTTCACTTTGCACTTTCATGACAGAGGGTCTAGTTATTAATTTCCCGGTGGCACATGCAGGGCACACAAAATCTTCATGATTCGGGAAATTTTTAACATTTATGCCATGACCCTGTGAGTTGTTCACTATATTTCTCATCATTCTAAGACCAGGATGACCTAATCTACCATGCCATAAAGAAAATAATTGAGCTTCTAAAAGCAGTCTTCAAGGAAGTATACACTTGGTGCATGAATATTCGTGTAGTACAACCCAGATTCATATGAGGGACATTTTTCTAATACCATTTTTCCACATGCCGCGTGCTTCACAATGCACAAGTATTCTTTGCCATTTTCTTCATTGGTTTCTACGTGAAAACCATTGGCGCGGATGTCTTTAAAGCTTAAGAGAGTGCGTGTTGATTCGTGGTACAAAGGGCTTCTTCAATTACCAAAGTTGTACCCATAGGCAATATAATAGTGGCTCTTCCTGAGCCGATTACATATGAGTCGCTTCCTGCGATCGTAGTAATCTTTCCAGCGTTCTTCGTGATCGACTGGAAATACTTAGACTCTCTTAAGCTTAAGAGAGTACGTGTTGATTCAGGGTACAAAAGGGCTTCTTCAATTACCAAAGTTGTACCCATAGGCAATATAATAGTGGCTCTTCCTGAGCCGATTACATATGAGTCGCTTCTGCGATCGTAGTAATCTTTCCGTTCTTCGTGATCGATTGGAAATACTTAGACTCTCTTAAGATGGTATTTGTTGTGCCACTATCAACAATGCATATCTCTTCCATTTGGGCGCTACACGATTTCTAGATAAAAGAAATATAATTCTAATCAGATAGAGGCAAAACAATCCAAATATTACTTGCAAAATTGAAGAATATTGGAATAAAGAATAAATTGCGTATTTATTCAAGAAAGAAGTATGCTCTTCTAGAGCTTACAACCCTTTATTCAAAGAAAATGCTAACAACCATAATCTAAAAGAAATGCATTAAAGTAATCAGAAATATGCATTAATTTCGCTTCTATATCATCTGCGAAGTTTCTCTTCATTTGCCATAATCATGGCTGCTGAGATCGATGTCCGTGCTATTACGTGAGGATGAGGCAAGTGGGGTGTCTACATCCATGACATCATCTTCACCGATGTTGGCGGCGCGCCTCTGTGGCGTTTTCCTTTGCCTTCTTCTTAGTCCGATATCGTTGATCGCTTCCTTGGATTCTCGACATATCTTCGACCAATGTCCCCAAGTGCCACACTTGAAGCACGCCCGTTCTCGCTGTCCATACGGCTTGGCGTGCGTCTTTTCTTTGTCATCCCTCTTCACGGGGCTTTGGACTTTTCTTTGGCACGGGTCTCTCTTTTCCACCTGCTTGCCCTTCTTTCTATGAGTGAGCTTTCTCACCTTGTAGCTATTGGCATTGACTTGATGCGGTGCCTCGTCGGTGGGTGCGAGACATAGTTCTTCAGAGAACATCGTCTTGCGATTCCGAACTTGCATTACATCAATCGATTCGCTATACTCCTTGTATGCGCCCCGACGATAGTGCGTGCACTCTGGATAGCATTAGGGTGGAAGGTAGAGAGTTTTCTCAATCTTCTCTTCATCGGTGATCTTCTTGCCACATAGAGAGAGATTGGTACAAATTCATGCAAGGCGTAATTGTACTCGCCACTGCTCAAGTCTCGCAAACCTCAGCGTACCCAATCTTGCTTGTGCTTGGGGCAAGATAGTGTACTTGAGCTTTTCGAACCGCTTCAAGTGCGGTCAAAGCTCAAGTGCACTCTCCTCACCATATATTCATTCTTTAGAGTGGTGAGAGGTGGTGCCTCGAAAATGCAGAGCTTGATCGCTCGCTCGGTGGTAGGTTTTGCGCCCTGCGAGGACCCTAGACCAATCACGAACGGAGCTTCTTGCCCCAAGAACAATCTTTACGTCCGATGCCCAAGTGAGGTAGTTACGACTGCAGGGCCAGTTCTTCAAACTCACGGTTCACAATGCCAGACATCTGCATGATTTCAAAATTCTGGTTTAGATTACTGCGTGTAATCTGATAGAAAATGGTTGCGAAAAGCATAAATTTCAGAAAATTAAATACATGTGCATTGCATTATATAAAATAAAGCAAAAGATTCAAAAAAAACATAAAGAAAAATTCATAAAATAGAGAAATAAAGCAAGAAAATTTGAAAACAGAGCCAAATAAATCTTCTTGATTTTCTGGCAATTTTTCAAAATTTTCTGCAATTTTTTTTCTGCATTTTTTTTTTCTCTTTTCTTTTCTTCTTTTCTTTTTCCTTTCTCCGGCCAACCGCCGCTGGCCGTGTTTTTTTTTCTTTCACTCGGCCTAACCCGTGGCCTGGCCTCTGCTTGGGCCGCCGGCGCTGCTGGCCTTCGGCTGTTTGGCCTGGCCGTGCACAACAAAGCGCACGGCTAGGGTTTCCCTAGCCGCCGCCATTTTTCTTCTCCTCCCCGCGTTTCTTTTCCTTCCGTCGCCGGCTTCCTTGTGCTTCGCGCCTCCCACCGGCCTGCCTACGCCCACGCGGTTCCCCTTCCGCTTCCTCCTTTCCACCCTGCCGCCCGACTCTTCGGGTGTTGGAGCCGAGGCAGCGGCGGGAGCGATGGCCGAGGTAGGTGAGCCGGGCAGCGGCGGCGCGACGTGGGTGGCCGGCCGGAGGGCGCGCGCCGATCCGGCCGCAGCCGTGGCGTGCCGAAGCTGCGCGGCCGTCTGCCGACGAGCACAGTGGGGTGGCGCGCTAATCCATTGCGAGCCATGGCGTCTGCCGAAGGCGGCGCTTCGCGCGGCGAAGCACGGGTTGGGGCGGCGCGCTAATCCGGCCGCGAGCCGTGGCGTCGAGGCGCTGGCGGCGGCGAGCAACGGCCGGGCGGCGTCGGCTTGGCTGCGGGCGAGCCGAGCCGAGGCGCGCGACGGTGGCCGAGGTGGTAGAGCGCGACGGCCGCCGAAGCGGCCGCAAGCCGCGGCGGCGGCGGCGGCGCGATCTTCGCGGTGCGTCCGACGCGAGGCGGCGTGGCTTCGCGCGCGCGACGGGCGCACGGCGCGGCGCAGCAGCCGACGGCACTTGGCGGCATCGTCGCGCCGTCAGGCGCTGAAACCGAGGCGATAGCCTTTTTTTTTCTCGATGAACGGTGAATTCATGTATCGCGTGGCCGCGTCGAGACGCCGAGCGTTCTTCGTGTAACCGTGCCACGTAGGATAGATGCATGCATAGAAAAAGAACGATTAGATTCAAACGCTAATCCCACCTTTTCTCACCTTTTCAATCTGATCTCCGTAGAGCAATTCGTGCTGATAACGTGTTGAGGAACCTCGCTATCGAATAGTCCGGGGTTCCCGAACAGATCTGAAGTGGAGAACAGAAAGAGAGACACACACGTGTTTAGGGAGAGCGAAAGCGGAAATTCTTTATTGCTAATGAATTCTGTGTACATGGGGGGGACCCCCCTCCTCCTTTTATAGCGCTCTCTAGGGTTTTGGCATTAGGGACCACATGGGCCTTCGGTGGGTTTTAGGGTTTCTCAACATTATGTTGCCATAGTCCTTCCCCTTGATTTGTTCCTTTTATTTTTGAGAGATCAAAAGCTTCACTTGTATTAAAGGGCAGGATTACGATCCTGCTACAAAAACGGTAGCAAGAAAGCAATCCTTTTATGCTCTGTATGAGCTCAATAGAACGCGGTTTCTTTCCTCGTTGATTACACCTCAAAAGTAAATTGCTACACACTTGGTAAATTACTAAATTGTAATGGTGTATGTTGGACTGAAACAACTCTTTTTAACTTTTTAAATACAGTAACAAAATTGTGCAATGTTGTTGGCGTCAAAAACTTGAAGTAGGGTTTCTGACAACAGCACACCAGACAAGCACCTGGTTCAGAACGTGTCAGTCGATTTGACCTGTAATCGACAAGGTAAAGATATGAAATTCACTCAAAGCCGATCGTGATAATCAATTGGCTTAGACTCAATCAGCTTGAAGCCGATTGAATCAAGGTAACAGGGCAAGTCTAATTAGCCGATTAAGGCTAATCAGAGGATAAAGGTAGATCGATACTGAAGAACGCGATGCGCAGCAAAATCAGAATAAATCAAACCTGGGTCGTAATTTGAAGAAGATCAACAATCGGCGATGCGCAACTTTATTGATCAAGATCGAATTACAAAGACTAAATTACAATAACTACCCCTAGTCGACAGAAAAAAGTAATGTAGATTAGTGTGTTTGGTTGTGTTGTATGTCTCGTAGCTTGCTTTGGCCCTTCTTTTATACCCGTCGACCGATAGTGTCCTATTACAACACGTTCAAAACCTGATCCGTATCGGCCTTATTTCGGATAGCTTTTCCTCAAAGATCTTACCGTTGCCAAATATCTTCAAATCTTTCCAAATCGTCTGTTAGTTTTCGTATATTTGACTTTCTTGCCGATTTTGACTAGACTTGTCAAATTCTGGTGTAAACATATGCCCCTCATTTTTGAGAGATGACTTGTCATCTTTCAAAAATTACAACTGTCGGCTTCTTCTGCATCGGTTAACTGTTAACCTTCACCCAGTAACTGCTGCTTTAATTGCGCCGTAATTTTCTGATATGCAGGTAGTGCGTTTTAACTGGTCGTGTCTTTTGAGATTCGTTTCCCGCCGCTTCAAATTTTCACCGTGTTACAAATATGTGCCCCCACAGATTCATTCCTCACGTGCACAAGCTCTCGAGTTGTCTACAATCGGCTTCTGGTCTTCAAGCCTTCCAGCGCTCGTTGCTTCCAATCGGCTGCTTGTCAAGATCGTCCTAATGGATCCTTCTCAGGTATTCATCCTAATCCCAAACAGCAATGACCAATTCTATCTAGGTCCAGTAGGAAATCTAGAAGCTGATTCAGTAATAAATGAAGAGATTCCTCGTCTACCTCTATCGGCTGCGGGATATAACATAGAGGGTTGGAGTAAGAGCTTCAGAGCTTGGCCGACAGCGCTTAAGGGATGGAGATCGTGATACATTCGCGTAGCAGCCCAAAAGAGGGGTGAATGGGAAAAGATGGGCATAGCTGAATGTCTCTCCCTTTCCTTAGTCGATCCAGAGGCCAATGAGCCCTTAGTGGCCACGGCTTGCTATTTCTGGTCGGAAACCTTCAATGCTTTTGTATTACGCACCGGTCTTGTCGGCCCAACTCCCCTAGATGTAGTCTAACTGTGCTGCTTAAGACCCGATGGGGATCAAGTATCGACTTACAGTGCCAAGCCTAAGTACAAGCTTATCAAGTCCAAAGGTGAAGGATGGGTTAAATACATCAGAAACAATAATAAGGTCAATGGGCTGGTATCGGACGAAGAACATGCTGCTTTTTTGAATCTTTGGTTAGACCGATTTCTGTTCTGCGGCGCTTCCTTGGGACCAACTCAAGTATATCAAACCATAGCAGAGCAACTGATAGAGGGTCGTCGGCTGGCACTTGGGAAAATGCTTCTAGGAGCAGTCTACCAGATGATGCACATAATAAGATGTCGGCTCTTTATTGGTTTCACGAGTTTCACTGTCGGCAATGTCGGAGGATCACTCTGGTTTATTCAGATCTGGCTGATAGGAGGATAGGTCCCGACCTTTCGATGAGAGAGGGATAGATTCGATTGGGTGGAAGAAGACGTTGGCGATCCGACTACACCGTCCCCAGACGATGCGCCTTAGCAATCGTTACACCGACTTCGAAGTTGTTATTGATCTTTTTGGTGCACGATCAACGACCACGAAGGCCTTTGTCCCCGCAAGCAATCAAGAACACGCAAGAACAAGATGAACAAGCATGAAATTATAATTGAAACCACGAGTTCATTGAATCACAAAAGAGGGTTTCGATGACAAGTAATTGGGCGGTTTAGCCAACACGCGCGATTACAAGAAGTAGCAACTGCTATCTTTGATCTAAAAAAAACCCACCATCTAATGGCAGCGGCTGGCTATTTTTATTGTGGAGAGGCGTCTAGGAACCCTAGGGTGCAGCCTTAAGTGGGCTTTCCTTGTTACAAGGCCAAAGGCCCACTTTTGACTTGGACTGAAAAAGTGACGCTGCTTGATTGAACGATTCTCGTCAACTCAGAAGGAGTTTGGATGTGATTCCAGATCCGTTGGAAAGTAGACTTGATAAGCTTTCAGTGAAGTACAAGAACGCCCAAAACGGAGTCCGGATGTAGCCGTGGCGGCCGAAACAAGTCAGCCCTGTCCTGGAGTCGAATCTGAACCGAACTCGTGCACTTCTCTTCTATCCTTCATCTTGGTTGGTTCCTCACCCAAGTTCCTAAGGCAAAGGACATCATCACAAGAATTAAATAGCATTCCATCCATTAAAATATTCGTATGAAGCCCGAGGAACGAATTCACCTGGTAATTGAGTTGACGTGCGCGAGCTCGAGTAATCGGTCCATGTATTACAGCAACGGGGACCGATTGATGCGTAGGTGATGGATTTGCAGGTGTGGCTATATCCATAGAAGTGATGTCCTCATCACTGGCTATACTGCCTGTTCAGTCGATCTTTTGAGCTGAACCCCTCTGAAGACACGGCGTTCCCTCGCGAAGATACTCCATAAGGTATGATATCTTAGTTTACAGCCAGCCGATCTTATGGTGAAAGATTTATGATGTGCTTCGGAAATGAGACAAAAGTGACCCCTATCGGCTCCAAGAAATATTTATCATTCTTCCTTCAACTTGACAGTAATGAATTCAAACAAAATGACTTCTTAAGTTATACAAGTACAGCCGATTTTCCATGGCCTTCCTTTCTTCACTTAGATGCCGATAGTGCTATAATGCCGCAAGATGCCTTGGACCTGTTTAAGCTTTTTATTTCGCCAAGCATTTTGCACGTTGGTCTTCACACAAGAAATCAGACTTTTCAACCTTCATATGAATTCTACAGTCCGTCAGTTTATGCTAGACAGTTAGACTTTGGTCAGGTTATTCCGAGCCTGCCACTACTCAATCGGCTTCAACCAAGAACCAGAGTCCGTAATGCAGTCGCGGCCAACCTTGTCCTTGAAATAGCCGATGAACTTCAGATCAAAGACTTGCCGCATTTTATACTGAATACTCGTCGATCAGAACGCTTTTCTTCCTGGTGGTTATCTATTGCAGAAGCGCTTTACTCTGACAAGTCAATGTCAGCTATTATCAATGAGTTTTTCCCAAATCTTCCCAAACCGACAGTGGACACTAACAACGATTCAAGCGATGAGACTAATTCTGCAGGGTATACTAATACAAGTCTTGTAGATATTGATAAGGTATCGGCTCGAATAATTTTTCTTTTACACATTGGTCTTGCCAGATACATTTTCTAATCTCCTTTTATTTTTGCTCTGCAGACCAAGGCTGCCAGCAAGAAGCCTGCCTCTAGCCAATCGGGCAGTGGCCAAGTCAAAAGGCCACTCCAGTCGACTGGCCTCACTGGGTACACCTCGGGTACCCTAGGGATTCATAGTCCGTCTTTGTCGGACATTGAGAAAAAACAACCAAGTATAACACAATCGGCTGTTATTTCTTTTTCTCTTTGCCCAACTGACTGTTAGCCGATTATATTTTCAGAAAAGAAGAAAACAAAATATACCAAGGCTCCTGCGAAAAGGGGATCTAAGCCCCAGGAGCAGAGCGGTGAGAGTTCACCACATGCATCGGCTACTGTAGAGGTAAGTAATCGTACCTTTAGTTCAATGACTTATCTCCCAATACATCGGCTTACCTTTCATTTACTTCCTTTAGCCGACGCAATCAGCTCAAGTTGCGAAGATCTTGGCCGATCTTCCCAAGATTTCATCAGCGCCCCTTTCTCCACCACGGCCGACGCTAACAGCTCCTATCGCCGATCTGTCGGAGCTCTCTGACCCGACAAATTTGTTGGGCTTTTCCTTGGCCGATCTTGATGATCCAGAGATCCTGGCCACCGATGACTACGACGCAGAGATCAGGAAGATTCTTGAAGTGTCGAAAGAAGGATCGGCTGCCGTCACCTCTGCTCCAGGCATGAAAGAGAAGCTCAACAAGCTCTTCGATCTGGTGATGAAGCCCCAGTCGGAGATCTTGAACAACAATCAGCGGATTAGAGATGCCATGGCAGCGGTTGAAGCCGATCTGCCCCAGAGGCAATGGAAGCTCTCCTCAACGTCTACCACTTAGACGAGAGGAAATCCGAAGCGGAGGCAGCTCAAGCACGCATAGCACAGCGCGAGGCCCAAGAAGCCAGTCAGAAAATTCTGGACGAGCTCGTCGCTGATGCCAAGGCCAAGAAGCAGAAATTCGATGCCAACACTGAGCTGATAAAAACCACGAAGAACTCCATCGGTAAGGTTGAATTGACCAAGAAATCTCTCGTGGAGGAGTTGGCCAAGACAGAGAAGCTAATCATAGAAGGCCAGCAAACCCGTAAGAAGACTTCGTCGGCTATCAAGGACCAAAAGCTAGGCATTGCGATGGCCATGGTCGGCGTGAAAAAACAAATGGCCAAGGTGGTGTTAGTGCCAGGAAGCGCAAAAGAAGAAAATCGCATCATTGACGAAGTTCAATGTGTGATTGCAAAGGCCGCAGGTGCTCTGTCGGCTTTGGGCTCAACTCTTCCGAGCTCAGGCATCCAATATTAGTTTCTGAGATGTGAAACTTTGTCGGATATCTTGAAAATACTTGTCCTGATATTTTGCAACTCTTTACCGTTTATAATCGGCTGTTTAACCGATTTAAGTCTATGTGTAATTCCATTTTTCATTTACGAATCTGCAATCTTTTTAGCCGATTAACAGCACCGTGTTAATTTGGCCTTCAACGTAATTCCCAGTCGGCTAGGCTCCAATCCAAACGTTAGGATAGTATCTCTTTAATTATTTCCCGTTAATTGCCTTAGGCAAAACATGCCCTTCTAACGTTTCCAGTATGTACGAATTTTCACCGACTAGCCGATTAACCTTGTATGGCCCTTCCCACGTAGGTGAACATTTTCCGAATCGGCTATCTTTCGAACCAACAGGCAGTATCGTTTTCCACACTAAATCGGCTTGATCGAAAGACTTAGGCATGACCTTTTTATTGTACGCTTTTGCAATTCTGACTTTATTCTTTTTAAGCCGATTAAGCGTAGACAAACGTAACTCTGCTAATTCATCCAAGCTATCGATCATCAAATTGTTATATTCCTGAGCCGACAAACCATTTTGCCTGGCTACTCGTATAGACTCAATGTTAATCTCCACGGGTAAAACGGCTTCTTGACCATATACTAATTGGTAAGGTGAAAGCTTCGTTGCTCCGTGATAAACTAGTCGATACGCCCAAAGTGACTCCGATAGGGTTGAATTCCAGTTCCTTGGTCTTTCATCGATTTTCCTTTTGATCAACTTAATTAACGTTTTGTTAGATGACTCGGCTTGTCCATTAGCCTGAGCGTAATATGGGGATGAGTTTAACAACTTGATCCCTAGACTTTTTGCGTAGCTCTGAAATTCATTAGACATGTATACCGTACCTTGATCGGTCGTGATTGTTTGTGGTATTCCAAACCGATGGACAATATGTTCATTAACAAAACTGATTGCTTCAATACTAGTTACTTTCTTAAGCGGTATAGCTTCAACCCATTTAGAGAAATAATCAGTCACGGCCAAAATAAACTTGTGGCCTTTACTTGAAGCAGGAAATATTTGGCCGATTACATCTATCCTCCAACCTCTGAACGACCATGGCTTGATAATTGGGTGTAAAGCTGATGCCGGTGCTAGTTGTATATTGCCAAACTTCTGACAAGTCTGACATCTTTTATAATATTTGAAACAATCCTCTAGCATTGTCGACCAAAAATACCCCGTTCGTCTAAGCATCTATTTCATCTTATGAGCCGATTGATGAGACCCGCAAATACCTTCATGTACTTCGCCTATTGCCACCTGTGCTTCTTCGGTGCCAAGACATCTCAACAGCAAGCCTTTCATCGTCCGATAATACAATGTGTCGTCCATAACAATGTACTTTAAAGTTTGTTGCCTAATCTTGCGTTCTGTCGGCTTAGATGGGTCGATCAGGTAATTCTTTATTTGCGTTCTCCAATCAACAATGTCTATGCACATGATAGCTTTATCTACAAATTCGGTTACCTGATATCGGCCAAAGTCTTTGTACCCTGACGCCTGTTGAGCTAAGGCGTTAGCTCTATCGTTCAATTGTCGAGGGATATGACCAATAGAAAATGATGTAAACAAGCCGATAATCTTGAAGCACTGTTCTAAATATTTCAGCGGTATTTCGCCTCGACATTGGTATTCTCTTTTTATTTGCTGTACAATCAACATGGAATCCCCGTATGCCTCAACAGCACTTACTCCGATATTCTCTAACAATTACAAGCCTTTGAGCAATGCTTCATACTCTGCCTGGTTGTTTGAGCATCGACTATCTAACCGAAATGCAAATTCAAAATTATACCGTTTGGGTGATATGAGTACAATACCGATTCCATCACCTTCTCTGCACACCGATCCATCAAAAAACAGTTGCCAAGGGGCCGCAGACACAAAACCAGCAGCAGTATCATGCCCCGTTATAAAATCGGCTAGTACTTATCCCTTAACTGCTTTAGCCAATTCGTAAATCAGGTCGAACTCTATTAAGGCATAAGCCCACTTGCCAAGTCGACCTCGTAAAATCGGAGCTGATAACATATATTTTATAACATCGGTTTTACAGACCACCTTACAAGCCGATGCTAAAATATAATGTCTTAGCTTTGTATATGAGAAATATAAAGACAAGCACAATTTTTCAATGAAAGGGTACCTGACTTCAGCATCAAGTAGGCGTCGACTTAAATAAAATATAACCCTTTCCTTACCATCGACTTCTTGTGCTAAAACAGCTCCGATAGTTTCCTCCTCAGCCGATATATATAACCTGAAAGGAATCCCTTTTTGTGGTGCGGCCAAAACCGGAGGATTAGCTAAATATTCTTTGACGTCGTCAAAAGCCTTTTGCTGATCGATTCCCCACACGAATTCTAGATTATCTTTTAATTTCAACAATGGGGTAAAAGCACGAATCCGACCGGAAAGGTTTGAGATAAACTTTCGGAGATAGTTAATCTTGCCGATCAGCTTTTGTAATTCGTTTTTACACGTCAGCGGCATTATTTCAACTATGGCTTTCACCCTTGCTTGATTGACTTCAATACCTCTTTCATGTACCATAAAGCCCAAAAATTGCCCAACCGACACGCCAAACGCACATTTGAAAGGATTCATCTTCAAGCCATGCGATCTTATGTTCTGGAAAACTTTTTCTAAATCAGCCAAATGTTGCGAGTCATCTGCAGATTTTACTACGACACCATCGATATATATTTCGACAATATGACCGATTAAGTCATGAAAAATCAGATTCATGGCTCGCTGGTAAGTTGCCCCAGCGTTCTTCAAACCGAAAGTCATAACTGTCCACTCGAATAAACCTATCGCACTAGGACATCTAAAAGCTGTTTTTGGTATACCGGCTTCTGCCATGAATATCTGATTGTATCCGGTATTTCCATCTAGAAAACTTATGATTTTATTCCCTGATGCAGCATCGATAAGCATATCGGCTATGGGCATCGGGTATTCATCTTTTGATGTTGCCTTATTCAAATCTCTAAAGTCGATACACACCCAAAGTTTTCCGTTTTTCTTCATGACTGGAACAATGTTGAAAACACATTCTGCATATCGGCAAGGCCTAATGAATTTTGCCTCCAATAATCGTTCTATCTCCTCTTTTATAACGTTATACAGGGCCGGATTAAAATGTCTAGGGTACTGTTTAAACGGCCGATATCCTGGTTTAATAGGTAGTCGATGTTCTACCAACTGTTGGCTTAAACTAGGCATCTCGTGATACTCCTAAGCAAAACAATCTTTATAATTTCTAAGGATTTTGAGCAACCTTTCTTTATATTTTACATCTAATTTTACGCTAATAAAAGTTGGTCTTTTCCTATCACCACTACCTATATCGACTTCTTCAAGCAGATCTGTGGACGTGAAGTCTTGACCTAACTTTTCAATCTCTTGAAAATCCTCTATAGCCTCATAGCTATCTGTTATTTGCCGATAGCTTTGCATTTTATCTTGTAACGCCTTCATTGTTTTTCTTGTCCCCATCGGCGCAATACTTCATTTGTCCGATCAAACGTGCCCGGCTTGACACTGATCGGCATAAGTCCTGTCTTACTCACGTAAATGAAGTCGCAGTCATCCAGCGTTTTTCCCGATATACATCTAGCTTCTTCGTGTTGCCAATTCGCATCAGAACTGACTATGGCGATATGAGCCGATGTGTCGGCTGTGACAACTTCAACTTCCTCTCCATTCCATTGAACAAGCGCTTGGTGTATAGTCGACGAAATGCAGCAGTTGGCATGAATCCAATCTCGACCAAGCAGAACACGGTAATTTCCCTTGGCGTCGATGACAAAGAATGCGATCGGCAAAGTTTTACTGCCGACAGTCACTTCTGTAACCATGACGCCTTTGGCCTCTGTGGGATCACCCGTGAAGTCATTTAAAACCATATTAGTCTTAATCAAGTCTTCGTCGGACTTACCCAATTTCTTGCAGGTGGTGTATGGCATCAGATTCATTATAGCTCCACCATTCACTAGCATCCTTGATATCAGCTTGCCATTTATATACCCTTTCAGATACAATGGTTTCAGATGCCGATGGTCATCTCTCGGTTTTTCGAAGCTTGCATTTTGGACACCTGAACACGACTGAGCAAAATTTTCTTTAGCCGATTCGGTTTTGATTTTGAATTCGGCCGGCAATGTAAACACCATATTGATATCCATCGAAGGCGTATCGTCCCTAATCATAGGAGAATCCAGGTCATCTGCCGACTCAAAATCTTCCTCAACCTGTTCTTTTCTCCCCCATTCCTTCTTGATAACCTTGATCGGACGAAGCTCATTAAAAGTTTCATCCCTCTATTTTTCTGCATCGGCTTCTCTAATCTCTTGAGTCCTTATTCTCTGAAGTCGTCTACGCTGTGATCGACTAAGGCCAGGCGGGCACCACCTAGGTCTAGGCTCTACTGGCTTACGTATTTGGCCAGCCAAATTTTCCCGATTTGAACTAGGCTTTTGTGTTATGACCTGGTCCGATGCCTGATTTGCTTCAGATATTCTTTGGCAAACAGGTCTTCTATAACTTTTGTTATGATCTCGAATCGGCCCAGACAGCCTGTCTCTAGCCGATTGTTTAGACCAATCGTCTTAGGGATAATGCTCCATCGGGCATGTATACGGAGATGGCAATGCTACTCCCCTTTCCCAGCAAAATTTCCAAAAAGGACACCTTCTATGCGCTCTCTTCACGTTTTCAGTGTGATATAAATTATCCGACCGTCGAGTAGGATATCGCAGTCGATTATTCATTCTTTCGTATTTCTCCATTAACTGGAAAAACGTCGGTCCCAGCCTTTTTGTTGGTTGTCTTGATGGCAATTTCTCGGCTCTATACCATTTACCCACCTAAGGATTTCCCTTGGGTTTAATGGTCCTTGAATTTTTCCCTTCATGATCGGCTTCTATTTGTAACGATCAGATCATAATCTTCAACGTCTGACCACCACCTGAGGTCGACTGAATGTCAACTTGCCAATCCCTTTTTGGCTCATCATGCATCGGCTCTTTCCCTTTGCTCGAACATTGGACCATGTTAATAGGGAATGGATCCACATCAACTTGCATGGTCGGCTCATCAGCGAATTTTAACCGACCATCCTCAATAGCCGACTGGATCTGTTGACGAAAAATATTGCAATCATTAGTGTTGTGAGAAAAAGAATGATGCCACTTGCAATACCTGTGTTTCTTGATCTCGTCAGCCGATGGTATGACGTGTCCTTCGGACAACCGTATTATCTTTTCTTGCAAAAACAAATCAAAAATACGATCACACTTGGAGACGTCAAAGGCATACTTAACTTCCGACTTATTCCTAGTCGGCTTGAGCCAAGAACAGACTAAAGACTTTTTAGACCCTTTTATCCACTCGGCTATGTTTATTTCTGCTTCATCGTCTTCTGAAGAATCGCTCGGACAATAGTCGACCATATTAACTTTGGCTTTATCCTTCTCTTTATTATTATTATTTTTAAATCTATCTTTAAACACTTTATTATCTGGGAATCGGTTTTCCTGAGCTGACACGTGATGAAGCAAATGACTCAAATCGGTGAACTCCTGTCCTCCGAACTTCTCTCTAAGTGGTGGAATTAACCCTTGAAAAGCTAAATCAGCGAGTTGGTTATCGGGTAATGTGACACTAAAACATCGGTTTCTTATTTCTCTAAATCTTTTAATATAATCAGTCACCGATTCTCCAAATTTCTGGCGAACAGAGCTTAGGTCAGAGATCCTGAGTTCTAAACTGCCTGAGAAAAAGTATTCGTGAAATCGACTTTCCAAATCGTTCCATAAATGGACCGAATTTGGAGGTAGACAAGTGAACCAAGTAAAAGCTGCTCCGGATAACGACAACGGGAACAGTCTTATTTTCAGTCCATCGGACTGAGCTGCTTCGCCGCATTGCTCTATAAAGCGTCCGATATGCTCAAGGGTAGTAATCGAGTCATCACCAGAGAATTTTGCAAAATCTGGGACTTTGAAATTGTGAGGGTAAGGCATGCGATCTATGTAATCAGGATACAGCTTTCTATAGCCGATAACCTTTCCTTTTGGTCAGATGCGAATTGATCCTCAAGACGCAGAGATTTGATCGGCCAAGTTCGCATTATCGGCCACTGGAATAGTAGGTCCTTGATAATGTTGATCATAGTTGGCATTCTGCCCCCCCGAGTGCGAACTCGGGTTGCCAATTAGGCTAAGCCGATGGCAGACAAGTGTACTGATCGTACCTATTATGTCTAACTTGGGATTCTGGTACTGAGACAAAAGGTTCTGAATAAGTCACTACCCTATGCGGACCTGGATTTCTAGGCAGGGTAGACTCATGTGGGTATCTCTCAGACCCAATCGGCTATGAAACCGATTGTGGAAAAGCATAGAACGGGGTCGATGGTGGCAGGTTTGTTGATGCATCTAATTTGGCGGCGTCGGTGTAAGCCTGGTAATGGCTCACCCCACTTGGCCGAGGGTCTCTAGGCAATATGATGGTGGGTTGAGTAGGCATCATGGTAAGGGGTGGGGTTATAGCTGATGGTTTAGGATCGGCTAGCGTGCCCTGCGTGCTTTGCACTACTGAAAAAACAGGGTAATTTGGCAGAGCTTGTAATGGGTCAAGCAGACTACCGAACGAGGCCAATTCTTGGGCGATAGTTTTAACACTATTTGCTATCATCGGCTTAAGCGTGGTGACAAGAGCCGATGATTGGTTTATTAGAGCATGGTGTACAGATTGATTAATCATAGGCGGAGAAATCCAATGCCATTGTTCTAAATAAAATCCGATTTGTGGAATTTCATACTTTACTATCGAAGAGAAGCCTTGAGTAGCTATTCAAAGTGGATAAACAGAGGAGGACGGGAAGCAATAAGCCAAATCCGCTTTTCAAGTATGAGAAGGAAGAGAAGATCTAACCTCTCTACTTGACACCTCTGAACCAACTTCATTCCTTGCTAAAACAGGAACTACAGCTGAAAGTACTAAAGCTTCAAACTCCTTGCTATGGTTTTTCAGAGGGAGCAGTTTGGGATAACTCGGCTTGAGCAGGTAGATATCGACTTACCGGTTCTGTGACACCTGCGTCCCCCAGGGCATTGATCGTCGGCAGGGCGGTTTTTTGAGTGACGCCACGTCTAGTCTTCTGATAACAGTTTAGCATCATCTCTTCTAACGCAGTTTTCTGATCTTAGATTTCTCTACGTTGTTTTGGTGTCAAATAGTCCATTGTTGGGACGATTATAGCTTCTGCGTTGAGATTGGACGGCGGAATCGACTTCCCTGATGAAGACATTGGTCCCACCGGGCGTGCCAAGAGTGTGTTGGCGTCAAAAACTTGAAGTAGGGTTTCTGACAATAGCACACCAGACGAACACCTGGTTCAAAGCGTGCCAGTCGATTTGACCTGTAATCGACAAGGTAAAGATATGAAATTCACTCAAAGCCGATCGTGATAATCAATCGGCTTGACTTAATCAGCTTGAAGCCGATTGAATCAAGGTAACAGGGCAAGTCTAATTAGCCGATTAAGGCTAATCAGAGGATAAAGGTAGATCGATTCTAAAGAAGACGATGCGCAGCAAAATCAGAATAAATCAAACCTGGGTCGTAATTTGAAGAAGATCAACAATCGGCGATGCGCAACTTTATTGATCAAGATCAAATTACAAAGACTAAATTATAAGAGCTACTCCTAGTCGACAGAAAAAAGTAATGTAGATTGGTGTATTTGGTTGTGTTGTATGTCTCGCAACTTGTTTTGGCCCTTCTTTTATACCCGTCGGCCGATCGTGTCCTATTACAACACGCTCAAAACCTGATCCGTATCGGCCTTATTTCGGATAGCTTTTCCTCAAAGATCTTGCTGTTGTTAAATATCTTCAAATCTTTTCAAATCGTCTGTTAGTTTCCATATGTTTGACTTTCTTGCCGATTTTAACTAGACTTGCCAAATTGTGGTGCAAACAGATGTAGCGAAGGAAAACAATCCCTGCACGTCCAAATGCCGTACATATGTACACTTTTGCAGCCCTTCGGATCTCTGCCTGCCTGCCTACCTCCCTTGAAGCATGGTTACGGTGAGGTCGGACGCGGAGTAGGCCTCCTCCTGCTCCCTGAACCTTTCCCGGTTCGACGACGTGCACTGCAGCGTGAACGTCGGCGGCCGCGGCATCGGCAGGACGGAGCTGTCTCTGCCCAGCGTCAGCACCACGTACGGGATGTCCGGCCGGTCGCACGCGTGGTCCTGCACGCACAGCAGCGCCATGTGGATGCACCGCAACGCCTCGCGCGCCGAGCACGACGCCCGGATCGACGGGTCGATCAGCTGCTCACCCTTGTCCGCGTTCCACAGCTGCCAGGCCTGCGCGTTCCATCAAACAAGTAAGCATTTCGTTCATACTTCAGTGAAAAACAGTGTGATGAGGACATGACGAGCTTTGACAACTGGTAGTGTTGTGTGTGCTTACATAGCCTACAATGTTCAGGGATCCCTCCATGTGGTGGAAGTTGCTGTTCTTCTGGCCGGAGATGATCTCCAGGACCAGAATGCCGAAGCTGTACACGTCGGATCTCACCGAGAATAGGCCTTCCATCGCGTACTCCGGCGACATGTACCCTCTGACGACGGCGCAATGAAACAAAATTTCAGTAAAAAACGTGGCACATTTGGTAGTTTTGTACCATGACGGTTGCTGTTTCAGTAGTGATGTACTCACAGCGTGCCGACGACGCGGTTCGTGTTCTCCTGGTTCTGATCGCCGCCGAAGATCCTCGCCATGCCGAAATCCGAAATCTTGGGGTTCATATCGTTGTCCAGGAGGATGTTGCTGGCCTTGAGATCACGGTGGACGACGCGGAGCCTCGAGTCCCTGTGAAGGTAAAGAAGACCTCGAGCGATCCCTTCGATGATGTGGAACCTCGTCTTCCAGTCCAGGAGCCCTCGCTTCGCCGGATCTGATCACCCGTCACCGTCAGCACCAATCACATCGTCAGAGTCGGCTTTGCATGTTACAAGAAACTGTGCTGTAATTAGGTAGATTGGATGAATACCGAAGAGGAAGGCGTCCAGGCTTTTGTGGGGCATGTACTCGTACACCAAAATCTTCTCCTCCCCCTGTATGCAGCACCCGATCATCCTGACAAGGTTGCGGTGTTGCAGCTTTGCGATCAGTATGACCTCGTTCTTGAACTCCTCCCGGCCTTGGCCTGAGCTCCGGGACAGCCTCTTCACTGCAACCTCTTCGCCCCCGGGAAGTACCCCCTGCGATCAATCAACCGTGCATCTTTAATTCTGCAAATTGGTACATCGTAACGTGTATAGTAGATTGTGCTATCTGTTATCCAGTTGTACTACCTTGTAGACATGGCCGAACCCTCCCTCCCCAAGCTTGTTGGAGTTGCTGAAGTTGCTGGTGGCCGTTGCTAAGGTCTCGAAGGCGAACAATGGCAGCTCGCAGTTGTTGCCGTTCTCTGCTTCCTCGTGATCAGGTTGCTTTGGCCCTGAGAAATCCTGTTTTGCTTCCCTACCAGGATGCAACAATGAGAGCCTTGGTTTTTCTTCCCTACCAACAATGCCAAGTTTCTCTGCACAAGATGAACCAAATCAACTTGTCATGCACTGTGCCCTCGAGATAATAAAATTGCTTGTAAATTGTTAAAATCATTTGAATGGCGAGTTCAGTGTTTTGCTTCAGATATGAACGTTACCTCACCTTTGATTCTTCTTCTGCATTTCCACATGAGAAGGCCGCATGCTACCAATACAACCACCACGACGATGACTGCACTAACGACTGCTGTTATCCATCGCCTCCGTTTGGAGCCTGTTTCTGAGCAGGTCAAATATAACAGTAAAATTTATGAGTCGTGCGATTGTCAAGTAAGTGGTTTTCTACAGTAAGAAATAACAGTATATATGAATCGGCCCTGTCACGACAGAAGAAAACTTCAAGAATTGGTCAAATCAGCACATGCGTTCAGATCAGATAATATAAAAATACCATATATAGTCAGACATATTGATCTACATGGTCAAAACATGGTTTGTTTCACATGTTCCCTGTGTTCTAATCGCAATATACTATTGCTGAACCAAACTATCCACCTCACGGCTTCATCCAAAAGCTAAGATGTTAGTTCTTTCTCATGAAGCCGTCGGATAGCCTTGTTTTTCCCCATTCAAATACTCTAGTTTATGGAATAAGATCTGTCATTGTCGGAACAATCTTTAAGACAATAAAAGATTGACATATATTGTTCTTTTCTCACTGGTCAGCGTCTGGAACAAACGGCTTGCATATATTCAGAAGTCAGAATCAGAAACGTTATTTTGCAGGCCTTGGAATATGAAATCTTTTTAACTGTCTTAATGCGTTATCAAACGATGACAGCTGATAAAGCATTAGAAGTGGCAGTGACATCAGCATCTGGAAGGCTTATCTCCCTAATGCTCAGATTTAGCAAAGATGATTGTGTCTATTTATTCAGAAAATGAAACAAGGGTATGGTTTGAGTTTTCTAGGGGGTGAAAAGTTTCACTAATTTTATCCTTTCACCCTTCACAATCACTGTTCACTAGTCCAAATTGGCAACCATCTTCTATTCGTCTGTCCTGGTGAATTTTATTCCGTGGACTGCAAAAAAGCACCACACCAGATAAGACCCCCAACAACTTCACATGCATTCACACTGGATTGCTGCAACCTTTTCTATTTCCTTTTCAGTTTAACTATATCCCAAAGATTCCATGTTTTTTGTTCCTTTCGCCAATTAATTTTCAACACGGCTAGAATCGTATTCCCTATCGGCAAAAAACCAAAAAGTCATGTATTTCTTCTTCATCAAAATCCAGTGGTTTGGCAATTATTCAGTCGGTTTATCAGTTCTTGAACAACCAAACCAATAAATTATTTTTTCAGTAAGCATTTAGCAAATTTTCCTCAAGAACAAAGAAAATTTCCAAACCCTAAACACAAGTTTGACGTCATAAATCGTAGCTATTAAGGCATCAACTAACCAAGAACATGTTCCATTGTTTCTTACCTAATGCAGAAGGTGGCACCTTGATGTAGAGGTCATAGCCCTGATCTCCTTTGGGGAACTGGTAGATGTCCACCAACTCCAGCCCCCAGGTCAAGCAGCTGGTGCCGGTGCTGTAACTGTACGCGCCACACGAGCAGTTGGCTAAGCACGACTGCCTGCACGCGTCCGCGTCGCCCACCGTCGTCCCCCAGGAGGCGAAGTCCGGCAGCTTCACGCGTGGGAGATAAGCGAACACGTCGCCACCGACACCGCTTATGTTCCTCTCGCTGCAGGTCAGTGGGGGGCTCCTCACACAACCCTGCGGTCCGGTCCGATTGGCATACTCCAGTTCAGATTTTGGTTTAAAACCTGCAAAATTATATGATTCGTACGTATATAATGTCATTGCATGTATGATCAAATTATGCATATCAAGGACGAGATCGACAGTGTGTCTTATTTAATCAAAGTACACGTGCGTATGAGTTCAATAGGAAAGCGCGTATCCGTGCTCTGTTGAGGTATTGGAGCCTCTGCAAAATTGTAATGCAGGTAGTGAATGCGTATTCATGTGTGGCGTGAGTGAGGTTGACATTTTCCATGTAATCTCAAAAAAATTATGCATGTCATGTATGATCATAACTAAGAACGCCATCTAAAGTAATATGAACGATTATATTAGGTCAACTAGCAAACTTGCCTACGCAACTGTATGTCTAGATATTATGATACAATTGTCTTTGATATACAACTCTACTTCTAATTATTGAAATACAATTGTATTTGTTATATATGATTAATCTGCACCATTATAATCTAGTCCTACCAAAATAAGTGGTAGAGATCTTTCTCTTTTTCTTTCGATTAATATGAGAATTTCTAAAATTTAGAATTATTTTGGAATTTTTTTACCTTTAAAATGAAGGAAATATCACCAGTTGTTTATAGATATATATAGATGTGATTCGCAAAGACATTGATCGGGTTTGTGAATTAAGAGTTTGACCTTTCAAGCAGGTGCAGATGGGCTGGCCATTGTCGTCGGCGACGCACTTGGTATTGGGCCCGCACATGTTGTACGCCTGGCACGCGATCGTCGGCTGCGACCAGACGACCTCCCACTTGCCGGTGCCGTCGAGGAGCATGTAGCACGTCTCGGTGCCGTTCGGCTGGAGCACGAACCTGTACAGCGAGCTGTTGTACGTGTCGAACGTGTAGGACATGACCCCGTTGCTCTGCGACACGTCGCCGGAGAGCTTGAAGCCGTAAACGTAGAGCGACCTCCACGGGATGCCCACGAAGCTGGAGCCCGCCCACTGTCCCGACCTCCAGTACGCGGTGTTCTTGCCTCCCTGGCCCTGCTTCCATATGTAGAGCTGCGCCGAGCCGAGCGGGTCGAGACCGAGCGTGAAGTTGCCGGGGGCCGGGTCGCCGGGGCTCCTCCACGACGTGAACAGCGTCCGGTTAACGGCCCCGTTGCGCCGGTCGAGCCTGATGCTCATCCCGGGGATGAAGGTGTCCGTGGGGTAGTCGAAGCTCTGCCATAGTACAGTCTGCCCGCCGCCGGCGGCCAGCACGAGGTTGCCCGTTTCGAAGATCTTCAGCGTGATGTTGCCCAGCGATGACGACGTGTTCGTCCGCCACACGACGCGCTCCCACTCCAGCACCTGCAGTTCGCCGGAGCCCGTCACGGTGGCTGAGTACGCCGAGGCCGCGCTCACAGGCGCTTCGCGGTTGGCCACCCACGGCACAGTCTGCTCCGCTGCGTTCGCGTACTGGACCCCGAGGTACACCCGCGCAGGGTCGCCGCCGCGCGGCTTGATGAAGGCGAGAAGGAAGGTGCCGTTCGCTGACAAGAGCGTGCCGTTGCCGACCAGCGACTGCCCCTGCGACAGCGTGTCGGCCGCGTCGACACGGCCGTGCACGCAGAGGAAGAAAAGCAAGGCGAAAGCAGCAGCAGTGGCGGCATGCGCCATTAATGGCGACCGGCGGCGAGCTTCTTGGCTTGTGTTTAAGGGGAGAAGAAGGGGTTCTAAGTTCTAACTTATAATGGCTAAAGAGTTGCTGCTGTTGCGGACGTGGATATATCAGATTCATGTATGTGTGGTCAAATCAATTAAGACGCGTGGTCAACGATTACGTCATGTACATTTGTATATATAACGGCTATCTATAATATATCTCTATATCATTTATAGATAACACTAAAAATAACTCTTACAATAGATCGTCTATATAGTTGTTTGTGATACTCTCTCATCCAATTAACATACTGTCTATACAATGGTACACAAAGTAGAAAGCTGTCTATAAGACTATCTGTTAAATAGTAGATAATAACTTTCTCTCTCTTCTCTCTCTCCTCCACATCATTTAAAATCTTTTGTGATATAGTCTTACAGACAACTGATATGTACCATTACCTATGCCCTTAACTGATTAGCCTGTTAACTGACGGGTTAATTAGGCGTGGTGCGACTATTTTAAAGCTGTATGGAAAGGAAGAGGCTGCGAAGCTCGGAGTTCACATTGTTAAAAACGTCAGGCTGCGCAAACGACAAACTAGCATTTGACATACTGCTAATAGTAAACTAGTGATGACAAAGTGATTTGCTCGGCAAGAAGATTATTCCTAGTTTAATCATCCGATTTAAGTAATTGGTGTGCAGTTTAATGGTCCAAATCAGTTCAGTTGCTCTCGTCAATCTAGTGTCGATTTCTGCTTGGATTGATCTGTATCGATCGTTTATGAGAACGGAGATTTTTTTTACGTTTTCTGTGTTGTTTTTTATAGTGATCCTTGGCAGGAATTTGCTGGCTGCAGCTGCAGTGCAATCCGTGCTAGATCCAGGGTGAGTGGCGTGGTGCCAAGGTGAATCCACCAGGTACCCCACTATGTTTCTATCAACGCAATGCACTAGTTTTCCCTTTTTGACTGAAGAAATGGTGCCGTTTTATTATATACAGCCGTTTTTCAGAACAAAAAATTGCATATACTAGCCGACATATCTTCAATATATGAACCCAAATAGCATAGTATTATATACAGAGCACAATACTAGGGTGATTAAAAGTTGTGGGTGAAAACTCATTTTCTTTCTTGAAAGAAAAATAACGATATATAGAACTCCAAATATCATCATGCTTAGAGATAGGAGCCTCCGCATTTGCTCTGACCGGCTAGAAATTGCAATGTTAATTGCAAAAGGAGAGAATTTTTAATCCATCCATTTTATTTTTTTATAAGAACTACAATACTTATTTTGGTGGATCTGGATTATAATAGTGTAGATTAATCAAGTATGACTATGTGTGTATACATTATGACTATTTCAATTGCATAAGTAATACAACTATATATTTCCAACCGTAAGAATTAGAGTAATGTAAAAAATATAATTCTATTTCAAATTAAAAGCATATGTATTTCAGCATCAAACCGTGCAATTAAGTCAACAATTTAATTTTTTTTTATCTAGAACCCTGAATGAACGGTCTCTCCCTGCCCCCTGGGAGTTACTATAGAGCTTTTTTTAAAAAAAATGATATAATTCAATATAAAATTATTTTATTTATCATTTAAGTGGTTATTTCAAATTCGAGCTAACGAGCTACTATCGAGCCGAGCCTCATTAACATTTTTTTTCTTGAAATGGATTTATTTCAACTTTGAACTCAATAACTGCTACAATCAAAACAATTTTAGTTCAAGCCTTAACAGCCTTTTTACAGGCCCTATCTGGAAACTATCTAGACTACTGCCTTCGTTCTGGAATGGACAAAGTTTTAGGATTTTGCACTTTAACCAAGGCTAGAAATGAATAAATCGTCCTTCTTCACTAGCTCACTTATTGCTGGTAGATGGTGTGTGTTAAGAGAGGTGCTTCAATGCTTTTTCTTTTTTACAGTTGCACAAATATTAAAGTATAAATGAAGGGTAGATTAAGATTACTTACCCCTTCGCTTGCTTTAAGATTTGTGCAACTTGTATTAGAAGGGAAAGCATTGAAGCGCTGCTCGTGTGTTAATCTATTATTATATAGTAATAAATAACATTGAAAATAATGAATGATAGAAAATGCAAAGTAAAAGCAATTAAAAATTATCTTAAAATTGTATAATAACGTGTATTTAAAATAAAATTTAAAAGATAGAACGACGTCTATTCAAAAATAGAGAGATACCGTTTAGAGACGTTACAACCAGGGTTTCGGATTTCGTTTTCGGATAAAATACCGTCGTGGGCCGGATACCGAGATTTCGGCGAAATTCGGTAATTTCGGAGAAATCTCGTCCAGAATTTCAAATTTAAAATTTGAATCCGGCTTGTTTGAAACCGAGAAATAGCGAAATTCGGCGAAATTGGGCGAAATTTCGGGCGAAATTGCCGAAATTTCGGGTTTTTTGCACTGGCAGAAAAGTGGTCCAAACGTTAACGAAAAATTTTGAAATTTTTTTTAGAGGTTCCTGACACATTGATGATGTTCTCATAAAAATTTCATCTGATTATCACATCTGAGGAATTTTTAAAAATTCAGAGAGTGGTACTGTCCTGATTAAACACTGACCGACAAATTTGATCCGAACGAAAAATGGTACAAATCAAGTTATAAACTGCTCAATTTTTTTTTGAAGAGTCATTACACATTTATTATGTTTCCATAAAAATTTCAGATTATTATGAAGTGTGTGTAATTTTAAAAATTCAAACATTAGAACTGTCCGGATAAAATGACCGGTAATTTTGAACCGAATGCAAAATGGTTCAAACCATGGTAAAAACATTTGAATTTTTTTTTTCATGGTTATGATGTATCTATAATGCTCTCATAAAATTTTCAGATGATGATCAAACTGTATGAATTTTTAAAAATTCTAACAGTACTACTGGTCTACTGCCCTGTTAAAACCTCGTTCACGCCGGACCACTTGGAAGTAGTCCGGCGCAAAAGGTCGTTCACGCCGGACTACTTCCAAGTGGTCCGGCGTGAACTGACTTTTATCCTATTTCTGATTTTTATTTTTAAAACATAACAAATGATGTTAAAATATTTTCATAAATTTTATGTATTATCCTACATATCTTATGATACTCCCATAAATTTTTCATAGCATGAAAATGCATTCTCAATTTTTTAAAATTCAGAGAGTGTTTCTGCCGAAATGCCAAAAAGTCTAAAAAATAAACTTTTTCGAAACATTATCATTGAAGATCACTTCCTGAGAACTTATTGATATAATTCCGGTCAGATCCGGCCAAAAAAATTCAAATTCCTGTTTAAAATTCAAATCTCTAGCTTTTGCGAAATCTCACGAAAAAATAAAAATTCGCGGTTTCTGTAGCAATTTCAATTTTTTCCGGATTTTCCCATCCGTATAACAGCTCGTTCACGCCGGACCACTTGAAGTAGTCCCGTTAAAAGGTCGTTCACGCATGGGACTACTTCCAAGTGGTCCGGCGTGAACTGACTTTTATCCTATTTCGATTTTTATTTTTAAAACATAACAAATGATGTCAAAATATTTTCATAAATTTTATGTATTATCCTACATATCTTATGATACTCCCATAAATTTTTCATAGCATGAAAATGCATTCTCAATTTTTAAAATTCGAGAGTGTTTCTAGAAGTGCCAAAAAGTCTAAAAATAAACTTTTTCAAACATTATCATTGAAGATCACTTCCGAGAACTTATTGATATAATTCCGGTCGATCCGCCAAAAAATTCAAAATCCGGTTTAAAATTCAAATCTCGCGGTTTTTGCGAAATCTCTGAAAAATAAAAAATCCGAAATATACTGTAGCAATTTCAAATTTTTTCGGATTTTTACATCCGCCGGTCTATCAAACTCATTTGGTCCGAAATCCGAGATTTCGGCGAGATTTCGCCGAATTTCGGCGGTTTTTGTAACCTTGGTTACAACTCGCTACCCCAAAAACGCATGTTTTGAGATAATTCATGCTAGTGCCCACGAATGAAATCGTATAAAACAAATTACCCCTTTTTATTTCCTCAGCGACGAGACGCAATCGCGACTAATCACTAGTGCAGCTGCTACTCGGAAGAGTCAGAGCAACGGACGAACGGATCAACCAACGGACGGAGAGACGGTCGCTTAGAAAAAATACGAGAGCACGTGCTCCGGGTTGGAAATTTGGAATAACCAAGCGGCCGATGGGTCAGCGAAGCAGCGTTCGCCTGCAACAGCACGCGACGGTCGTTGGCATGTGCCGGCTGAAAAGGCCGACGCAGAGTAAGGGGGGAAAACTGCTCGAAAAGTCGCCGAAAAATGTCGAGAAATGGATCGGGATTCGGACGTCACGGCGTGCGACGGCAAGGAGATCAGGAGATGTACCTTGATTTTGTGGTTTTGTCCGATGTGGTCAACGCGCAATGGCAGCTACTACTACTCCCGGCCGCTGACTGAAGCTGCTTCCTGCTAAGTGCCACGCGGCCGCTGGAGTCGCCAATGGAGCGTGGCCTGTGACGTCAGCTAGCTCAAGTACGACGACTGGTGAGTAGTAGGTGACGCTTCTTTATTTTTGCGAACAAGTAGGTGACGCGTTAGGAAGGACGACGAAGATTCATGCGTGGGACAGAGATACAATGCGGACTAAATTGAGACTGCAATCCGAAGGAAGATGTAGGTAAATTGTTGGATTAAAAATTAACATTCTAGATTTTTTTTAAATACTAGTAGAAAAATATAGCGCCGGTTACGCGTTAGGAAGGATGACGAAGATTCATGCGTGGGAAAGAGATGCAATGTGGACTAAATTGAGACTGCAATCCGAAGGAAGATGTAGGTAAATTGTTGGATTAAAAATTAACGGTCTAGATTTTTTTAAATACTAGTAGAAAAATATAGCGTCGGTTTTCTACTGTAGTACATTATTGTTGGACGATTCAGCCTATTCGTTGGTTCGATGGAACGGTTGTGAGGATCACATATCATGATTGTTGCAAGGTGTTTGTTTTAACAACGTTAATCAGGAGCGAAGCCAGCCTAGACTCAAACCTCGAGCTGACCCAAAGGTTATTAGACCAATTTATGAATTTTTATAAATTTTCAAGAGAATTTGCATGGATTTTTTGGGTCAGGCTCGGACCCAAGCCCAGGTGACTCGAGGCCTAGCTCCGCCCTTGACGTTAATCGACAAAGAATATTGAATCTCAACGAAAAAAAACTGCTGTGTTAAAGGCGAATATCACGTTTGATTTATGTTTACATAGGGATATTTCGATTATGGGATTATATATGTAACCGATACTAAACTACCGCATGCCAATGCGATTGAGTAATCGGCGTCGAGTTTAAGAGATTTGGCATGGTTCACCGTGAGCTCTTCTGGAGAGCTTTGGCATGGTTCAGATTCAGATGTGGCAATTCCTTTACGAAGTTACAAATTTATGGTATACATTTCTTGTTCAGCAGATGAGATGCTAAATTAGATAAGGAAAACTTCACTCTAGAAGACATTGTATATTGTGTCAGCAAAGTTGTATGAGGTACTTAGCTTTTATGAATCTATACCTCTTTATAATGCACCTAATTATTTTTTTCTATGTCCACCCCAAATAATGCACCCACTAGAGATAGCCCAACCTTCATGCACTCAGCGAAACGTCCCCAGAAACTTGCCTCCATCAAAATTAACCTCTCAGATCTTTCCTCAACTTTACTCACCCACATCCGATGGCCATTGTTTAATATGTTTAACTCATCCCTGTGGCCTACAACAGATCTCCCCCACCTTCAGCATCATCTTCAGGAAAAGATGACAAATATCCTGGAATTAAGGAAAAGAAAACAAACGTTCTAGAAAAAGAAAAGATCATATATTGCGTGCTGGAAAAAAAAAACCGGAAGACAGGGCACTATACTAGTATCTTATGGTTAGCTTATACACGCTATGGGTTAACAAATGGTTATGATACTACAATCACCTCCACAGATTTCGTTTTGCAAAACTGAAAGCCACTTTACATGACATAAACGGATTTTCCGCACAAATTGGCGTGATCAAACACCCAAATTCCTAATCTACACAAAAACACCCCTTTCTAAAGTCAGAAAAATTCGAAAAAAACACGCGCACACACACAATGACGTCGCAAGTTTCAGTATATTGTCCCTGCTATGCTATCTTCCATGCAACTGTGTCATTGATATAGTACCGATGGAGTGGCTCTTGTCCTTCTCACTTGATTTGCTTGTCTCGGTAGCACGGCCTTGTAGCATCAGGGTAGGTGGCCTCGGCATGGGAAGGTTGGAGCTGTCGCTGCTCAACATTAGGATGACCGCAGGGATGTCGGGACGGTCTTGGGCATGATCTTGCACGCATAGCAATGCAATGTGGATGCATCTCAGGACTTGTCGAAGTGAGCAAGATGATCGTACCAATGGATCGATCAGTTCCTCACCCTTGTCTTCATTCCATTGACGCCATGCCTGAGAAAATGGTTGTGAAGTCAAGCCATGAAGAAAGGGAAAAAAATCGAGCCCTTTTCCTCCCAATACAAGTTACACAAATCTTGAAGCAAGCAAAAAGGTAACTAATCGTCATCTACCCTTTATTCATGCTTTAATATTTATGTAATTTTTTAAAAAAGAAAGCATTGCAAGCACCTCTCAAAAAAATCGAGATTAGTGTGGGATATGGGAAAATTATGTGCTTACATATCCTGCCATGTTTAGGGAGTCCTGCTGACCATGAAAACTGACAGCCCTCTTCCCTGTGATGATCTCCAAGATCAGAATTCCAAAGCTATAAACATCAGACTTGACTGAGAAAATGCCTTCCATCGCATATTCAGGAGACATGTAGCCACTGCAAAAGGAAAATCAACTTAACATAATGCAGCGGTGATATTGTGGTTATTGTAAGGTCTATATGAATTGCACATACAATGTCCCGACAACACGATTCGTGTTGAATTGGTTTTGATCCCCTCCAAACATTCTTGCCATTCCGAAATCTGATATCTTGGGGTTCATGTCTGTGTCTAGGAGAATGTTGCTGGCCTTGAGATCACGGTGAACAACACGTAGCCTTGAGTCCCGGTGGAGATATAGCAGCCCTCGAGCAATACCTTCAATGATATCAAACCGTGTCCTCCAGTCTAGGAGACCTTGCTTTTCAGGATCTATTCATACACAGTAATCACAGTTCAATCAGTATATTTGTTCAGTCAGAGGTATGGAGATACATGGAAGTGACACGTACTGAAGAGGAATGCATCTAGACTTTTGTTAGGCATGTACTCGTACACCAGGATCTTCTCTTCTCCCTGTATGCAGCATCCTAGTAGTCTGACAAGATTACGGTGCTGCAACTTTGCAATCAGTATGACCTCATTCTTGAACTCCTCAAGTCCTTGACCTGAATTCCTACAAAGCCTCTTAACGGCAACTTCTTCTCCCCCAGGCAATTTTCCCTACAGTGATTCATCATATTAATTACCATAATGCCAAGCATAATACGGAGTTTGTTGTTTATAACATGACACATACCATATAGACAGGACCAAATCCTCCTGCCCCAAGCTTGTTGGAGTCACTGAAATTACAAGTAGCAGCTTTTATGCGGTCCAGGGAGTATACTTTGAGCTCATGACTCTTCCCATCCTCCGTTTCATCATTGAAAGGAATCGACTGTGAGATGTCCGGCATATCACTGCTCTGCTGAGATCGGGTAGATGAATGTCTTGACCTCCAACTTCTGTGCACTGCATCTGCTCCAGAATGGTAGTTAACATTATATACGCCTCGAAGAATTCATTTTGAAACTTGACTAATTACTATAGCTGTCACATTAAAAAAAATTACTATAGCTGTCAGTTCACAACTACATCTTTTTTAGTAAAGAGTTTACAACAGCATGACAGCAAAGTTCATAGTTTTTTCTAATCTCTGTAAGGCAAGATTAATCATGGAACTAAGTAGGACACATGACCAGTATACTGACAGGAGTGAGCTTTTACTACACGTCTATTAGCGAACATAAATTCGTGGAACCTTACCTTTGATATTTCTGCCACGCTTCCACCACAAAAAGAAGCAAGCTATCAAAACAAATAGCACCACGGCAGACACTATTGTGATTATTTTCCAAATTGCATGATGTGAGCCTGCTCATCAAGGGACAACAGAACCAACATGAACATCATAATTTACAGGTGAGGAAATATGGAAACATGCATATTTAAACTGTTCTTCAGATAATCGTCGTCACTTACGTAACTCAGAAGCAGGAAGCTTAAGGTTTAGGCTATATCCCCCACTCTGAAACTGGTAAACATCAATCAGTTCATTACCCCACGTTAGACATCCCATTGTAGTCAGGTAAACATAGGCACCGCATGAACAGTTGTTCTGGCAGGCATCCATGCACCCAGCCTCATCATTCACAGTAGATACCCAATGTGAGAAATCTGGCCACTTGATGTTTGGGATAGGAAGAAATCCATCCCCAGTTCTGTTAAACTGACAATCTAAAAGTGGGTTCCTGACACAACCTTGACTCCAATTTCCCACCTTCCACTGATCCTGCAGCTTTGGCTGAAAACCTATTGAAGTAAATAAGAAAATGGTAAAGTCACCATTCCAACTAGTACTTAACTTTGTAAATATGTATGCAAGAGCGTTAAGGTATCAAAAGCACCAGAGACAAACTTCATGTATTCCTATTGTAGGGTCCTAATTGCAGTTTATTGTCAGTTGTTGTGAGCAATCGGTGAACAGGAAAGGAAGTGCACCCATTTAAGTAAGGAAAAAGACACTTCCATAATTCCTAAAACAAATTCACATATAGTAAGTAAATAAGAGTTGACCGGTGTCACTGCATAAAACCAATTTTGGTGTAACACCTTTTCTTCTATAAGACATAAATTCAAGTTGTAAAAATTTTTAATCAAGACAAACCTTTAAGGCAGGTACATTTTGCCTTGCCATCTTGCACCACAGTACATTTTGCATTTGCACCGCATGTGGCATAGTACTCGCACTCATTTGACGGTTGCAACCAAACAGTTTCCCATTCCTGTGCAGACTCCTTAACCATGTAACAGACGTCCGTGCCATTTGGCATAACAACAAACCTCTGCAGAGATGCGTTTGAAGCAGTGTAAGTGAAGTACGGCCCGAGGCTTGGATCATTTGCTGGTTTGAACCCGTACAAATACAGTGACCTCCACGGAATGCCTGCAAAACCCTGTCCAGTCCATTGCCCCGACCTGTAAAGGATTCAAATTCAATTCAAGTTATAATATCTTGAATTAAGTCATTCAATTATATTGACAATCTACATTGGAGTGGTTGTACTGTCATTAATGCTATCAATTTGCACTTGCCAAATTCCACTTAATTTCCCATCCTTGGTTTTGTGGCACTTGGATTACTTATTTCCCAGTTATCGACTTCTCTTCTATGGAAGCTACTGCATTTTCATTTCTATCATCATCAAGCTGATGTTCAACACACAAATAGTGGGAATCATCGAGAAAATTCAAAATATCATGCAATTTGGAAATGATTGGCTTTACTGGACCTCTTCATTACCCCAGCCACCAAAAGGAGACCATTTTGTGAATCATGCCCGATCAAAAGAATGCATGGTAGTTAAAGAGACATGGTCCTCTTAACATGTAAGGTTTTCAAGCTTTTGAACATGATGGTGCCTAGGGAGAACTTGAGTGTTTTCTTGCTAAGTAGTACTCAAATTTTGAGACTATAGATCTAGATTCAATGGATGAAATCAGTTTGCCTCCTCTCCTCCCATTCGAGTACAATTTTGACAAGGAGCACTCAATTTTTTAGATATTGGATGCATATCTGCCTCTGTCCACTAGTTTGTTCGTTAGTTATTAGAATGCGATGTGATACATTGAAGAATTCTAATACAGATTATTCTTTTCTGCATGGTCTTTTTACATTAATTATATACTAGTTTTACACAAACTAAATTATGTACAAAAAGAATGTGACAATTTGTTTTTTTTAAAAAAAAAGAGGAACAAACACAAATTATAAGGAACATAGCAAACAAAAAATCAAAAAAAAACTCCACTTGTTCGTTTATGTTACAGTTCTCGATGACGGTAAACGAATTGATTGTTCCCTTATCATATTGTTTATCCCGAGAAAAACTCATAAAGTCAAAATGATAAAGCACAACATGGATCACGAAGCAACATCTAATGGACAAAAAAAAATGAGTGCTCACAAACAAAAAAAACACTCAAGTACTATTTAGCAAACACCTTTGAACATTAAGGATAACTAACAGAGGCCATCCTAACCATAAAATGCAGAGCAAAACAGACAAACTATCAAGAAACAGACGTTAAAGTGCTGGAATGACCTATCATGGCTGACTAGTGCTACTGATGGACTGCAATCCGCAAGTGGGAGGTAATGTTTCCCCACATGGCTAGTTTCCTACTTCCTGAACTTGATCTTTTTGATGTACCTTCTCCAACCGTCCTATAATGAAGTGAAAACGATGTTCATATCACCTCTGAAAAGGAGATGCTCGTTTTTTTTTACGGGAATAGTAGGGGAGGGCCCTACTGATAAATTTTAATCAATTAATGTATAGTACATAATTACAAAAAAAAAGATCCACAGGATCCTAACAAATGTCAGTTACTACTCAAGGTAACCAATTAGAAATGAGATGCTCGTAATTTGCTATCCGGACTAGCTAAGCCGACAGCTGAAGCTGCTTTGCTGCAGACTGAAGCAACTAGGACTCTAGGAGACCGTGAGCTGCAAAAGCCCAAGCAAACTAAACCACCTACCAAACAAAACTTTCGCTGAATTCGAGCATTCTTTTTTTACAAACTAATCACAGGTCTTGGATTGCCCCATGAATCACATCTCAGAATTCGATGCATGCACTTCTACAGAGAAAGAAAAATCCTACTACTAGTACATTAACAACCCCTAATTGATCCAAGGCGTAATTAATGCCAAAATTAAAACTAGTTTCCATAGCATCCTAGGCTGTACAATTTACGCTCTTCACAAATAGTTATTGTTTTGAGGACAAGGTCGGTAAAACACAGTTTTAACCACTACTTTCTATTATAATATATTTATAAAACCCAATAAAATTATAATATTGTAAAAGTACTTTTCGAGAAAAAAAACTATTTTTAAGTATCATATTTAAATATTTAAAAATAAATTAACAGTCAAAGTTTCGAAATTTTTATTACACCTATACCCAAAATGATAATTATTATTATTTGTGACTGGAATGGAATGAATAATTAATTAACAAGAAAATCAAAGTAAATGATGTTACTCCAAACAACTAAACAGAAAAGAAAGAAGTTAAGGAGCAGGGCATCAAGAAGCTGACCTCCAGATGGCAACATTGCCATCCTTCCAGATGTAGGCCTGGTTGGAGTTGGCCGGGTCGAGCCCGAGCGCGTACTGCCCCGGCGAGGGTTCCGTCTCGCTGGCCCACGACGTGAAGAGCATCCGCTCCGATGGGCCCCTCCCCGGCGCGCGCACGGTGATGCGCATACCGGACAACATGGTGTCCGTCGGGTGCCAGAAGCTGTCCCACAGCGTGCCGTCCTCCCCGCGAACCTCGAGGCTGCCGGAGTCCTGGATGACGGCCGAGTAGCCCCCGCGCGGCGCGGTCCCCGTGGATGTGTTCGAGGACCAGAGCAGCGGTGCGTCCTTCGTCGCGCCGTCGAGGACACGGAGCTCGCCGGTGGTGGTGAGCGTGAGCGACGGCGATGTCGCGGTGGCCGGCGCCGCGCGATTGGCGACCCAGACGACGGTCCTCGGCGAGATGCTGCGGTACCAGATGCCGAGGTAGAGGCGGGAGGGCAGCTTGGGGTCCGGCGCGAAGAAGCCCACCTCGAACACCCCCGACGGCGAGGATACCAGCGTCGCCGCCCCGGTCAGCGACTCCCCCTGCTTCAGCGTGTCCGTCGCCGCCCCCACCGCCCCCGCCACCGCCAGCACACAGCAAAGACAACCGATGAGCAGGAAGACGAGAGGAGAGGACGCCGCCATGGATACACTCCTAGTCTCCTACTACCTCACAGGTGGTGGAGGGGGGCGAGACCGCGAGAGTTTATGGTGAGTGAGAGACTGAGAGTTGCGTCGTGGCTGGCGTGTCTCAAGCTTAAGTAGGAAGTACTGTATTACTACTTCCATTCCTGAATCCAGGATGTTCTGGGATTCCGCACTTTAACTAAACTACCGTAGAAATAGTCAAATTATTTTCCTTTATTACTCTTACTTATTGTCTTTGAACGCTGCGTGACACTCTAATCTATAATAATAAATAATGAATAGTAAGTATATGCAAATAAAAAACTAGTTAAAATTTATTTTAAAATTATTGAATGATATATATATTTAAAAATTAGAATGGCACGTAGCTTTGCTTGTGGTTAACGTCGGCTCGGATTATTTTCTAGTGGCGCGCGCACGCTGGGCGGTCGGCTCGGCTCGCCCTCCGGTGAGCTCGGCCGCGGGGACGGTGAATGGGCCCGGGCCATGCTTAGAACTCAGAAATCGGAATAGATGTGCTTCTGTTTCTGTGGTAGTGTGTGTGCGGCTTATGGGTGAAGATTCGGCGGTAGCGTGTGCGGCTTAAATGAAGGCTTATGAGTGAATATTCGGCGTGTTCATACGTGTGTAACGGGAGAGAAAAGGAAAGGTGACAAGGGGAAGATAATGGGGCTTGGGAATTACAGACGGCGACACCACCATATGGTTTGGAATTTTGGATCATCTTCGTGTTGTAAGTAAAATTTTGGATCATCTCCGTGTTGTAAGTACAAGTGCTGCGATGCGATCCAGTGGACATGAAGTTTCCAGTGTTTTATCTCCTCTATTCTGCATTGAATAATTGATGATTTGCCTCATTTATTTGTGCCATTAATCATTTGCTCCGTAATATCTTACTGATATACGAATCATATAGTCACATGTCAATAAGACAAATAGAATTAATAATTAATTATACCAACTAAAACAGAGTAAATGAACAATTCTCCCGCGACTCGGATCATCCATGGTGCAACCATGCGTGAAATTGGGCACGAGAGGCCATAGAATCCTGCACAACGTGCATGGTGTGATGGAGGCCCGCCGGAGAGGCAGACGGAAGCATGTTTTAGGTGGGCATGTCGTACAGGTCCCACGAGAGGACTCGGGTGTTTGGACTTTGGACCCGCCTTGATGGGCCCAACACGCAGTTTTTAGCTGTACTAACATAGACCCAGCGCACAGGGAATGATCAGAGCGCAACGAGCCAATGCCTCTGCTTGCTTGGAAAGGTGAGTGGCTTTATTATGGCCATGGGACAAGAGTAACGTCATTTGGTTGGAGTTGGAGGACTCCAGCACAGAACTGTGAATTTTCCAAGCGTCAAACCAGATCAGACTCAGTTTTTTTGCCCGTTCACAGTCTTCAGTCACACAGGCTTGATTGAGATGGAAGATTCTTGTTTCGATGCTGAGCACTAGAGTATAATCCTACTCTCTCTGGTTAAAAGTAGACTGAATTTTCCAAGCACGAGATCAGATCAGATCAGAACAGATCAAACTCAAGTCGTCGCTCGTTGCCACATCACATGTGGCATTCTCTTGAAGCTACTACTCGTCTCTCATGTGCAAGCATCAAGGTCGTCCTCCTGTCGCTGTATATCATCTCTAGGAGGTCCAACTGTACACTAGCTATCCCGTGAAATTACTATATCCAAAGACTTCCCTGCATAAACAAATCCCCAAATGCAGCAGCTCGTGTCCAGTTTATACGTTTTATCAAATACTCCGTGTCTAGATCATCCTGACTACTAAAGTCTTACGACCATCTCACAGATTATCAAGCGATCAGCAACTCCAGATCTGTAACAGATTGATTAACAACTCTGCGCCGTAACCCCAGGTGCCCGGATCATATAAAGAACACACACACAAACAGGCTTTTGTAAGAGTTGAGCTAGAGCCGCTGATGGATCAATCGACGGTTTTGATTGCGTCAACATGGCTCCAGTGAGCTCACAGATCATACCTACCCGGTAGTGTCAGACTCGCGTCATCGACGTCGACTAAGAAAGCACGAGCAATGCGGGCGTGCTTTAGAAAGAAGAATGGTCTTTCAGAAAGAAACTCTGGAACACAGAATTGTCTTCAGGATTCAGAAAGAAGAAACTAAAAGACGGCACGGGAAATACCTCCTAGCTTGGTCCCTGTTCGGTCCACGAAAATGACGACGATAGAAAAGAAGAAAAGACCCCAACCAAAAGAGAGCTGCTATTTGGTCCGTAATCGGTCCAAGAAATTGAAAACGACCACGATGACAAGGACGATAATGCACTTTAATGACGAACCGAAATTCGTAATGTAGCCGCAACAATAGAAAGTCACATGGAGTGAAAAGCAAGATGTGTTCCAAATAGCCTAATAAAAGGGCCCATGCTGACAACGTGTGCCTAATGATAATTAGTCAATACACGGCAGGTGGGTGACATGAAGAATTCGCCCTTAAAAAGGTGTGGCGAGCTGCTACCGAGACCGCGAGAGATCATTTGTCTTTGTCACAGGAAGTGCAAAGTTGAGCTGGAAAATTAGCAGCATAGATGCATCATGCATGACATAATCGTAAAGGATCTTAACACGAAACTTAACGGCAAGTTGTTCACCTAAATATTCACAGAAATACAATAGCTTATTCATTATTCACATTCTTACGACTAAAGTTTAGAATTTTATGAACCGTACAGAGTAGACCAACAAATAGCCTACTACATAGCAAGGTTTCAAATCTTGTTTTCGGTTGAAATCTCGGAGGTGGCCGGAAGCCGAAATTTTACTGAGATCTCGGAATTTCGGACAAATTCCGGATAAAATACAAAAACAAAAATTCAAATCCGGTTTTTTTTGCACCGAAAATTCCGAGATTTCGCCCGGAATTGCTGAAATCTCGGCGAGATTTACTGAGATTTCGATGAAATTGAACCAAGCGAAAAATGGTGCAAACGACGTCGAAAAATTTTGAATTTTTTTGTGGAGGGTCCTCACACACCACTAATGTTCCCATAAAAATTTCATATGATTATCAACCCTAAAATTTTTAAAAAAAAATCGAAGAGTGCTACTGTTCTAATAAAACGTAGACCGACAAATTTGAACCGAATGAAAAATGAAACAAACCACGTTAGAAACTTTTTAATTTTTTTTGCATGGTTTTGATGCATCACTAATATTCGTACAAAATTTTCAGATGATGATCAAGCTTTAGGAATTTTTAAACATTCGGACAGCAATACTATCATGATAAAAGCCTTACCGGTAAACTTCAACCAAATGAAAAATCGTTCAAACCATGTTAGAAATTTTTGAAAAATCTTGTGCATGCTCCTGATGTATCATCAATGTTTCTATAAATTTTTCAGATGATGATCAGGCTTCAAGAATTTTTAAAAATTATGACAGTGCTACGTCCTTATAGAAGCCTGATGATCAATACATAGATTTGCTTAATCAAACAAAAAAGGGTTATAATTTTTTAAACTTTTAGAGAAGGTGCTGAGGCAATTCTTAAGCTCTCATAAAAATTTTGGATCATGATAACACAACAGTGAATTTATAAAATTCTTACAATCGTATTGCACCATTTGTGTTCCTTATGTTTTTTATTTTTGAAAAATAACAAATGAAGTTCAATGCATCCATAGATTATATTGAGCAAACAAATAAAGTTTAAATTTTTTCCAATTTTAGACAACGGTTCTTAGGCTATTATTAAGCTCTCCAAAAAAATTTGATTATGATCACACTCGAACAAATTTATAAAATTCTGACAAGGTTACTGTCTCAATTATGTTCATTTTGTTTTTGAGTTTTTAAAGATAACAAATGAAGATTAATTATTTTGTAAATTTCTTTGTATGATCCTACACTTCTAACGATAGTACCATAATTTTTTCAGAGAATGAACAAGCTTGTATAATTTTATAAAAATATGACAACGTTTCTGCCTAAATTTCAAAACATCTAAAAAATTCGGTTTTTCAACAAATTTACATGGAAGATGACTTTCTTAAGGGTTATTGGGCCAAATCCGGTCAAAAAAATTCAAATTACCCGAGATTTCGACAAGATTTTTCTGATGTTACTGTAGTAATTTAATTTTTGTTTCAATTTTTTTTTATCTGGCCGAGATTTTGGATCTCATCCCCGACCGGAATCCAAGATCTCGCCGGTTTTTGGAACCTTGCTACATAGTAATAACTAATAAGAAACCCTCTCATCCTTACATGTTACAAGCAAGGATTAAAATCTCGCCGAAATTTCGCGAGATCTCCTTCACAGGACATGGACGAGTTTTGAAATGCCGGCCAGGGTAAAAAAAATTAAATTACTACAGTATCTCAGAAATCTCAGCGATATCTCGGATTTTTTGGCCGGTTTTTGAATTTTTTTTGACCGGATTTGGTCCAATAACCCTTAAAAAGTCATATCCTATGAAAATTTGTTAAAAACCGAATTTTTGAGAAATTTATGGTACCATCATAAGTGTAGGATCATACAGAAAATTTTGCAAAATAATTGAACTACATTTGTTATCTTTAAAAAATAAAAAATTGAATGAACATAATTGGGACAATAATATTGTCAGAATTTTATACATTTTCTCGAGTGTGATCATGATCCAAATTTTTTATGAAAGCTTAAGAATTGTCTCAGTACCATACTATAAAATCTAGAAAAAATCAACTTTTTTTGTGCTCAATCAAATCTATGTATGCATTGAACTTCATTTGTTATATTTCAAAAATCAAAAACAGAAAGAACATAAATAGAACAGTGCACTTGTAAGAATTTTATAAATTCACTGGATTGTGATCATGATTCAAAAAAAAATTGAGATCTTAAGCATTTCCTTAGAATCCTTCTGCAATTTTTTCAAAAATTTTAAATCTTTTTTGCTTATTAAATCAAATATATGTATTGATCATCAAACTTTTATCAGTACGTAGTACTGTTAGAATTTTTAGAACTTCTCGAAGCTTAATCATCATTTGAAAAATTTATAGAAATATTAATGATACATCAGGAATATCTGTAAAAGTTTTCAAAATTTTATATCGTGGTTTGTACTATTTTTCATTTGGTTGAAATTTGCTGCTATGGCTTTTATCCGTACAGTAGCACTGTCCGAATTTTTAAAATTCATGAAGCTTGATCATCGTCTGAAAATTTTATGCGAACATTAGTGATGCAATATAACCATGCACAAAAAAATTAAAAATTTTCTAACATGGTTTGTTTCATTTTTCATTAGGTTCAAACTTGCCGATCAGCGTTTTATCAGGATAGTAGTAATGTTTGAATTTTTAAAAATTCGTCATATTTGATAATCATATGAAATTTTCATGGGAACATGAGGAACCTACATAAAAAATTTCAAAAAAATTTGACGTCATTTGTGCCATGTTTTGCCCGATACAATTTTACTGAGATCTCGTCGAGATCTCGGCAAAACCGACCGAAATTTCGGTTTTCTCGGTAGAAAAAGATCTGGATTTGAATTTTTGTTTTTGTATTTCATCCAAAATTTCTAAATCTCGTCGAGATTTCATTTTCCGGCAACGGACGAGATTTGGAGAGAAAATGATATTTCAATCCTTGGTTACAAGAAGGTTCCAAATTTTGACGAAATTTCGGATTTTGGGCCCCACGAGATCCAAACTACTCGCCGGATAAAAAAATTTGAAATTGCTACAGTACCTCATGTTTTTCGACGAAATTTCATGAAAAAAAATCCGAATTTTGATGTTTTATGGCCAGATTTGACATCAATTACATCAATAACCAATAAGAAAGTGATATTTGATGATAATTTGTCGAAAAAATTATTTTTTGAGATATTTCAAAATTTTGGCAGAAATAGTGTTAGAATTTTATAAAATTGAAGAATCTTTGAAATACTATGAAAAATTTATGGTACTATCTTAAGAAGTCTAGGATCAAACAGGATTTTTTTTTAATATTTTAACTTCATTTGTTATCTTTTAAAAATAAAAAAATAAAATTAGCATAAACAAGGTAGTAACAGTATCAGAATTTTATAAAAAAAAATTCATGTTTGGTCATCATTTGAAAATTTTATGGTAATATTAGTGATTCATCAAGACTATCCATAACAATTTTCAAAATTTTCTAACATGATTTGATTTTTCATTCAGTTAAAATTTATTGATCAGTCTTCAGTTGAACTGTCCGAATTATTAAAAATTCATGAAGCTTTCATCTGAAAATTTTATAAGAACAATAGCGATGCATCATAACCATGCACAAAAAATTTCAAAATTTTCTAACGTGGTTTTTATTATTTTTTATTCAGATCAAACTTCTCAGTCAGTGTTTTATTAGGACGGTAGTAATATTTGAATTTTAAAAAATTCCTCAAATGTGATAATCATCTGAAATTTTTATGGGAACATCACTAATATATCAGTACCTCTAAAAAAATTCAAAATTTTTCATCATTGTTTGACCAACTTTTCAGCCGGTGCAAATATACTGAAATTTCGGAATTTTTCGGCAAAATTTCATTTTTTTCTGTAGAAAACGAACAAGATTTGTTCGAAATACCTAAATTTCGGCCAAATTTCGAATTCCGATCCCGGACGATATTTTATCCGAAAACAAAATTTGAATCCTTGGTTACGAGCGCAAAGGTCTATACTCTAGAACCTGACCTATTCCAGCAGGGCATGATAGAATTTACTCACCGCTACAAAGGTATCGAAACTAATCCTTACAGGTTACTAATCTTTTGATGCCTGAATTACTTTGAATTGCAGCAGACCCTCCGATGCCTTAAAGATATGTTCACTAGTTATATTTAGATCTGAAAATATGTGTGGTTTTCTGTAGGATCTTCATAATGAAACAGGGATCCAAATCAAAATGCAATGAAAGCATACATCTTGGAACATTCCTCTAATACGAGTTGGGAGTCACTTCTTACGAATCGAAAAATTCCGAACCGGCCAACAAAGTAGCGCCAAATGCCAAAACAGATTTCAAGACTGATAAACTAATCCAGTCCTGTCATCATTGTGGACAACACAGACTAATCCAGTAGCAAACCACACTAGATGAGTACTGTGTATAGTTTCCATGTGCCAAAAAGGTAATCTGAATGAGAGAAGATTCCAGAGTACAGTTTCAGAGTCCTAATTCATAATAAATTATCCTTCTAATGATACAACTGACCAACCAAGCCAGGGACTGGAGAGCATAATACAACAAACCAAGCTCTAATACAGAAACAACTAGATTTTTCAAAAAGAAACGCATTCAGAAAAATAAAGTTAGTTTCCTTGGGACAGAATATTGACAATAAGCACATCTAAAGATTCACAAAATCTACCACAAAGTTACTTTAAAGTAAAATACATCAAAAAAAAATACGGAGATGATTACTTGGTTCTCTAAGTAGCCAAACTGTAACTTTCATCAGAAACAGGTAGTGCTATGTGGAGAAATCACAAAGGTTCAGTAGCACAAATATTCACCAGGCAAGCAGTCGAACAGTCAGATAAGCTACGTGAAAGAAGACAACAGAAAATACAACAAAGTGGAAACACAGATAGACATGAGCGGTAAAAGTCGAACAAACAGCTAACGCCCTCAGTAGAAACCCCAGCTAGCACCCAGCCAACAGTTGACAACTAGAACCTTTACATGCTGTGGAGGAAAAGGACAGAAATTAGAGACTGAAGAGAAGTAGAAGGAAATTAATTCAACAGGTGTATGGCAAACAAGATTCTTTGAAAGTTGTAAAAAAATCAGATGCTAGGGAATTATAAAATCCTGCTTAAAAAGTGCAGTTCCCGAAAAGTTTCAGTTTACCATCTATGGAACAACTAATAACAGGTTGGAGGTGGGGATTCTTTAGAAACAGTATCATACTGGAGGGAGAGTCCGATGGGAGGAAAATTAAAATATCCAAGGGCGCTAAGGTCTTTCGGAACTATCAAAGGCTGGGACCACTGCGCTCTTCAGCAACAATTTAACCTTAAAAGAATATGACATTGTTCAGGCCCATCTGGGGTTCTCCAGTGTAGCCATGAAGCTTGAAATAATTATGTGGCCCAGATCCATGATTGATCACTTGTGAACAATCAAACATTTAAGCTCCCACAATCTTTCACATCATTATTATTAGGCAGCCACAAGCTTCAGAAATTAATGTGGATACTTCATTTAAACTGTATATTGTGGCATATACTTGTAGTTGCATTGCCACAAGATACAAAGACCCATAGTTTTTATCACAATTAGGCCATGTTTGGATAAGTGGTAATTCTTGGGAGGTTTTGGGATTTAGGGCCTGTTTGATAGAGTTCCAGATCCCAGCTTCACCTGAGATCTGAAACTTATAGGATAAAATAAAGTGAATTAAGTTTATATTTTTGGTCTAAAATGTAAACGAGATGATCCATCTAAACACTCTTAATGTACTCACAGCCCTAGCTCCACTGATCTGGAGGAGCTGGGTATTCCTATCCCTAGCTCCACCAGATCCTAAAACTCACAGCCCTAGATCCACGGATCTGATGGAGCTGGAGCTCTACCAAACACACCCTTAGTTCAAATTTGAACTAGATCCTAAAACACTCCAATAAAATACCCTTAATCCAGACACCCCCTTAAGGTGATACTCTTAACAGTTAACAAATCACCATATGTGCTACATATACTAAAGCTCACAGCCCTAGATCCACGGATCTGATGGAGCTGGAGCTCTACCAAACACACCCTTAGTTCAAATTTGAACTAGATCCTAAAACACTCCAATAAAATACCCTTAATCCAGACACCCCCTTAAGGTGATACTCTTAACAGTTAACAAATCACCATATGTGCTACATATACTAAAGAATGTAGAGCTTTGGTGCCTTAACAAAAAAAAAAGATAGAACTTTAGACCCAACAGGTACAGGAATTACTCCTACAAAAACATTTGCAGTTGTAAACTATCAGACAGCGACAGCACTAACTAAATGGACAAATTTAATTCTACGCTCACCTGGATCCAAGAGGATATCACAATGCATTGACCAATCAAGTATCTGCAGAAATAACAACAAATCAATATATACGCTTGATTTATAACTTAGAATCATTGACATGATACACACAAATGATTCTCATAATTCAATCCATCACAAACATTGCTTATAAGGAAGGAAGCAAGTTCAAGATTAATATAACTCGAAGTAGAGTTTTCAGTTTTCCATGCCGTAACTCAGAAACAAACTGATACCTCCCTGGCATTAATGCACAGTTTGCTACAGATTAATAGCATACAGATGATAAAACAGCCAATTGAATCCAAAGTATTAGCTTGAACCATTACAATCAAAATTAAAAGTGCATTAACTTGATTGTCAACAGCAATAAGAATCAATAGATATGTTCAACTAGTGTCATAAAGCTATTTAGGAACATACACTGGCACACAGTTATGCTACAGTAAAATGGCCGATAATGGACGTAGAACAAACTTTACATTGAAGGCATAATGGATAACGCCAGTATCTGTTTAATGAAAATTCAATAATCACAAATGCTAAATGACATGACACCATCGCTCCCCTAAAAATAAACCACCCAAGCCAAGAACACGCGTTGAAAGATACCCATTGAATACTAACGTGAAACTGGGATTAAACAGTCCAGATATATCATATAATCCATCACTTTTAACTATCCTTTTCCTAAACAGTGTACTTAATTAATAAACATGTCTAGGGAGGTTTCTCTACCTGTTTATTTCATAAAACTGGCCATTTTTAAAAGCAGGTTTCTTGCTTATTTTTCTATAGAATGATTTGGATTAATATAACCTACTAGTTAATTCCACAGCAACTCTCAATTCTCTTCCCCTCCCGTCCTCATGCCAGTATATTTCAAATTGAGACGGAAGAACAATCCTTATGGATCACTAACCCATACAAGCATGCTGGGCTGCAGCTGCAACTTATCTCCATTTCACCTGAAGCCAGTACCAAGCAAGAGAGCTGATTAGGGGCATAAGCTGCAGCCCCATACAAAGGATCACCCGCAGCTGAGTTGGGGCAGCATCAGACTATATAGGGAGGGCTTACCTAATGGAAAAGGGAAGATGATTTTCTCTACTCAAAACATCTTTGATAACCGATTCATCACAAAAGCCAAACGAATCATGTCATGTTGTGATTGGGGTAGATCACCTCCGTCTCCAACCAACGCAACGCTGGGTACATGGCATTGCTGGTCAAGTAGAAGCTGACCTCCTGGCTGCTCTGCACATGAGACTTATAGTCGTGCCAATACAGGAGAACAAGGAAAAAGATGTGCTTGATCACCACAAGGCACAGATCATAGTTACCACATTCGCAGTTTGATGGGTTCGTGGTTCGGATTGAGGATTCACAGTACGCCACTTCATAAAAGTAGGGTTCGTGAAGGGGTATACCTCTTTGGTTCATGAATCTGAGACAGGGTTTGTGAACCCAATGATTCCGGTATGCTAACTCTAGTGTACAACGTATTTTCTCTATATAGGGATCAAAACACTCAGCAGACCACAGAATTTTATATGCAAATGACCCCTAAACTGCTGTAAAAAAAAAAAGAAATGAAATGACAAACGAAAGAAGGAGAAGAAGAGAAAGGGTCAGCCCAGCCCACCACGACCAGGCCAGCCCAACCCCTTTCTCTCCTCTAGCCACTAGGGCACAGCCACACGCATGCGCAGAACGGAGACATGGGACTATGGGTGAGCAGCCACTGTTTGCTGTTGCTGGAGCCGACGACGACCGTCCACCATCTTCTCCACTCGCGTTGCTTCCCCTTGTTTTCACTGGACTGCTGGAGCCATCATCCATGCCCACAGCACTGGCGAGCAGAGGTTGCAGTGGTGGCGGCGGCGATGACAGCAAGAAGCAACGGTGGTGGCTAGGGTTAGTCTACTCTTCTCTATTCTTCCACGACTCCACCCTGTCTCTCCCTCCTATCCTCCTGTGTCCAAGCCATTAGGTTCATCAACAGCCACGAATCAGACTGCATACTGGCAACAAATCAGATCGCCGGCAAACTGTGAATCAGTTCACGCGACCGAGATCAGGGATCGGAGGGGGGTTGCCGCAAATCCGGTAATTATGGCACAAACCCAGCCTCCAGGCTGAGCTCTGCACATGAAACTCATAGTCGTGCAAAACTGCCAATACAGGAGGCCAAGGAAAAGGACATGCTTGATCACCAAAAGGCACCAGCCCAGTCTCCACTCACAAGAGTAGGGGTCTAGGAGACAGGGCCATGTCTTGGTTCATTACTAAGCAGGAGATCCCAAAATATTAGAAGAGGCTCGATGCATGCAACTACATAATTGTAACCACAGGTTGGAAGAAGAATGGATAAGCAGTACGATAATAAGGATTCCCACCAAGCAGCCTTTTAGGGTTATCTAAGCCCAATAAGTTGGACAACAGGCTCTAATAAATCTACCATTAAAAACTAATTCAAACAAACAAGTTTTTTTTGTTATGAATAGCACTTGTATTGAACATGAGGTTAATGGGCCAGTACATATACATGTACATGAGGATACAGAAGGAAAGCCTATATAAGGCAATATCTATACAAAGCTAGTAATATCTATACAAGGCAACTAGCAATCTCTTATATAAGGCAACTAGGATACTGTCTAACATTTTTAACATGAAAACATCAAAGAATTACAGAAAATTTTAACTACAAGCCCAAGCTAAATGGGTCCACCAAATGTCCAATCAGGTAAAGAACAAACATGAAGTACTAGTGGACACTGGACAGACGATACCCTTTCCTTCAATGCTGACAATAAGATTAAACTTATAGAATTAACTGCTTTCTGACATAAAGACCTCATCAACAAGAGGCAAGAGCACATAAGATGGGGGATAGATAGGAATATGAAATGTTTGTCTCTGTACTTTACAGCCATGCCCATGTCTGGATAGCGTATCCTTATACCTAACACTTTGTGATTACACAGAGCAACTTCTCAATGCCATGGGTCGCACTAACATGCAAGGATGACCATCCACAAGCATTAAAACAAAAGCATACAGGTGCACATGTCAGCATTCCTGCATTTGTTGCAGATATTTTACCAAAGAAAGTTAAAGTAGCAAATAAAAGTGAAAGTAGCCAAAATTTTCGTCAACTCCCCAACATATCCATAAAATGTCTGGGTAATAACAAAACAGCTAAAATATTAATGATCTGTCTCCTTAAATATAGGCAAATGTAACGTAAAACCACCAGCCATCAAATTGAAAACAAATAACTAGCAAGCCCCATTGCCATAGACCCACGAGATGAGGTGCCATGGAGCAACCTAGCTGAATCCTTCATGTATATACCATGCACCAGCTTGTTTCACCAAGCTGTCCAAGTTCCACAACTAATCCTATGTTACTAGATGAAGCAGACCTAGGCACCTAACAAAAACTAACACTAATGATATGCAATTCATATTGACAAAAAAAATGTGTAAATTCTATTCAATGCCCTAAAAATTCTCTACAGTTTAGTGTAAGTGTGTAACTACTTAGCTAGATATAAAATATCCTATGGTTTGCAACTACAATTAATTGATTATGGATTGTGATGCACAAGGCACTAACACATGTAGTGGACATTACCCTTGTGCTCCTCAGAGGCATCATGGTACTCGCCCTCCTCCTCAGGCACAGGGTGCAGCACTTCATCTGCACCCACCGCCAACTCCGCCGCAGCACTGGCCTCACCCTCTGCCACACCGTCATCAGGGAAACGCACCACCACCACGGGGCAAACACAGTGGTGCACGCAGTAATCGCTCACGCTCCCGAGCCTCCCCTTGCTGGTCCGCCGCGCCGCACCAAACCCCTTGCTCCCCATAATCACCGCGCTAAGCCCCAGCCTCTCCACCTCGAGGCAGAGCCTCTCCTTCATGTCGTGATCCTTAACGATGTGGACCTTGTAGGGGATCTCGGCGTCCTTGAGGGGCTTCGCCAGGTCCTCGGCCTTGGAGGCTGCGAACGCGTCGAAGCCGTCCGCCATCTTGCGAGACGCGGCCTCGGCGTCGTCCTCGGCGGAGTGGGGGTCGCTAGGGTTAGAGGGCTTGGCGGGGAGCGAGAGGTCGACGGAGCCCCAGTCGGCGCCGTAGAGGACGGAGGTGGGGCGAACGTGCAGGAGGATGACGGCGTCCCCGGGGCGGAGGTAGTTGGCGACGGCCCAGCGGACGGCGTAGGCGGACTCGTCGGAGAGGTCGACGGCGATGGCGAGGCGGCGGTGGGAGGAACCCGAGGGTGCGGCGGCGGCGGCGGCAGTGAAGAAGACGCCCGGAGACTCGGGCTGCAGGGAGGCCGGTGGGGGGGGCCGCGGGGTCGGCGCCTTCACAGGCGGCGGCGCCGCCGCCAGCGGCAGGTCGACGGAGGGGTTCGCTGGAGTCTGCATCGCGGGGTCGGGATCTCGTGAGGCTAGGGGGAGCTCGCCTCGCTTGCTTTGGTGTAGTGGTTTAGTGCGGCGAGACTACGCGAGATAGGAGGGGGAGAAGCTACTGGAGGAAATGGAAGACTTGGAAGAAGCGAAGAACGGAAGACGTCAAGTGGAAGTCGTGGGGATAAACTTATCAGACTCAGCTAGCGACGGCACGCCGCAACGTACGGAGGATAAGAACTGTTTGAATCCAACCTGGGCTATCACTGTTTACAAGGCGAATGTTTGGTTACCGTATAAAGGGGTAATGTATGAAATGGTTAAACAAATCATTAATGAGAGTGCTCAGTAGCAGAGTCCGTTTGTTTGTGTTTTAAAGGTTGTTGCTTATCTTTTTGGTCAATTCAGTTTATGATCTTATTTGGTATTTTCCCTAATTGTCTATTCTTTTAGTCTAGACAATGTCGCACCTTGAGTAGGATTAGCAATCAAACCCCGGACATAGTTTCACGCCTTGGCACGATCAGTGTTGTTTACATTATTCTTTAGCGTCGATTCATGCCTTTGCGTGATCGACATTTGTTGTGTGGCTACCGAATAGATCTAGGCATCGGGGCATCACCAAATCAATGCACCAATCGTCACATCACATTGTGGCGTGACCGATGCTGTAACATGCCTTGTGTATGGTTGCTGCCTGGCCAATGGGACACACCATGTGTGTATCGCCGCCGTGTGCCTCGCCATCGTGAGGACGTTGGAACGTTGTTGAGACCGTGCCGTGGTCTAGCTCACCGGAGGCCATCTCCGTCATGTTGTGAGAGTGGGCGGGACACCGCGTCGTCAGGATGGGATGGTGCCAAATATCTCACTATGGCGAGATGCCGGATGTCGCCATCATCAATCCACCAAACCGGTTGGGCCTGAGACGCTATCGCCACCGCTGATATGTGCGGGATGCGACCGAGCATCACAGCCAACGCGTCGTGTGTGCGTCCAATCGGAGCCAGCACCATCGTCATGCCATGAGCATGGGTCAACCGGATCGCCATCGTTGGTTTTCTCACGGTATGTGGGGGTCGAAAAGTCATCGTTACATTTCACCGAATGAGAATGCCATGAGCGAGCAGGCAAGTGACGTTGCGCTGCTTGAGCCGAGCTAAGCTCAGCATGCACCACCACGTTGTTATGCCGTGCGCATAGGGCCACAGGCTACCTTCGGTTGTCAGAGCCAAGGGGAGTGCCGGGGTGAAGTGGAGTCAGTGAGAAGCCAGGTCCGTCGTCACCATGCCAAGTGTGTGGATAGGTGATGCCACGCTGTGAGCGTGGGGTGTCATTATCATGCTTGCCATGGGTAAAATACCGGGATGCCATCGTAGCCATGTCGTCATGCCAGGGAGAGCATGGGGTCCACCATCAAACTCGCCATGGGATGGACCGCGGTCACCACATCGTGTAAGCATTCCATCGACATAGCCATCGTTCACTGTGTCGACACACAAGATCAGGGCCGCATTGATGTCATTCTGCCTTGTCGTGGATGTCATGGTACCGTCGTGCCACCGAGTCACCGGGCTGTCGATCCGACGTGCCATTGAGTGCGGGGATGGGGCTCCACCGACATCGTTGAATGGCACATCTGTTGTTACCTGTTGAGGGAGCCATTGTTGCCAATATCTTGTTGCACAAGATAGGACAGAACATGTAGTACTCAATCACAGATAGAATCGAGTAAAAGAATAGAACGTGACCATTGATCTAATCTAATTGGATCACATTTGTAAACGTTAGCGTTTGAAAGCGAGATCGAAGCAAAGTGTTTCGGTGCATAATCGGATTCAATCCATGGTTGAATCAAAGGAGAAAGGAACAAGGGAGTTCTTAACAAGTTGAAATCAATCTACACGCCATTGATCAAAGTTTGATATTAATATATGAAAACAAGTTTCAATCTGGATTAAAATAAGAAGAGGATATTTTCCTCACCTATCTAGTATTGGTGTCCATGCGGGCCACCGCATTGCATCGAATCACATCAACTTTGTCACCTTCGAAGTTGGAGCGCACATTTGCACTCTGGCGTAGAAGACCAGTTGCGCTACCACACGCCGCCACAAGGAGGATGAGAGACTACCGTTGTAGTTGTCCTCCTCATCAACGGCCATGACATACGATCGATGGATTGTCACCATCGAACTAAACCGCAACCACTGCACAAGAAAAAGGTACTAGAGACACCTTGCCACCAAAGATTCATGGAAATCATAGAAACGGAAATTCCAACTTTGGAAATTTTGTGGAAAAGATCTGTAAATTTGATTAACTTAAAAAATACATTCCTGTGTTTTCATTTATTCTCATAATTATTTTCTGCACGAGAAGTAATCAATATAATTAATTTATAGGCTTAAAAATTGCAAAACATTTACAGAAATTGTTTGAAATCGATAGAAAAATATCTAAAGCTGAGGAAAAATATCTTCTTGTTGTTAGATATTTTTTTGAAGCCCATATGTGTTTAAGCATAATGATTTAATGTACCGATAGCATATTTTGTTATTTCTGGCATGGAATAAAATAAAGTGGAAGATATGCTTGACAGAACGCAAATTGCATTTTAATGCGTCTCACAATTCAAATTTTTTTGAAGAAATGTAGATAAATTTGCACATGTTATGATGGTTGCATATACTCTTGATATCCAATTAACCTCAAGTTGATTTTGATGGATTTGTAATATGTTTTGAAGTGTAATGTGGCCAAAGTAGGCAAGAGAATTGGTATAATCCGAGTTGATTCCCACAAGTGACTGGGGCATATGCACTTGGAATTTTTAAGGTTGGCTTGAAGAGTAGGAATAAGGGAGTGACAAATAAAGAGCAATGGATATAGTGATGACTGATAGCAAATAATGTAGGAAATCTCACATCAAAATAAAGGTGATATTCCCTGAGATAATGACTAGCCTCTGAGCATAAGCAAATCAATGGTGAAATTGCTTAGGCACATAATGAGACATTTGAAAATCACCAAGTTGAATGATTTTCAGGCATTTGGGAGATCATTAAGTTGAATGATTTTATCTACTTATGCTATACAAGGTTTGCTTGGACCAATCTTGATTCCCAAATAAAAGATAGTGACCTAGAGGATGATACTGATCATGAGTGATCTTAATTTTCCCGAAGTATACTATGAATCATGTTCTTAGTTTTGAGTCCACCCTATGTTGAATCACCTTCTTTTGGTTAAGTGTTCATGTTGAAACAACATTAATCTTTAGGTGATCAAGTTTGATGTTCTAAAAGAACATTTAATTCTATGCTCCTGTTTAATATTTGTACATTAAGTGCTCAATCTTGGATGTTCTACTTCCACATGTGATTACAGTTGTATGAAGTATTGTTTAATATATTTTACATGATGTTATATTAGAACGAATTTCTATTAACCACGTATAAACATGTTGCATTGGAAAGACTTCAAATCATACATGTGTGATATGATAAATTGAGGAAATTTAGACATTGATAAAATAAGACTATACTATGAATATTTTCTGCTAGCCATAACACTAAAATTTTCTTCAAAGGACTTAATGCTGATATGAATGTATGGGACATCTTGCGAGCTATGATTTAAAAATCTAAAAGAGGATCCATAATCTTTTTACACTTTACTAGTATAGTGCTCGTATAACGCTACTTCTGACAGATACACACCTTATCAATTAAATGAGAAGATAAGTATGAATACAACACTTAATAATAAAAGAGAAATTTAGAATTTTAAAAGAATTTAGAAAGAAAAACGGAACTAAATGGAGGTCGAATGGGCGAAAACGGGCTCCCAAAAGATTTTAAATCAAGAAAGAGAAAGAAAAAAGAATTTTCTGATTTTAGATTATTTTTTTTGCAGCTTCCACAGAGTGGGCTTGGCCAGCGCAAGGGGGAGGGAAGGCTAGGGGTGGCCGGCCGGTCGCAGTGGGTCGGCACTGGTGCCGCGAGATCGCCGGCACCGGCTCCTGCGGGGGAGGAGTCACGGTTGCGGTGAATTTCGTCGGGAAAGATGACGGTGATGGCTTGGGTTACCTCCAAAATCTGGCGATCTTTACAAGAGGGAGCACTTGAGGATTTACGCAATGCGATGGGGTGGAGGAGAGCTCGCCGGCTTTTATAGCCCCAAAACAAGCATATTTATGGAAACTATAATTTGGGATCAAATCAGATTGGGAGGAAATTTTGGCAATAGAGCACAAAATTTGGGGAATTAACACCATAGATGGAAAGAGAAGATTTGGTGCGGGATTGATGGAGCTTTGGAGCTTCTTTCTTGCTTTAATGGAGGAGGAAGAGAAGAAGCTTCTTTGGTGCAGGCTCTGACTAGAAGAAGCTACTGGTGAGTTGCCTTCATTTTTAAATATAGAAGGATTTTTGAAAAGATGGCACATTAGGTTAAAAATTCTAGAAAAATTCTCAAAAAACTTTCGATTATTTTGTACTTAATAAAATTATTTTCAAAAATTTAAATTATAAATTTGCCGAGGCACTGCGTGCCGCGAGGTCGCCGACCAAGAACCTCGCCGCGTCGGCAAAGCCACCGATGGCGGACAGTGGAGCCATTGCGGACTGCGTTCTCGACCGTACCGCCCATCTCTGGTTTCCTTTTCAAAGACGTAATGTATGGTCCTTCCTTTTACGGGACGTTTGTTTCCTTTCCTTGATTCCAAGACGTTTGTTTCTTTTTCCTTGTTGATCTTTGGAGGTGAGGAAGGTGCATTTGTGGGTCACAGGATGATTTCGAAAAAATATGGAAAAATAAACTGCGCTCGCCGACCGCTGGATCCGCAAGGAAAAAAAGATAAAAATTAAATAGTGCTTGCCGGCCGCTGGTTCCGCGAGAAAAAATTGAAAAAAAATTAAGCAGCACTCACAGACTGTTGGTTCCTTAGATAAAAAATAAAAACAAAAATTCAACGCTCTCCGTGCGCTGAAATTAGGCCCTATGGGGCTAGATCCGTAAAAAAAGTCTCGAGAAGGGTCATATTCAGAAAAAAATACGATCACAATGCGAGGACAATAAAAAATTCAAGTCTTGTTTCCTTGCATGTGGATCCTCCCTGTTTATTTCCTTGTTTGATTCACCCTCCTTCCAAATATGTAGTGCATACAATTTTGACCGATAAAAAATTCAAGTCTGGTTTCCTTGCATGCGGATCCTCCTTATTTATTTCCTTGTTTGATTCGCTCTCCTTCCAAATATGTAGGTGGGGGAGGTCTGTTGTGGACCACAGGGATGATTAGACACACTAAATAATGGCCATCGGATGTGGGTGAGTAAAACTGAGGAAAGATCTGAGACGTTCATTTTGATGAATGCAAATTTCTGGGGACGTTTTGCTGGGTGCACGAACATTGAGCTATCTCTAATGAGGTGCATTATTTAGGGTGGACGTAGGAAAATTTGCTTAGGTGTATTATAAAGGGGTATAGAAATATAACATCTATGTTGAAGGTAACGATTATCATTAGACAAATCACCTGATTCCATTGGGAGGATTCAGATAAGAACCAATTGAACCCATAATCAACTCATACATGTACTTTGTGGTACTGATTAATGCCTCCACTAGGTGGAAGCAAAGTGCTCCCAATAAAGTGGATATTATCTACTAGCAATTATACTCCTAGGGAGAGAAATTGCTATAACTCACGGAGTTAAGAACACGGTTATGGGATTCTGGGTATAAGAGTGGAGTACTGATATGGTACTGTAAGAAGCCTTAACTAGTATAAATATCATCTAGAAGACATTGGTCCACAAAAGTCCCAGAGATGAAAATGTCTATTTTGAAGAAAAAAATTTGACAATTGTTCACTCAAGAAGAGAGGGAAACACTCAGTTGAAGAAAAAAATGTGACAATTGTGATCGATGTATTTTGGTTTCTACATTAAAGAAATATGCTAGTAGACATCTTATCTTCCTCTTAAAAGAAAAACAAAACCTTGACTAGAATATTTGGGTTGCACAATGCTTGCAGGTATAAGTCCACTCTTTTTAACGAGCTTTACTTTTTGTTAGAAGGGAGGACTGTTTGGATAGGTATGTTGTATCCAACTTTGTGATGGTTTATGCCTGTTCAGATGTCTAGCATAGTGCACACTGTACAATTTAGATAACATGAAGATATTTCATCCATGATTTGTTATAAGAAAATAGTGGTTGATTAATCAGTTAATTGTTATCCATATAATGCATGCTATTAGATGGCAAAATAGAGCTAAAGGTGTGATGGACACTACATCACAATCGGTTTTTAGCTCAGAACCGATTGTGATTCTGAGCTAGAACTGATTGTGAATCGGTTCTAACTCGAGAACCCATTGTGATGTGCTTGGGATAGTCTTTTGGCGGGCCAAAGTGAAATTTGGGTGCTGAGCGGGTTCCAATTTTAAAATAATTTCGCTAGGTCCAACCAAATAAGGAAAAGGGAAAGCCACTACACACATCCCCTGTATATTTATACACCCTTGTGTACACCACTCAATCACTCATCTACCCCACTTGCTCCTCTCCCTCTCCTGATCTCCCTTTTATTTCGGTTTGAGAGGAGTTGAAGAGGTTTGCATTTAGCATCTCATCTCATCTTTATGGTTTTTCCATTTCTTTTGCTGATTTTGTTTGATCATTTCGTTCTAGTCTTCTTCCTTAATGACTAACTGATTATTCCTTCAAAAAAACAATCACAAAATGATTCCAATATGTTTGTGCATCTTTGTTCATGGATGCAAGTCCTAAGATCTGGTTCCTTTCAGTCATCTACTTTATTCTTGGATGCCCAGGTGCATACTATCTGTGGCACCGACCACTTTACCGTGCAACTATGTTGTACAGAGGGTTTGGCAACTATGTTGTATAGAGAGTCCTTCAGATTTGCGATGACAAATACCTAGGGATGATCCTTTCATGCATCAAGGTGCACTTGAATGAACCGAAGAATTACACATATGGGAAGCATCATTGACGTAAGTTTTCTCCTTTTTAAAATATATATATATATACATACATACATATATATATATATATATATATATTGATGTAAGTCTTATACAAACACTATACTTTTGCACGAAATATACATTTCAACTGTTGATATCGTGACCTCTTTCTTAAACCTTAAGTTCTTGGTTCTAATTCCCATCGCACATTATGCAGAGGGATTCTCCCGGTCATCAGCTTAATAAGCAAGAGTGTCATTGTGGGGGTTAGTGATTTTTTACTCACAAGAATCCACATTCCACACTATATCATTCACATTTCCTCATGTTATATGTTTGTGTTCTACGTATAATGTGAACGTGATATGCATACTGTCGGCGTTTCGGGCACCGGCAAGTAAATTTGTAAGTCTAAGGGGCCGCGTGTTCCACTCCCTGAATGGTTAGACTCAGAAGTCCAAGATGTATACTGGTTCGAGCCGAAGGTCCCTACTCCAGTTCGTGTGGTATCGTTGTATTCCCTTTAGTACAGATGACTGCACAAAGTTTACAAGCGAGAGTGCTAATGGCTTAGCAAGATGAGTTCGATTGCGATCCTCCCCTCCCTACGGGGGTTCCTGCCTCCTTTTATACGAAAGGAAGGGGCAGGTTACATCGAGAATTGGGAGAGAACGAGATGACCTACACTAGGAGCTTCGGTCCTTCGCTCTGCTGACTCGTCATCGCCCGTCTTGCCCATGCTGGGTCGGTAGCTTAGTTGGTCAGGGCGGTTAGGTATTTCCGGAAGCGGCGTACCGCCTCTGCGAACCTTACGAGTGTTGGCGTTGTTGCGTCGGCGTGGGTGTTGCCTCGGGAGAGGGCGTGTCTTCGTATTGTATGTGACCGGCTGATGGGACTGGGAGCATGACTTCGGTCAGTCATTAAACCTTCTAGGGAAGGAGCCACTTGCCCTTGTATAGTCACTTCGATTGACCCGTTCGTAGAAGTGCGTGGTCATGGTCGGTAGAGGCTTCGACACGCGGCCCTTGGCAGGGGTTGTCTTGGCGTGATCGGAGTCAGGGGATCCCGACCCGCTGCGAGGGTCGGGAGCTCTGCTTGGTCGGAGCCGGGGGGTCCCGTCTCGCGGCAGGGGTCGGAAGCCCCGCTTGGTCGGAGACACTTTCCTCGGTCGGTCGGGAAGGGGTGTCTTGTGTGGCCTTGCAGGTGCTTCGGTCGGTAGTGGGCTGGGAGCGGCCTGTTAGGCTTGAGCTGTGCTTGAGGCTGCCGACTCGTCGCTTTGGGCCGTTGGGGTACCCTTGTTATAAGTATTCGTCAGTAGCCCCCGAACCCCTGAGCGATTTCGGCAGATTCGGTTGGGGGTTGAGCTTGGATGAGAATAGTGACTGGGCCCAAGCGGTCGGTCCGACCGATTAGGTCAAACGATTTCTGCGGGTGTACCCTAACGCATCCGACGGCTGCCTCGAATTTTGCACAGGGCATTCAACCGGGGCTTTGAATCACCTCGTCGTGCACGCGCGCCTGGTGGCGCGCCTCGCCGCTTCGTCTTTTGGATCGCCGGGTTACGTGAAGGGTGCCGCTTTTTCCGCTTGCATTTATTCTGGAGACGTTCAATCTCCCTCCGTCCGGGTATATAAGGACGCTACGGCTTGCTTAAGTGATAAACCCTTAAATGAGAATCCTTTCTTCTGCTCTTTAAAATGGCTTCGGGGCACCCTCTAGTCTTCGGCTTTGGTGATGATGTCATGGCAGAAGAAGAAGACCCTTTGGCTGAGCTTTGGGCTGAGTACGACCAGGCGATGGCCGAACTCCGGGAGGAAGAAGTCAGAGCCCGCGATCTTCGCTGCCGACGCGTCTTCGCCGAGGTCGCCCCGAGGCTCGAGGTAGCAAGGGGCCCTTCGAGGCGATGGCGAGGGCGCCGATCAGTAGTTGGTGCGGCTGCGTCGATGTCGTTGAGCAGCGTAAGGAAGCGCACGGTGTCTGATTCGCGGTGCGGCTGGTATCCGTCGATCGAGCGAGGGCCTACCAAAGATGCCGTTGGTGCGACCGATGTCGCACGGATGTTTTAAGAGGTCTTGGCGCGGACAAAACCCTGTCGTAGCGTAGCGTAGCTATTCTTGTGTCTGTTTGGGTACTATATTGTAAAGTTGTGTAAAGTTTGAGCCTGTTGGCCTATAATGAAATCTCCTTTTTCTTTATGGATGTCTTCGTAATGAGTTTACTTCGTTTGAGTTGTCTGCTCGTTTAATCGTCGTAGCTAGACCGTGCCTTGGTCGGCAGGGACGATCGCGATGCCTCTGTGCGAGGTTCGGGTGTCCGAGTGCCGTGCCTTGGTCGGTAGGGACGACCGCGATGCCTCTGCGCGAGGTTCGGGTGTCCGAGTGCTTGTTTAACGTCGTAGCTAGACCGTGCCTTGGTCGGCAGGGACGACCGCGATGCCTCTGCGCGAGGTTCGGGTGTCCGAGTGCCGTGCCTTGGTCGGCAGGGATGACCGCGATGCCTCTGCGCGAGGTTCGGGTGTCCGAGTGCTTGTTTAACGTCGTAGCTAGACCGTGCCTTGGTCGGCAGGGACGACCGCGATGCCTCTGCGCAAGGTTCGGGTGTCCGAGTGCTGTGCCTTGGTCGGCAGGGACGACCGCGATTCCTCTGCGCGAGGTTCGGGTGTCCGAGTGCCGTGCCTTGATCGGCAGGGACGACCGCGATGCCTCTGCGCGAGGTTCGGGTGTCCGAGTGCTTGTTTAACGTCGTAGCTAGACCGTGCCTTGGTCGGCGGGGACGACCGCGATGCCTCGCGCGAGGTTCGGTGTCCGAGTGCTTGTTTAACGTCGTAGCTAGACCGTGCCTTGGTCGGCAGGGACGACCGCAATGCCTCTGCGCGAGGTTCGGGTGTCCGAGTGCCGTGCCTTGGTCGGCAGGGACGACCGCGATGCCTCTGCGTGAGGTTCGGGTGTCCGAGTACTTGTTTAACGTCGTAGCTAGACCGTGCCTTGGTCGGCAAGAACGACCGCGATGCCTCTGCGCGAGGTTCGGGTGTCCGAGTGCCGTGCCTTGGTCGGCAGGGACGACCGCGATGCCTCTGCGCGAGGTTCGGGTGTCCGAGTGCTTGTTTAACGTCGTAGCTAGACCGTGCCTTGGTCGGCAGGGACGACCGCGATGCCTCTGCGCGAGGTTCGGGTGTCCGAGTGCTTGTTTAACGTCGTAGCTAGACGTAGGCTCGTTTTACGTCGTAGCTGGACGTAGGCTCGTTTTACGTCGTAGCTGGACGTAGGCTCGTTTTAAGTCGTAGCTGGACGTAGGCTCATTTTACGTCATAGTTGGACGTAGGGCATCCATCCCGAGTCCTCGTCTGGCGAGGGGAGCTGTGAGAGGAGTGGCCGCCGTCTATCCCACACGTATACCCCATCCGCAGGTGTGGGACTGGAGGGGTGGCGACGCGCGTTTACTCGCGTTGGTTTGAACGCCGTGCTCGTGGAGCTTATAACAGGTAGTCCGAGTGGGTCCTGGGAGGTCCCGCCCAAGGGGGACCCTTCCGAGCGGACGGTCCCGAGTAGGTGTCTGGCCTGCGTGGGGCGACCCATGAGAAACCTTTCTACTCAATCCAGATGGGCCCTGGGTCGTCCGTCGACCCAGGGCACAGCTGGCTGTCGCTCATCGATGAGCTCCCGGGAGAGTGTGAAGTATGGTCTCGGACGCGAGTAGACGTGATTGGGTCGTCAGCCGACCTAACCGAGGGCCCACCGTGGGGCTCACCTCATACTTGCCCCTTGCTCAAGTTTCGCTGGGGCGGCCTTATGCCCATCTGGTGGGGTAGGCCTTTTGAACCCGCAGCTTTTAGCTGGGCCCCTAGCACAAGCCATAGAGCTTTTGCCATTTCGGGGCCGCAGCGGCCCAGTGGGCCTCTCGTACGTGCCCCAGAGCAACCGTCCTGGCCTCAAGGCGGAGACCGAGAGGTTAGGACGCACTGCCCGGGGGCGGCGGCTTTATGGCTCTGCCGTTTTGTCAGGATTAAATGCGAGTGGAATTGGAAACCGGCGATTACAGTGGCGTGAGTGGACACGACGCCGCTCGAGGGCACTGCTCGGTCACCGCTTGTCTTCTATATATACGTTCGGGCGCTTTGAGTAGTTACGCTTGCTTGCTTTCCTCGCCTCCTGTCCCTAAGACAGAAAAGGAACAACAAAGAGCCAAGGAAAAGAAAACTCAGCCTTCTCTTCTCCTCGCCTTTCCGTCGCCTCTTTCGCAAGGATGTCGTGGCCGAGTGCTCGCCCGAGCCGGTCGCGCTTGGCTTAGTGAAGAAGGGCTTCCTCCCTGCGCAAGGTCTCTCCGGTTGGAGGGTGCCGACGGGAGCGGCTGCCCCCTCGCCGGGGGACGATGAGGTCGTGGTGCTTGCCTCTTTCTTTGAGCGGCCGGTTTGCCGCTGCACCTGCTCATCCGGGCCTGCTCTTCCACTACAAGGCGGAGGCGCACCATCTTAACCCCAACGGGGTCCTCCACATCGCCATATTCATCACACTCTGCGAGGCTTTCTTGGGAATCGAGCCAGACTGGGCGTGGAGGCATTTCTTCCAAGCGAGGCTCGAAGGATAAGCCGACCGGCGCCATGGCGCCATTGGTGGCCTGGCCCTCCAGCTTCGGTCCCGCCGGAGCATGGAGTACCTCGAGGTCAAGCTGCCATCCTCCAACAAGGGGTGGCGCTCTGAGTGGTTCTATGCTCAGAACGTCGGAGACAGCGCCCCGCCCTTCACCGGCAAACTTCCCGTGGCGGGGGAGGAGTGGAACTGGGGCGCCGAGAAGCGAGAGAAGAACAAGGTGGCCCTGATCGTGGAGCAGGTCAGGGCCCTAAGGAGGCAAGGGCTCACCGGGGACGTGGTTGTGCGCGCCTTCATGAGGATGCGCGTGCAACCTCTTGCGCACAGACCCCGCCCCCTGTTCCGGTATGAGGGGGCGTCCGACCGGATGAGGATGGCGGAGCCCGAGCTGGCCGCGACGGAGGTCGAAGCCCGGGTGGCCGCCGTCATGGGAGGAAGCGCTACGGAGGCGGCGGGCGGCCATCCGGAGCCATTCTCGCGCCCACCCTCCAAACTGTAGGTCGGCGGACTTCTTCCGCCCTCTTTTCTTTGCATTTAACGCCTGGTCTGACCAGTGCTTTTTATCTTCTAGGGGCCCTTGGGCATGTCCTCCCGGGCGCCACTCCCGGGAGATAAGGAGGCGAGGGCGGCAGCCCGAGCGAAGGCTGCGGAGCTCGACTCCTCCCGCAAGAAGCGGAAGGAGGAGAGGAGGAGGAAGAAGAAGAAGGAGCGCACGGCGAGGGCCGCGCGAGGTGAGGACGTCGGAGGCCGCTGCGTGGTGCAACCTCCACCGACAAGCAATGAAGCACCCCGGTCACGCAGCGTCATTGGGTTCTTCCGATCCGCCGACCGGCGGCGGTCCGGTCGTGGACCTGCCGGAGGGCGATGCCACAGGCTCCGCGGCCGAGGGGCCTCGGGTGGAGGGTGACCGCGCGGTCGCGGCCATCGTCGTGCCTTCAGTGGAGGCAGCTTCAGGGAAGCGGCCGGCAGATCTGCCCCTCGGAGGGGGACCGGCGAAGAGGGCGCGCCTGCCGCGTTCAGTAAGTACTTCTTTTCTTTTATTCAAACATTTTTGCGGAAAAGCCGCTTGGCCCATTTTTTAAGCGTTTTGCGACGTGCAGCGCCTATACGGGTGTGACCGTGGCGCGCGTCTGTGGCGGTTCGCGAGGCACAACACGAGAGGTTCGAGGCGCCGATCGTGGTGCTAGCGGCCGAGGGCGCGCCCGCCCACGAGGCCGAGGCTGGCGAGGAGCTCCCGACGCCTCGATTGGGGATACCGCCGTCTAACGTGGTCATCCTCGCGGAGGAAGAGACGGCGGCACCGCCGCGGTCGTCGGCCGCCGAGGCGGCTGGTGGTGAGGTGCCCGACCTCGCCCGGGGAGGTGCCGACCGAGGTCCCGCAGCGGAGGTCGCCGAGGACCCTGGGACCGGGCCCACCATCGTTGCCGATGGTGCTCGGACGGTAGCGCCCGCCCGAGCGACGACCGAGGCCCGCTGCGGAGAGGCCCCGAGTCGGGTCGCGGGCGTAACGTAAGAGAGCGAGTGGGTCGCTCTTGACAAAGCGCTCGGGACGCCGGCAGATGGAGCTGGTCCGAAGGGTCCGACTCTTTGTCTAGAATCTTTCAGCCGAGCGTTGGACGCGATGGTCGGGGGAGTCCGGCCGATCAGCTTGGTAAGTTGACGAAAGAACCCAACTTGTAAAATTCTGACGTATGCGCCGTGAGACTAACGGATAGTCCGCACCTTGCAAAGATTCGCGGGCTTGCTCGAGGGCGGCCGAGCCTGCGGCCTCGGACACCAGTGGGCGGTGCTGTGGAAGAGTGCGGCCATTGCGCCTTGAGTTGCGCTTAGCTCAAGAGGCGCTGAGCGTGAGGCGGTCGGAGGCGGCGAAGGTCCGCCAGGAGTTTGAGGGGGCCGCTAAGGCTCTCTTCGATGAGCGCTTGGGGGCCCAGTCCCTGAGGACGAAGGTGGCGGAGCTCGAGTCTTCCCTGGCAGAGGCCACCAGCGCTAGGGACGCCGCCACCACCGCTCAGGGGGCAGCGCAGGCGCAGGCGACCTGTCTGCGGACCGAGCGAAACCAGGCTCGGAAGGGCGTCGACCGAGTCCGCTCCGAGTAGGAGGCCGCTCGAAAGGACCTGACCTCCTTGAGGACCTCCTACGAGGCGGTCAAGCAAGAGGTCGGCAACCTGGCGAACTCCGCGGCCGGTAAGGGTCTCAACTTCTTATTTGATTCTGTGGGCGCTTTTCATAAGTCGTGATCATCTGGCGCCGTTGCCATCTACAGAGGCGCAGAAGAACTTGGGCCTCGCGGTTGAGGAGCGGAAGGACGCCCAGCAGGCCCGTGACGAAGCGGTCACGGCGCGGGACGCGGCTCTGGCGGATCTGAAGGTTGCTGAAGAGGGTCGGGCCGAGCTGGCCACAGAACTGGAGGCCCTTCGTAAGGCCGGCCAGGACGTGTGCGCCCGGGTCCTTGGAGCAGCGGCGGGCCCGAGCGCTCTGGCGCCCTCGCTAGCCCGAAAGCCGAGCGTCGAGGGCGGTGATCGCTGGCGCGGCGCTTGGAGCTTCCTCGGCGCTGGTCAACACCATCTCGCACTATGATGGAATTGACCTCGCGGTGGTGAGTAGCGGCGTCGCCGGGAACCGGACCGACGGAGAGATCGACAGGTTCGAGCTCTTGGTCGAGCCGCACGCTCGGGAGATTGCCAGCCACGTCTCGCCGCAGGTCGCCCTCGATGAAGAACAAAGTAGTTAGATTTACCCTCCTTCTTAATTGTAAAGACTTTTATGCTTGTAAACAATCTTTAAGGTTAACAAGTTCCAGTACGCCTCTTGCCCCTTTTGTGTTTCTGGTGAATGTTTGACCGGCCATAGCCTTAAGGACCGCAAGGGTCACTTATGCGTAGGTCGGGTTGCCGAGAGGACTAAGAGGATAGGAATCTTGGTTACTCGGCAGATTATGCGACCTTGGTGAGGATAGGAGTGTTCCCGACCGGCAAAAGATCGCTCCACTTAGGCATTTCCTTCTTCCGCGAAGTGCCAGAACCATAGCCGCTGGGGCGTAGGCCATAGCACTCGGGTCGAGAGGATTACCGCTCGGGGAGGACCTCATGACCGGTCGGGTCACCGGCCCACACGAGCGCGTGAGCTAGCCGAGTTTGCGCGGAGGAGGAGCGTTCCCGACCGACTAAAAGGTCACTCCACTCGGGCACTTTCTTCTTCCGCGAAGTGCTACTTAGCAACCATAGCCACTGGGGCGTAGGCCATAACGCTTGGGTCGAGAGGGTTACCGCTCGGGATGGACCTTGTGGTCGGTCGGGTCACCGACCCGCATGAGCGTGTGAGCTAGCCGAGTTTGCGCGGGGGAGGAGTGTTCCCGACTGACTAAAAGGTCACTCCACTCGGGCACTTCCTTCTTCCGCGAAGCGCTACTTAGCAACCATAGCCGCTGGGGCGTAGGCCGTAACGCTTGGGTCGAGAGGGTTACCGCTCGGGATGGACCTTGTGGTCGGTCGGGTCACCGACCCGCACAAGCGCCGACCAGAAGCAACCTGAACGGGGGTGCCAAGGGGTAGCCCCCAAGCGTCGCAGGGCGACCAGGTGCTCGAAAGGGTAAAGGTAAAGACCATGCCAGGAAAAAAGAAAAGAGTTTAGGGATAGAATCGCCTTAACTTTTCTATGTTCCAAGCGTTTGGAAGGATGCGACCGTCGGCGTCCTTGAGTCGAAAGGTGCCAGGTCGGAGAACCTCTACGACGGTGAAGGGGCCTTCCCAGGGCGCGATAGCTTGTGTTTGTCTTTGCTGGTTTGGACCCGCCGCAGACCGGTCGCCGTGAAGGATCGCCCTCGAACCGACGGCCGTGGTAGCGCCGCAGAGCTTGTTGATATCCGCCGATCGCGGGATGGCCACGTCATGCGCCTCGTCGGTGGTCGATGGCGTCTTGTTGCGGCGAGCCCCGAGCCTCATCGAAGGCTTGTAGTCTTGGGCGCCATACTCCGTGTGCATTGGCAAGGCGGCCGGTAGCGAACACCATGAAGAATGGTGTAAACCCGGTCGCTCGGGTGGGCGTGGTCCGCAGGCTCCAGAGGACGGAGGGTAGCTCGGCCACCCATCGCCCTGCGAAGTGCTTGAGCCGACTGAAGATCCTGGCTTGAGTCCTTGAAGGATCATGCCGTTCGCGCGTTCGACCTGGCCGTTAGTCCGCGGATGGGCCACGGCTGCCCAATCGACACGAATGTTGAAGTCGTCGCAGAACTCGAGGAACTCCTTCCCCGTGAACTGCGTTCCGTTGTCGGTGATGATGGAGTTTAGAACTCCGAACCGAAAAACGATGTCGCGGAAGAAGATGGCTGCTTGTACCGACGTGACGCTCACGACCGGCTTGGCCTCTATCAACTTGGTGAATTTATCCACCGCGACTAGGAGATGAGTAAAGCCCTCGGGCGCTTTCTTGAAGGGCCCACCGGATCGAGTCCCCAAGCGCAAGCGGCCAAGTGATGGGGATCGTCTGCAAGGCCTGGGAGCGGATGTGTCTAGGGCAAAGAATTGGCACCTTCGCGGTGCGCACGACCGCTCGGCGTCGGACACGGCGGTCGGCCAATAAAAACCTTGTCGAAAGGCCTTTCCAACGAGGATCGGGTGCGGCATGGTGGCGCAGACCCACCATGGATATCGAAAAAGCGGTGCTTCCCTTGGTCGGCGAACGCACCTCTGGAGGACCCGAGAGGACTCCTCTTGTAAAGGTGCGGGCCGACCAGACGAAGATTTTGCCCACCGGCGAGGCGCCGCCTCGGTCGGTGCGGGGAGGCGTCCGTCCGTCAAGCGATTGATGAAGAGCTTCCTCGGTCGGACTCGGCCGCTAGCACGCGCTGCGGTTCGACCGGCCAAGTCACGCCCGACCGCGGCGGTCGGGGTGACCGTGTTAGGTGAATCGGGAGACCGCCGCCACCGAGTCGGTGGATGGAAGGTTGCGGGAGGTCGCAGACGAAGATCCCGGTGGATCGACCCTCTGCTGGAGGCAAGATTGGCTAGGCAATCGGCCTCTCTTGTTGTGGCGTCTGTAGGCGTGGTGGAGCTCAAACCCTTGAACCGCTCCGGAGCTTGCGACTTCCGACAATACGCGACCATCACGGGCGTCTCGGGGCTCGAAACCTTCATGACCTGGTCGACGACAAGCTTGGAGTCCCCGCGGACGCAGAGTCGGCGAGCGCCGAGGTCGGCAGCGATCCGGAGACCGTTGACGAGAGCCTCGTACTCGGCGATATTGTTGGTCGCGTTGAAGAGCAACCTGATGGCGTATTGAAGTTTGTTCCCGAGTGGGGAAATGATGACGACTCCCGCGCCCGCGCCGTTCTTGGTGTAGGACCCATCAAAGTACATTGTCCAGTACTCGGGGTCTTCGATTACTGGTGGCGCCTGGGCTTTGGTCCACTCGGCGACGGTCGGCGAGAACTCGCGACTTGATCGTTGTCCGAGGGCGTATGTTATGCCGTGGCACGAGCTCGAGCGCCCACTTGGCTATCCTCCCGAGGCGTCGCGATTGTGTACGATCTCGCCGAAGCGGGACGCGGTCACCACGGTGATGGCGTCTTTGGTCAAGTAATGGACGAGCTTTCTCTTGGCGATGAGCCGCGCAGAAGCGGCCTTCACTGCGGTATCGAGCCTTGACTCGGAAAGAACCTCGCCGATGAAATAGATTGGCCGTTGTACCTTGAGTTCACGGCCTTCCTCCGCTCGTTCGCCACAAGGGCCGACCGGCGACTTGAGCGATGGCGGTGATGTAGAGGAGCGGCGGTTCGCTGGTGCCGGCGACGGGATCGGAGGTGAAGATAGGAAGGCCTTCAGGCGGGTGAGGGCTTCCTGAGCCTCCTGGGTCCAGCTGAAGCGGTCGGATTTCTTGAGCAGCCTGTAGAGCGGCATTCCGCGCTCGCCAAGACGAGACACGAAACGGCTCAAGGCGGCAAGGCACCCTGTTATCCTCTGGACCCCTTTGAGATTAGGAATCGGGCCCATCCTTGCGATCGCCAAGATCTTCTCCTGATTGGCCTCGATACCTCGCTCGGAGACGATGAAGCCGAGCAGCTTCCCTTTGGGGACCCCGAAGACGCATTTCTCGGGGTTGAGCTTTATACGGAACCGTCGAAGATTCGTGAAGGTTTCTTCCAGGTCGGCAATGAGGTCGTGCGTATTCCTGGTTTTCACGACGATGTCGTCAACGTAAGCCTCAACGTTGCGGCCGATCTGGTTGTTGAAGCACGTTTGCATACATCGCTGGTATGTAGCGCCCGCGTTCTTTAGGCCGAACGGCATTGTAACGTAGCAAAACGAGCCGAACGGCGTGATGAAGGAAGTCGCGAGCTGGTCGGACTCCTTCAGCGCTATCTGGTGATAACCTGAGTAGGCATCCAGAAAGGAAAGAGACTCACACCCCGCGGTGGAGTCGATGACTTGGTCGATGCGGGCAAGGAACAGGTCTTTAGGGCACGCCTTGTTGAGACTCGTATAGTCAACACACATTCTCCATTGCCCATTTTTCTTTTTAACAAGTACAGGGTTAGCCAGCCACTCAGGGTGGCGGACCTCTTTTATAAACCCTGCAGCCAAAAGCTTGGCGATCTCCTCCCCTATGATCCTGCGCCTCTCCTCGTCGAAGCGGCGCAGGCGTTGGGCGACCGGCTTTGAGCCTGGTCGGATGCTCAAGGAGTGCTCGGCGACTTCCCTTGGGATAACTGGCATGTCGGAGGACCTCCATGCGAAGACGTCTTTGTTGGTGCGGAGGAAGCCGACGAACGCGCTTTCCTATTTGGCGGGGAGCGTGGCTCCGACCCGCACGGTCTTGATCGGATCGCAGGGATCGACCGCGACCTTCTTCGTGTCCTCGGCGGACTTGAAGGATCCCGCCCCCGACTTGCTGGACTCGGGGGCGGACTCGGAGGCTTCCCTCCTGAGGTTGTTGAGCTCGGCAGACGCGATGACTGCCGAGGCAAGCTCGCAACTGCTCCGCTCGCAGTTGTAGGCAAGCTGGAAAGATGATGCCACGATGATGACTCCTCGTGGCCCGGGCATCTTCAGCTTGAGGTAGGCGTAGCTGGGGACTGCCATGAACTTGGCGTAGCATGGCCGCCCTAGGTTAGCGTGATAGGAGCCGGGGAAATCCACAACCTCAAAAGTGAGGGTCTCGGTGCGGAAATTCCCTGGTTCCCTAAAGGTGACGGCGGTCGACCGCCCGGCGGATGGGCTCGCCGCCGTGGATGACGCCGTGGAAAGGGGCCTTGCTCGGTCGGAGACTCGGCGAGAATCCCCATGGCGTCGGCGTCTCACGTAGAGGATGTTGAGGCATTGTCGCCATCCATGAGCACCTTGGTGAGGCGCTTCTTCCCTACGATGGGGTCGACTACCGGTGGTATCTTCGGTGGGAATGTGGTCGGTGATCATCCGTCGAAGGTGACCGGAATTCGACCACCGGAGGTATTGGGGGCGGCTAGTAAGGCGGTGTGGACCTCACGGTAGGCGAGTTTGAGCCGGCGCTTGTCGGCAGAGCACGCCGATCCGCCAAAGATCATGAGGCGTGCCGTCGGGTTCGGGAACTCGTCGTCGCCTTCTTCTACGCGGCAGTGGGGGCGTGGTTGGCTCTTTCCTTTGCCTCGCGGCGTCGTGGGGCGCAGGAAAGGAAGTGCCTCGAGACTTCGCGATCCGGTACTTATGTTTGACGGAACCCGTGGTTCGCACGCGGCCGTCCATCAATTTCGAAGTGGTCAGCGCGACGGTCGGTCGCACCCGCTGGCGAGGCGATGGCGGCGATGGCGACCACTTGAGACTCACGAATCTGTTTCCCATGCCGCTTCCGCTTGTCGGAGCGGTCGGAAGGGGATCCGATTTGGACGCCGGGCCCTTGCTGGGCCTTTCCTCCTTCGAAGATAGCCCCCACAGCCTCCTCGCCGGAGGTGTGGTTGGTGGCGATGTCGAGGAGCTCCTTGGTGGTCCTGGGCTTGAGACAGCCCAGCTTGTGCACCAGGGCCTTGCAGGAGGTGCCGTAGATGAATGCTCCCACGACATCGGCGTCGGAGATGTCGGGGAGCTCGTTGCATTGGCGAGAAAACCGCCGGATGTAATCCCGGAGGGTTTCCCCTGGCTGCTGCTTGCAGCCCTTCAGGTCCCAGGAGTTGCCAGGGCGCTTGTAGGTGCCCTGGAAGTTGCCGACGAAGAGGGTCTTCAAGTCAGCCCAGTTCCTGATGGTTTTGGCGAGCAAGTACTCGAGCCAAGCTCGGGCCGAGTCCGCAAGGTAGATGGGGAGGTACTGGATGATGAAGAGATCATCCGTCGCTCCCCGCCCGCATGCGAGCCGGTAGTCTTCAAGCGGACACAGGTTCGTGGCCCCGATGTACTTGGCGATGTTGGTGGCGCCGAACCGGCGGAAATCGCCGACGGATCCCGGCGTAAAGCCCGTGGTCCGGACCATCGGGGCTTGAGCTGCGGCGGTGGCGCCGCCGTCCACAATACGTGAGTGGGCGGCCTCCTCTGCCGCCTTTCTCCTCGCCTCGGGTGGCGCGAACGTCCGAGGCGTCGCCGAGGCGCTGCCCACCGGGTGCGCGAGGCTGGGGTGGTTCGTGGTGTGGCGCCGCCACGGACCACCGACTTCGAGCGGCAGTGCGGGCCCGGTGGCTGAGGTGGCGCCGGGCGGTAGGAGCCGGAGGCTGCATGTGTTGCACGGCCAAGACGCTCCACCGGCCCGGAGGTTACGTACGCGGCCTTGGCCTTGGTCGATCGGCTCGGAAGGCCTCGGCACAAGATCGCAGCCGCGCCACGCTCGCTTGCATGGGGAAGGCGAGGGCCGTCGGATTCTTCCGCCGGCTGCGGGTACACATCGCCGACGCGTCGTGCGCGTTGTCGGCACTGCCGGGTCTCGGGCTCATCCTGCTCCAGGTTAGCCCGAGCTGGTCGAGCTCGACCGCCGCTTATCCGGCTCTTTGCGCATCCGCCGGAGTTCGGCGCGGCGAGCTTGAGCGCGTTCAGCACGCTCGCGCTGGTGTTCCTCCTCCTGCGCCTCAGTGCGCCGAATGGGGGCCCCCGTAACCGCGGGGGTTATGATTAAATCGACCGTGCCCGCCATGTTGCACTCGCGAGAGTGCCGCCCGCGGGCAGGGTACTCCGCGTCGGAGCTGGAGTCGTGGCTGGAGGAGTCTTCCAGCAGTTCATGGATAGAGGCCAGCACGTAGCCAGCCATCGCCACAAGTCGTGAGCCTGTGGGAGGTGACATGGTCACTTGCCCGGGCCCACGGGAGCTTTCGCCAGACGTGGCGGAGCGCTCCCCAGGCTCCGGCTTTGGGACTCGCAGGGGCACCCCAAGCCGAGCTTGGCGAAGTCGCCGGAGATGGCGCCCAGGCTTTCGGTGGCGCCGGGCCTCCGGTGGCGGCGGGGATGAGCGTAAGCCCTCCCGCCGAGGTGACGGCAAAGTTGAGGAGCCGGCGGATCGGCTCCTGGCGCGCATCATGCCGCCGCAGTGGAAGATGCCATCGGAGGCAAGCGGAATCGGAGATGGTGATGAAGACGCGCGAAGACCCTACCAGCGCGCCAACCGCCGGCGTTGGGCACCGGCAAGTAAATTTGTAAGTCTAAGGGCGCGCGTTCCCTCCACGAATGGTTAGACTCGAAGTCCAAGATGTATCTTGGTTCGGGCCAAGGTCCTACTCCGATTCGTGTGATATCGTTGTATTCCCTTTAGTACGTATGATCGCACAAAGTTTACAAGCGAGAGTGCTAATGGCTTAGCAAGATGAGTTCGATTGCGATCCTCCCTCCCTACGGGGTTCCCGCCTCCTTTATACGAAAGGAAGGGCGAGTTATATCGAGAATTGGGAGAGGACGAGATGACCTACACTAGGAGCTTGGTCCTTCGCTCTGTGACTCGTCATCGCCCGTCTTGCCCATCTTTGGTCGGTAGCTTAGTTGGTCGAGGCGGTTAGGTATTTCCGGAAGCGGCGTACACGCCTCTGCGAACCTTACGAGTGTTGACGTTGCTGCGTCTGACGTGGGTGTTGCCTCGGGAGAGGGCGTGTCTTCGTACTGTATGTGACCGGCTGATGGGACTAGGAGCATGACTTCGGTCAGTCATTAAACCTTCTAGGGAAGGAGCCACCGCCTTGTATAGTCACCGATTGACCCGTTCGTGGGGTGCGTGGTCATTGGTGGTAGAGGCTTCGACACGCTGCCCTTGGCGGGTTGTCTTGGCGTGATCGGTCAGGATCCCGACCCGCGAGGGTCGGAGCTCGCTGGTCGGAGCCGGGGTCCGCCTCGCGGCAGGGTGGAAGCCCCGCAGTCGGAGACACTTCCCTCGGTCGGTCGGAAAGGGGTGTCTTGTGTGGCCTTGCAGGTGCTTCGGTCAGTAGTGGGCTGGGAGCGGCCTGTTGGGCTTGAGCTGTGCTTGAGGCTGCCGGCTCGTCGCTTTGGGCCGTTGGGGTACCCTTGTTATAAGTATTCGTCACATACTGAGTGTAATCTGTGATACATATTGTGGATGTGATGTATATTGTAAAATATTTGTGTTCTATATATATTATGTAATTTGTGCTGTTTTTTGAAAGGATGTACAAAGCCTTCATCACAATCGGTTCTAGCTAAGAACCAATTGTGATGATAATTTATCATAATCGGCCGAAAATCGACTGTGATAGCGCCTCCTCATCATTGTCTAATGACTTTGTATCACCACCAAAACTGACTGTGATGACAAAAAAGAACCGATTGTAACGTACATTCCTATAGTAGTGAATTGAGCCATTAGAGCACTTATTTCCTTCAAGCAAGCGTCATAGTCCATTCTCTTGAAGGTTGTCGCCTCCTAGACGGTTAATTTGGAGGTGGGAGAACCGGTGATCTCTTCTAAGAAGCTTGTGAGGAGGCCTGGTTGATTGTGAAGGCCATAGCTCGCCTACCCAGAGCGATAAAGAGCTACCACTAGTGATCGAGGGAGGCTCACTTGCGCAAAGAGCTAGCTTCATTCATTCAAGCTTCCTCAACGTGAATTAGGGAGGACCGACAAGTCTCCGAGACTGTGGGAAAAATCGTTGTGTTCATCTCTTGTGGTTTGCTCTCTTGTATTTATTTGTGCAAATTTACATTCCTATTGTACTTAGTATCTAGGATTGTGTAATTTGCTTAGACCTAGTTTGTTGGTACACTTAGTAAAACCTAGACGATTTAGGTTTAATTGTTAAAATTCTCAATTCCAGTATTACTTGATCATGTATTGCAATTAGAGCCAAAGAATTTTAAAAACCTCGTATTAACCCCCTCTAATCGGTTATCCTTGATCCTACATTCGTACGTAGATAAAATTCGGAATAAAAATTAGTAGTTGAATGTGTATATGAATTCTAACCCAAAAGTAATATTCAAAAAATAAATAAAAATAATAGTAAAAGTAACGACTTAGATTAGAATAAAGCGTCCATATCATGTACAATAAAAAATAACATAATTTTGGAATAAAAAATAAAAAAAACTAGCAATTTAACTTTCATATGAACTCCAAACAAAAATCTGTACATAGCTGAAATTTGGAATAAAAATTAGCGGTTGGATTTGTATACGAATTAGGGATTTAAATAGCAGTTCGCGGTCCGTCGCGGTGAGAGATATAAAAAACTATCACGGCTATAGTCGAAGTTATGCTACTTGTCACGGTTTACTATAATATACAAATTTTTAGTATTTCAAGTATATGATATTGGTAATTTGTATATAATAAACTATATTTAAATTTAGAGAACATGTTATGATTGTTTTATATTAGTCATACAATGTGTAATAGAAAATAATATATATAATTATGCAAATTTAGGAGATGGATTTAGATTTAAACTAATATTTATTATTTCTAAGAGCCAAATTAATGCGATTTAAGTATAACAAATACGATAAAAGAATAGGATCATGAACAAAACACAATTAATGTTTATAAATATAAAGAGAATTAAGACATATAGCATAACGAAGATATTGTGGCTACAAAAATAGCGTAAATAGTGATCAATATAGCGGCTATAGTAGTTGTAGTTGTGTTTGAAGAATTTTATTCAATCACGTAGTATTTTATGTCTGAAAAAACTATAGCGAAGCTATAACAGCCTATTTAAATCACTAATATTAATTCTAACCTAAAACCGATATGCAAACTTAAATAAAAAATAATAATCAAAATTAACATAAATTCAAAATAAAAATTACAAAAATTAGTCATTTGATTTTCATACGAACTCTAAATTATAAAATGAATTCAAAATTAAATAAAAAATAACAACAAAAAATATCAGATGAATAAAAATAAAAAAATATTGATTGTTTTTTTAATTCCATACAAAGTGAAAAATAAAAATTTTGGTTTTATTCAGAATTAAAATTTTAGAAATATGCTAATTTAAGAACAAAAATAAGGTAATTAATTTGATTTGTATATATAAATTATCGATCATAGGTTTTTTAGAGTTTTTAAGAATTATATAGAACATGCTAAAATTTCTTAACAAAAACTTTCTGAATGTTGATTTGGTGGACCTCCACATAATGAAGAGATTAAGTGGGTGATACATCGATTTTTATTCACTTGGCTGTATCGGTATAAGTAATGCGATGTTCTTAAAGAAAGGATAAAGATTGTAATAATAAAAGAAAGAGATGCTAATATAAAATGAAAAATGTTACATTATGCTACATTTACTGTTTTGCTCAGCTAGTATTTGGTGAAGAAAGTTTAGGTCACATGTGACAATTGTATTGAAAAATGGAGTAAGTATATTATCTCCTATAATAAATAATATCAAAATATCACAAATGGAGTTATGCAAACTATCTATTTTTTTAAAACAAAATCTTATATGTATTTCTAAGTCATTTAAACATACCTCTCGAATAGTAAAGTACGCGCAAGTAGCGGGCACCTTAATATTTACACGTACAAACATCCAATTATTCGAAAGAAATTTGGCAGAAGACTTAGCGCCCATAATTATCTACGATATATCCAGGCAATCTGTTGCGTGCATGCATATGCATCCGATCAATGCTCTTTAGCAACACGGGAAAATGCACATTGCACATGAACTAGCTAGCTAGCGTCTGTTTCAAAAGTAGTACGTGTACATAATGCTTGCGTGCGCGCAAAAAGATTTTTAAAAAAGCACCAAGCGAACGCACCTGTAGACGTGCAGGAGGATGCTCTTGACCTTGAACGTGCGGTACAGCAGCGGCCGGCCGTCCTCGCCGCCGCACTCTTGCGCCGCCTCCTCGTCGGCGGGCACCCCCAGTACTTGTCCTTCGCGCCGACCTGCCCCGCTTGGTCGAGGTTGACCAGCAGCGGGTCGGCGAGGCCGACATTGCCGCCACGAGCACCGCCGGCCGCCGGCGAAGGCATGCCTTTTGTCTTCCAAATCCTAGCTACCGGCCCTGCTATGTTAGGACCGGAGGAAGCAGTGTACTTTAGCACACAAAGAGAAAGTGAGATACGCCGTTTACATAGAGGCACGACGGAAAGCTAAACTGGCTAGCGATCAAAGATGCAAAGTACAACGTGCTGCCCCATGCCCTGGGATCGGGCAAGTCACGAGGACGCTGACTGGACTCGCACCCACATTTTCGTCCAGCCTGCGCGGCCGCGCACCACCATAAATAAACCACAGCGCGCGCGTGCGGTTTCCATTGTGCCGGCCCGGCAACCTTAGTTTGGATTCTCCTCTACAGTAGCCTAGTCTGCCACTCTGCCCCGGCTTGCGCGTATTGATTTCTCGCCTTCGCCCTCGACCGTGACGCCATGCAGCCACTTGTAGGCAAGGTTTCAAATTCGGGTTTCGGAATAAATTTTGTCTTCGGCTGGATCGCGAAATTTCGGCGAAATTTTGAAAATATTTCGGACGAAATTTGAATTTGAAAATTCAAATCCGGTCTATTCTGGAAATAAAAATCCGAAATTCGGCGAAAACCCCCCGAAATTTCGGGTTCTTTGCACTGGCTGAAAAGTGGTCTAAAAGTTATCGAATTTTTTTGAAATTATTCTTCGAGGTTCCTGACATATTACTGATGTTCTCACAAAAATTTCAGCTGATTATCATATCCGAGGAATTTTTAAAAATTCGGAGAGTGGTACTGTCCTGATAAAACACTGACCGACAAGTTTGATCCGAATGGAAAATGGTACAAATCAAGTTATAAACTGTTGAATTTTTTTGTGAATGGTTATGATCCATAAATAATGTTCTCAAAAAAATTTCAGCTGATTATGACATGAGAGGACTTTTTAAAAATTCGGAGAGTGGCACTGTCCTGATAGAACACTGACCGACAAGTTTGATCCGAATGGAAAATGGTACAAATGAAGTTAGAAACTGTTGAATTTTTTTTCCATGGTTATGATGTATCTATAATGTTCTAATAAAATTTTCAGATGATGATCAAACTGTATGAATTTTGAAAAATTCGAACAGTACTACTACCCTGTTAAAAGGCTCACCGGCAAACTTGAACAAAATGAAAAATTATGTAAACCATAATTTTTTTTGAAAATTTTACAGATGGTGATAAGTAAGTTATTAATATCCCATAAAAATTGTGATTCATGATCACACTCCAGTGAATTTATAAAATTCTTATAAGCCACAGTACCATTTATGTTCTTTTCTTTTTTATTTTTGAAATATAATATAACAAACGAAGTTTAATGCTTACATAGATTTGACTGACCAAACAAACAAAGTTGAAATTTTTTGAAAAATTTAAATAATGGTACTGAGTCAATTATTAATCTCTCAAAAAAAATTAGATCATAATCAAACTCAAGAAAATTTATAAAATTCTGACAATATAACTGTCCCAATTATATTCATTCTGTTTTTGATTTTTTAAAGATAACAAATTCAGTTAAATTATTTTTAAATTTTTTATGTATGATCCTAATCTACTAAGTATAGTACCATAAAATTTTCAGATTATTATCAAGCTTTTAAAATTTTATAAAAATCTGATAGTGTTTCTGTCAAAATTTTAAAATATTTAAAGAATTCGGTTTTTCAACAAATTTTCATAAGAGATGACTTTCCTAAGGGTTATTGGACCAAATCCGGCCCTAAAAGTTTCAAAACCGGCCAAAAAAAACATGAAATTTCGCCCCAAAAAAATCCGAAATTTCGGTACTGTAGCAATTCGTTTTTTTTAGATTTTTTTTTCGATCGTTACTTTAGAATTCGGGTGGGCCGAAATCCGAAATTTTGCCGAATTTTGGAACCCTGCTTGTACGCTCCACGCTTTCTGCGAGCTAGCGACGGGAGTGGCGGCTTCTGATGAGCCTGCCTGACACGCGCTAAACGGTGAACGTGCCATTGCTCCCCAGAGTTCTCAGTGTCTTACAACGAACAACGGAGGCTAACAGGCACTCGGGAGGTGCTTTTATATAAGTATTAAAATATAAATAACAAGTAGATGGTGATTGTTTATCCTTTTACTTACTTTAAGATTTATATAATTAATTTGTATTAGGAGAATGATGCATAAAAACATTGCTGGACGAAGTTTACTCACTGCTCGGCTACTTAATTAGAAAATTACCCGGAACAAGAAAGCCCCAGCCCCAGCCCCGTTTATACATGCCATGCATCCAGGTCGATTTCGCCCATCCCGGCGAACTCCAGCTCCCGGCCAGAGTAACGCGTTCGGCCAGAGAAGCCCTACAGGGCACGGCATAAATTAAACAGCTCACCGGCCAGCGACTTCTGCCGATCAATTTCATTTGGCGGTGGCGGTTTAGCTGGTGACGGCGGGCGGGCGAGCCGTGAGAGGCGAAAGCTGGCAACAGGACCGTACGCTGGGCGAGCCGCGAGAGGCGAGAGTTGGATATCCACCAAGGGAACTCGATCGCATGGAGCGTTGAAACGTGCTTCTAGATGTGTAGGATTTTTTTCCCGGAGGCAAAGCTTATCGCCCGGGAGGACGGCAAACTTCAGACGCAGTTATTAACACCGGGGAACCTACGTGCCTAGCTCGCACTACAACAGACAACGGCATCCAAGGCCGCCCGTCCCTTTCTGCTCCAAAAGGAGACGTCTACAGCTGCCAAATAACGCATGCATTGGATGGATCCACGGAAGAAATTAACAGATGCGAGTATGCGACTACTTTCCTGTGGCTTCTTGCTGACGTGCACATCAGTGAAGGTGACACTATCCTTGCAGACAGCATGCTAGCTCTGTTTGAAAGACACGTGTAACTATTAAAAGCCAAAAGCTTTTAAGCGTTTTTAGACATAAGTTAGAAAACATATATAACTATTAAAAGTCGAAAAGAGGACGAGATATGATTTTACAGCTTATTATTGAGAGAAATTAACTGTTTATCAAACATTCTCTCGTAGAAAGCTACGACTGCTATTCAGCCTAGAAAAAAGAAAAAGAAAAACTACGTCTCCCCGAAAAGGGCAGCAGACGGTTCCATCCATGTTTCTATGAGTTTGGCCAATGTAATATATGTAGTGTTAACTGTTTAACTCCAAATGATGGATGGAGTTCGATTGGCTTTAGCTCCTCTGTTGTTTTCTCCCCATTTGATTTTCTTCTTGATGACGTGCTGGACATGATATCAGCCAGCTGACAGCAACACACCAAAAAGGAAGCTGTTGGCCATCCACTCGAATGACGTTCTTTCTTGAACGTTGTTTTGAGAATCCCCCAACAAAATCTTACCACGATTGGAACATTGGATCCAATCCAAGCAACTAAACTGAAGTGCTCTTTCTATTCTCAAATGATGCACATATTAGCAGTGCAGGCCGGTCAGCTCATGCGAGACACAGGCACACAGCCAGAGTACTCTTTTGGTGTACACGAGAAACTCGTTCAGGGATTGCAAGTTGCTAATGCACAAGAGCAAAGATCTCGAAAGATCCTTCAGGAAGTGCAAGCATGACCATGCACTGCGTAGATGCAGATAGCAGATGGACTCGAAATCTTGATGCCAAGCAAGTAGCATATGTCAAAATCTAACTAAAGTACTACTTTACCATATCTCCTTTTTATTTAGGCAAATGGCTAATATTTCATTCATTTCCACAAACTTGTACAAGCAAAACATGATTCACAGCATGTAAAAACCCCACAATGAAGAAGAAACTCTCAACAATGGGAAAACAATCCCTACTCAGCAACGGACATCACAAAGCCTAAAATCCCCAGCTTGTAGGGAAACTGGCACCACCTGACCGTCTCAAGTGGAACCGAACAAACCCAGAACGCATGGCCTGGACGGCAACATCCACCAATGCGGTAACAATGAACGCAATCACAAACAGAATGAACAGGATATAGGGTCTCTTGCTCCACCGTCCCATGATCCCCAGTGCAAACGGGTAGATCAGCAACAGAATCCACGCGTTGAACAGTAGCCCGAGGCCTGCGTCTGCCATCTGCATGATTGACCATCCTCCAACGATGGCCTTGCCTATCGCGGCGCCAATGGCACATACATTCACTGCTATCACCACAATGGTCGGGATAAGCAATGGAGCCCACTGCACGGCATACATTTCAGCAAACTTCTCACTGGTGCTGCTTGCCAACTGCTTCGCTGTCAGCTTGAATGAAACACCCTTCCCACCGAAGAGCTTCAGCACTATGTGCAGCACTGCTGTCGGATACACAGCTGTCGCGCCAATAATGTAGAACTGCTCGTTGCGGATCCAGTCCAGCAACGTGAGGCCTGCCCACTTGATCTCGACCATACCGATCATTTCGGTCATTGCTATGACAATGACGAGGTATAACACATATGTGGGAAATGGCTTCTGTATGTAGAATTGGCCACGGAATATCCATATCACCGGGAAGAGGAGATAGAACACAAGAAAGACCGATGATATTGGGTAGGCTGTCATGTTGGTGTAAGCAATTCGTTGCATAGGGTGGAGCCGGCGGCCAGCAAGGAGTGGACAGTTGTGTGAGAAAAACATCTCAAGGGAGCCCCCCGACCAGCGCAGGATCTGATAGAGGCGCTCAGTGAGGTTGATCGGTGCGGTGCCGCAGAACGCATCTGGCTCCATGCGACAGTACATCGAGCACCACCCTTTCCGGTGCAGTCGGAAGCCAGTCACCACATCCTCCGTTGCAATGTTGTACACCCAGCCAACCTTCTTGCCCCAGTCAGTACCGTCCTCATAAGCACATGTCATGACATCAGCCAACTCTGCCATGACAGACTCTTCAAGTGCCGGCGGTGACATGATGGAGCGTTCTTGGTTTGCAGCTGATGGTATTGAGCTGATGAAGGGCACTGACTTGCCGAACTTGTTGGAACTATCCACAATCTTGAAGTCGTCAGGTCTCCAACGAGGCGGGTCAACACCGTATAGTGCGACACGGCGGAACATGCAACCGGTGCCAACATAAGAGGGCCCCTGGATGCCATTGAGACCAAGCAAGGTAGAATCGAAGAAAACACGGTTGTGATTGCAGTACCTGTCGGTGGGGTCAACATCATCAAAGCGTTGGGGGAACTGGACAAAGGCAGTGTTGTCACCATCACGGTGGTCGAGCATGAAGCATATGCCAGCACGGAAGGCCTGTGAGTTGTTGATGTAGTGGTCGCCATCGAAGTTGATGATGAAGGGCGCATTGGTCAAGAGGGCAGAGACTCGCAGCTGGACATTCATGGCACCTGCTTTCTTTTGGTGGTCATAGCCCGGGAGCTTCTCACGGGCAATGTAAACGAGCATTGGGAGGCGCACATCAACGGTGCTGAAGTCTAGAGGGTTGTTGGTGCTTGCTGGGAGACCAAGCTGAGGTTCATTGCTTGGATGGTTCAACAAAACCTATTGAACAGCCATTGTAGTGACAAATAAATGAGTAAAATTTCTTAAGTTACTCATGTATGACTCTAATCAGTATGGTTAGAACTATTGGAAACTAAGTTCTGAAAAATAAGAAATTTTAAAAATGAGTGAAATTTTATACCCAAACAATTCCAGCATGTTGCCCTTTCTTATGGTTCTCAGCTGGGTCAATCCATGTCCCTGGCCACTGTGTCCCATCTGCCATCCAAGTTGCCTTTGCATCGCCTTTGACATCTGCATGGTTGTATGCATCTGACCGTTCGGGAATGATGGTAAAAAGTGCGTCTAAGCGCACCTTGAAGTCATCATACTCTCTACACATGTGTCTGTGGTCACTGACAAAATCCTCTGGTGTATTTCCTGTGTATGGGCGTGTCTTCACTGCAAAATAGCTCTCAGGGGCTCTTGGCTCAATGGAATGTTTTCGGCAAAAGGGAACCCACGATGCAGCAAATTTTGCAGTCTCAACCAACCCCTCATAATGGATTAGTGATCCACCATCATCTGAGAGGTAGCAAGCATGCTTATCAACTGGATAGTCTGCAGCAAGGATGGATAAGATGGAGTTCATAGTGTATATCATAGGCTCGTTTATGGGATCAACGGTGTTGATGAACACATCAAGGCAAGGGAGGTTGGAGTTGCCGTCAGGGAGATCGAACTGTTGTTTCAAGAGGGCAAGGTTGGGGACAAGCTTGATAGGGTTGAGCTTTGCAACTTGGTTTAGCAACCAAGTGACACCAAACCAGAAATCCCCAATCATTGATATCCACCAGAGCCATGTGCCATCGGCGTATGGGTGCCTGATACGCCAAACGAAAAAAAGGACAATAGCAACCAATCTGACCAAGGTCAACAACCTGTTGCACATAAATGAAAAACAAAATTAGAAAATCTATTCATTGAAATAATTCTAGGATACCGATTCTGAATCTTAGCATTACATTAAGATTAGAAGCTTTAGCATAACTTAGAATCTTGCAGTATGTATGATTAGTGTGAACTGCACCAAAATGAGATTTCAAACACAAATAATCCACGCCATCTAGTCAAAGACAACTGACACTTAATATTCACCACATTATGTTAGTAAAGAATTGTAAAACTATAATTACAGAAGTACTTTTATGACAAGTACGCTCAGAGTTTTATTGTGGTCAAATATTCACAAGCGGTGGCTGAAGCAGGTCTGTCATGACACTGTCGCAGATTAAAGCTACTACCTAAGTGCACTGAAACTAAACCATCATCAAGGTATTTGGAAATCATCATAATAGTGGAGTTCCAAATGGAAGTCCTGGATCAGCTATTGTTCAGATGAAGCTAAAGCTTGCTCTGGTTAAACAAGATTTAAATTTATCACTTTTTGACTTAGCTTTAATAAAGATGCCTAACACATGACCACAATAATTTTAGTCATTGCACATTTGCAATGACAAGATGGCATAATACATAGCACACTTGCAGTCCTACTGTCCTAGACTCCTAGTCTAAGTAGTCCTGCACATTGTCACACTCATGCAAACTTATTTCAACTTCAGATGTTGGAATCTTCAATTTTACATTTGCAATGAACATTACGCATTTCAATATTCAGCCACAGTTCACAGCACTCACATTTTGGTAAAGAATCGCAAACTTGAAATTTACAAACTAGAGAAATTAGAAGAGCCAACGTGCCAGACCTAGCCGGGAGGCGCCGAGAAAACGACGGGGGCCGGGATGCACCGAGGAGGAAGGGTGATTGGAACCGGCGTCGACAGGAAGCGACCGACCAACGGCATTCGGCCACTCGTGCATGCCGGTGCGGCAAGCCGCGGAGCCGGGACAGCCGGGCAAGGGAGGCCGCACTGGACGGCAAGTGCCGGGATCAGGGAGCGCAAATCGAGGGGTGAAGACGCGGCGTCTCCAACACATGGAAACGGCAGGTAGGGTTACGCCGCTCGTCGTCGCCGCCGCCATCCTCGCGTCGTGTGTTCGGACGGGGAGAGGAGAGAACCAGACGGGGCGAGTGGGGTTTGCCGCCGCTGACGGGTGGGGCCTGCCTTTGGCTGGTCCGCGTCCATTATACGGGCAGGAAAAATGGGCTTCTAGCTCGTTCGGCCTTAGGCCCAACTAGGCAGCTAAAGAAGAATTACTTTTTCTTTAATATCTATTTTTATTCTTTTTTTCGAAAATAGTCGTTAGATAAATTTTTTTTGCGAAAATGGATTCCCGTCGCCCTATGTACGGGCGATCGCCCCATACATGGGCGATAGGTGCCAGCCTAACGGCCCAATTAACAGCCACCCACATATCGCCCCATGTACGGGTGATCGTCCCATACATGGGCGATATGTGGGGGTTTTAAGCCCGGGTAGGCCTCCACTGCCTCATTCGGCAGTCGAGTAGAGGAAGAGAAGAGGAGAAGAGAAGAGGAGGAGAAGAGAAGAAGAGGGGAAGAAAAAAATCGATTCATCATTTTTGTGAAGGTAAATTTAGGAATTTTTTTAGTATTGTGTAGTATTTAGATATTAAATATAGCATTTAATATTTAGAAATTTATTGTAGTGTTTAGAAATTTTAAGATTGTGTAGTGTTTAGAAATTTTAGGATTGTGTAGTATTTAGAAATTTAATGTATCAGTTAATATTTAGAAATTTAATGTAGTATTTAGTATTTAGAAATTTCAGTGTTGTGTAGTATTTAGTATGTACAAATTTAATGTGGTATCTAATATCTAGAAATTTAATACAGTAGAAATATTAGGCAATATTTAAAAATTTAATTTAGTAGGGTTGTGTAGTATTTAGTATGTACAAATTTAATGTGGTATTTAGTATCTAGAAATTTAATACAGTAGAAATATTAGGCAATATTTAGAAATTTAATGTAGCATTTAATATTTAGAAATTTATTGTAGTATTTAGAAATTTTAGGATTGTGTAGTATTTAGAAATTTTAGGATTGTGTAGTGTTTAGAAATTTAATGTAGCAGTTAATATTTAGAAATTTAATGTAGTATTTAGTATTTAGAAATTTCAAGGTTGTGTAGTATTTAGTATGTACAAATTTAATGTGGTATTTAGTATTTAGAAATTTAATACAGTAGAAATATTAGGCAATATTTATAAATTTAATTTAGTAGGGTTGTGTAGTAGTAATTTTATTATGCAAGTAATGTATTAGGCAATATATACAAATGTAATGTGGTAGAAATTTAATATTAGGTCGTATGATAGGCAAGTCAAATGACTTACTTATAGTCGAATTTTTTAGTACGATCAATATACGTTTTGCCTATTGTATTTTCGAGTAATATATTTTCATCCGACGTTCCAGCATGTCGGAGAAATTGTATTTTCGAATATTTTATAGAGATGGGGAGATAGCATAGGGGGTGGATGGGGTGGATTTGTCATCATTTTCAAGAGCAAATCTGGCCCGTTCTCCCTAAAAATTATATTTAAACTTGATATTTTACGGGTTGCCGAAAAGGCTTAAGTGTTTATGCAAGTGAGGCTACTTATAGTCATTTGGTTTATTCAATTGAGTTTATTCCTAAATGTTTTTGAAAAAATGGGACACCTAACACCCTACGGACGAGTGATATTTATTTCTGGATTTTTCGAGCCATGGTTCGTATAGTTTCTTCACAATACACTAAATAGTCTTTAAGTAAAATTGATTTATACAATTTAAATTTGCATGGAACATAGTACTTTTCATAACATAATCTAAATCCTTATATATTAATAAAAATTTAAAAAATTATCTTATTCTAATTGGACCTTCCTAGTAATGCGGCTGCCCCTAATTGCCTGTTGGTCGGTATCGATGACATTTAACGGTAGTTCCCGATATTTTAATAGCACTAATATACCATGCGTGTGGGATCAGTGTGCGGCGCACGTCAGATGTACTCGGGTGCGGCAGTAGCGTGTGTGTGACTGAGGACATTTAACTTATGGTATATTTTGGTCAATAGATATAAAATATTACAGTAAATCAATACTAAGAGGTATCAAAAATTTAAACATTAGTGCTTTTAACTTATGGCCATTTTCGTTATTTTTTCTTATTGATTATTCTCGGGAAAAAAAAATGAAATTAAAATTACAAAAAAAATTGCGAGTAGGGGCACCTGTTACCCCTGTATCGGGCGATTTCCCCCTTGCCATTACTTCACGGCAGGGGGCGTCAGAGCCGGCATCTATCGTCCGTATATGGGGCGATCGCCCTATATACGAGCGACGGGAGCCTATTTCCGCAATTTCTTTTATCTAACGTCTATTTTCAAAAAAATGAATAAAAATAAATATTAAAGAAAAAAATTCGCTAAAAGAAACTGTTAGAAACATGACGTTGTGGGCCTATGCTAACTAGATCCAGTGATATACATCGGTACGTACGTAACCCGGTAAATTGCACACGAATTTAGGCACAGTTGAAACATAGGAATATCAAGAGAGGCTATTCTATGTCTATTCCCTCTATATAAGTCATAAAAATTAAAAAAAATTTGGAAAAGTAATCATTGTATACTCTTTATTCATACTTTAATGTTTACGCAAATGTTAAAAAATGATGCTTAGAAGCAGCTCCCCAATCTTAAATAATTTTGCAGGATAGTTTGACATGAAACTATTTAATTTTGGTCGGAATTTTGGGAAAAATTCCACCGTTCCAAACAGATCGAGTCTGAACTTACACGGTCTAAGTGTTTCCGTATTGACTTGACCCCAAAGTTACCGTTATAATCCACAGTTCCATACCATTCCATTTTGCAAAAATAAGACTTGTGAAACATACATAAGGTAGCTCTGTTGGCAATATACATCTCAACTCGCGTTACAGCTCTACATACACGCGAGGTTCTCGTACATATGCACGCATGCATGCATATGAAAACCGAGGTAGGTAGGATCGAATTGCTCTCACAACCTATAACTGTTGACAAGACTAGGCGATCCATCAACCCACTTAGAAAATTAGAAGCAAATGGCCGGCAGTTAGCAGCAATAGCGAACAACTCTAAAGTGCACCACCACCATCCGTACAGTGTCCTCCATTAGCATTTGCAGTGCGTGTGAGGCAGGTAGCAATGCTTGCCGACTCAGTGAGCGCTAGCTAGCTAAAAATACGTCCACGCATGCGTGCTCGCGCGCGCGCAAAGTCTGGTTAAGCTGACGCACCTGTAGGGATGCAGGAGGATGCCCTTGACCTTGAACGTCCCGAACAGCAGCGGCCGCTGGCCGTCCTCGCCGCCGTCCGCTTTAGCCGCCGCCATATCACCCTCGTCGGGGGGCACCCAGTACTTGTACGTCCATCGGGCTGATCTTCCTCGTGCCCTTGGCGCCGCCGTTCGCCACCCGCGGCGGGTCGGCGACGCTGCCATTGCTTCCATGGCCGCCCGCACCGTTCGCTGCCGCCGGAGAACCCATGCCGTCCAATTCCTAGGTAGCTATCTCTAGTTCTGAAAGACCAGATGAGAAGTAGCCAGCTGGTGATTTGGGTGCACACGAACAGTGGCGGCAGCGGGCAACGATCGATATATACACTGACACGGAGGTTAATTAGAAGCTATCAAAGTACGCCGGACTGTCGGCTGTGCCTTCGGATCAGCGACGAGTCACGGGGGTACGACTGTGCAACACGGTGGAACCACTCACCTGCCGGTGGCCTCCTGCATCTAGCTATATTATCGTGCTGCAGGACCAATAAACTATTGCAATGTGTTCCATTCAGCAAAAATGGGCTTCTAGCTCGTTAGGCCTTAGGCCCAACTAGGCATCTAAAAGAAACCGTTAAACATGACGTTGCGGGCCTATGCTTACTAGGTCCAGTGATGTACATCGGTACGTACGTAACTCGGTAATTGCACACGAATTTAGGCACGGTTGAAACATAGGAATATCAAGAGAGGCTTCTATGTATATTCCCACTGTACAAGTCATAAAAATTATGAAAAATAATCGAATAGAAAAGTATCGCTGTCTACTCTTCATTTATACTTTAATGAGCAGTGCTTCAATACTTTCCCTCCTAATACAAGTTGCATAAATCCTGAAACAAGTGAAAAGGTAAGTGATCATCATCTACCATTCATTCACACTTTAATATTTGTGCAACTGTTAAAAGAAAAAGTATGAAATCACCTCTCTACTTTAATATTTACGTAACTGTTAAAAAATGATGCATAGAAGCAGCTCTCGACTCTTAAATAATTTTGCAGGATAGTTTGACGTGAAACAATTTAATCTTGATCGGAATTTTGGGAAAAATTCCACCGTTCCAAACAGAGTCTGAACTAACACGGTCTAAGTGTTTCCGTGTTGACTTGGTCCCAAAGTTACCGTTATAACTTATAACCCACAATTTCATACCATTCCATTTTGCTAAAATAAGACTTGTGAAACATACATAAGGTAGCCCTGTTGGCAATATACATCTCAACTCCTCTCGTACATATGCACGCATATGAGAACTGAGGGAGGTAGGATCGAATTGCGGATTTTTTTGAAATAATATTTTTTTAATGAAAATTACAAAAATAATATACCAAATTAAAAAATTATAAATATACACCCCTATCGCCATTTAAATTAGCGTCGCCAATGATTACGGAGAGCTATCACTAACGATCGCAACTCTCTGTCGTTATTTGAAACGACGATATATGGGTATTTTTGTAAAATTTTAATTTAGCATATTATTTTTGTATTTTTTTAAAAAAAATACTATTAAAAAAATAATCCATCGAATTGCTCTCACAACCTATCTGTTGACAAGACTAGGCGATCCTTCAATTCAACCCACTTAGAAAATTAGAAGCAAATGGCCAGCAGTTAGCAGCAATAGCGATCAACTCTAAAGTGCACCACCACCGTCCGTACTGTGTCCTCCATTAGCATTTGCTGTGCGCGTGACCGTGTGAGGCAGGTAGCAATGCTTGCCGACTCGGTAAGCGCTAGCTAGCTAAAAAATACGTCCACGCATGCGTGCTCGCGCGCGCGCAAAGTCTGGTTAAGCTGACGCACCTGTAGGGATGCAGGAGGATGCCCTTGACCTTGAACGTCCCGAACAGCAGCGGTCGCCGGCCGTCCTCGCCGCCGTCCGCTTTAGCCGCCGCCATATCACCCTCGTCGGCGGGCACCCAGTACTTGTCCATCGGGCTGATCTTCCTCGTGCCCTTGGCGCCGCCGTTCGCCACCCGCGGCGGGTCGGCGACGCTGCCTTTGCTTCCATGGCCGCCCGCACCGTTCGCTGCCGCCGGATAACCCATGCCTTCCAATTCCTAGGTAGCTAACTCTAGTTCTGAAATAGCAGATGAGCAGTAGCCAGCTGGTGATTTGGGTGCACGAACAGTAGCGGCAGCGGGCAACGATCGATATATACACTGACACGGTGGTTAATTAGAAGCTATCAAAGTACGCCGGACTGTCTGTGCGTTGGGATCAGCGACGAGTCACGGGGGTACGACTGTGCAACACGTTGGAACCGCTCACATGCCGGTGGCCTCCTGCATGCTGCAGGACCAATAAACTATTGCAATGTGTTCCATTCAGGGAAAATGTAGCTCTAGTTAATTAGCAATAGCTACGTGAGATGAGATTCACTTATAACGGTCTTCCTCCTTTTCAAGTACCGGTTCTGATCGGCTACTTTTATTTGTGCAGTTAACAATCAGCATCAGTGCATCAGTGAGAGTATCTCCAACGCATTACATCGGTTTAGGTTCAAATACATGGCATCTAAGAATAAATTGAATCGAGCATCTTTTTCTTCAATGTATTGAATTGATTCCTCTCTCCCGGTAAAACCCATAGCACTATGTTTGCACCAAAATTCAGCAAGTCTGGTCAAAATCGGCAATAAAGTCAAAGATACGAAATTAACGGACAGGATGGAAAGGTTTGAAGATATTTTGGTAACGACAAGATCTTTAAGGAAATAACTGTCCAAGATAAGGTCGATACGGGTCAAAATTTGAATGTGTTGTAGTCGGACACGATCGGCCGAAGGGTATAAAAGAAGGACCAGAGCAAACTGCGAAACAACAACACAATATAATCAACCAGCTTTTACTTTTTCTACTTTTTCCTGTCGACTAGGAGTAGCCTCTGTAATTTAGATCTATCTTTGTAATCGATTTTGATCAATAAAGTTGCGCATCGCCGATTGTTGATCTTCGTCAATTACACCCCCAGGTTTGATTTGTTCTGATTTTGTTGCGCATCGCCTTCTTCAGAATCGATCTACCTTTATCCTCTGATTAGCCTTAATCGGCTAGTTAGACTTACCCTGTTACTTTGATCTTAATCGGCTTTAAGCTGATTGAGTCTAAGCCGATTGATCGTTACAATCGGCTTTTGATATAAATTTTATATTTTTACCTTGTCGGTTATAGGTCAAATCGACTGGCACGCTCTGAACCCGGTGTTCGTCTGGTGTGCTGCTGTCAGAAACCCTACATCAAGTTTTTGACGCCAACACACTAAAAAAATAACAGAACCACTGCATCCTCCTTCGTCCTCTTCCTTCCAATCCACTTCCCCTCTCTCTTTCACCCTTCTCCCCTGAAGACCGTGTTGGATATAACTCAATATCTTAATTTATCATATCTTTTTGGTTTTATATAAATAGGTTGTTAGTCCAAGTCTTCTACAACTATAACTGTTTTGACTATATAAGCTAACCCTTATACATGTAAACAATGGAAGCATTATAATGAATTGTTTCCCGTGGTTTTTTTCCGCAAGGATTTTTTTTACGTTAAATCTTGTCTCCAGTTATTTTGTCGTGCTTCTATCTCTAACAGATCGCAAGCCCCGAATCCCTCCACCATCCACCATCACCGTGTCCTCTATCATCCTCTTCCTTCCTACCCGGTTAAACTAATCCCCTCCACCGCCACCAATAACCGAGGCCTAGACAAACACAAGGAGCTTGAAGCTATGGCTACGAACGGTGACGGTGATGGAAGATTGACAAAGTCGAGTGGTGGCTTCCTTCAATTTCTGCGGTGAGGTTGATCCAAGCGGCGACAGGTGCATCGCTACACCGATCTAGCAATGGCGTGACGGCGAGATCCAGGCTGCAACATCCTAAATCTAGAGATGACAGCATGGCTACCTCGATCTGGTAGTGCAACGGTTAAATCCAGGCGGCGACATCCTCAATCCTACGACCGCGGCACGGCTTCCTTGATCCGGCGGTGTTCCGGCAACATCCTTAATCCTGATCATGGTGCCACCTATCCGACAACGATGAGATGAGCAAAGTTTCAAATTTCGCTTTCAGACCACATTTTGGAGGTGATCGAATTCAGAAATTTCGATGGGATTTCAAAATTTTAGTCAAAATCTGGACTAAATTCAACAAACAAATTCAAAACCAATAAAACCGAAATTTTGACCGAAATCACCAAAATTTCGTTGATTTTCAAACTCTTGTGAAATGGTTTCCCAAGGTTAGAAAAAATTGAACAAAATATAAAAATAACCATACAAGTATTTATGTATATTTTCTATCTTTCTGAATGCAAAATACCAAGTATTTACATATAAAATTCCCAAGTTAGGGTCTAAACCGAAATACAATTTAAGACCAAAATACATCATGTAAGGCCGAAATCCAAGCTAGAGTTTAGGGTTTAGGCCAAAATAAATCATTTAAGGCCAAAATCCAAGTTAAGGTTTAGGGTTTAGACCGAAATACAATTTAAGGCCGAAATCTAAGTTAGGGTTTAGAGTTTAGGCCAAAATACATCATTTAAGGTTGTAATCCAAATTAGGGTTTAAAGTTACATAATTTGTATATATATTATTTTGCAAACATTTCACATGTATCCTGAGGAAATACTAATGATTCCTTAAAAAATTTATATCATTATCAGATATGTGTATTTTTAAAAATTCTCACAATATTACTGTCTTTTTATATACTGTTCAGTTATTTATTTTTTAGGGAAACTAAATAAATTATAATAATTATTAACATTTTTTGTGAGGTCTATAGGCAATTATAATGATTATATAAAATTTTTAGATGAAGATCAGAGCAGTGTATTTTTTAAAAAAATTCTAATAGTGCTACTGTCTTTGTATATACTCTTCTATTGTTGATTTTCTAGGGGCAAAAAATGAAGTCTAATATTTCTAAAAAATTTACTACGTGATCCTTAGAAATTATATATGGTACCATTGAAATTTCAGAGTATGATCAAGCATATAATTTTTTATAAAAATCTGGAAGTGTCTCTATTCCTATTCATTAATTGCTGTTTTCTATTTTTAAGAAGAACTAAATGATTTAAAAAATTGTTAAAATTTGTATGAGATGTTTTGTATATTAATTTGGATCTTTTTATAATTTTTTTTAAATTTTTTAGTTTTCCTTCGGTGTGCAGAAAATTGAATAAAATATCTCAAAAATAAAAAATCGCTCGAAAATAAAAAATTGTAAATCAGTTGAAAATCACTCAAAAATGAGTGAAAATGGCTTGAAAATATGTAAAACCGCTCGATTTTTGTTTTTTCGCCGTTGTTTGACCCACCAAATTAAAAAAAATTCAAACATCTTCAATGTCGATCGATTTTTGCTGATTTTTGAAAATCCAAAATGGTTCAAAAGTTGAATTTTCAATTTTTTAAACCCTGGTCGTGATATTGATATGGCATCGTCCAGGTCACCGTTGGACTTAGGGGTGAGCATTCGGTTTTTTCGGTCTAATCGATTCGGTGTTTTCGGTTTTAAAAAACTTGCAACCGAATTTCTCAGACCAAAATGAAAAACTGAACTAAATTAATCAAAATATTTCGGTTCAATTAATTCGGTTTTTCGGTTAACCAAAATATGAATAAACACTAGGTAGATTAGATTTAATCCTTCTCATATCGTAACATAGAGTAGGGATAAACTCACACAATATTCATAGGTTATTATAGTATAAGCATAATAGAACATATGAATACGCCAAACATATGCATAAATGTGTTAGAATATGAGAATTGTTTAGTGGCTTCAGAAAGAACATTATAAAAGTGGTATTGTACATAGGCTATTCGGTTATTCGATTTTTTCGGTTTTTGGAAGCAAAAAACTGAACCAAACATCGAAAACTGAATTATACCAAAACAAAAACTGAACCGAAAACTAAAAACCAAAATAATTGGTTAATTCGGTTCAGTTCGTTCGGTAATTCGGTTTCGGTTTAAAAATGCTCACCCCTAGCTGCACTGGAATGGGGTGGTGTAAAGTTTACTATAGACAAATGCATGGAGACCACGATGTGCATAGCGCAACGGATGCTACGAAACAATCTTTGCATGCAGCGAATGTGCACTAGACTACTCAATGTGATACAGATAACTGACCATGACATATTTGAACGGGAAAGAACGGCTAGACCATGCATCATTTACACCGCCAGCTGAGGTGTAGTATTCATCAGATCTTGGTCATGCAAAATTCAGAAAATGTTTATTGATGGTGAATCCCACTTGCTAATAATGTACTGGTTCGTTTACCCTAGCGATGAGATCGATATGATTCCCATGTGGTTCAGTTGATAAGTGCTTAGTTTTTTTTATTATGAGAAGGGTCACAACTCACGGTCACAGGTTTAAATCCTAAAAAATCGTAGTGGAAAAATTCATACAAATAACCTGCTTAATCTGTAGTTTGTGGGAACATACGGAACTATGCTCTGACCGGTAAAATCGCAACTTGATAGGAGGCCATATGAAAAAAGAAACCAAAATACAGGTTTCTGCCATGAAAATTCATATATGGTAGCTTTAGCTAGGTCACGGTGGAGCTCCATGTAATTTCAGCGAGGAGGGTTGGGGGCGTTATTGGGGATGTAGAGTGGACAGTGCAAAAGGAATTGAAGTGGGGATCAATTTGATAAGTTAGTCTCGAAGCAGGGGGCTCGTGCAAATGTTGACAAACAAGAAAGAAAATTCAAGGTTGGGATCAGATCTCACAGAAAAGAGCCCTAGATCATGTGACGTGAGTAGGCACATTTTATAAAACTAGATTGATTTTCCTATTAATCATAGTTTTGATGGATCAATCTTATTTTGCACATTTACCCTAAAATATACAGTAATTGGATGTTTCCAAATAAGCATATTTACAATGTTATTTTCCAAGGCGTGGGATCTTTGTAGTATTACCGAGCAAATTGCCCCAATAAAGATAGAATGTCTCACACTAGGTCATCGAAAAAAGAGAAATGCCTCTCACTTACACGCTATTCCATTCAGAGAGTTTCGTTTTAGACATCAATACGGTCTCCAATATGCGTTAATTTTTTGGATGCTTTTATGTATTGATCAATAAAAGGTACATAGTTAAAAATTGAATAATTAGATTCAATCAACATACCCATCCTTATCTCACAGACAACCACCCATGCCTCTCTGTTTCTTCCTCGCTTCCCCACCACTTCCTCTCCTCCTCCCTTTCCACCGCCTCCGACAGCGCCTCTACCCTCTTCGGTGAGCTCCACCCCCATCCATCTTATGCTTCCTCTCTGGTGCTCTCCACCAATACACCTGCACCCACCACCACCCGCGGTTGGCGGCGCCCTCGCTACCTCACCGTACTAACATCATCCCGACCTCACTGTCCTACTCACCCACCCTAACTCATCTCATTTGTCTTGTGCCACCCGTTGCCGCTGCCCACCGTCCCCTTTGATCTCGCTGCTAGTGGCCCCTTTCCTCTAAACCCCAGGATCTCGATAAACCCCTCCCTAACTCTGGTGAATCCTAGCCCTAACCTTAACCCTAACGCTGATCAACCATCGTCGGAGATCCCCTTGCCGCCTGTCACTCACTATCACCAGAGAAGAATAAGTTTGTCGTTTTGCTGTCTGAATTTGTCGCTTCTTATATGGATTTGTGGACTTTCTCAAATTGGAAGGTGTTCAATCCATAACTATGGAACTCATGTTCAATAGACAGTAATTGCAAATTTTGATTCTATCGTATTTAAAAACCTTGCAAAATTATAACATTATAAAAGTATTTTTTAGACAGATGATCTACACAGATCATTTGCATATGTTGAATATTATTCATTCCAAAAATGACAATCTTTGGCGATAGAGGGGAGTACAAATTTCCCTTAGATGGATCCTACCATTTAAGAAATTCTAGGATAAATGGAGTTAGGATTAGGGATGGCAATGGGTCCCCGATCCCTGTTTCCCTGCGGGGAATTCCTTTATTAGGGGACGGCGACGGGGGAAATCTCCTCCCTGTAGGAGGCTTATAGGGGAAATTATTGCCCCGTCGGGGATGGCGGGGCCGGGGGTGTTCCATCGTTCCCCCGTCCCCGTTCCCCATCCCCGCCCCAATTTAGCTCTTTGACAGGTGGGCCCATGTTTAGAAAACCCTAGATCCAAAATTCCCAATCCTCCCGACTGGCGGCTGCGAACACTTCTCCCTAATCTGAGCATTCTTGCGCCCGCTCCCAGCGCATAGGCACTCCTCCAGTTCCTGAGATTCTCCACTCATCCCGTTCCTACTTCCCAGCCACCGCTCCTGTCGCTCCCGAGGTCCTGCCGCTCCCAGTGCCCGTTGCTCCGAGCTCCCAGCTGTCAGGGACCAACGCCGTCGTTAGGGACAGTCGGACTGGGACTCTTGCCCGCAGATCTGGGACTCGCCCACCGCCCAGAGGTCCCAGACGTTGGCGTCGAGCAGAAACTGGCACGCTGCAACCCTGCACCGCAGATCCCTGCTCCTCATCCATGGACTAAAAACCCCAAGGTCTGTATCTACACCTACCTCCATTTCTTTTGAATCTTGATCCAGTTTCCATTGCTGTAATGGCCAATATGCAAAAGGACTAGTCAGATTTAGAAAGTATATTTACATGGCTATATATCATCCGTCTATAGGTGTAAACCGATGAAGTGCTTCTTCAAGGGTACTGATACGTGATACCCCCATCTTTCAGCATTGTTCTAAATCAAGCTGGCACTTTGTGCATTTTATCTAGGAGAAAAGAAGAAACAGTTAAAAAGAATACAAGATCCTAGATATGCAGTGCTGGCACTAGAAATTCATAGAACATGATAAAGGTTGACTGTTCTGTGTGAAGTAAACTTTAGATGGTAGATAGCCCCCAAATATTAATTGCACCAGTGTACTTTTTTCAGCTAGCTGATGGACACCATTTTTCTTGGCTTCTTTCATGCTAGCAGATTGCATAGTATCAATTGCATACCTGTTAAACTTATCACTCAGTGCAGTTCAATGAAAACACTACTCCTGGATCATGGTGAAAAGATGTGACTAATTGAAAGTGCATCTAGGCACTTATGTTATTTTGGTGATTAACGACAAACACTCATAATGACAATCTATGCAATTAAGTAAATGCTTAACTTAGTGCTTAGCAAATGACAAACCTCTAATATGATTATATTGCTATGAGACTAACTTGTTATTGCCTAGTTGAGTATCAGTCTCATCTTTTAGAGGAAAATCAAATAGGAAGGTTAAGCAAAGATAAGGTATGCAATTTTGGTATCTATTCTATATTTGTTATTGCATTCCTTTCGTGCAAATGCATAGTGAACTCCAAGTAGCATGTTGATTATATATATGCACATTGGTTCATGTCATATTTATTTGTGCATATATATTCATTTGAGTTCATTATGGTATGCATGTATTAACTAGAGTTAAACTTCATATTGCTATAGATTGACTTGGTGCATGCATGTTTTATTTGTATATCTTCTCATGCAATTCTCTTAGTGAAGTTTATCTAGTGTTGGATCACATATTTACTCTTACTCCAAATATTATTTGCACATGTACAATTCGTGTATATTCTATCATGTGCTTCATTTAAGTAAAGTCTGTGATCCTTGCCATGATTTAATTGATTCATCATATTGGCAATTATCTCTCTAGTGAATATAGATCAATTACATATTCATCATGATGTACTTAGTAGAGAACATTTCTTATGTCAAGTGTTTCCATTTATATTGTGCTTCTTTATATGAAACACTTGTTGTAATCAACTCGCTCACAAATATCAACTTATTCATATCTATTGAGCTTTTGGGACTAATGTCTTTCATGAGTAGTTTGGAAAGAATTAGGTCCCGTCTGTGTATGATGACCAAGGTATCTTGGAGGATGATCATTAAGCCGAGGTCAACAAGACGGCGGTGTCACCAAGAGTTGAGGACTAAGTCAAGAGCAACTTGGCGTGGAGATCGTCAGAGAGGATGATCAAGTCAAGGTTGATAGGACGAGAGTCTCATGAGGTGAATCGGTCGAGTTGGACAAGGCGAAAATGTCATCAATTATATGGTGAAGGTCTTCATGCATCGACATCAAGAAAGAAGACGGCAAGTGACTAGTTCTAGACTTATATTATCTTTGATTTAATTTGAGTCTAAGGATTGCCGTACTATTAAGAGGGATGCGATGTCGAATGACTTTTAGATGTGTCAAGTGCTCAAGTGATCCATCCTTGTGAATCTTAGAAAGAGAGTGGTGTTGGTAGTGCCGGAAAGTGAGGGTTGTAGGTCTCTCTTGGTTTCTTTGTGAAATCTGTGGTTATCCTTTTAGTTTTGGGTAGTGAGACCTTGTTATTTGTGTAGCCCTCGTTCTTAGCTTTCGGAAGAGTCCAAAATCTCTGAAATCGGAGTCCGGAGTCAAAAGTTATGCTCGTTTTCGTCGAGCTGCTCAGTGCTGATTCGGACTATCCGGAGTTAGTCCGGACTATCCGGATAATCCGGAGTATCCGGACATTTATCCGGACTCTCCGGGTTGGGTCTCTCTGTTAGCCTTTCTCAGTCAATCCGGAGTATCCGGATTGAAGTCCGGAGTCTCCGGATTGTGCGCAGCCTGCCCCCAACGGCTAGTTTTTGGGAGTTCTATTTATAGCCCTTCCTCCTCTTTTGAAGAGGCTTTTGGTGTGGATTTTGAGGGCTGTGTGGGGGCTTTGAGGAGCTTTTACCCTTAGATCTAAGTGATCCCCTTGTGAGAAGGGTTGGGAGGAGTTTGGAGAGTGAGTTTTGAGTTGGTTGAGCACTTGATTTCATCTCCAAGCTTGTTCTTCGTGAGCATTTGTTACTCTTGGAGGTTGAGGACTCCTAGACGGCTAGGAGGTCGCCTACGAGCCACCGGAGCTTTGTGTGGTTGGCCGTGGGAAGTTTGTGAAGGTCGGTTCCGCCTCCGTAAGGGAAGGAATCAAAGGAGTGAAGACCGCGAGTGCATTTGTGCAACACCGGAGGAAGAGGGTTGAAAGAGACCCGGCTCAAGTGTGGTGAGCCGCCTCAACGGAGACGTAGGATCCCTCAAGGATCCGAACTCGGGTGAAAAATCATCGTCTCCAAGTTTGCTTCTTATTCTTGTTTTGGTATTTGATTTTGAATCTTGAAATTGCCCGATCTACTCTTTTGTTGTGTTTGGCTCTAGATCTACAAGTATCCCCATGTACTGATGGTATTTAGATCTTTTGTATTCAAGTAGATTGTTGAAAAATTGCAAAGATTTAAAATCTCCATTCAAGTCTCCAATCCGAGTATCCGGACTCCATAACCCGGACAGTCCGGACTATCCGAGTATCCGGATTGAATACCGGACACTCGGATTAGGACCCTCGGGATCGGACTATCCGAGTATCCGGATTGAATAACCCGGACACTCCGGATTGTTCAGACACTCGGAGATTTTATTTAGTGCAATATTTTTATTCCACGCATTTAGCTATAAAGTTTTTAATTCGCCTATTCACCCCCCCCTCTAGGCGACATCCCCTGTCCTTTCAATTGGTATCAGAGCAAGGTCTCTCCTTTATTAGACTTAACCGTCTAGAGAGTAAAGGATGTCGACTAGGGGATTAGTGCACTCACATAATCCACTTGTGCTAGATGGCACAAATTATGCTTCATGGAAATTAATTATGACTTCTCATTTTAAATCCATAAGCCCCCAAATATGGTGGATCGTAGATGTCGGCTTTTCCTCTCCGTTGAATGAAGTTGCTCCAACCGAAGGAGAGAGGAAATGCCTACATCTCGACGCTCAAGCTACTAATGTTTTATTTTGTGTTGTGAGCGATGAAATCTTTGATAGAATATGCAATCTCAAGAGCGCTCATGAAATGTGGATAAAGCTTCAAGAACTATTTGAATCATCCACTTCTATTGAGGATTGCACTAAGGAAGAGATGTCGGGAGATGAAACATCAAGCTCCACCTCAAGCTCAAGTGATGAAGAACCGACATCTCCATCAACCTCAACCTCCGCCTCAAGTGACGATGAAGATGCTCTTCCATCACAAATCCGTTGCTTCATGGCGAAAGGTAAGAATGAGGTAAGTGACGATGATGATGATGAGCTCACTTATAATGAACTTATGAATTTGCTTGAGGAGCTCAATAAATGTCTTGGAAAGGAGAAAAAGAAATATAAAATTTTGAAGCTTGAACATGAATCACTTCGAAATGATTATAATATGCTTCAAGAAAATCATGAATCCCTCCTTTCAAAAGAAATTCATAAGCCTAAGGTGGATATAGGAATCTCATGTGATCTAATTGATGAAATATCTTGCTTAAATGTTAATCCTAACGTTTCATCAAAATTTGACATATCCACCTCTTGCAATGATTTACCTTGTTGCTCAAATTCAAATGTTTCCACTTCCTCTATACATGTTGAGACTAATCTTGTAGAGGAAAACAATGAGCTCAAAGCCCAAGTCATTAGATTAGAAAATGACTTGAAGAAGTGCGTAAAGGAAAAGCCGTTCTCGGCGAGATCTTGAGCAAGCCAAGGCGCCTCAAGATAAGCGAGGACTCGGCTACATCTCCAAGAGGGAGACTAACAAGATAAGGCACAACGAAAGACTTTCGAAGATCATCAAGTGCTTTGCTTGCAACAAGAAGGGACACGTCGCCTCCGTGTGCCCTAATAAAGTGGAGATCAAGCCACAACCATCAACAATGAGGCGAACCGACAAAGAGCAAGTCAATAAGAAGAAGAGACGCTCAAAGCCTACTTGCTACAATTGTCGGAAAAAGGGACACATCGGTAAGGATTGTCCCAAAGGTATTACTCCTAAGCCTATTATTGTCAATGATCATTATTTGCTTAGGAGAAATGAATCTAGAAATGTGTTTGCTCAAAATGCTAGACTTCCTAAGACCAAGAAAAATCATGTTGATCATGTGCTTAGGAAAAATAACAATAGCAAACCATTTGCTAGATTTGCTAGATCCTCTAAGCCAATGCATAATTTCAATTATCATATACTTAGAAGAGATCAAACTAGAAATAGTTTTGCAAAGTATCATTGTCCTCCTAAGCCTTGTTATAAAAATGTCAATCAATTGCCTAGGAGGAATAATTATTGCAAACCTATTTCTAATTATGTTAGTCAATTCAATAATATCCAAATCAGGACCATTTGGGTTCCAAAATCTATTGTGACTAACATTGTTGGACCCAACAAAAATTGGGTACCAAAAAGCGCCTAAAAGAATTGTAGGTGCTTGGAGATGCATTGGAAGTTTTGGCTTATCAAGAGAATGATTCCATCATGTGCAAAAAAAGCCAAGCTTGAAGACATTCACTTCAATCATAAACCAATGCCATCTCGGGTAACAAGTATTTAAATTGATTCTTATAGCTTATAGCCTTGTGTAGGTTATATTGCATTATTCATGAAAATCAATTTAGATTGCTTGTCATATGCTTGCTCATGCTTATTAGTTGTTTTGATTGCAATCTTGAGTAAGTTTGGGATAGTGGCACATTAAGGGGGAGTGCTAAATCATAACCATGTATATTACATCCCTACATGTGCCCATATTTATATAAGTGCAAATATATATTTTCAAAATCAAGCCATTTAGCCAAAAGTCAAAATTTTGTATACCATTAGTATTCTTGTGAAAAACTAGTTGCAAAATGTATACAAATATATTTGAAACGTTTTTCAAAGGTTTTGGCTTCACAAAATCTATTCTGAAAAGAAAATGAGTTTCATGATCAAAATCTAGATAGTAGTATCTTGTTTTGGATTTAAACTTATAATTTTCATAGTATTAAATGTAAAATGAATTTGAAAGTAATTCCAAAACGAAAATCCTAGAGTTGGTCATTCTTAACAATTCTTGTGTTCAAAAGACTTTCAAAAGACCAACCTAGTGAAAGTTATTTGATTTTGAAACTCGCCGAAAAACTATACTTGACCCATAATGGTCATACTATTGCACTTAGTGAGTTTCTCCGTTTGGACCGGATCTTGTGTAGTATCTTGGTTCCAAATGGTATCTTAGACTCATACACAAAATTCAAATCTCTATATCTCATCTTATTCTTCATTTGAATCTTGTGTTGAAATATTTGACTTTGTTTTACAAATAGCTATTTCAAAAGGACCATTTTGGTCAAAAGTCAAATCTTATGTTTAAAAGGCCCAAAATTGTGAAAAGCTTTGTAAAAGTATTCTAATATGTATTTCAAATGTTTTACAAGCTTTCAAAATGAAAATTCTATATTGAAATCAATTTTAGCCCGAAAAGTTTTTGGTTTGAACTAAAATAGCTTATTTAAGCATATTGCTCAAATCTTAGCATTCAAGTTGGATTTCATTATAAATGTTGGCTAGAAACCATCATGATAATCAATTCTAAGCCTTGGAAATTGAAATTGCATGAAATCCAAATTGAGTTGTATTTTAAGGCTTTTTATGAAAAACTATTTCCTATTTAACTTGCTTCAAAAAGGGTTAAAAGCAAAATATTTGTTTGAAATGCAAAATCTTATGAAAATAGTCTTCTAAAATGTTTTCAAATGCATTTCAAATGTTTTCAAGTATCTAACCCTTGGCTAGAAGCTAAAAGTCAAACTTTGGTCTAAAAAGGATCTTTGTGATCTTGCTTTTGCATTTAACTTCAAATTTTTCTAAAGCAAAATCTATTTGGAGTTTGAAAAAGTGGTCAATACAAAACTCATAGGGTTGGTCATTTTAAGCATTTCTTTAGTTCAAAGTTTTTCCAAACGACCAACCGTTCAAAAGTTATAGCCATTTGAATTTGGCCAAAATCATCCATTTCACCCAAAATGACCCGTTGTTGCATTTTGTGGATTTCGCTATTTGAATTGGATTTATTTTCATATCGTGGATTGAAATAGTATTTCTTACTCATACAAAGCTATGAAAGTTCAAATCTCCATAAATTTCTATCCGGAATGCATTTTGAGCATTTGATGAAAATTCAATTTCTTTTCAAACCTACAAAGCGCATTTTGTCATATCTTTTGAACGAAAATTTATTTTAATGAAATTATTATTGGGAAACCTTATAAATAGTCCAATGTTTATTTCTGAAAAGTTTCAAACCATTTGGACTCAATTTGAAAAAGTTTTGACTTTTCTTCTCTTTGAGTAAAAATCATGCCTTCAAAGCAAAATTTGGCATATCTATTATTTGGAGACTCCTTTTTTTTTGGAAAATTCTTTTTGGAAAAGTTTCTTGGGAGTCTAAATAATGTTTATGCCTAATTTCAAATAATTTCAACTTAATTTGAAATAGTTATGCCTTTTTCTCTCTTTCGATCTTATTTGGCATACTCTTGCATTAAGTTGGATTTTACGTTTTGAATGGATTTGATTATGCAAATAGGCTTATAAACATCTCTCTAAATCATATGAAGCCATATAAGTGCATATTACCATTCAAAACTCATTTGGTTCCATTTTGAGGATTTGGTGAAAATCTTAATGTTTTATGTGTTTCATATGCATATTTCATCATATTTCTCAAAATGAAATTTATTTATTGAAAATCTTTGTTATAAAACCTTCTCTCACATATGGAGTTCATATCTGAAAATTCTCAAATTTATTTGAACTCATTTGCAAGATTGTTGACTTTATTTGACTTAGTGTCAAAACTAAACCTCCAATGCTTCTAATGACCTATTTTTGATTGGAGAGTGATATTTGAGAAAATCCTTTTGGAAAAAGTCTCTTGGATGTTCATGGATCATTTCTGCAAAATCTTATGGCTATTGGACTTCATTTGATCAAGATTTGATCCAAATTCAAAATGTTCAGATTTAGGGATGAAGCTGAACAACCCGGAGTATCCGGGTAATATATCCGGAGTATCCGGATTATCCGGACACTCCGGATCAAAAACACCGGAGTATCCGGGTTGTACTGCTCGGCCCAAATTCTGAAATTGCTATCTACACTTTCTTGCAATATCTTGTTCATCCTATTTTTGGGGTTTCTCCTTTGCTCAAATCAATATTCAGTCTTCATAGCCCTCGAAGAGGATTTTAGTCGGATCTGTTCGCGTTGATGATTTTTGTATTTGAGCAATGGTTTAAAAGCTATAATCGATTTTGTCTGCTATTTAAATCATTGAGATTTTGAGAGTTTTAAATTGGAATCTTGGCAAGCCTTTCAAGATGAAAACTAAGTGAACTTATTCATTGCTCCAACCTTCAAAGTGGAGCATATCTATTTAAGTTTTCATTCCAATGAAAGTGCATCTTTTGGCTAAGTTCTTTTGGAAATTGGATTTAATTGTAACTTAGCCTCAAAATGTTTTCTCTCTTGCATAACTTCGAGTTTATTATGGAAAGAGAAAATTTCCTTGTAAGCTCAAGAGTGAGTTTGAATGTGTTTTACTCATTGTCTCTCTTACAAGTGGGTGTCAAGATTAAATTTGAATGAGTTTCAAATATTTTCATTATAAAGTGATGTAATAAAATCTTTAATTGATATCTTGAATTGTCTTAAATTGCATGCAAAGAGTATTGTCTTGTATATCATATATATCATGCATGTTGTACTTAGACATTATCAAACTAACTTGGGTCAAATTAAAAGATATTTGTTCCGGAAATCGTGTGCTTGTCTATTGATGTTCAAGGTATTGGAAAAGGGTCATCTTCGACGGTGGGATGAAGGAAATGGAGAGGAGCTCCATAGTACGAGGATCTAAGACCGGCGCGGTGATCATGACCAATTCGAACATGCGGTGGACAAGAATCGACAAAAGGGACGTGTTTCTTTTCTGACCATATTCAATAATGTCTGTGCACACCATTATGCTAAATTGTGTTATTCTAAATGGTGTTGTATTTTTCAATTGATATGATTAATTGGTATCTTTCAAGAGGTATCCTCTAATCCTAAATTGTTTTGAAGTGTCATCTAACTTGCATTCGGCATTATCAAGAACTAAAAGGTACATATGGGTGACACATTGCAAAGAGGTATGCCCTTGATAAGTTTATGAAATTCTTGATCATGAAAGTGCATCTTACTTATACAACCTTGATTCATGATCTTGTATACATCTTGTGATCATATAAGCAATTCCTACTTGTGTAATCTTCTTTATATGATCTTGATTGTTAGAATTTAATTTGATCATGAGCATGTGCTTAAATTATATAAATTTGCTATATGATCTTGATGTTTAAAGAATATGTGAAATCATATTCGTGTGTCATGTTTAAGCATCACTTATATCCTAAGAATCATGACTTCTTTAATTTGGTATAACTAGAAAAATCTATTACCTAAATCTTGGAAATAATTGGTATCATATCTTGCCTAGATTTAGGGGGAGCTTAATATTATTGTCCTATTACTAGCTCCTTATCTTTATTTTATTTTCTCCCTAATCCTTTTATTGAGTGTGCAATCAAGGGGGAGAACAGATTTTATTGAATAAACAATAAGAGTCTTTTAAGCACCTTTTTGGGATTAATGACAAAAGGGGGAGAATTTATGGATTTATCAATTGTTCCCTAATCGATTGACAAAAAGGGATGATTTGTAAGTATGATCTCTTATTGTATCTTTATGCTTGTTTTAATGCTAGAATATCTTAATATTGTCATTTGGTGCAATTGATAATAGGTTTGTCATAAATCACCAAAAGGGAGATTGAAAGTGCATCTAGGCACTTATGTTATTTTGGTGATTAATGACAAACACTCATAATGACAATCTATGCAATTAAGTAAATGCTTAACTTAGTGCTTAGCAAATGACAAACCTCTAATATGATTATATTGCTATGAGACTAACTTGTTATTGCCTAGTTGAGTATCAGTCTCATCTTTTAGAGGAAAATCAAATAGGAAGGTTAAGCAAAGATAAGGTATGCAATTTTGGTATCTATTCTATATTTGTTATTGCATTCCTTTCGTGCAAATGCATAGTGAACTCCAAGTAGCATGTTGATTATATATATGCACATTGGTTCATGTCATATTTATTTGTGCATATATATTCATTTGAGTTCATTATGGTATGCATGTATTAACTAGAGTTAAACTTCATATTGTTATAGATTGACTTGGTGCATGCATGTTTTATTTGTATATCTTCTCATGCAATTCTCTTAGTGAAGTTTATCTAGTGTTGGATCACATATTTACTCTTACTCCAAATATTATTTGCACATGTACAATTCGTGTATATTCTATCATGTGCTTCATTTAAGTAAAGTCTGTGATCCTTGCCATGATTTAATTGATTCATCATATTGGCAATTATCTCTCTAGTGCATATAGATCAATTACATATTCATCATGATGTACTTAGTAGAGAACATTTCTTATGTCAAGTGTTTCCATTTATATTGTGCTTCTTTATATGAAACACTTGTTGTAATCAACTGCTCACAAATATCAACTTATTCATATCTATTGAGCTTTTGGGACTAATGTCTTTCATGAGTAGTTTGGAAAGAATTAGGTCCCGTCTGTGTATGATGACCAAGGTATCTTGGAGGATGATCATTAAGCCGAGGTCAACAAGACGGCGGTGTCACCAAGAGTTGAGGACTAAGTCAAGAGCAACTTGGCGTGGAGATCGTCAGAGAGGATGATCAAGTCAAGGTTGATAGGACGAGAGTCTCATGAGGTGAATCGGTCGAGTTGGACAAGGCGAAGATGTCATCAATTATATGGTGAAGGTCTTCATGCATCGACATCAAGAAAGAAGACTGACAAGTGACTAGTTCTAGACTTATATTATCTTTGATTTAATTTGAGTCTAAGGATTGCCGTACTATTAAGAGGATGCGATGTCGAATGACTTTTAGATGTGTCAAGTGCTCAAGTGATCCATCCTTGTGAATCTTAGAAAGAGAGTGGTGTTGGTAGTCTTAGGAAAGTGAGGGTTGTAGGTCTCTCTTGGTTTCTTTGTGAAATCTGTGGTTATCCTTTTAGTTTTGGGTAGTGAGACCTTGTTATTTGTGTAGCCCTCGTTCTTAGCTTTGGAAGAGTCCAAAATCTCTGAAATCGAGTCCGAGTCAAAAGTTATGCTCGTTTTAGTCGAGCTGCTCGATCTTGATTCGGACTATCCGGAGTTAGTCCGGACTATCCGGATAATCCGGAGTATCCGGACATTTATCCGGACTCTCCGGGTTGGGTCTCTCTGTTAGCCTTTCTCGATCAATCCGAGTATCCGGATTGAAGTCCGAGTCTCCGGATTGTCTGTGACTGCCCCAACGGCTAGTTTTTGGGAGTTCTATTTATAGCCCTTCCTCCTCTTTTTGAAGAGGCTTTTGGTGTGGATTTTGAGGGTGTGTGGGGGCTTTGAGGAGCTTTTACCCTTAGATCTAAGTGATCCCCTTGTGAGAAGGGTTGGGAGGAGTTTGGAGAGTGAGTTTTGAGTTGGTTGAGCACTTGATTTCATCTCCAAGCTTGTTCTTCGTGAGCATTTGTTACTCTTGGAGGTTGAGGACTCCTAGGCGGCTAGGAGGTCGCCTCTGAGCCACCGGAGCTTTGTGTGGTTGGCGTGGGAAGTTTGTGAAGGTCGGTTCCGCCTCCGTAAGGAAGGAATCAAAGGAGTAAAGACCGTGAGTGCATTTGTGCAACAGGGAGGAAGAGGGTTGAAAGAGACCCGGCTCAAGTGTGACCGAGCCGCCTCAGCGGAGACGTAGGATCCTCAAGGATCCGAACTTCGGGTGAAAAATCATCGTCTCCAAGTTTGCTTCTTATTCTTGTTTTGGTATTTGATTTTGAATCTTGAAATTGCCCGATCTACTCTTTTGTTGTGTTTGGCTCTAGATCTACAGTATCCCCATGTACCTGATGGTATTTAGATCTTTTGTATTCAAGTAGATTGTTGAAAAATTGCAAAGATTTAAAATCTCCATTCGAAGTCTCCAATCCGAGTATCAGGACTCCATAACCCGGACATCCGGACTATCCGAGTATCCGGATTGAATACCGGACACTCGGATTAGGACCCTCGGGATCGGACTATCCGAGTATCCGGATTGAATAACCGGACACTCCGGATTGTTCAGACACTCGGAGATTTTATTTAGCTGCAATATTTTTATTCCGCTGCATTTAGCTATAAAGTTTTTAATTCGCCTATTCACCCCCCCTCTAGGCGACATCCCCTGTCCTTTCACTAATTTAAAACAGGATGCATACCATGTTCACATCTGATTACAAAAACCTGTTCACTTCCATTTAAAATAGGATAGTACAAATATCACCTAAATGTTTTGGTGGTTCCATCTTTGTATGCATTGGTTCTATTACTCTTGCTTGATGCTGATGGGGCAACTAAGGTCACTGACTTAGAAAAGCTTGAAGCTAAGGTTTGTCGTAAGCTTATTCAAACTGTATGTTGTAAAAAATTATACTGGGCTTGTTTTGATTAACATGAGTAAAAATAACATCCCAAGATTTGCATTTCTGCTGTTAGGTTCGTGATTTGGCTAAAAATGTTCAGTCTAGTCCAGTAGCATCTGTTAGTTCGTCTCAGAAACTATCTGATGTTGAAATTGCTGTTTTCGTTTCACGTTTGGCACTTTGGCTTGCTCCAATTTTCGGGGATTAGTCCCCGTCGGGGTCCCGTGAACCCGTCAGGGGGCGGAGATGGGGAAAATTGAGCCCCTCATGCGGAGACAGTGACAGGGATGGGGGAAGCTTTAGTTATCAGGGATCGGGGATGATAGGGTGCACCCCGTGGGGATTTTTTCCGTTGCCATCCCTAGTTAGGATTCCACGTGCAGGGGCGTATCACGTGCACCCCATGCTTTTGGTGCATATACATACAATATACAAATTCAACCCTACACATTCAACGGTGAATCTATGCTCTAAATTCGACATTGCACTGATCCCGAGGTACTTAGAGAAAAAAGGCGAACACAGGGCGCTAAGGTGGGCACTAGCCCCCTACAGCTGGCCACCCGCACTAATGTTATATCACTGATTTCTCGCTTTATTGTGAATTTATGTGTTTTTTATCTTTCTAATTGATGTTGTTTTATTGTAATTTAATATTAAAGTATGGCAGTTTGCTTTGTTTTTGTTAGCTATCCTAAAATTCTCAAGTAGTACGCCTTAAGTTATTCGATGAAACACCTATAGATATAGTTAACATCTATAGCACATTTGTAAGTCTGGCTACTTGGATATAGAAAAAAATCATGACGCCAGCTCAAGAGCGGAGGCGTATATACATGACCTAAAGATGCGCAAGATTGCAAAGGCTTTACCACTGATTGTTTATCGGTCTTTATATTTAGTGTGACGCAATCTATAAGATTTTAGTTGAATCAACTTACTTAGATTTAGTACTGATTGTTCGCGGATCATTGACTTAACCTATGAGCACCTTTTGTATTTTCATTTTGAGTTCGTCACTGCTTGCAGTAGAGACCAGTAGAATCAAACTGAACTTGTGTATTTTTCTCTCTTTTGTTTTAAAGAAAAGGAAGAATATAATAGCACGGAGGCACATGGCCTTGAAATAGATGGCACGTACATCAGCCCCACGTCTGGTAGCCTCTCGGCCCCACGTCCGCCGCATCGATCGGTCTAACTTGTCTTCTCCTTTATATTGAAGGGTGATCATTGTCTTAAGAGTGTGCAATAGGTGGCACATCCACGTCCGATCCTCCAGTTGGAGAGACACGACGAATAGCACAGCATTATAGCGATTGTATGTCAGTTCGGTAAGCACGTACGTCCAGCCTGCTCGATCTCGATCGATCAGCGCGTGCCGGGTTCACAGATCAGCAGGTGACTAGCGCCCACCTTATAAATTCAGCCGGGGTTTGGATTTCTCCCTGGAATATGTCCATTGCTCTGATCTGTCGCGTAGCCACCTGCTTACTACTCCTGCGATGCGACTGTCGGTAGTGTTGGCGATCGACATGCGCAGTTAACCAGGCCGGCCATCGCCTGCACGCACTGACCTGCCCTGGTGGCTACGCCACACACTTACAATCGACGTCTTTCCCCCCTTCGTTTTGAACCTTTCATCTCTCCTGGAACTCTGGGTAGAGATGGCTATCCAGCTCGAGCTAATATGAGTTCCTTTCAAAATTAATATAAATCAATATAAAATTACTTTATTTACTATTTAAATGGCTATTTTAAATTTAATCTAGCGAGTTCTTATCTAGCTAAGCCTCGTTAATCTTTTTTTTTTCACTCGAAATGGTATCATTTTAATTTTGAAGCAATTTTGATTTTAGCCGTCGGAACTTTTTTTTGCCAGCCCTAGTTATGGCCAAGGAATGTCGGACCGGCATGGGCTACACGCCGGTGATCGTACGGCGTGCCGGCCACTTGTTCGTACGTCGTCGGGCTGCTGTTAGCCGGTTACCGCGTGCTGCGTCCCCGGCACGCACGCACGCACGGCGCCGTTGGATCTGCATGGGCCTTCGATAGGCGACCAGGGAGTGGCGGGGCGTTGGCTGCCGGTCGGATGGGCCGGGCCCATTGCGTTACTCGGCTCGGGCAAGCTAGGACCGACTATTCGGATCATTTGTTCATGTCCAGGCCAGGCCCACTAGCCTTAGCCCAAACTCTATCTGGCAGGACCACACGTGGTTTAGGGACAACCAAGCCCGGCGCGGTGACAGAGGAGCGCTGCCGCCGCCGCCGCCGCCGGCACAGGACGGGCTTCTGGCGTTCGGTTCCGGCAGCCTCGTCGCTGCCGTCCCCTTAACCGGCTCTCCGTCGCCTTTCACATGTAATGATGTAAACTTCCGTTCCTCTGCATCCAAGCTTTTTCTTTTATTATTTTGTTGGCGAGTCCTATTGTTTTGCGCGGTGCATCCCCTCGCTGCTGTTTAAGTGGTTTTGATAGAGTTCATACCAAGCCGAGGCCTTGTGGCACAGCCAGCGTTCCAAAAATCGATAAAAATCATGATTTTTTGATGTATCGAAACGGCTCGATATTTAGAACCGATCGGGAAATCGATCTAATTTAAATTTAAATTCAAAAAGTTCAAAAAAATTAGAAAATTTTATCCAAAAGTTTCCTAAAATTAGTATTGATAGTTTGTTGACATTTGGGATAATTTTTTTTTGAGAAATCGAATTTGGGAGACGTTTTTAAGCAAATCCGAATATACATAATAGAAAAAAAAACAAGACAAGGCAGTTAGCAATTCCTGATTTAATTGAGCTACCAAATCATGTTATAATTTTTTTTAAAAAAAAATTGTGAGGTCTTAAGGCAATTCTAATGATGTTGTAAAATTTATAGATGATGATTAGACCCGTGAATTTTTGTAAAATTCTGACAATGCTACTGTCTTTGTATATGCTCTTCTGTTTTTTGATATTCTAGGGGCATTAAATAAAGTCTAATATTTATGAAAATTTTACTACATGATATTTGGGCACTGTTTATGATACCATTAAAATTTCAAAGCACAATCAAGCTTTAAATTTTTATAAAAAAACTGACTGTGTCTCTGTTCCTTTTCCTCAATTGTTATTTTTAATTTTCTAGGAGCAATAAATGAATTAAAAAAATTATTGAAATTTCTCTAAGGTGTTTTATAGATTAATTGGGATTTATTCAGATTTTCTTCATTTTTCTAAATTTTCCTTGAGTGTGCCTATTTTTCGATGTAAACCGGTCGAAAATTGGACAAAATCTGTCGAAAATTGAAGAAAACCAGTGGAAAATCAAAATGAAATCTTGGTCCTTGAGTGTGCCGATCTAGGTTGAAAATGAACAAAATTGGTCAAACCTGTCGGTTTTGTTTTTTTCGCCGCTTTTTGACTGCCGAATTCAAAAAATTTAACTTTGCAAACCGTTCAGTTTCTATCAATTTTTGATGAAAATCGGTGCCGAGAGAAGCTCCAATTTCCATTTCGATTCAATATTGTTAACCTGGGCGCAACGCACCGGCGGCTTATAGAACTCTTGCCTGCACATCATATTTCATGAATATTCCATATTGTTGCGTGGCTGCATTCGACCCGCACACATGCATCAGTTTACTAAGCCCAAGTGAATGCTGGTGCCTATTCTAGTCATAACCGACGAGAGTACATTTCTGATCACTTAAAGTACTTATCAACGGTAGCTGGCATCAGGCGAAAAAAAGGTATTTGTTTTACCTGCGAATGACATTGTTCGATTGCAATTACACCAGACGACGCAAATCTGCCAGGCAGCCGCGCGCGGCGCGCTCTATATTGCCAGGAAAATGTAGAACAATATACATTAGGTCGTCTAGAATGGCGAGTAGACACTTTTTCTTACTCTATAATGAAATTATGACAGACCAAACAATACGGGAGGAAATCAACAAACTATGTACAACAATGTACATCAGGCAAACAACTAGAAAAACGACCGGCAACATCAGGCAAACGGGTAAAGGAGCGCCATAATCCACATGTTGAATAGCAGTCCCAGTCCCGCGTGCCACTTCTGCACCGCTGACCATACTCCTATCTACACGATTGCTTTGCCCATCCGGTAGCGTCGAAAAATATGACGACGGATTGATTGGCTCAAACACACGTGAACACCGGGTTCAAGAGATTCAAGGCATGCCAGCCGATTTGATCTTACAATCGGCAAGATAGATTGAAAATTACACTCAAAACCGATCTAAGGTGATAATCGGTAATGATCTAAACAGCTATATAAAGCCGATTAAATCAATGGTAAGGATAAGTCTAAACAGACTGTTAGGGCTGATTAGATGGTCGATAAAGGTAGATTTTCCTGAAGAAGGCGATGCTTAAAAAGATCGGAAAAAACCAAACCTAGTATAATCGGAGAAGATCAACAATCGGCGATGCGCAACTTTATTGATCAATGACAAATTACAAAAGATCTAAATTACATGACTACTCCTAGTTGATAGGAAAACGTAGATGCGAGTTGTTTGGTTGTTTTTCCTGCTTGCTCTTGATTCCCTTTTTATAGTGCATAGGCCGATCGTATCCTTCTCTAATACGTTGCTAGCCGTGATCTGTATCGGCCTTTGTACAGATAAATTTCATCTTTTAATCAACATCGGTCACAATTCTATCTTCAACTTAACTTTTCCCTTTTTAACCGATATCGGCTAGAAATATCCAATTTTATCCTTAACCTGATAAATCGATTACATCTGGCCAAATTTTGGTGAAAACATATGCCCTCTATTTTCGGAAGATAACACGTTATCTTCCAAAAATCTTGTCCATCAGCTTTAACATTTGTACAGATAAAATTTCATCTTTTAATCAACTTCGGTCACAATTCTATCTTCAACTTAACTTTTCCTTTTTTAACCGATATCGGCTGGAAATATTCAATTTTATCCTTAACCTGATAAATCGATTACATCTGGCCAAATTTTGATGAAAACATATGCCCTCTATTTTTGGAAGATAACATGTTATCTTCCAAAAATCTTATCCATCAGCTTTAACATTGATCGACTTGACATAACATCCAAACCGTCGTCTTTGTTAACTGTTCCATTTATTGCGCCATAAAATCTTGAGATTCGTATATTAGCTATTAACCGCTCGCAAACTGCTGAAAATGCCTCCCGCCTTTTCACACTTTTCACCCACCTATAAATATAATGTCCATTCACCTGTCATTTTCATGCGCTCAAGCTTTTAAACCCTTTACCATCGGCTTCATCTTCTTTTTCAGACCTCAAGCTCCTGCTCAGCAACCTTCATCAGCTTGCACAATTTTCCACATCGGCTCAATGGATCCCAACTAGGTACTCATCCCCATATCCGACAACAATGACTAGTATTACTTAGGACTGCTAGGCAATCCTGACCCATCGATCATTATAGAACAAAAAATCCCTTGTCTTCCCCTGTCGGCTCCTCAGTATAATATAGAGGGATGGAGTAAGAGTTTCAAAGCTTGGCCGATAGTGCTAAAGGGTTGGAGGGATTGGTACAACCGGCTAGCAGTACAAAAAATGGTTGAGTGGGAGCGGATGGGAATAGCCGAGTGTCTTCCCTTATCTCTAGCCGATTCAGAGGCCAACGAGCCCTTAGTGGCACGACCTGTTACTTCTGGTCGGATACTTTCAATGTCTTTATGTTTAGAACAGACCCTATCGGCCCCACTCTTTTAATGTAGCTCAACTTTGTTATTTGAGGCCAGATGGAGAGCAAATATCAGCCTTTAGCGTCAAACCACAAAATAAACTAATTCATGTCAAGGGGAAAGGATGGAGCAAGTACATCGAGAATAACAAAGGTACCGACTCAGTATTGGACAAAGAACACATTGTTTTCCTTGATCTATGACTTGACTGATTTATATTTTGTGGAGCTTCTCTTGGACTGACCCAACTTTATCAAGTGTTGGCAGAAAAATTGGTAGAAGATCGTCGGCTAGCGTTAGGCAAAATGTTCCTTATGCTGTATATCGGATGATACACATAATACGCAGTCGGCTTTTCACATGAATATGGTCATATACACTTGGCAATGTAGGCGGTCCTCTTTGGTTTGTTCAAATCTGGCTTTATTGCCTTTATAGCTGATCATTCAGGATTGATTTTTCTGAGATGACCCCTTTCCCCTTATAAGAAACACCAAAAAGCCAAGACGCTGAGTACAGGAATAACCGATCTTTTGGGGAAAGATTTATCCTCTGTTCTAGTAATGAGGCAAACATAGCCCCTATCGGCTCAAGAAAGTATTTAGCCTCTTTCCTCTAGCTTAACAATGAAACTTCAGCCAGCGCGACTTTTTCAGCTATAAGGAAGCCAATAACTACCCATGCCCGTCATTTTTTTCATTTGTTGGCTGATAGTAATAGTATGCTTGAAAGAACGCACAATTTATATAAAATCTTCCTTTGCCTAAACGTATTGTCTATTGACTTGCATACCAGAAATATCACCTTTCAGCCATCTTATGAATTTTATCACCCATCAGTGTATGCTAGGCAGCTTGGATTTGGGCAAGTTCTCCCAAGTTTTCAGTTGTTCAATCGGCTTCAACCAAGGGAACATATCCGCAGTGCTTCTAGAGCTAGCATTGCCCTACATTTGACCGATGACCTTGAACTTTAGAACTTGACACATTTCTATATGCATACTTGGAGGGCAGAATTTTTTTTTTCACTTGGTGATCAGCTATGTCTGCAGCTTTATATTCTACAGAAAGAACTGCATCAGTGGTCATCACCAAATTCTTCCCAAATCTTCCTAACGAGCTGACAGTAATTACTAATTCTGCTAGCAATAGCTCGAGTTCTAGTAGCGATACTAATTCACCAGGCTATACTAACACAAGCCTTGTAGATATTATTGGCGAGGCATCGGCTAACACAGGCCTTTTTCTTCAAAACAACTTGAATACCCCTGAACTTCATTAATCTGTTATCTTCTTATTTCACAAGCTAAGATAGCAGGGAAGAGACTATTCTGGACCTCGGCTCCTCCCTGAGCGTAGTCCTGATCTATGTCGTTGCTCGCATGTCCATCACCAGTGGCTCATGCTTCAGCCCCTTGTCTTCCCGACTTGCAGCAACTCCCCGGCCTCAGTTATCTTTGGCGTCACCCTGACCGTCTGGACCTCAACTCTCCTAGTCTAGTCCCAGTCTCCTTCGTCTTACCATGACCTAGCTCTGAAGTCCTGCAACTAACACAGACAAGCAAACCGTCATGTAGCACTGTTCACAAAGATATACAAAATCAAAACAAAAATTAACACTTGCTGAAAAAACCAGTACTACTGGCCCCTAGGGCTGGTAGTACCACCTCGGTACTACCGCCACTCCGAGGCCGGTAGTACTGCCCTACTTGCACCGAAATACCCTCTTTGGAAAAAAAACTACCGCCCCCTAAGGCCGGTAGTGCCGTCCTTGATCAACTCAGAGAATCACCTCTCTGTAAAATAATTACTTCCACATAGGGACCGGTAGTACCACCCCCTAGGGTCGGTAGTACCGCCCTTGATTGTCAATACCTCAAATTGCTCCAAATCAAGGCAAACACAATTCAAACTCAAACCACAAGCTTGTACACGGTCAATTACTCATCACAAATATATGTAGACCACCACATGATCTCTCAGAACTATAAATTAAAATCTAAAATTATAAATTAAATAAAAATAACAAAAATAGCATAGTAATAAAGTAAAAGGAAAATATGGATTGTTTTTTTAAAATTCCATACTAGGTGAAAAACATAAATTTTGGTTTTATTCAGAATTAGAATTCCAGAAATATGAAATTTTGAGGAAAAATAAGGTAAGGAATTTGGTTTCTATACATATAAATTATTAACAATTATGTAATAAAAGTCGATGATATGTCTTTTACAGTCACTAAGAATTATATATAATATGCCAAAAATTCTTGAAAAAGAAAACATTCTAACTTTTTATTTAGTAGACCTCCATGGAATGAAGTGATTAAGAGGGTGATATATCGACAGGTGTTCACTCGGCTATACTGGTATAAGCAATATGATGTGCACTAAAAAAAGTAGTGAAAGAAAAGGAGAAGCATTGCAATAATAAATTTAAGAGATGATGATATAAATGAAAAATGTTATGTTATGCTACATTCACTATATTGCTATGCAAGTATTTAGAGAAGAAAGTTTCGGTCATATGTGACAAATATTGGAAAATAAAATGAGTATATTCTCTCCTATAATATATAATACCAAAATATCACAAATGAAGTTCTGCAACAATATATTTTTTTTAAAAAAAAACCAAATGACATATACATTGCCAAGTTATTTAAACATACTTTTAAGGATGATGCACATGCAAGTGCACGGGTTACCTTGCTAGTTATCAAGTAAAAATACAATGTTTTTGCTATATCACCATGAATGGAAGGAAATGGAGAAGTAAGAAATGGATGCCAATGTACATTAGCCCAAAGACCACAAAGGCAATCGGCAACAAGATGAAGAGGATGCTGGGTCTCCTGCCCCACCGTCCTATGACCGCCAGTGCAAACGGGTGAAGGAGCGCCATAATCCACAGGTTGAACAGCATACCCAGTGCCGCACGCCTCTTCTGCGCTGCAGACCACGTCCCCATGTATAGGACTGCTTTACCAATCGCTACACCAATAGCCATGATGTTGAAGAACAACACCATCGCTGACGGGATCAACATCGGCACCCATCGCATTTCATACAAGTCGGCGAACTTGTCGCCGGTATCAGCCGCGGTTTGCTTTGAAGTGACTCTGAAGTATATACCCTTATTTGTGAGGAGCTTCACCGTCATGTGCAGCACTGCCGTCGGGTATGCACTCGTCGAGCCGATCATAAAGAACTGCTCGTTGCGCCACCAGTCCAGCCACGTGAGCCCCGCCCACTTTATCTCAAACATGCCAATCGCATGGATCATCAGGATGACAACGATGAGGTACGCGACATAACTAGTGAACGGGCGCTGGATGAATATTTCCTCTGGGAGAAGCCACATCAACGGGCAGAGGGCGTATATTAGGATAAAGACCGACGTGAATGGGTAGACAGTAAAATTGACGTATGAAACCCGTTGCATCAGGCTGAGTCGATGGCCAGCGTACAACGGGTTGTTATCGGAGAAGAACATCTCCAGGGACCCGCCGGACCACCGCACAATTTGGTAGAGACGCTCGGTTAGGTTGATGGGCGCAGTGCCACGAAACGCTTCAGGCTCCATGGTACAATACATGGAGCGCCACCCTTGCCCATGGATGCGAAAGCCAGTTACTATGTCCTCGGTTGCTATTCTGTATATGTACCCAACACCCCTGCCCCAGTCAGTCCCCTTATCATAAGAAGCTGACACGACTGCCGTCATCTCAGCAATGGATGACTCATCTAGTGCTGGAGGTGGTGTGACACGTCGTTCTTGTTTCATGGCTGCTAATACCGAGTTCAGGAAGGTTGTCGAGTTACCAAACTTGCTAGAGTCAACTACGATGTCGTCAGGTCTCCAGCAAGGCGGGTCGAAGCCATAGAGCGCAAGGCGACGGAACATGCAGCCAGTGCCGAGGTAAGTAGGCCCTTGGAGACCGTTGAGGCCGTACATGGCGCCGTCAAAGAAAACCCGGTTGTGGTTTCCATATCGGTCAGTCGGGTCAACATTGTCAAAGCGTTGAGGGAATTGAACAAAGGCAGTGGTATCCCCTTCTCGCCGGTCTAGTATGAAGCATATAGCTGCACGTAGGGCTTTTGAATTGTTGATGTAGTGGTCACAATCAAAGTTGATGACGAATTGTGCATTAGAGAGTAGAGCGGAGATACGTAGCTGCGCATTCAGGGCACCCGCCTTTTTGTTGTGGTGATAGCATGCGCTCTTTTCTCGAGCCACATAGACAAGCATCGGAAGGCCCACGTCGACATCGTCGAAGTTGAGAGGGCTGTCGATCCTCGCTTCTAGGCCTAGTTGAGCCTTACGACTCGGATGGTCTTGCACAATCTGTTAGGAGGAAGAAACATGTCGTTGGTAAATTTTTCATAATGGCATCACCTACATGCATGCGCGCCTAGCTAAGTCTTGCAAAATGTAAAGCTGTGCACCAATGTCGACTTTGGATTATAGAAGCCTACAAATAATCTATCTTCGTTAAAAACATCAATAACAATTAAGGTGAACCTTTATACCTGAACAATTCCTGCATGATTCCCTTTCCTATGGTTTTCAGTTGGGTCAATCCATGTGCCAGGCCATTGAGTCCCATTAGCCATCCAAGTCGCTTTTGCATCCCCTTCCTTTGTTTCCATGCTATTATAAACATCTGACCTTTCGCGAATAGTATTAGAAAGCGTATCCAACCGCACCTTGAACTCCTCATACTCTGCACGAACATGCTTATAATCATTCACGAACTCCTCTAGTGACCTTCCCGTGTACATCAATCCTTCTGTTTCAAAATAGCTTTCTGGGGCTCTTGGCTCAATGCAGTGCTTTCGGCAAAAGGGAACCCACAAAGTAGCAAAGTTTGCTGCCTCAACTAATGCCTCATAGAGGATCAATTCTCCACTATCATCTGACAGATAGCAAGTGTGCCTATCAATAGGGTAGTCAGCTGCGAGGATAGAGAGGACGCAGTTCATGGTGTATAATATCGGCTCATCGGTAGGATTGGCAGTGGTGACGACGACATCAATGCCTGGGAGTTTAGAGCTTCCATCTGGTAGGTCACAATGTTGCCTAAGTGCAGCCAGGTCGGGTATCCTTTTGATGGGATTGAACTTCGGGACCTGGTAGAGTAGCCACGATAAGCCAAACCATACATCTCCGATGATGGACGTCGCCCAAAACCATATGACATCGGATTTATTATGCTTAATGCGCCAGACGATGAGTAAGATGACGGCAATTAGTCGTGTCACAATCAATGCCCTGTGTTTATCATAAGGGAAAAATGCCGTCAGGGTAACGATGAAAATGTCGGTAAAAATACGTGTCTCAACAACAGTAGCTATTTTTCGCTTCCTACCGATCGATCGAGAGCATGTATTTAGGGCATGACTATTTTGAGGCTAGCCTTAAACTAACAAATTTAAGGTCATCTTCTTATAATACTATGTTTCATCTTCTCCATCCATCTCATCTTTCCTTTTTCCTACTCACTTCCCCCACCCCCTTCTTCCATCTCTAATACAAATATTTTAAATTAGAATATTTAAACTTTGAAAATTATAAATAGAAAGTTAAAAAAAGTTTCAACTCGGAAAGTTTCAACACGAAAAAGTTTTAAATCAAAAAATTTCTAATAAAAAAGTTTCAACTTAAAAAAGTGTTGGTGACCGCATGTCAAGATTGCTAAGAGTGACCGTAGAATAGCAATTCCGATGTATTTCTACGTGTTATTTCTATCTATTTTTCTTTTGAACGAGAAGGCAGGAGCTCTGCCAATCGCATTAAAGAAGAAAGCAAGGGAGAGAGTTCACAGAAGATTGTCATAGCGGGGTTACAAGCATGCACCGAGGGAGGAGAAACGGCAGAAAACATCCACCAGAAAGACAAAAACAACTAACGTGCCGTAGGAAAGATGGACTATCAGGTGTGCAATGAGCATGACCTTAGCACATGATGGGCTTCCATATCTATTTTTTATTTTTTATGCACTTCATTACTGACTTTCAAGTGTGGCCACTCATGATGCAGTTTCTTGTGAAAGCATGCACAAATAAGCAAAACAGAGTGAAGTAGTGAACCATATTGCTGAATTATTGGATCCAAGAAAGAACATTCCTAAAACCAAAACAAACCCACTTTGAAAGAAATTTTGATGCAGTTTGTAATCGAGAAGATGACCTCAATTAGATGGCAGAAACATAAAGCTAGCTAGCAGCTGGGCAGTTGTAGAGCTTGCTAATATATAGGATCAATTCGCACATATCGCGCGTTTGTGAAAGTACTCCGTATATACGTACTTCCGTTCTCAGATGTCAGAGCTATGGCTTCTGGAAGAACATTAGCTAGCTAGCAGGTCAAAACCATGTACGCAAAATTGCAAACTTACCAGCTGTGCATTTTGATTTCAGAAGATGCATTGAAGAATCAGATTGTGAGGAAGAACTCTAGTTTTCGTACGAACATGATTCAGCTTTCGATTTTTTCGAACAACAAGTCGAACGCAACGGACAGTTCCATTCAAAGGAATGTTCTAGAGGGGCCCAAGTCGAGGCAGAACTCAGGTCCTATTTTAGAGAATCTACCATTCAAAAGTTTTAATACTCCCTACAGTCACAAAAAAGTGAGCACTAGAATACATACAGTCAAACTTGATTAATTTTAACCAAAGATATTGTTTAAAACATTGGTTATATAAAAATGATACGAGTAAATTTGTCATGGAAATATTTTTATAATATTGCACTTTACAACCTTTTTCAAATATGTGATAAGTGAAGCATTTGTTGACTTCGAAAAGTAAAAACGTCACTTTTTAGAATTCGATCCAAATTTAGTTACTAAATTAAATGGAACTTTGGTCAACTTTTTATCAGACGGTGTTTACAGCATGGTTTTGTTTGATTGTTTCTGTTCTCAACAGGTAACAATCTAAAATTCGGGATAGTGCTAGTACGTATTTGTTTTGCACCCAGCAGTGCAAAGATTAACATGGTCACTATGCATGCAAGTAACGTGTGCACGCACCTGTACGGGTAGAGGAGGCCGTTCTTGACCTTCCTGTTCCAGAACAGCAGCGGCCGGCCGCCGCCGCCACTCTCCAGATCCGCCGCCGCGGCCACTTCTGGCCGGGCGACGTCCTCCCAGTGCCTGTCCTTGGCATTCACGATGCCCTTCTTCTTGGCGTCAGGCTCGTCGCCGCCGTGCCCATTCGCCACGGCCAACGCTCCAGCGTGGACGCCGCCAGTGCCACCGTTGCCGTACGCGAGCAGCGGCTCGCCGAGGCCGGCGGCATCCCTCTCGCAAGCAGCGCCGGCGCCGGTTACCGGCGGAGACATGGCCTGCATGCACACACACACAAGGTTACGTTGCCTTGAGAGCGCAACGCAATTAGTAAGTGCTACACCTTCATCATATCATACGCATGCAAATGGAATTAAACGTCCTTATTACGTACGTACGTGAGGATAATGGCGTGATGCTACTACCAATCGGAGAGATGAGAGGTTTGTAACTTTGTATAGTACGCTACAACGGGAGGTCACGGGTATATATACACACACGCACATGCCCGTCTAAGCTACTGACATGACCGGTGCAAGAAATTTCATGGTCGATCCATTATACATGATAGGTAAGTAGAAATCAGATCAAGCTCTTGATTTGTTGAGATTATTTCTACTACTTTATTACTAACATAATTATATATAAATAAATACTAGCTAATCCGATACACGGTATCGAAAAGAATGAGTAATTTATATTAAATTTAGTGTACCGTCAAATAGCTCTGCGGTTGCAACGGATAGCACGCATGAATGGATTTAAGTTCGAACTATCAACTACGGAGAGCAGGAAATATATATATATATATATATATATATAACGACTTAACGTGTCGAAAGGAGGAAAATAAACGTGCCGTGACGAGCGTCAATGTTACCGAGTTGTCAGGACATGACTGTCGTGAGGAACGTGTGTGCGCGCTGTACGTGCGTGTGCGGGCGTAGCTGTAACCGGCGCATGCATACCATCAAAAAATGACCGAAGGCGAGTGCGGTGCTAGGAGCCAACTAATCCGTCGTGAAGAAACGTGTGCGCCAGTGTCGTCATTCGTTTCTCGTCCAGACAGATGTGCCCGAGCGCGCGCCTTGGTGAATCTTGTCGTGCGCGCGCGCTGTTTTCACCGTGCCGAAAACCACTGTCCACATGCTTCCCTGATGGCGAAACAGAGCACTGGTCTGTACGTTTTCCCCCTTGCTTTTGCATTGTTGGATGTGTTTGTGCCATTTTTATTCTTCAGCGTCAACTGAGCTGCAGTTACCCTGGCTAGTTAGTTAACTGGCTGGAATTATCCCAAGAGAAGAGCCAATGGCAAATTGAAGGGCAACAGATAAACGAGCTACTAAAAAACTAAAGCAAGCGAGCCTGTTGATCGTACAGCACAGCTATAGCTGTAGAATGGTCATGCACACCACAGATGCTGAATGAAGGATTGGGTGGAGATACAATGACTTCAGTACAATTGCTAAGCTAGATGGGCACATCCTAGAAATGACACAGCAGTCATTACACCCGGCGGCAGAACCAGCAAATTTTCGAGAGCCTAACAAATTTAATTATGACTAAGAGCTTGTCTAAGAAGACATCATTTTTATGGTGTTTGGCAACTGTCAAATTACACTGGAGCTGATGAGCCCGAGCAGCTGCCTACCCACCCTGCCCGAATGTGGCACCACCCTTGGGTACACCTTCAAATGACCCATCGAGATATTAATATCTCGAAATTAATGCACGCTAGTGCTTGCACATGTAGTTTTTGGTTTATTGGAGAGACAAGCCAAACATTTAAGCTCGCTAGCTAGCTAGGTATCAAGGTGTCTCGTACATCTCCTAGCTGTACTGTTGGCTTATACGATGAGTATATGACCCTCACCCTTTCCGAGCCTCGAGCTTGCGCTTGCATGCGAAGTTGTGCATTAATTAAAGTTGCCAATTCCTTCCAATGGAGTCTCGCATTCTCCGAGAGGTGGGTACTCAGGTCGGGTTCTTTTGGACCGGTCTAAGACACGATGTTATGGCACTGCACGAAGCTCGACCTGGCATAAAGTGGGTCGTGCCAGGCCTGAGAATCGGGCACGATGGGCGGCTCGGCCCGGCAAGATACTGTAGAATGGGTCATACCGGGCCCGATGACCCAGGACGTGAGGAGAAAGCCTAGCATGAAGGTCACTGACTCACAGAGCATGACCGCCATGGATGCACCCAGTAGCATGAACGTCACCTCTATCGTCGACACCCAAGAGAGACGGACAAAACGGGAGAGAGCTAAGAGAGATTGAGAGACAGTGTAAGAAGCTGCTCGTCCCTCGCTCGTCCCTCTCAATTTCTCTCAGCTCTCTCTCTCACCCGTCTTTCTCAATCTCCCTTTCAATATCTCTCGCCTGTCTCACTCACTCACTTCCTCGCCCATTGCCCCTTCTCTCGCCTGTGTTGAGCACATCCCCTCGCTTTATGTAACTGTTCAAGAAAAAAAATAAATTTTAGTTCTTTTTCTTATAATATTTGAATCTACTGCCTCAACTCCATGTGTTTCCGGTTACTTTCCTCTCGTTGCACTAGTGCAAATGGGTCAAGCCTGGGCTGGCACGACACGAAGCGCAAATGGGTCGTGTGCAGGCTCACCGGCGCAGCCGGACAGCCTGACGACGGCGCAGTGGTAGCGACGACGTCGTCATACCGACACGGTTCGACATCGAAGACGATAGGCCGTGCGGGTTGGCCGGCCCGCACGACGCCCACATCTAGGCCGATATGAACATCTAAGCTGCATCTGCATGTGGCATTTGAGAGTTGAAAGGGTTGAATTGGTTGTTTGGGTCCAATGATCTTATCCTGATAAGCTTTAGGCGACTTACGTAGGAGAAATAATGTTTGCACGAGAGGATGGCATCCAATGCGTTTTGTTCTTGGGAGTGTACGTTGCTGTCGGTTTTACGGTGGTATATTTAAAAGTACACGTTAGTTGACTGATGTCATCTGCGCTACGTCGTCCACGAGAAAAACCAAAAGGAAGCCTAAAACCACTTGGAATTCCATTATTCGGCCTTTGAAACTGACACCACACAGTACATATAAAAAATCCAAGGCATGCAATGGCCAAAAAGGAGGGTCGAAAGCAACAGAAGAGCTAAAGCCAATCGGAGGCTATTCATCCATTAAGTGCAACGAAAACAATATATATATATATATATATATATATATATATATATATATATATATATATGAAATGGAATGGAAGCACCGTGGTGCTGCACAGCACCATGATTTCAAATCTGTAAATTCAAGCCATATTCGAGTATAATTTTCAAAATTTCAGTTTTAGGGTATATACCCATCTATAAAAATTCAAATGAAACACATACCTTTGAAAAAATATACTGAATTCAAAGATTTTGAACGAGTTTGGATCACATGCTTTCTTGATTTATATATAAAATCACACATACCTACAACCAAACTATCATCAAAAGGAAACTATATTTTGAATTTCAGTTCAAACTGGTTTGAAGTAGTTAGTAAACTAGTTAAACTCATTATCCTAAAAATTTCAAAAGAATTCGTATGAAAATACATAGGAAAAATATCCTTTCGGATCATGATGTCCCAAGTAATTATACTATATATATATATATATATATATATATATATATATATATATATATATATATATATATATATATATATATATATATATATATATATATATATCTCGATCGAAGACATGCGCGCAATGGCCAAATCATGGAAGCATGGAACCATCTGCTGCATTATTGGGCCACGCAGTCCAGTGCTGCAAGAGCCTTGGAGCTCATGTCCATCAACATTATTAATGACATATAAGACCGAGAGAGTGTCGCTCTCGCTGGTGTAGACGAAGTGTAGCCATGCGACAGGAAAGTAGCAGCTGCATATATTCTTCTTTGCCATCTCCAATTAGGGGTGAACGTCATGCCGGGCCGGTATAGTACGGGTCTTAGAGCGTGTGTCTAAACTGTGTCGTGCCACTAAGGTCCGGTCAGTCCACCGTGTCGTGCCGTGCCAGCCCGGCTAGCTTTCGGTGAGTCGAAGTCCGGCCCATTTGCGATTCGTGCTGGTCCCGTGCCGTGTCGGTCCAGATCCAGCCTATTTACACTATTGCAATGAGAGGAAAGGAATCGGAGACACATGGAGCTGAGGTAGTGGACATAAATATGGGGCAACATAATTATATTTTATTCATTCTTGAACAGGTACAGAGTTACTACCTCAATAAAAACCTTACACCCAGTGTGGGGCACCCCAGCGCGGAGCGGCTCGGTGTATGCGTGTACTCGGTGTCAGTGAGCATGTGCTTTTCTGTCTCCATTCTCCACCTTTTAGCATCTATGTTGTCTTCCCTTTCTCCACATACGAGGACCGCAAAAGACGCTAGCCATAGGACGAGCCAAAACATGACGCAATGTTACAGCAGAGCGTCCTACTGCATGATGTGCCTGCTTTGGACCCAATGAACATGTTTCGTGCCTGTGCTAGCCTAAGCATGGCCCATATAAGAGTACCGTACCGTCAATTGTGCCGACTGTGAGGCTTGGCACAATAAGCACATCCTATTATTCGTATTGTGCCAATCCAATCCGTGCGCATGTGTGACGTGCTATGCCACGAGCCAATCCAAAAAAAAAGTCCGACCTAATGCCATGTCTATTTGGTAGCTGTAGACACCTCCTTTTTGAACAAAATGGACGGCCGACCTTGGATGCATGGACCCGTCCTAGTTCGAGAGAGGCACGTAGACTAGCCAGGTGACGTACGTTAATATAAGGAGTACTAACTAGTACGTCTGTGGTTTGCAGTGCTCGCCGGCCGATAAGGCAGCACGAAAAGAACCTTACACATCGAGAAAGCACGTTTCAACGCTCCATCCAATCGAGTCCCCTTGGTTGATATATGTTGGGGTTTTGCTCTGTCGTGAATCTTGATAAGCTTCAGCAGGCCTTCGATCGTCCCTGTAGTGTCGGCAATGCAGCTAGATGGCGTCAGCGCGCGCGGCCACATACGCTGTCAAGTTTTGCCCCGTTCGCTGCCCCGCGCGCACCGTACTCCGCTGGCTCCGGCTCCACCGCTGCACAGCTTCTCCCGGTCGCGGCCTCGGCGGCCGGCCACCTGCCACGCGCGTGCCGAAATGACATTGATAGGCAGAAGTAGCTGGCCGACGGCCCGTTTGTACGTACGTACCCTGCGCTGTATGTTTCTCCGGCTGGATTTCGCCGGAATGCGCGATCACCGAGGTCGATCGTACAATGTGTCACTAACATGTAGCTCCAAATCTTCATATTGAATTATATATATATTTCAATTTATACCTTTTTTGAGATGGCCCTAAGCTTGGTTTTAATTTCTTTGATTAAAATGCATTGTTGGCTCTTAAATTTGTCATGAGTGGTCTAGTATATCCTAAACCATTCTCGCCGGTACGATTTTAGAGACCATACCAGTTTACCTCTTGGAATAAACCATTCTCGCCAGTCGCCAGTACCATTTTAGAGACCATACCGGTTTATCTCTTGAAATGATATATTATGGTACTAATTCAATGCTTTCCTTCCTAATACAAGTTATACAAATTTTGAAGCAAGCGAAGGGGTAAGTAATCACCATCTACCGTTCATTCATGCTTTAATATTTGTGCAACTGTAAAAAGAAAAGCATGGAAGTACATCTCTACATACATACATATACATACATACATGCAACATGTGTGTGTACTCTCACTTTCAATATACCACTTAAACAAACGTGTTATACTTCTTTATCACTTTCGTTGTACTTAAATACTAATTCTAGGATACTCTAATGCGATATGGTTGAAAAAAATTCATCAAATGCCTTTATTTTTGCTATATACATTTTTCATATGTAAAAGAAGTATATACACAAATTATGCTATAAAAGAGTGGACTTTGATGAGTTTTTCCATGAAACTCACTTTGAAATATCTTATAATCATTATTAGAATATTCTCAAAAGGATAAAAAGGTATAATTTTTTTTCTTAAGTGGTATATGAGTCGTGACAGTATGTACCACCAGGAGTGTGTGTGTATATATATATATATACATATAATTTACTATCATACAGAGGATTCAGTCATCTATATAATTTATGCAATAGTAAAAGCTTATATTATATGAACAATAAAATATATTTAAATGGATAGTAAAATCTATATAGATGGCTCATATATATATATATATATATATAGGAAGCCGAAATGGGGCACCATGGTGCCTGGGCACCATGATTTGAAATACGCAAATTCAAGCCATATTCGAGTATAATTTTCAAAAATTTCAGTTTTAGGGTATATACCCATCTATAACCATTCAAATGAAACACATACCTTTGAAAAAATATACTCGAATTCAAAGATTTTGTACGAGTTTGGATCACATGCTTTGCTGATTTATATATAAAATCAGCACATACCTACAACCAAACTATCATCAAAAAGGGAAACTATAGTTTGAATTTCAGTTCAAACATGTTTGAACTAGTTAGTAAACTGGTTAAACTCGGCATCCTAAAAATTTCAAAAAAATTCGCATGAAAATACATAGGAAAAATATCCTTTTTAGATCATGATGCCTGGGCACCGTGGTGTCCCATGTAATTATACTATATATTTATATATATATACACTCTTGGGATTAGATACAGCAGAAATTCTATGTACACTGCATGATCAAGTGCGAATTCACATGAATTAATGATGATGGGTTCCATGCCATCCAAAAACGAAGCGCGGTGGATCAACGCACGATAAATCTACGTATCAGCATACAATGTACACTCCAGAAACGGCTGGGATGCCAGGATTGGTCATTAGATCACTCATGGCGTCTGAACAAGCCAGTGCTACAGAACAGAATGATGAAGGCACAGAGGTAACAGTGTTAGCTTCCTCCTTTCCAGCATCTTCTTAAACTTGCAATGGTTCCAACACTATGACAAACCAAAGCTTTGCCACAGTTCACACGTCATCCACCAAGGCATCCCTCGAAGACAAGACAGCTCACTGCATTGTTTGTTTGAAGTAAACACAGGAGTGCTTACACTAATTCCAATTTGAGGACAAACACATCAGAGAGTCCAACTACATTCTGAGAAATCTTTTGCACCGTCAAATCACGATCTAACCCTTTAATATAATAGTATAGATTTTACTACCCACCTATATAGATTTTAATATAGATTTTAATATATATATATAGGAAGCTTCTTTTCTACTCCCATGAGTAATTACTCCTACTACTACAGAATCAGTGATCCTTGCAGCCATATTACTGCCGGTTCGGATGGAAAACCGGCAGTAACAGCTTTTTCTGATGAACCGGCAGTGATAAATCCCTTATTACTGTCCGTTCAGACAAAAACAGGCATTAATACTATTACTACCAGTTTTTTAGAAGAACCGACAGTTATAAATCCCTTATTACTACCGATTCGGAACAAGAACCGACAGTGATAATGGATGACATGAACTGACAGTGCTGATATTTTAAAAAAATCATAACTTTTTCATACGGAGCTAGATGGAAATAAATTTTATATGAAAATTATAGCTCTCGACGAGATCTACAACTTTGTTGTTGACAACTTTTTCTTTTGAAGTAATTTATATATTCAAATAATGGTATCACTCCCGGTTGGTTGTTTGTATTACCAACCGACAGTAATAATGCTATCAACCATTTTTTTCGAAAAATCATAACTTTTTCATATGGAGTCAGATGGGGATGAAATTTATATGAAAATTATAGCTCTCGACGAGATCTATAACTTTTTAGTTGAAAACTTTTTTATTTGAAATAATTTAGATATAAAAATAACGGTATCACTGCTGGTTGGCGGTTCGTATTACCAACCGACAGTAATAATGCTATCAACCATTTTTCAAAAAATCATAACTTTTTCTTAAGGAGTCAGATGGAGATAAAATTTATACAAAAATTGTAGCTCTCAATGAGATCTACAACTTTGTAGTTTACAACCTTTTCATTTGAAGTAATTTAGATATTCAAATAATGGTATCATTACCGGTTGGCGGTTCGTATTACCAACCGACAGTAATAATGCTATCAACCATTTTTTCGAAAAATCATAACTTTTTCATACGAAGTCGGATGAAGATAAAATTTATATGAAAATTGTTGCTCTCGATGAGATCTACAACCTTTTCATTTTAAGTAATTTAGATATCCAAATAATGGTATCACTGTTGGTTGGCGGTTCGTATTACCGACCGACGGTAATAATGATATCAACCATTTTTCGACAAATCATAACTTTTTCATACGGAGACAGATGGAGATAAAATTTATATAAAAATTGTAGCTCGTGATGAGATCTACAAATTTGTAGTTGGCAACTTTTTCATTTGAAGTCATTTAGATATCCAAATAATGGTATCACTGCCGGTTGGCGGTTCGTATTACCAACCGGCAGTAATAATGCTATTAACCATTTTTCGAAAAATCATAATTTTTTCATACGGAGTCGTATGGAGATAAAATTTATATAAAAATTGTAGCTCTCGACGAGATCTACAACTTTGTAGTTGACAACTTTTCATTTGAAGTCATTTAGATATCCAAATAATGGTATCACTGCCGATTGGCGGTTCGTATTACCAACTAGCAGTAATAATGCTATCAACCATTTTTCGAAAAATCAAGATTTTTTCATACGGAGTCGGATGGAGATAAAATTTATATGAAAATTGTAGCTCTCGACGAGATCTACAACTTTGTAGTTGACAATCTTTCCATTTGAAGTCATTTAGATATCCAAATAATTATCAAAATTTTCGAAGACAAAGGAATAAAAGGAAAATATATCATATATTAGTTGAGGATTGAGTGATAGGTGAGATGGTAAGGGGCACACGCGTGGAGCAGCAGGTCACCAGTTCGACTCCTAGCAACCGCACATGTGCATATTTCGCGCGAAAATCATGTGACTTGTGCAAATAATTTTTTTTTATTTTACCGAGTGTTTTTTGGATGTACGAATCGGCGGACTATCACTGTCGTTTCGCATACAAACCGGCAGTGATAATCGGACTATCACTGCCGACCAATCACTGCCGGTTCCCATATCCGGCAGTAACGAGGATTTGGAACCAGCAGTGAACACGTTTTCTGTAGTAGCGTCCCTACGCCTATCTCACAACGTATGGGGTATCTCGTGAGACGGAGGGTATGTACGCGTAGTATACGGGTTTATAAGATCATCTAGGTGGTATGTATATTTTTTCATACATGGTATGCATATTTTTTGGATATACTCCTTTTTATGTGCGTATATGAAGGTATTTGCAAAATACACTAAAAATCGTGAACTCCCTTGCAATTTTTTTCATGTGGCTCACATTGGAGTATCTTATAATTAGTGTATGAGTGTACCCAAAGTGATAAAGGAGTATTTCAAGTTCGTTTAGGTGGTATTTCAGATGTGGGAGTAACTACTCCCAAGAGTAAAAGATATTTTTCATATATATATATATATATATATATATTCATATACTGTAAGCTTTTACTACTACATAGGGTGTTGAAACCTATGCATGATAGTAAAATTTATATATACGGATAGTAAAACCTATATATATGGATAGTAAAATCTATACTATCAAGCCAAAGGGTTCAACAGTATGTGAAGTTTGTACAGTAGTAAAATCTTATAATGCATTAAGTAATTCGATGTTCATTTGGTAGTAAAATATACATGATTAATGCGATATTTATTGGCGAGATTTATATCATTCTATTCCTCTCATCGTCAGTAAGCTAGTGGTGAAAACCATTCATTAAATCGGAGCTGTCAATAAAAAGTTATTGCTAAAATAAAGAAAAAATATATTTACATATAAAAAACGCATTTACTAGTTGGTTGGGCACATTATTGATTGGTGTGTGAATGATTTGAACAAGCTTCTCAGGGTTATGGTTAGTGCGTAGAATAACTAATCTGTACACACGCGCAGATTTGCGCTTCCGTGCGCGCGCGTGTATATATATATAGTAAGCCTTTTTCGTACTCCCACCTCTAATATACCACTTAAATGAACGTTTTATACAACTTTATCACTTTCGGTATACTCCAATAATATTTCTAATATACATATACTCTAATGCGACATGGTTGAAAAAGTTTCATCATAGCACTTTATTTTTTTTTTGCTACATACCCTTTTCCATATATAAAACGAATATATAAACAAATTATGTTTTAAATGATGGACTTTAATTAAATTTTTCATGGAACACACTTTGGAGTATCTTAAAATCAGTATTAGAGTATACTCAAAAGGATAAAGAGGTATAACAACATCATTTAAACGGTATACTAGATGTGAGAGTACATACACCCAGGAGTATGAAATCATTTTCATATATATATATATATATATATATATATATATATATATATATATATGTGTATGTATATATGTATATATATATGTATATATGAGGCACCATGGTGCTTGAGCATCATGATTTCAAATGCGTGAATTCAAACCATATTCGAGTATATTTTCCAAAAAATTCAGTTGCAGGGTATATACCTATATTTAACAATTCAAATGAAATACACACCTTTGAAAAAAATACTCGAATTCAAAGATTTTGAACAAGTTTGGATCACATGTTTTGCTGATTTATATATAAAATCAGCACATACCTACAATCTAACTATCATCAAAAAGAAAAACTCTAGTTTGAATTTCAGTTCAAACTGTTTGAACTAGTTAGTAAACTGGCTAAACTTAGCATCTTAAAAATTTTAAAAAAATCGCATGAAAATATATAGTGAAAATATCATTTTTAAATCATGGTGCCTAAACGCTATGGTGCTCTAAGTAATTATACTATATATATAATATTACTCTAAATAAATAGTAGTATAATCAAATTTACCGGTTTAATCGGTATTGTCGTTATCATATCGGCATGGCCGAGATTGATCACAGAGTTCAAAGAGGATTCGAGTGTCCAACGTGTTATGCTGACCCACGTGAGTCATGTGGGGAACTGGTGGCCTGTGAAAATATGCGGTCACACTCTTTTTCTTACTCATGTTGCATTTTTATTCACACACTGAACCCTTCAACAGACTCTCGACAAGGGCACGGCACACTTGCATTTTGTATTCACACTATTAGTATTTCAATGCCCGATTTTGCCTCTAATCCTAATTAACTATTTATTTATTTATTTTTTGAAAACAGCTAATTAACTATTTAAATAGGCTTGATTTGGCCTCTTCTACATGTTCCAACTATCATATCTAAAAATTTGACAAAAACGATATTCTCCAATAGTTTCTAAGATTTCACCGAGAAAAAAAAAATCTTGGTTTGTAAAGACTAAAGAGATTTGAATTCCTGGTTCGGCATGGTCGTGTTTCAGACCCAAGTGATAAACAAGTTTGAGGACTTAGAAATGCAGTTTGGAATTTATGGACATACTTGGCTGCTTGGGTAAGTTTAGGGACCTGCTATAATTATTATTGATTATCGTATTCATTAATTAATTATTTCATTACAACTTCTCCATCTAGAACGTAGGAATGAAAAACTAGAAATAGGAAAGGTATTCGAGAAAATAGGAGTGAGCGTTGGATAGGTAAAGGAAATCCACATGAATTGTTCTACGCAGGAATCTTTCGCTTAGTTTTTTTTTATAACTTGCGCTTAGTATATTATATTATATTACATCACATTTGTTTAAGCGTTGATACGTAGGAAAATTATGGCAGTTGGCCCAACAATCTGCGGGTCCCACTCATCAGTGAATGGATAGCTCCTTAACAAGTCACCATCGTACTCATCCACTCATCTTCTCTCACTTCTCAACACCTGCACAACTAAACCCAAATCCTCATCGATCCTGTGTGCATTCAAGTGCTGGGATCCCATTCTCTCCTCCTTACTCCAATCAGCAAATCGAGCGCAACTTAGCTTTCGCTGGTACCGATTTGGCCGGGTGTAGATGGCGGCGGTGGCGGTGGAAGCTCCTGGAGGTGGCTATGGCAGCACGGCGGCACGGTGAAGGGGAGCGCGACGGTCTGGTTTTGATGTTGGAGGTGGCATTCGATTCCGAAATTAGGTTTCAACTAGACCTAGGCATTAGGCTAGACCAGATCAGCATGATACGAGCCTGATAGATCGTGAGTCTAGCCCAAGCATGGTATATTTGCACAGCGTGCCACCTTTTAAGTTGTGTCAGTGTAGACCTCGTCTATTTGAACTATTGCAGAGAAGAGAAAATGAACTAAAGACGAGCGGGGTACTTACCAACATGATCACGAGGACGAAGTACAACTTGGCATGATGGCCGGGGAGGGTGGCGACTCGGTGCGGGAAGGCCGTATTTGGCTATAGCAAGGCTGCAGAATGTTAGATCCGACGCTAAGGTGGTGAGGATCGTCAAGATCCGATGTCGTCAGCGTCTTCTTCCTCTCTAGTCGCCACCATCTTCATCTTTGGGATGACTGATGAAACTTATGAACGCCGCAAGGCCGTGTCGGGTGGTGACATGATCAAAGGTCACTGGATTTGACACCGGAGTGGTAGGGGATGGCATACGGCGGCGGGGGATGGTGGTGTGGGGAGGACGCAGGGGTGGAGGAGTGTGAGAGAAGACAACAGAGGCGCGGAGAGATGGCTATTGCGCTGGATGGATCATGGGAGAAGGTGAAGGTGAGAGGTAGTATTTGATGATAGGGTGAACCACTAGGGTAAATTAGTTGATGATCGACTAGACTATAGATAGGATATTTTTTTACGGAAATGTTCGCTTTTCGTGTTAGGCTACCCATCGTGTCGAGTTTTCAGACCTAGCATAGCCTATTATTCGTGTCGTGGGTCCGGTCCAAAAACATTTGTGCCGTGGTGTGCAGTGCTTTGAGCCATGTTGAAGCCATCGTGTTGAGGACTAACAAAAAAAACACGGCCATTGGCTAGATCTAGTTTCGACGGAATTCGTGGTTCGGTGCCTCGATCCTACAAGAACGGCAAGAAACATGATGTAGGAGTGGATGTTTATATTCCTGTGAAATTCCTCTAAAACCATGGGATAAGGAATCCTATCCTGTGAAATTCCTTTGCGTATTCCTTTGCTCCAAAGGTTCAAACAGTGCACGTTCCAATGGACTTCAGATTCCTGCACTTTTCCTTCGAAAATCCTTTGTTCCAAACGGCCCTTCCGCCCTTAGGCCCCGTTTGGTTCAGAGGGGCGTTTACAATGATTTCTTTTTCTGCAGAATCCAATAACTCTGGGAGGCCTTCTTGTGGTATTCAGGATCCTAAGAAATTTCACCCTGCGTGTGATAACATATTCTATTGATGACCTTGTTTGGGCAACTATGCTACCGGAGGCAGTGCCTCTACTTGAGACGTCTCAGATAGAAGTACGATGAACTCTGTTAGCTACATCGTACATTACCTTAAGAAATTGTATTGATTTAAACTGAAATTTTAGATTAGTTCAATAGAGCTATAAATCTGGCTTCCATAATACCTACTTTTGTTTATGCATTTCTACCGGGACCTGATTCCTGATAGGCTGATAACATAACGCCTAGCGGTTAGCATTATCACATATTCTGAACTACATGAATGTCTCTTTTCCATCTCGAGAGCACAATCAAAGCCCCACCCGCTCAACATCACATAAAATTAGTGAGTTCTTTTGTGACTGGAGAGAGTATTTACCTTTGAAATGCGTGTTTGTGACTGCAGGTCTTCACTAATAAGAAACGAGATCAGATTTCGAGCACCACCATCTGAAGCAGGTCTTGTACAGCTTCAGGGCAGGGCGTCGCGAGATGGCACTGGCCAGGTTGTTGCTGGCAAGAACTTCGGATCATGATTTTCTTCCGTGGCTTTTTTTCATTGGCACGAGGATTGGACAGTCGAGTACCTGGGGACCGACGACTAGTGGACTGCACAGCAGCAATCTGCGGTTCTGGAGAGGCTTGGTGCCCGCTTGCAATTCATGCCGTGATGCGTTCTTGTATATGTTCCATAGTGTTCGTCCTAAGTTAGATGTAGTTTTACGAGCTGCTCTGTTCCAGTCCATTCGAAGAAATGTTGAGTAACTATCATTCAAAACGACAACTGACAACCTAAAACCAACATAATTTCAGCAGAAGGAAAGAAGCCAAACCACAAAGCAAATGCTCCATCTACACAGCACTCAACTAGGAATTTGTTGAATTTCTGTCAACTCAAATAAAAAAGGGTTAATCTAAACGGAGAGGGAAAATGGGAGGAAAAAGGAAAGAAGTTGGAGGGGGTGCAGATCGGCCGGTCTGGGCATTTTGGGGCAGTCCAGTAGCGAAAGGAGTTTTATGCTCTTCTGAACGAGCCGAGCTAGTGGAATATCCAACTGCAGTGCACAAGCCCACAGGCCCATCACAGCCGTCCGTCTCCTGACTCGCCGGCGGCTCCTGGTTCGCCAACTACCAAACGCCCGGCGCCCCAGTCCACGGGCCCGTCTTCTCGGGCGCCTTTGACGTTTATCGGAGGCGACGACGACACCCACTGTCCCATCTATCCATCACCCCTCTCCTTGTCGGCTTCCGAGGCTGCGGCGACCGGCGGCGAGGGTCTCGGCCTCAGGTGATGGGTCCCTACCCTCCTTCTCCTCCTACTCCTCCCCGCAGTAGAAGACCAGCCGCCGTCTGTTTGGTTGGTTTGTGTCGTCTATGGTAGATCTGTTTGTGAGGTCGCGAGGGGCAGGGGCTAGGGTTTTGCGGCTGTTCGGATCTGCTTCTGGATTATTAGGATGCTGCGATGGTTAGGAGGTATTATAGCTGCAAAGGTCAATTTGGCCCTTGGAGTGCTGATTTCATCTTCTTATGTCCGTTGAAATGGAGCTGATGCTGAGCTTCGCGAACTTAACAATCTTATATGACCTGAATGCCATTTCTTGGTAGTAGAATCACCATGTGCTGCCGGACAAACCTTTCTTATGCCATAGAGATAAGAATCGTTCTGTCTCTTTGTAGAATCAAGAATTGCCGTTTCTTGCACTTTGACTTCTGGCCTGCTCAATGTACATGTCCGGCCTCATTGGTGCCACACTCGATCACCATATCACTCTTGTGTTAGTTCTTATGAAGGTTTCACCATAATTTAACTGAAATACATAATGGGAAGGGGTAAAAGGTTTTTGTTTTTCTTTAATGACAATTGACAAGATAAACTGAGAGCTCCGATGGCTGGTAGATGAACAATCTGCAGAATATATCGGACCCACTTGTTGAATTCCTGCATAGCTAGTCTAGTTATCAGCCGATTGGCCCTTCCCTTGTTTGTCTTATAGAATTCTAATTCTTTATGTCCTCTTTATGATGTATTGATGTTGCTGTGGCAGTGGCATCTCATTTAGCTATGTCCAATTCATAAAAGTTATGTTCTACCTGGACTGGAAAATTTCAGCTACATGTTAGCGGTTGTTATCGCATTGCTTCTGTTTGAGCGATTAAATTTATCTACATAACCTATAACAATGACTCAAATCATTATAACTAGGAATTGTTCAATAAGGATTTATCCATGTACAAATTGTAGTTGATTGTGTTCAATATTCATGGCAATCGTTGCCTATCATGTTTTTTCATGGGATATATATTATGGTTTCTTGTATCCCAAGATTCCCAACACAGGGCTGTACAGTATTGCATGCTAATCATTTATTTACGACTTCATGTGATGTGATGATATCTGAGCTGTTGTATTTGTGTATTCTGGTTGAGTTTTATCTATGCACTATTGCCCTGTGCTTATCTAGTCTTTTCAGAAATTTATCTAGTTTTATGGCATTTGTCATGTCTTGAAGATGACAGACATGGTTTTCCTTTCTCTGCTTGTAGGGGGACAGCAGAACAAGTAAGTGTAAACAGGTTGTGCAAAGGTCAGAAAAGCGTGCATTTGTTTAAATGGCTTCGAAACTTCAAGCCATTTGGAACCATCCTGCTGGCCCCAAAACCAGTTAGTCATCATTCTATCTTTCCTTTTTGTACTACTGGAACCATTATCATTGACACTCCTTTTCCTTAAAATGATGTTCAACATTTCTGATCCTGCTTGTCATGTTTGCTTTTATCATGCACATTCAGAAGCTATATGGCGATCGCCATAGACTTAAGACTAGCTTGTGCATCTTTTTTTGACATACCTGAGCTGCATTTTGGATTTTTTAATATTGAATTAACCATTAATTTGGAAAGTGTAATCTTGCTTGAAACTGTGAAGCATGGACCAATTCAAGCAGGCCATACTTTTTTGCAGTTCATTTTTAGGAAAATGTGATTGATATATATCAGATGATGCATTTGACCAGTTATTGCTATCACCTATTACTTTTCTGACCTTCTTTATCACAGTTCATTTCTGGGCTCCAACATTTAAATGGGGTATCAGTATTGCCAACGTTGCGGACTTTGCAAAGCCACCTGAAAAGATATCCTATCCTCAGCAAGTTGGTATGTTTAAGTAATCCAATTAGTCCATCCTGTCCCTGCATTTCAGATAACAGGTCCATTAGTTTGTTATGCATTGTTGTTATGCTTATACTGTTGTATGTCATGCAGCTGTGGCTTGCACTGGAATCATTTGGTCACGATACAGCATGGTTATCACACCAGTAAGGCCTCTTTACTTGTCTATATGCACTATCCTTTGTCATTATTATGCACTGTGTGATGTGGATTACGTCTTATCTGAAATATACCTTTTAAACTTTGACATTTCTTGCTACAATGATACTGTTATACTTGTATCTATTTTCTTTTTATCCATGCCCTGGACTGAATTGGTGATGCTAGGTTGCTTTTGAATATATTCTTCCTACTCCAGAGCTCTTACCGTCCTCCTTAATGTGTATTCTGATCTCAGAAAAGAACAATCACTTTTATTTTTCTGAACAGCAAGTTGAAACTTTTCACTATACTGATTCCTGAACTACCTTTTTTTGCAAACTATCCTTGGTTTGAACTGAGCAGGTATATCTACAGTGAAGTAATTTGGATGTTAATTATCCGAGCATGCATTGTTCTCATTCCGTGTTGATTCCCAGTTTCCCATATATTAATAGGGGAGATTTGATGATTTGTCCCGTTTTAATTGGTGCAATTGATGATTTGCCCCGAATGTCTCACTGACATGTGGCCCCAGAGGCCGTATGTCAACGAGACATCACGAGGTAAATCATCAATGGCACAAGTAAATAAGGGCAAATCATCAATTTTTTCTATTAATTGTTGCTCACCCCGTTGCTTCATAATGTTATGATGTTGCAGAAAAACTGGAATCTCTTTAGTGTTAACGTTGCAATGGCCGGTACAGGCTTGTATCAGCTTTCCCGTAAAATAAGGTTTGTTACGAAGCTAAGCCATGTTTCCCATTTTTTGTTTGATGTTTCACAGAGTGAGATGACACAATTTGTCTTAATCTCCTATGCAGGAAAGATTACTTTTCTGACGAGAAGGATGCTGTTACGTCACTGGAAGGATAATGATGACAGACGGGAATAATCGATTGAAAACCCTACGGCCTTGGGGTCAAGTCTCAATTTCACTCTGGGCTGCAGAGATATGTCGTTTAGTCCAAAAGTGGAACCCGTTATTTGTTTCCATGTTTCTTCTGCACCCATGAGCGGAGCAATGTGAAAGTTTTACCCAGAAAAAATCAAATAATCTTTTATGCTTTTTGTGCAAATGAAATCATGCAAATACATCAAACAATCCTTTTTTTTAATGCTTTGTTGCTGTTCAGTCAAATCTGTATGCGGGAACTCTTGGCTAACTCTTGTGACCTACCGTTAAGGATCTCAATGTTTGCAATCTGAATCATCTCCTTCCGATATGGTCATAGGTAAGCTACAGTTTGCTCTGGAAAGTAAGGGTCCCCATCAGTGCACACGAGGAACATTTTTGCTTGTAGATAGCGATTTTAGATGTTGACCTACATATAACTTGCTGTTTCTTTTTTCTGCACATCTTGGTGGTGGTGCAGCGGCAAGGTTACAATTTTCATTTTCGGACCGCATCTTGTGGCAGCTAAAATCCGAAATTTCGACGAGATTTTGGAATTTCGGCCGAAATTCCAAAACCAAATTTCAAATCCAATATTTTGGCGGCCAACAAAACCGAAATTTCAGCTAAAATGACCGAAATTTTGGCCCTTTTCAATCTCTTTTGAAATGGTCTTCCGAGGCTAGAAAAATTGGGAAAAATATGAAAAAAAATCATGCAATTATTTATCTACATTTTATATCTATTTGATACAAAATGCTAAGTATTTTTACATAAAATATCCTTCCAAATCAAGTCGGTAGGTCAACGAACTATTTTGGCCAGCTACTGCTATTTGCATAACCTTTTCAGGTGATTCTTCATTGGTACCAACAAAAATGGGGCTTGCATGACCTTTACCTACATGATTTGACTCAAAATCGGTTACAAGAGTAGCTACCATACAACAGTAACAGATTGAGAGTTTTTTTTTTTGCAAAATTTTCACATGCATTCCTTAGAAAAGGTATTATAATTCACCACAAAAAATTTGATAGTAAATTTGGTCGTACAAATATGAAAACCGGTCGAATTTGTAATCATCTTAGTCAAAAAAAACCCAAAATCTCGCCGAAAAATCCCGAAATCCCAAAATTTTCAGCATATACAATCCATCCCAAAAATTATAGTTACCATGTTTTCATAATTTAAATTAGGGTTTATAGTTAGGTTCAAGTTAGGGTTATATAATTTGTATATGTATTTTTTTTTAAATTTTTACATGTATTCTTCAGAAAAGGTATTAAAATTCTTCACAAAAATTTGTTGCTAAATTTGGTCCTACAAATATGAAAATCGGTCTAATTTATGATCATCTCGGTCAAAAACCCGAAATCCTATCGAAAAATCCCGAAATCACTGTAGCAATTTGAAAATTTACATATTTGTTTATTCTGCTCAGATTTAAAATGTCGGCCCGATCAAAAGCCGAAATTGCGTCCGAGATTTCCAGCGAGATTTTGAGCCTGTGCAGTGGTGCCACTCAAACGCAGACTTAATAGCGACTGTTTAGGAAATGCTTAAAAGACCCTGATATGATGACTCGTGTGTGGATGTTTCACAGGTAGAAATTGTGCCAAGAACCTTCTGCGAACAATTTCACCTTGGGATAACCGTTGTACTCTTAGGTCGCACGTTATCCTACCGTACGGGCTACTGTGTTTGGCTGGTAGTAGCAAGGTTCAGAATCTCGACGAAATTTTGAAAATATCATCGAGATTTTGGATTTTGTTCGGGGATGAGATTTCAAATCCCGGCGAAATGAAAATTTTAAAAAATTTCAAAAAGGCACAAGTCATCACAGTCGGTTTTTGATTAAAACCGTTTGTAATGTGAACATGAGGTATTTTGACCGGATTTTAATTTTTTTTGGACCGAGATTTCCATGTTTCTTGCCGGATCTCAGAAATCCAGATTAAAAAAAAAAGCCGGATTTGAAATTTGCTTTTTGAATTTCGTCTAATATTTCGAGATCTCGCCGGGATTTCGGATTTCGGTTACCTCCGATATACAATCCGAAACTGAAATTTGAAACCTTAGGTAGTAGGCGATGCGAGTGAAGTGTGATTTGTTTAGAGTTCGAACAGAGGCGCACAGCTAGTTCTTCGCAGCGCATGCCTGCCAACTTAAAAAGCTCAACGGACTGTGCAATGGTGATTGATTTGGCATAACACATTAGATGAACTCCAATGTGCAATGTGTTTCAAAACGGCCAGCCATGCATACCATATGCGTGTAGCAAGGAATCGTAACTCCATAAGGATAACTGATAGGTTGAGACATTTAACTTCCAGTTCCAGTGCAAATACTACTTGCTCATACAAGTTATACAACCTTGAACCTTGTCTACAGGGCAACAACTGGTTGGCACATAGAAGTAAAGAACCGATGCCGAGGAAGATGGGATCACGAGAGAAGCGTCCAGAGCCTCTTCAGTTCTTTCTTTCCCCTACGGAATTTCTCCCGGCAAGACAACCGGAAGCTAGGCCTGAACGAGAGGAAGGCACAAGACAAGTGGATTCACCAACCTGACGTTTTTCTCTCTTCTTTTTTTTCTCAAGCTTGACTCTTTAGACCATGCATTGCCTATAGAGGATTATAGTATTTGTTGCGTCGTTTCCTAACAACACGAGGAAAACACATGCTTGCTTTGCCGGGCCGGAGAGGTCAGGATTATTCCGTGCAGGGGTCAGTTCCGGGCATACATGCGTCCGCGTGAACTTTTGCCTCTCCCCGCGGCGCGCAACTGCAACCTGACCGGTGGTTGCCCTGTGCCGCGTCCGCGTGTATGTGGAACGGGAAAAGGCCGTGGCTGCGTGCGACCAGGGGCCGAGCACGGGAAAAGGCCGACGGACACGTCCCCTAGCGAAAAGAAGCCACTGCCCCCCGCCTCTTCTTCCGTCTGCTATGTCTGTATTATTGTATGATTTGTATCCTCCTGCCTTTTTGCTTTTTCTTTTCTAACGATTCTAACCTGATAAAGCACTTTGCAGGGCAGTGATTAATTAGCATGAGGGTTAAGCCTTTCTACAAAGTGACCAACTTTAACTAAATCATGGCCGAATCTAGAAGAAGCTGAAAGACTATGGAAACTTGAATGGGGGCGCATCGATCGTTGGCTCTTGCTCCAGGAAGGAACTGATATTAACTTTGGAAGGCATGGTACTTGTGTTCTACTCCTACCACATTCAACTTGACACCGTCAAACACGGAATGAGTGCAATCGTCCCCAAAGTACTAAACGCACTACAGGGAAGATGATATGGCATCTCAGGATACAAACAGCTACTCCTCTACCCCCAAAATATGAGAAGTGGTAAGTAGAGCGACCTACAATTAGAGACAAAACCAAAGGGCTGATCAAATGACCTACATTCAGAGATGCATGGAGCACTAGTATCCTATTAGCCAACCATACGCGGCGTATCACGCCGCGGGCGTCGCTCCTCACGCGAGTAAATGGAGAAAACGTGCGAATATCACTCCCTACATGAGCAAATCGAGAAAACACGCGAAAAGGACTAAAAAGAATTTTATGTTTTCCACAAAAGGGCTTAAACGTAATGCTAGAAAAATGCAAAAAAAAGACCTAAATGCAATGTATTTTTTCAAAAAAAAGGACGTAAAAGTTTTTTCCTTAAAAGGATCTAATCGTAATTTTAATTTTCAGTAAAAGGACCCGAGCGCAATACTTAAAAACACATAAAAGACCTAAACATAATATATTTTATTTTATTTATAAAAGAACCTATCATAATTTTTTTTCAAAAAAAGATCTAATCGTAACTTTTTTTTTAAAAAAGACCCGAATGCAAAAAACAATTTGCCGGCTCGGCTCGAGCCGCTAGCCGAGCCGGCTCTTCCACGGCTTAAACGCACCTGGGATCGACGTTTCCACCATCTTTAGTAGATGGAGGATATGCTTCTTCTTATCCACCGGGCATTCAATTTCCCATGAGATGGATACGAGAGTTAACCAAATACTACATCACATAAAGATTAGTGCCTACGTGCTCTCCAAAAAATAAATGGCACGAATCTCATGCCATTATGCATAAACACATGTATACACGCTACACGGCCCTAATGGAATCGATCATGTATTCATGTGAGACAAGACCGTGCTAAACGCAAACCGAGTAACGAGTAACGACTAACGAGAGCACATTGGCCGAACCGGGTAGGGCCAGACCGAGGCCGGGACGAGCAGCCGTCGAAGGTGTTTTAGCAAGAAACCTAGTCAAGCTCCCAGTCAGTCAACCGCACAGACGACGCCTAACGTACGACCCAACCCAAACCTCAAGCCTGTTTGGAGGCTGCGGTTGGACTGAAAAGATGTTTTGATTTCTTTGGATCAGAAAGCGGTATGTTGGCGGCTATGGCTTTTCTTGTTATGCCGCTTTGATGATTGGGTCAGAATGTAGCTTTTAGAGGGTAACCGAGCGGAGAGGTAGTAAACTAGCGAAACACAGCGGCGAACGAGTGGAGAGGTGACGTGGAGGTGGCGAGACAGGGTGGCGGAGGTCGGAGAGGCGGAGTGAGTGAGATGGGAGACGGTCAAGCGAAGTTACAGCTAAAAAGCTCCTCCTCAACAACTACAGTTTTTGAAGATGCTTCTGCTATGGTTTAGCTTCCTAACTACTTTACAATCATACTGTTTGAGAGAGATTTTAGCTCATGCTATTTAAGAGAGATTTTAACTTAAAACTGAAGCACACCCCAAACAAGCCCCTCTCCTCGCGACGCAGCCAAACCGCGCGCGCCGAAACGAACCGTCTCCCCCCATCTCGACTCGCGTCGCGGACCGCACGCATCATCGCTCGTCTGTCCCCGTTTAATCCCTTTCCGTTTCCCACTCACACACTATCCCCGCACACATGTACGCGCACTGCGGCGCACATATATATTCACACGAGCGCGCACGCTCCGAGACGGACACGGCCAAGCGGTAGAACCGACGCGACGCGAGAAGCCACGGCGATCCTATACTGATCATCATCCACCCACGAAAGCCTCTTCGACTACCAATCCGATCTAGATACAAAGGCGTGTTATAGCTATGAAGCTCTTGTGCTTCGGCGGAGCGGCGGCCGTCGCCGATGACGCGGGCGTCGGCGAGGCGGTGGTAGCTCACCACCGGAGTCGTCGCCGGGGGCTCTCGACGTTACGGAGCAAGTTCTTGTCCGGCGATAAGGGCAAGAAGTCGGAGGCGAAGAGGTCGCCGGGCCGGGAGTTGGAGGATGTTTTCGACATGATTGTTGTTGGGGCGGGGAAGTCGTCGTCTGTGCCGTCCTCGTTGGCGCTGAGCTCCTCGGCGTCCCTGGACTCGGCCTGCACGTCGTCTTCCTGCTCCTCCTCCCTGTCGTCCTTCTCGTCGTCGTTCTTGGAGGTGATGCCTCCGCCGGTGAAGCGGCCGGAGAAGAGGTCGCCCGCGGTGGGGGCGGCGGCGGTAGCGGTGTGCCTCGTGATGATGCTGCTCTGCGGCCGGGTAGGGGCCACGCTGCTCACCTCGACGGCGCTCTACTTTTTTCCGCGGCGGTGGCCGGCGAGGGCCAAGTCGGGGAGTGCAGTGGAGGATGGCGCGGCGTTGCCGGTGTATGACGCTGCGGCGAGGGAGGAAGAGACGATGAAGAAGAAGGTGGTTATCGAGGGGTTCTTGGTGAGGAACCACAAGAACTGATTCATGTTTTACTCCTTGCTTTTCTTTTCTTTTCTTTTTTTCCTCTCTTTTTCTAAGTAAAGCAGAGTTTTCTTTTTTTTTGTCCGAGAGTTTATGTAATTATAAATTGCCGACTTCATGTAATCAAACTTATAACAAAATTGTTTGTAGAATGATACTACATTCGTTGCCAAAAGAAAAGGTTTGGATAAATATTGTCTTGTGTGATAGTACTATGAGTATTGAGTTGCATGCACCAGTCAGTTCACCCAAAAGTTTAAGCTGACGAGGAAAGGTAGGCAATTCACTTATACTTCAACACTCCCCCTCACGTACGGCTCCCTCAGGTCTAGGACGTGGAATAGAAGTGGGCTACAATTATTATTTTTTAATTGCGCCAACCGAATCTTGAACTCGAGACCTCTTGGTTCTGATATCATATTGAGTTACATGCACCAGCCAGTCCACCCAAAAACTTAAGCTGATGAGAAAAGATAGACAATTCACTTATACTTCAACAATGAATTCCATTCATGTACAAGACAGTGGCGGAGATAGCTTCCGAGCAGAGCGAACGGCTGCTCGGGCTCCTGTTTGTGGCGACCCTTATAGTGGAACACTCTGTCCTACCGCAGGCCCAGCTAAAATGCCAATGCCAAAACTCACGAATCAACTTGATCTGAATAAGATCATCCATCCCCAAATAAAGTAATCCATCCCTAGCAGGAAGGAGAGTGTGAGTCCTGAATGTGTGTACTTTGGAGTTTCGAACTCCTAGCAGCTTTGAGCCTCAGACCATCAGTCAGACAGTCACTCTCCGTGACCGTGACCCCTACAGGCTACTATACTCCTACAATTGCGTGCTTGCTTTTGTAAAGTACCCTAGGTTCTCTTCTGTGAAGTTTAAGAGAGTTACACCATGTTCTATTGCTTATACAAAATAGATTTAGAGAATAATAATCAGAACACTATACATGATTAGAATATTAATGATATGTAAAGTGCTAGTTCAATACTTCAAGTGAATATATTTTTTTATGTTATATCATATACTAATCAGATATTTTTATTTCCTGAATCTCTTTCCGTGTATGGTTGGATCTTTGTTGGTGAATCGTCGAAGGGCAGGTAGTGTCTTATAGTCGTAGTAAGGTACTTTGACTCATCTTTCTTTGTTCTTTGTTTTTTTCTATAGAAAAAAATTACAATTCTCAAATTTGATTGTGTGATTTGTTCGTGTTTATTGACCATAGTTAATTTTGTCCAAACTTCTAAAATTTTCTGGCTTCACAAATGTACCAAAGTGAAAATATTGAGTGCCGAGTGCGGTAAAGAAAGCAGCGCGTGCACATCCATTGCGGACGCAGAATACTCCATCGTGCGTACGTGCTGCATCCATGCGTAGTAGCTAGCTAGTGGGATGAAACTTTAGTCAACTTTGCAATAATGCAATTATTTCTGTACTCGCGTACGACTAACTTTGTTCTCTTCGTCCTATTCTTTTTTTAAAGGCATTGTGTGTAAATATAAAACATATTTTATGTTTTAATAAAAAAATTAGTATGTTATTCTCTATATATATTTAATAAATATTTAGATTTATTTATACTCTTTTTTGTCCAAATTTGTATAGACATATTTCTTCTTGACACACCGACTAAGAAGATATAAAAAAATAATTAAATTACCTCCAATTATTATCACTAAGTATTATATTCATTGTATATATGTAGAGTATGTAAAGTAAAGATGAATATTTATTAAAGGTATAGAGGGAATATCACATCAATTTTACATTAGAATATGAAATAGGCTTTACATTTGTGGATGGACTATTTAAGAAACATGTCTTATAAACTTAGAGAGGGAGTATTTTTTGTATGTATGCATTGAATATAGTATTTAGAGATAATAATTAAGGGTAGTCTAGTCATTTTTAATGTCTCCTTAGAAAATAGATCTCGTAAACTCGGACGGAGGGGGTAAGAAGCTTACAAATGTTTGGCGCTTTGCGCTAGTATTCTTCGTGCTTCTCTCTGCATGCATGGCTAATGATAACATAGATTGGCGAGTGAAAATGATATCTGTTCCACACAAGTAGAATCTGGGAAGTGAAAATGTGGTAGATACAAATAAAATCCGATAAATATTGTGTGTTCTAGAAATTAGTATAGTCGGACTTTGGATTTTACACACATTTTCTAGGTATCATTAAAATCTAGATTGGCTCCTTTTATTTCTGCAAAAAAAGAAACTGTTTTAGGCTTTTACGGAGAATGAAGAGTCACTTGTTACATTTCCTATTGATGAAAGAAATGTTTTTTCGCATGGTGGTGAACCTTCGGTGCATGCAGAAATTGAAGGGTGGCGTTTTAGTAAAAATGAAACAATCGGCCCTTCCCCACCTTAGAATATGATACGCAGGTTTATTAATGTAATCAAGTTCTTGTGTTATTGTGTCGTGCACTAACTAGCGAAAAGGAATTAGTGATGTTGTAGTATTTTATATGCTTTGGCACTGTTCTATTTCGGCTACCAGATCGACTATGCTAGCCAGTGGTAGGATTATCTAATTTTTTTTCCAGGTTTTCCTATTTTTAAGTTGATTGATTTTTTAACTGTTAAGTCGGTATTCTTGGTCTCTGGATTTTAGCCTTGAGATATGTTTGTCTGATTCAAATTGTTGTCGAATGGTTCAAAAATATATAGCTTATACTTGAACTATCTATAAGTCATCTTGCATATAGATCCCCCTGTATATTTTGAGGTAAAAATAAGGGATACATAAACAAGTTTAGTTTGAAACTTTGATAATTATTATGGCAAAACAGTGTATTCTTGCTAACACGTGAGCTAGCATCTTGGTTTTCTTTAAAAACAACTAGTATAGTGCCCTGTTTTCCGGTTTCCTTTTTCCAGCACGTAATATATGGTCTTTTCCTTTTCTAGAACGTTTGTTTCCTTTTCCTTAATTCCAGGATATTTGTTTCCTTTTCCTTGAGATGATGCTGGAGGTGAGGGGAGATCTGTTGTGGACCACAGGGATGAGTTAGACATATTAAACAATGGCCATCGGATGTGGGTGAGTAAAGCTGAGGAAAGATCTGAGAAGTTAATTTTGATGGAGGCAAGTTTCTGGGGACGTTTCGCTGGGTGCATGAAGGTTGGACCATCTCTAGTGGGGTGCATTATTTAGGGTGGACGTAGAAAAGAATGCTTAGGTGCATTATAAAGGGGTATAGATGTATAGCATTTTGATCTTCATTACGTAACAATGCAGGGCATTTTGGTACATTAGACCGACACGACCAGTAAAAAATAAGCTAAGATGTGAGTTCCTAGTTCCTACTCGCTACTCATGGGCCTAGCCTCGTAGAGAAAGAAAATGTTAAAAATCTACAGGATTGAGTCTTCGTTGATAGCTATGAGGTTTTGGAAAGTGATCATCGCCATTGCATAGTGTAAAAGAAGCTTTATGGGCTAGTGATACCAAGGGGCCTATATAGCTACTCACCGTAGCTTCGTTACTAAGAAATGAAACAGATGTTGGAGCCGTGTTAAAACCTAAAAGCCATAGGCTTCAGAGGATTAAACTAAGATGACCTTTTTCTGCTTTAGTACAGCATCCCTTGTGATTAACTATGTATAGAGCTCTTAGGATTAATTAACTAAAATCGGAATATACCTGAGCATGATTAACCTAACATGGTTTAGGCTCGTGGAACCCATGCACACGCTAAACATGGTTTGATTACACATGATTGTTTTTGTTTTTTATCTTCATAGCTTTAAACATGATTCTCACGTCTCGAAATTTTGCAGGTTAGTCAGGTCAGACCTATCTTGTGTGTGTGTGGTTAAAAAAAACGTAACCAACTAAGCTAGGTATTTGCAGATGTAGTCTTATCCAAAAATAAGACTGGACTAGGTCAATTTTGTTCTAGTCCTAGCCCTTGATGCAAAATAAATGACATGTTATTATTTTAGTTGCATTTCAACTAGAAACCCCGGTCTTAAAAGAAACTAAAAGCTTCAAAATGTGCACTTCAGGCTCAGTTTTGGGATGTATGATGGAATTCTGGTGGAATTGGTGAATTGCTATGTTCCTGTGGAACTTTTGTGTTCCATACGAGCACTGTTCTCTTCAGTAAAGTTTTTTCAAAATTTACCAAGTATGTTTTCCACGATATAATTATTCGATTGTACCGTTAACCAAGAAAGGAGAAGCGAAGCTAAAATTAAGCTAATATTCACAGAAAAAAAACAAACAAAGTGCCTCCAAGAACTAAAGATAAAGATATCAATCCGTGGACACACGCGACAAGCACACGCATACGCATTCAAGTGCAAGCAGCTAATGGTTTGATAAAGGGTGAACCCTAGGGCAAAGCCCTATAGTGAGCTGCTCTTCAATCCTTATCCCAGCGAACTCAAAAGGTCATCCCACATAGCCACATGGAGGAGGAAAAAGGCAAAAAGAAAAGAAAAACATCCTGCATTAGACAGGAGGCAGCGGCCTTGTATTATTGCAACTTTGCAAACTATAGTACACTTAATCCTTTTCAATGATTGTACTAATACATCTGCTTATCCTGACAAAGTCATGGGTATTCTGAAACTTCTAGCATGTGTACTGTGAATAGGAATCATATCTCAGTTCTCAGATTGGTTCTCCCGCAATTATACAAGTATTTGTGGCAGCTCAAAATAGAAATTTGATCCCCTAAATATTTTTATGCATGTAATGCAAATATGTAATTTTTAATCTTTTGTGCTTATACTTGACACAACTAATTATATATCTTAACAAAAAGAGAAGAAAAATGATGTTAACCAAGAGCAATGGTGGGCAAAGTTTACAGGAAACAGCATCAGTCAGAGAAGGAAAACCACCAGTGGAGAACATTTCATTCATGTCAATATGTCACTGGAACTCTTATGTTACACCAAGAGAAATTTACACTTGGATTCAGACATAAGCCTTGAGCATCATGATATAAATGTAGATACCGGCCTTGAACCTAAATAAATCCAATACATGATAAAAAAAACTATCACTGAAGTTTACAACAACAAGCCAATTGCATCCATCATCAACATATGGTTGCTGCCAATCAAGTTCTTCAGACTGGATACAGCAAACAGGCAGAGAATTGCAGTACTGATAATTTTCTCGCAGGACAATCCACCAATTCTTCTTTTCGACAACACGCAGGAAAGGCCCACCAATTCTTTTTGGATTTGTGCAAAGGTGAAGACAATATGGAATATATATCTGCTATTGTTCCCTACTCCTGCTCTGGTTGAGCTGATGGGACGAGAGGCTCATGTTCATCAGCGCCATGTGATGTTCTGTCCATGCCACACAACTCTGGAGATTTTATAGGCACAGATGAGGACTTGTGTAGAGCAGCGAAAGCCTTGTTTCCTTCACCGTTGCTCCCTAAACAAATGGTATCACCCCGCCCATGCCAGACACCACACTGGACATTATTCATCTCCAAAGTTCTAGCCTCCTGTTCATTCAAATGCTAGTAACTGTGAGGTTAACAGATTAGATGAACTGGGACTTTAAAGGGGTTTATATGGAAATAACCTGGCACAGCGTACAGCAAGGACAGATGAGATGGAGAACACAGTCATCTAGACTGCTATCAGTACCCTGTAATCACAAAAAATGGTGAACGATCAGTTTGGTCACAATAAAGACTTCCAGCCAATGAGATGACTAACTTTTCTCCAAGCTTCATGTTTGGTAATTCCTGAATTAATGTACATATACCAATATGTACTCAGACATTCACAACATAGTTATTTCCATAGATAGAACCTGGCAAGAGTATGCCAAAATATCGAAATCACCTTCAAGTTTCAGTTATTGTTCATTTCAGTAGAGGGAAAAGATGTAACAAGATTCAGAAAAGTCGAAGGTTGTGAACTAATTTGAGGTGCTAAAATTTGTTAGAGATGATTCGCCATAATCAACTACGTTAAGCCCTACTACTAGGCTCTAGCACGCTAGCAACCTGTTTGAATACTTTATTGGAAAACGGTAATGTCAAGAAATACTTACCCGGATATTGAACTGCTTCCTGATTCTTCTTCGGAAGTAACCGATATAGATTGCTATCAAGAGAACAGAGCCAAGTCCCATGTATAAATATATATGATGCCTTGTTACAGAAAACGCAATTAGGCTGACCAGAACAGCCACTAACAAAATGAAGTAGACCATTCCCTGAAATAATTTCGTCTCGTATCAGCAGGGTGAATAAGAGTTTAAGAAACCAACATAAGCTTATCAACACAGCTCCATTCAAGCAGACTTATGGTGAACTTGGAAACGTCAAAATCAATGGGAACAAGAATATGGCACAGACCACAACAATGATTGTATGTCAATAAAGACTTGGCAAGTGGACAGGAAAATAGAGAATATGCTGATCAAACAATTTTTATTTGCAGACATGGAGAATAAAACTGTCCAGTTTCAGGGAATAGGCGACATCATCTTTAATAGATATAGAAGGGGTTACGGTGAAGAGGAATATAATCTCCTTTTGTCACTTTGTCTGAGGAGAACAAACTGGAAATAAAATTCAGGAGAAGAAATGCACATATTTAATGTTGAGTGAGCCGAGAAATTCCAAGGACAGTTTTTATATAAGAAGCACCGACTGAGACAAAGATATATTAAGTTGGTATTTCAAGGCTGATCGAGCGGTTAAAATGAGTAAAATATACAAATGATCCGTCTGGCAAGTCCAACGTGCAGTCTGATTCCCTCCAACATATAATATAACAGAGAACATTTTACTAGACCTTATTCTTTACGGGACGAATCACAAGCTTGAAATAAAAAAAGGGCAGGATGCTATTCAGGCTGACCAGGTCTAAGACATGCCACAGGAATACAGAATTATCTTAGCAAACGCTGTTCACATTGCCAAGTCAAACATCTTAAGCATCAGCTACTTTGTTCTGCTAAGCATAGGGCTAAGAAAAAGACAACTTTTCTATATCTGCCTTAATAGCTAGTGTGATAGTGGCTTACTTTTCAAGAATTTAACAAGAGCAAATCTAACAAACTTGTCCACCTCTCCAGCATGAATAGGAAACTGAAGAAATAGAACTAAAATAAGGTTTGAAAAAAAATACACATTCAAAATACAAAAAAAACTCAACAGTAATTGGCATTATGTTGATTAAAATAAGAAAAAGTGCACACACATGCACACACTTAAAACATTACCTTCTTCATCTCTTCCTGACCACTATATCTGTAATAATCTACTCATTGTAAAAAAGGTTCACTGATAAGATGCATTCTATAATGGACTCAAAGCCCATTCCAAACAAAAGGTTTTCTTACTTCCTACCAACAGCAGAATCAAATAGCCTCATGTGGTTACATGCTTAACTACTCAGCAATGTGGCTAAACTTTTTGCATAGAAAAATGACAAGCAGGAAATGGAAGAATTATGGTCATATGCTGATGATAGGGTTATCTGTACCTGAAGGAAGCAAGATCCGAGATTGGCTCTCCGCATGTTCTTGCCAAACCTATAGCATGGACAACTGCAAACAGTTGCAAGCAAACAAATACTTTAAAACGAAGGTCAGCAGAGTTTAAACACAGTTGAAAATTAAAATGGAGTATACAGAAGAAACATGGAATCTTTTCTGCAGACACTCTACAACAGAACCAAAGCAGAGGAGGGAAAGGCAGCACATTGGGGAATGTTCCCTGGTAACTTAATCATCTTAAATATGTCGAATTTTCTTCCACGATTGTACCTAGGACAATTTACAGAAAAAGGGTAAAATTCGGACTTCCTCACCGAGTTCTGATGGGTGTTCATTATTCAATTTAGCCAACCTAAAATCTGAGAGAGAAAATAGGACTTGAGCATGACTTCCTCATTTATCTCCATGAACCTTTATAACCCGAATGCAAATCTCACTAAATCAGAGAACAAGCATGGCATTTCAAGCAGTATTCATCAGAGATGAAGCCTTCCCTATGCACCCCGCACAAATATATCCCCGTTTGTTCCCAAATCGGAACAAGATCAATCTATCAGTATGGTTGAACATATACACTAAAATGTCCAAGCTTTCCCCTCGCAGCCAACAAAACAAGATCCTTCCAAACACGCATCTAGCCAATACAGCTTGATGAAACGAGCAAGAGTTAGTTCCACCTACCACGCGGCCTCGAGCGCGATTCGCCTGTCCTCCAAGCAATCCAGCACCACGTCTCCTTCCCACATCCTCTGAACCCCTCCTCCTCCACCACTACCCTCCGCCGGCGCCGGCGCCGCGGAGGAGCCCTTCCTCCTCTCCGCCGCCAGCGCGACCGACGCGCACAGCATGTCGAAGTCCAGCACCACCATCGCTTCATCCTCCCCCTCGCTCTCCCCCTCCTCCTCCGGCCGGCTCCTCGCCGCCGTCGACACCTCCTCCCCCCGCACCGCCGCACCCATTCAGCCTCTCTCTCTCTCTCTCTCTCTCTCACCTGTGAAGCTTTCTGTTTCTTATTGCGTCACTGGGTTCCGTTTTGCGCTGGGTTTTTAATCGCCTCTGATTAGGAGAGGGAGGGAGGGAGGGAGGGAAGCACAGTAATTATTTATATATTAAAAGCTCATGAGAGTTGCTAAGAAAAAAAAGAAATAGACTAAAAATTTCTATAAAAAAGCAAAATATCTAGTCCTTAATCCCATAGGCCTTATTTACAATTGCCATTGGATCTTTCAGAAATAGACTAGAAATAAAACCCATGAGAGTTAGACTAGAAATTCCCACAAAAAAAGCAAAATATCTAGCCCTTAATATGGTGGGCTTTATTTACAACTGTCATTGGATCTTTGAGAAATAGACTAAAATTCTCACAAAAAACAAAATATCTAGCCTTTAATTTGGTGGACCCTAATTAAAAATGCATCATATTGACCATTAGATGCTATTGAGTAGATATATATATTACTTTGTAGTATAAAATCAAAATAAAAGACAAAACTTACATGGTAGGGGCGGATCGATACATCTGGATCTCATGCGTGATTAAGCCTAATTATAATTTTGATTAGTAAATCATAACCAACAAACCAACACATGAACTCTGACGTTACATTGGACACACCTTGACCTTATACAGACAATACACACCGATGTGACTCAATGCATGCAATTAAAGAAAATACAAATGACCTCATGTTGGTTCAGCCATAACATAAAAGTCACGTAGCCCTAAAACTAATTTGTATTTGATTTCGTTTTTCTAAGAACTCCCTAAAAGTAGATCGGTTTTATCGAGAAACAAATAAATCAAGGCATTTACTGTATACAGACTTATCCCCTGGACGCCATGGTGTCTGCTGGTGCTCCACTCCCGAGGAAAGAAAAGAACGGGAAAATAATAACATTGCACGAGCTCGATCGCCCTTCGAATCCTTTTACTTGCGTAGTCAGAAAAAAAACAGAAATCGCTGCTTCTTTCTTGACGTAGAAGAGTGCGCCTCTTGATCTCCCAATCTAACTCCCACAAAATCAGGATTCTTTAGATTTGTTCTTTTTTATCTCTTGGTTCGCCTATGATAGATTCAACACCAAGTATGGCACTGACCTGATCAAAGAAAACAAATTGATGTGGTAATAGTGTTCTGGGCTTCATCAGAAGGCATTACGCCCATCCTATATTGGGTCACGGGGTCAAGACCGGTCCTACGGCGCTTCAATAGCATATCATGTAGAGTTGTTAAGAAAATAAAATGCTAGAAATTCTCATAAAAAAGCAAAACATATAACCCTTAATTTAGTGAACTTTAACTAAGTTGAACTATAATAGCCATTAGATTTGATGTTACTATTTCAAAAAACGTCTAACCGTCTATCTAGCGGATCCGAATTATAACGGCTTAGATTAAAAGAAAAAGTCTATGTGAAGTACAACAAAAAATTAACAAAAATTCAGAATAAAAATAAAAATAAATTAGACATTTGATTTTCATATGAACTCTAAATTTAAACACTTACATTACTAAAATTCAGAATAAAAATTAGGTAAAAATTAGCAATTAGATTTGTATTATCAATTTAATCCAAAACTAATATTCAAAACTAAATAAAAATAAAATCAATGGCTTAGATTAAAAGAAAGAGCCCATACTAAGAACAATAAAACTAACAAAAATTCAGAATAATAAATAAATAAAAATCAACCATTTAACTTTCATATGAAGTCCAAATTAAACATGTTCATTGCTAAAATACAGAATATAAATTATATAAAAAATAGTAGTTGGATTTGTATACGATTTCTACAGTACAACCGATATGCAAAATTAAATAAAAATTAACATAAATTCGGAATAAAAAACAAATAAAATTAGTCATTTGATTTTCATACAAATTCTAAATCAAAACTTGAAATTCGAAATTAAATATAAATAACATAAGAATAAAAATAAAAGGAAATTAGGGATTGTTTTTTAATTCCATACTAAGTGAAAAATATAATTTTTCATTTTATTCAGAATTAAAATTTTAGAAATATGCTAATTTAAGGGGGAAATAAAATAAGGTAAGTAATTTGATATATATATATATATGTTATTAACTATTATGTAATAAAAGTCGATTACACGTTTTTTTATAGTCGCTAAAATAATATAGAATATACTAAAAATTCTCAAAAAAAATTCTAACTCTTTATTTGGTGGATCTCCACGGAACGAAGAGATTAAGAGGGTGATACATGGCAGTTGTTCCCTTAGTTATACCGGTATGAGCAATATGATGTGCAATAAAAGAAGTACTGAAAGAAAGAGACAAACATTGTAATAATGAAATTAAGAGATGATGATATAAATAGAAAATATTATGTTATGCTATGTTTACTATTTTTCTATGCAAGTATTCGTAGAAGAAAGTTTTGGTCACATGTGATAAGTACTGAGAAACGGAGTAAATATATTCTCCTATAATATACAATATCAAAATATCACAAATTGTGTTTTGTATTGATCTATTTTTGAAAAAAAATCACAAATATATTATCAAGTCATTTAAACATATTTTAAAAAAGATGCATGCGGGCCATCTTGCTAGTTTGATCAGTAAATCCTGGGGGCGCATTACGTTTTAACTAACATTTCGCGCTACCTTCGACACGTGGGTCGAATAGGAAGCGGTGGCACGCGGTTGTTACCACGGGCCCACGTTAGAGTGAATTAAGCTGGGAATCATGTAAGTATGGGTAGGGACGGGGCCGCCTTAATTATTGGTGGTTAAACCTGGTAATTAGCCTGTGGGGTTGTTGCTAATAATAACACACGTGATTGGAGTGACTAGTTTAGTGGTAGTTGGGTGCGGGCCCATGCGGCCCACGTGTCAGTGGGAGTTGGTGGCTGCGTTCCAATCTCCTGCTCTGATCCGGTGCCGAGGTAGCAGCCACCGCTTGGGGGCACCCAGCGTGCACCTAAAAGTTTGCACCATCAGAAGGACGTTTGGCTTTGCTGACGCTCAATTCGGCGGGGCCATGCTTTGCATTGCATCTGCTTGCAGAAGCAGAAATTAGTTCTGCCAAACCAAACAGAACACACGTTCTTCTATCTTTCCTTTTCTTTCTCACGGAGAAGTGTATCTATTTTTATATACATGTTGGTAACTTATCCTATTTGTGGCTTTGTGTCTGCGATGTTAATTTTTAAAAACAAAGTGGATGGTAATTTTGACTACATATGTTCTTCTATTGTTACAAAGAGTATAGGTAATCGTTTTATCTTCAGTTTTTTGGTAGTTTGTCAGGACCTGTGAATTGAATTCTGAACCCTTTTGTGTATAACGTAGTAGTCCATGATCAGTACACATATTTAACATCCTTTGTATCACATCTATATACAAGCAAATAACAGAATAACATATAATAATAAACGATAAACAAGGTAAGCAAGCATGTTTCAGCCCACCATAGACAACTCATTGGAGTTAAACCTTAGTAAACGGCATCGTCTTCGTCAAAACCCGCGGCATAAAAGTAACCAATCAGGAAATTTCCTTCTTCTTTCTCTAATAGTGTTCAACAAGTAATTGTGAGCATAAAATTGTACTCCGCAAGACTTTATAGTAAAGTTATATAGTATGCAAGGCTATATCAATAGATATGGTTATCCTACTAAGTTTTCTATTTTGCATAAAGCGGGCTTTCATTTGCAATAGAGAATAATAGATTGCAATCAGAGGTTGTAAAAGCAACATTTCATACGAAGTAAAAAGTACATAACATAAGCATAAATCACAAATGGTTCTCCATAGCTATGAGCAACGACATTCACGTACTCGTGACCAAGATGCAATAAGTTGTTACCTTCCGTTCCCAACCAAGTATTAAAAACATAAAACTAGTCTTAGTGACATCACTAAACTTTGACTATGACCAGAATACGACTATTTGAATAGATCTTACACTCTGCAGAGGTTGTATACTTTACCAATAAGATACGAACATCGTGGCCAATTCTAGATCATAACAAGGCCTTTATATTGCTCGACCCCAACATTGCCCAGCCCGATAGATTTTTACCCTTGGGAGTTTGCACACATTAAACTCGAGGAATTCATGTTGTGTTGGAGATTTTGACCCTATACACAACTGTGACTGGAACCTCCTTGAGCCATTGTTCTGGTGTTCACACCACTCTTAACTACCACGAGTACAAGACTAGACCCAAACAACTTATTATGCTAGGATCTTGCCACAAAGTCACTTTTGGTTGTACGAAAGGCTTATATCAGCACCACATAAGTTCACGGTCCATAATCGACTTGGGCGAGAGTCTCCAACAAGTTAACACTACATGCGAGTTCCCTCTCACAACACAAGGTATATAAATATCTCACCCAAGTCCAAACAATAGTTTTTCAATTTTGTTTTCTAAGTAAAATATCAAGGGTGACCACACCGGTCCAGCAACATAACCAATCCCAAAACCTGAAAGAGTAATCAGCCTATCATCTAATATACTGACAAGCTTCACATGGCTAAGCAACTATATCATATATTATTTCTAAAATTCCATTGTTAATCATACGAGCTGTGTGATATTATTGCTAGGGTGACAACAATGAGTATAGCAACTTTTCAAGATAGGATCAACGCAACAAATCGGTATAACTTTCAACCTTACCAACATAATGGTTTTTATCAAAAATACGCACATGTATAATAGTTTGAGCAAACAAAATACATAACATTGAATCGTATAGTCAACATGATCAACAGGATGCTTGCCTTGCTGTTGAACAATTGTCTCTTACTATGGATTAATCTCAAAGTATTTTTGGTACGTCGGTATCTATCATATAAAGCCAAATAATACAAATAAATACAAAATAAATTTAAACAGAAGCAAAATTAAAATACATTTGCATATTATGAAAGTTAATTATTTTAGAAAAATTTAGAAATAAGTTTCACTCAATTTGAGGTTTGTATGCAAAAGTTATAAGCAATTGAAGTGGAGGAGATGAGTCGCAACTGGGCAAAATAAAAGTGGCGAGGGGCGACTAGGGGTTCAACGTGTATTTTTTTAGCAAGACAAGGACGCTCTTCTCCTCGAGAAATCACAGTGGCACATGAGAAGATGTGAAAACTCGGGCGATGATGGCTTTGTGCGGATGCCATGTAAGCAAAAATGCGGAAGTTATAAGTTTATTTAGCACAATTTTGATTCAACCAAATAAGCAACTTTTATATATGCAAAAGCACAAATCATCCTTTATATGTGCAAAAGCACAAACCCACCTTACGACGTGTTAGCAACACCTTGCATATCGAGTTTTTCTCTCCTCTCTTCCTTCTATTAATATAGTTCTTTTGATGATTAAAGAACTGAGATTTCTTTTATATGTGTACTATACTTTACTTTTGTTCCTTCACACATTCCCTTGATGCACAGGAGGAGCATCCTTTATATAGCCAAGCATTAGAGTTACATGCACGAAACTTTACTGCACATTTAGTTTCATGAAACTCCATCGCTTATTGCATCGTTTCAAGTACTAAATACGCGGTTTCCATGCGATAAATAAGTCGATAACAGTGCACTTTAATTGAGTAATAACTATGGATGTTACCATGCACAAAAACAATAAAACTGACTGCCATTAAATTGCTATGTTAAGCATCAATTCCTTTTGCAGTTTTGCTTTAATACATGCATGTGGGCAGCCAAAAAACAATGCGTTGCTCAAATGCATGCATGTGTGCCTTAAATATTATATTGATGCTTAGCCATAATTCCTCCTGTAGTATTATGCTTAATAACACTAAGTAGTACACAACTAAATATTTGAAGGGAGAGGAGAGGGATTTTAAACCCACGATTCTTAATCTTTTAGTCTAGCAACCATCACACTTAGACCTTTTATTATAAGAACCATTCTGTAATTTATATGAGCCATATTATGTTAAAATAATTTAACAATCTCCCACTTGGCCCTTGTAAAGACTCGACAATTCAAAAAACTTTTAGGTGTACACCTTTCATCGAATTTATCAAGTCATCGTTAAATTGAATTGTGGCGACAGAATCATAGCGGTCACAAGTCATACAGTGACAAGATCCCTTCCATGTATCACAATCGACATAATTCAAACTAACTTTAATGGGAAACTTTCATTGTTATCCATCACTACCATAATTGTATACGCGATAATATGGATAACCAGCAAAACAATACTTTTATTGAATTCATAAGTTTATAAAAAGCACGAGTAACTCAAAGTCATGTGTATATATACTCATCATGCTAACAGGGATTTATCTATAATGCCCATCCTCTCAACATGGCCACTAAAAGTCTTGGGCGACAGTCCCTTAGTTAACGGATCTGCTATCATCAGATCTGTACCAATATGCTCGATTGATACCTTTCACTTTTGCACTTCTTCTTTACCGTTAAGTACTTCAAATCCATATGTTTTGCTCCTTTCGAGTACTTGTCATTTTTGGAGAAGAAGGCTGCAGCGGAATTGTCACAATAAATCCTTAAGGGCTTTTCAATATTATCAATAATATGAAGGCCAGACAAAAAATTCCGCAGCCACAGTGATTGAATAGTGGCCTCAAAGCATGCCAAAAAATTAGCCTCCATAGTGGAAGTAGCAATGACAGATTGTTTTCCACTCTTCCATGAAATTGCTCCTCCAGCTAAAAGGAACAAATAGCCGAATGTAGACTTTCTTGAGTCTACACAACTGGCATAATCTGAATCTGAGTAGCCAATCACCTCAAGATGGCTCGATCTCTTGTATGTGAGCATATGATCCTTGGTGCCTTTGATCCAATGATCCATTCCAGGATTACTTTGATACCAACCAAGCATTCCAACAGCAAAGCTGATATCTGGTCGAGTGCATGTCGAAGCATACATTAAGCTCCCAACAACTGATGCATATGGAATAGATTCCATTTCCTTCCTTTCCAAATCATTTTTTGGACATTGGATTTCACTAAATTTGTCCCCTTTCTGAATTGGAACAATTCCCGCAGAGCAATTTTCCATTCTAAATCTCTCTAATATTTTGTTAATGTAACCTTTCTGAGACAGTCCCAATAATCCATAATTTCTATCACGGAATATTTCTATTCCAATTACATAGGATGCCTCACCCATATCCTTCATTTCAAAATTATTAGAGAGAAATTTCTTTACATCATGCAACAAAGATTTATCATTAGCAGCAAGCAGAATATCGTCAACATATAGGACTAAAATAATAAACTTGCTCCCACTGACCATCATGTAGATACACCGATCAACGGTATTCTCTACAAAACCATACTTCAAAATGGTATCATTGAACTTTATATACCATTGTCGGGAAACTTGTTTCAGCCCATATATTGACTTCTTTAATTTACACACCAAATTTTCTTTTCCTGGAACCATGAATCCTTCAGGTTGGTTCATATACACTTCTTCATCCAAATCACCATTCAGAAATGCGGTTTTCACATCCATCTGGTGAAGCTCCAAATCATAATGTGCCACCAGAGCCAGAATAATTCTCAAAGAGTCCTTCTTTGAAACTGGAGAGAAGGTCTCCTTGTAGTCAATACCTTCTTTTTGTAGAGAAATTTCTTTACATCATGCAACAAAGATTTATCATTAGTAGCAAGCAGAATATCGTCAACATATAGGACTAAAATAATAAACTTGCTCCCACTGACCTTCATGTAGATACACCGATCAACGGTATTCTCTACAAAACCATACTTCAAAATGGTATCATTGAACTTTATATACCATTGTCGGGAAGCTTGTTTCAGCCTATATATTGACTTCTTTAATTTACACACCAAATTTTCTTTTCCTGGAACCATGAATCCTTCAGGTTGGTTCATATACACTTCTTCATCCAAATCACCATTCAGAAATGCGGTATTCACATCCATCTGGTGAAGCTCCAAATCATAATGTGCCACCAGAGCCAAAATAATTCTCAAAGAGTCCTTCTTTGAAACTGGAGAGAAGGTCTCCTTGTAGTCAATACCTTCTTTTTGAGTATAACCCTTGACGACAAGTCTAGCCTTATATCTTTCAATTTTGCCTTTTGAATCGCGTTTGGTCTTAAAGACCCATTTACACCCGACTTGTTTTGAACTTTGCGGCAACTCGACTAGTTCCCAAACTTTATTGTCATCCATTGATCTGAACTCTTCTTTCATGGCATCAAACCACTTTTCAGAATTATCACATTCTATGGCTTGCTTAAATGAGACTGGGTCATTTTCGATACTCAAGTCACATTCATATTCAAGTGAATAAACCACATAATCATCTGAAATGGCTGGTCTTTTATTCCGTACAGACCTTCGCAATATACTTTCATGTGGAATTTCCTTTTCAGTTGTGACTTGCACATTAGTAGCTGGTTCAATAGTTGTATTTTCTGCAGTGTTGTGTAACGGTGATACAACAATGCTAGGAGTAGGGTTGGACTGAATTTCTTTGATGTCCACATTTCGTGGATCACCACTCCCACTGATTTCACCATTCTCAATGAACCTAGCATTTCCAGACTCAACTATTCTTGTACTATGGTTAGGACAGTAAAATCTGTACCCTTTTGATTTTTCAGGATAGCCAATGAAGTAACCACTAATGGTCTTTTCATCGAGCTTCTTTTCATGTGGATTGTATATTCTTACTTCTGTTGGGTAGCCCCAAACATGCAGGTGCCTCAAACTAGGTTTCCTTCCCGTCCACAGTTCATAAGGAGTCTTAGGAACTGACTTACTAGGAACCCTGTTCAGTAAGTACACAGCAGTCCTTAATGCGTGCATCCACAAAGATAAGGGCACATCACTGTAACTTAACATGCTCCTAACCATTTTCATGAGAGTACGATTCCGCCTTTCAGCCACCCCATTTTGTTGAGGTGTTCCAGGCATTGTATACTGTGCACAAATGCCTCGCCTTTCAAGAAACTTTGCAAATGGACCTAGACATTGTCCACTTTCATCAAACTTTCCAAAATATTCACCACCTCTATCCGGCCTCACTACCTTGACTTTCCTATCGAGCTGCCTTTCCACCTCATTAACGAACACCTCTAGGATACTCGCAGCTTGAGACTTTTCATGCAGCAAGTATAGGTAACAATAACGTGAGAAGTCATCAATAAAGTTGATAAAATATTTTTCACCGCCCCAGGAAGAAACATCAAATGGACCACAAATATCAATGTGTATTAACTGTAACAGTTCACTACTTCTTGTAGTTGAGTGCTTTGATATGTGTGAGGTTTGCTTGCCCTTGATGCAATCCACACACACATTCCAGTCAACAAAATCCAACTGAGGTAAAATATCACTTTTCACTAACCTCAAAACTCTTTCTTTGGATATGTGACCCAGTCTTTTATGCCACAAGAAAGCAGAACGCTCATTATGTGCACTACGTTTGTTACCAATAATATGTTCAACATGAAACAGGGATTCAGAAAAAACAGCATTAAGATTGAAGCGGTATAAACCATCAATTAAAGTACCAGAACCATAATAGTACTTATTCTTATATAATGAAAATATACCGTCTCCAACCATAAACTTAAAACTTGTTATATCAAACTTTCCCATAGACACTAAATTTCTAGTATATTCAGGAACAAAAAGACACTCTTTCATATTTAAGTGTAGACCAGTATCAAGGATTATTCTATAAGTCCCGATCCCTTCAATTCGTGTCTTCATTCTGTTCCCCATGTACAAAAACTTTTCAGATCCGCTTATGGGTTGGATTGAAAGGTATCCCTTTTTGTTCGAACCATTTCTTTCTCTTAGGGCAATCCTTCTTGAAATGACCAACCTTCTTGCAGAAGTGGCATCTCAGCTTTTTATGGATTTGGCCATCACTAACTTGATGTGGAGCCTTGTCCTTACCCTTCTTCCCTGGCTTTTCCTTGCTGCTACTTGCACCTCTGTGCATTGTGAGATGAACAGAGTGATCCCTTATTTTCTTTAATCTCCCTTCTTCCTGAACCAATTGGGCTTTGCATTCTTGAAGGTTCCATTTTTCTTTTATGGTGTTATAATGCACCTGGAACGAGCTAAATTCAGGAGGTAGGGAGTTCATGATGAATTGGACCAGAAATGATTCACTTACGTCCATTCCCATGGATGTTAACTTTGCGGCAATATTTGCCATGCTAATCACATGATCATGCACGGGAATAGACCAATCAAATTTCTTGGTCGTTAGATCACTCATAAGACTCCCAACCATAGACTTGTCTGTAATGTCGGATTGAGAATATTCTTTTAGCTTCGCCATGAAATCCTTTGCATTATCAGTTTTAGGCAATGATGGCTTGACATTTTCAGCAATCGTCAAGCGCATCAAGTTCAAGCTTAGCCTATTAGACCGTTCCCAAGCTTCATAAGGGAACGATCCTCATCAGTACTTTCATCTGTAATGGCTGCAGGCTTTTCATCAAGAACTAATGCTAGATCTAAGTCCATAACACCCAGTTGAAACTGGATCTATTCGGACCAGTAAACATAGTTCAGCCCATTAAACTTGACAAGCCCAAAACCCTGACTCATTAAATTAATGGATGCTGCAAAATTTAATATGTTCACAGATTAATACTTTGAGTAAACAAAATAGATTCATGCAATAACAAACTTTAAGTGTGCATCTAAAAACATCTTTGGATGAAATTTAGATACACGGCTGGAATCAATAAAGATGCTAAAACAAACACCTTTAGTAGATAATCAACTATACTTAAGCCAATGTGCATGCTATCTTTGGATAAACTAACAAATTGACCAAACATGTTGATTAACTTCTTTCATGTCTCCAATTGTAAGCAATGGTTCACCTTTGGGTGACCTACTAGCGTTACAATTTGCGAACTCAACTGTCCATTATATTTTTCCAATTAACAGCATCAAATAGAATATGAACAATTGAAATGCTCAACTAAATATCTATGATCCTTTTTAAGCAAGGCCACTTTGGTGACAAACATGCTTTCAATAATATAAATATTTAATGTGCATATCACTTTTAATTATGCTCATAAGAATAAACTGTGATCTTATGAACAAAAGAAAAATCCGTCTATAAACATTACAGACAGATGCAAACATATTTCTTGCAAATTATCCAAATAACAATACTGGAAAAGAAATAACATTTTAGTGCTCTAAATAACATTACTATGATGAACCACGCAATTGCATAAGGATAAACTATAAACAAACGCAATTTCACTTATGCGCTTACACCATACAACAAAAGAACAATTATAATGGTGAATCAAAAGTGCTAAAACCATGCTCTGATACCAAATGTAAGCAAAAATGCGGAAGTTATAAGTTTATTTAGCACAATTTTGATTCAACCAAATAAGCAACTTTTATATGTGCAAAAGCACAAATCATCCTTTATATGTGCAAAAGCACAAACCCACCTTGCGACGTGTTAGCAACACCTTGCATATCAAGTTTTTCTCTCCTCTCTTCCTTCTATTAATATAGTTCTTTTGATGATTAAAGAACCGAGATTTCTTTTATATGTGTACTATACTTTACTTTTGTTCCTTCACACATTCCCTTGATGCACAGGAGGAGCATCCTTTATATAGCCAAGCATTAGAGTTACATGCACGAAACTTTACTGCACATTTAGTTTCATGAAACTCCATCGTTTATTGCATCAGTTTCAAGTACTAAATACGTCAGTTTCCATGCAGTAAATAAGTCAGTAACAGTGCACTTTAATTGAGTAATAACTATGGATGTTAGCATGCACAAAAATAATAAAACTGACTGCCATTAAATTGCTATGTTAAGCATCAATTCCTTTTGCAGTTTTGCTTTAATACATGCATGTAGGCAGCCAAAAAACAATGTGTTGCTCAAATGCATGCATGTGTGCCTTAAATATTATATTGATGCTTAGCCATAATTCCTCCTGTAGTATTATGCTTAATAACACTAAGTAGTACACAACTAAATATTTGAAGGGAGAGGAGAGGGATTTTAAACCCACGATTCTTAATCTTTTAGTCTAGCAACCATCACACTTAGACCTTTTATTATAAGAACCATTCTGTAATTTATATGAGCCATATTATGTTAAAATAATTTAACATGCCAAGCTCGGCTTTCAGGAGGGGGCAGAACACGAATAGGCAGGACAGGGTGGTGGCTGTCAAAGAGGTGAAAATGGTAGGCGAAATGGTCGCCCGTGGGTGCTACAGTAGATCAGGAGCGCCTCTCCCATGGCAGCGACAGTGTGTAGAAAGAGACGACTGGTGTGTGCGCCTGATGTGTCAATGGGAGAAGCGAGAAGAAGAGAGAGGTGGCTGGTTCAACAAAATGTGTCTTCATGTGAAAGAGGTGGAAACCGGGAGGCGGCTGGCTGAAGACGGCGCGTGGGAGTTGGTTTGAGGTGGAGCAAGAACGGGCATGACAAGAGGTGGGGATTCGGCCCACAGAAGACATCAGATTTTGAAATCGTTTTCTAATTGATTCAATTGCAAGCCTTAAGTTTGACATGAAAATTAGCAAACAAATTATGAAAATTATGAAGATTTTTGGAGAGGCACTTTAGAATATTTATATCCCAAATAAATTATTTCTATGCTCTGGTCAAGTTTTAATTAATTTTTGTTAAAATTTAAAAATAGCTGTTGAAAATTAGGAAAACTATTTTCTTTAATGTATAAAATTTCGGAAAATTGTTATTTTTTTTAGAAATTCACACTTTGAAAGTACTTACGTGGAGTTTTGAAATTTTGGGATGTTACATAGTTTACGTGAATTCGTTTGTAGTCGGCCTTACAATTATTTTGATCTTCAATTAACTAGTAGTTTGCTTGAGTTATTTTGATTTTCAGTTTGCAAGTAGTTTGATTGAGTCTAATTATTTTGTAATCTGAAAAATCTTTTTTGATGCATTATTGCTCGTAGCTACCACTGAATTATAATATAGTTGGTACATAGTTTCATGACTCTATTATTTGTGCATATTAGATGCCCTAGCCAACGATTCCTGTAAAATGTTGTTAGGGTGATAATAAAAGAACCATAAGCAAAAGTTTATGCTCTATTTGGAACACATGAATTTTATAGGACACAAATCAATTTTCCGTTTGAATCAGAAGAATTCCCACGTTTCAAACAAGATTTTACCTTGGGTCCACAAACAAGGTAGGATTTCTCCAAACTTAATTAAGCGTCCATGATTTGAGTGTTAAAATGTACAAGTAGAAGTACACATAGTATGTCTAAAAATAAGCGCACACAGTAACAAAACTAGTATTTTTGACATCTAGGCTCCATTCGGTAGGGCTTCAGCTTCTGCTCTTCCCCTATTCTGCTTCGACTCTTTCGGATTGTGAACTTCTGAAGAATCAGGAGCTTGAAATAAAAGTGTTCGGCTGCTAGCAGAGGGGCTCCAGATTCGACCATACCTCGGCAATGCAGACCGAGGCGGGACAAGGGCACGAGGTCAAGGCGATCGCGGGCGGCGCAAGTGGGGACGATGGACGCCCAGCGCGCAGGTCAAATCGGCGCCCAGCGGGTCAAGGCAGCGGGGACGGGGAGCTGGGTCGAGGTGGCAGCGTCAAGGATCGGGAGCGGGGTCGAGGCGGCGGCACCGAGTACCAAGCAGGGTCGAAGCGATGGCGCTGAGGACCGAGCGGATTCTTGCGGGGAGCGAGGTTTTGGCTGCTACTCGCGTCTAGTACAAAAACAAGAATCGCTTCACATGATTCTGCTTCGAGCGACTGGGAGCACGAGGGTGTTCGGTAGAGCTCTGGCTCCTCCGGATGAGAATCTGGGAGCCGAAACTCTACCGAGCAGAGCCCTAGTGTTGTTTACTTCCACACGGTAATAGTAGACAAGAGGGAAGAATAGCTGGATGAAGCAAAAGGGATGTCGTGCAGCAGCAAGCAGATATAGGCGGAAAGGGACGGACTAGGGTGAAAACTGCCGGGGTATTTCTCGTTTGATTTGGGACCAGATTAGATCAGGATCGAATTTAACTATCCGGTCGAATTCGGAATGGATCTAGATACTTCAATCCGGATTCGGGATCAAATTCAGAGCAACCAATATTTGATAATTACGGGACGAGATCCGGATATCCGAATTTTTCCTATTCGGATATCTGGATTTTTCTTATTCGGATATCCGTATTTTTTCTATTCGGATATCAGCAAGACTCAGCCATTTTCATTACATTTCTTCTATGGCAGTCCATTTATATTGATAATTAGTTGGTTCTATGGATTCTCAAGTAGCATATTTTTTCTATGACGTCTATTGCGTTTGATTAATATATAACTGGCTACTATAGTCATGTACTCGTATGGTTTTAATTCAACATATATTAATTTATATATGCGTGCATTATCTGTATATCTTTATCTATTTTTAACCCAAATTCATCACATATCGTATCCGTATTTCAAATAATATGGATTTATATCCGTATCCGGTTTCCAAATTGAAAAAAGTAGGTTAGACCGTTAGAACACAAAAAGGTCGATACTCGTCCGTACCAGCTCGTTTTCATCCCACCATTACCAGTGCAGCGGCAAGTGGGCTGTGCCTGCATTATTGAAATTTGGTCCCTGTTTTCATTTTAAACCTTACACTTACACGGAAATGCATTACACACGAGCCGTTCAAGCCAGTCAGACAATCGGTTGGAACGTGCAAGTTACTACTAATCTGTTAGGACAGTACAATAAAATCTCTTAACTGGCTCTTAGTTTGTACATATCAGCTTTAATTCATATGAAAGAGTGAGAAAATAAGAAAGAGAAGAGAGCTTACTCTTATTTAGCAGTCATAGAAGTATAAGTGGATCATTTATATATAAGAGATAAAATATAATTATTGCGTAACATTTAGAGATAAATTTTATAAGTAGTTATTGTATAAATTGATTTTTAGCTTGATATCAACCTCTGCTTTACTATTGTACTTGCGTAGTTGCGTTTTGTTTCCTCGGGCGCTACTCCTTTGTCGCCGGTCTCCAGCTTTGCTTTTCAGGCCAATCCCATCTATTTGACCGAGCTCCCCTGCCTCATCCAAGTGATGGCCGGCTGCGAAATGGCCTCGCCGTCGCCGCCGCCGCCGCTCACCGAAGACCTCCTCGCGGAGATCTTCCTCCGCCTGCCGGTCCCAGCCGACCTCGTCCGCGCCTCCGCGGCCTGCGTCTCGTTCCGCCGGCTCGTCACCGACCGCTCCTTCCTCCGGCGCTTCCGCTCCCTCCACCCTCCGCCTCTGCTCGGCTTCCTCGACCACAAAGGCTTCCACCCGGCCCTCCCGCACCACCCCTCCGCGCCCGCCGCTCGCGTCGTCTCCCTCGCCGCTGACTTCTCCTTCTCCTTCCTCCCCTCCCCCGGCCGCTGGATAGTCCGGGACGTCCGCGACGGCCGCGTCCTCCTCGACCGCGCCCCCGAGGGCGTCAACGGCGAGGAGATCCCGGTATTCACAGAGCTCGCGGTGTGCGACCCCTTGCACCGGCGGTGCCTCCTTCTTCCCCCGATCCCCGACGACCTGGCTGCCTCGGTGGAGCACCCACTCCGCGTCGAATTTGAGCGCTGGTGCGAGCCCTTCCTCGCTCCCCCCGCAGAGGCGTCGGCGGCGGCGGAAGAGACGTCGTTCAGAGTGGTCTGGATGGCGCAGTGCAAAGCTAAGCTGGTCGCCTTCGTCTTCTCTTCGAGCACTGGGCAATGGACAGCCGTTGCATCCCAGGGTTGGAGCGATTTGATAATGGGCACGGGCGTCTCGTCGCGGAGCACCGTGTTCTTCGGGCGCCAATACGCTTGCGGCTGCTTCTACTGGTTGATGGATTGGAGGAACAAGTTGCTTGTGCTTGACACCCGGAGGATGAAGTTCTCCATTGCTGACCTCCCACACGGCTGCCATAGGCGACAGATCGCCATTGTGGAGGCAGGGGAAGGCAGGCCCGGGATGTTTGCTCTCCGCGATCAAATTGTAGATGGCACGTTTCACCTATATTACACCATTAAGCGAGACGACGGTGAGGGTTCCAACCAGTGGCAGATGGAGAAGATAATCCCATTGGATTCTGGGTATCGGCATTACATCAAAGGCGCAACGGAGAGGTACCTGCTCCTACTAAGGTTTCCGGAAGACCAGTACTCAAGCTCATCGCCGGAGATACCAGACTGGGAATGCTTCTCACTGGACGTCAAGGCATTGCAGCTTGAGAGGGTGTGTGGGTTGAAGCACCACATCCTACGTGCGCACATATATACCAACTTCCCACCTTCACTGTCGTCACAGACTATATGAAGTGGTAAATTTTCTATTGCATCCTAATTATCCCCTTCCCTGCATAGTTATCACACAGGCACAGCTTGGCTGATGCTTGACGGTTTACATGGTTTAGTAGTGGTTATTTTTTCCGTGCTTGTGGGAAAGCTAATCAAGCTCAGTGACATAATTGTGATTTATTTGTTTGTCTGTTCCACAGTTATGATATATATATTGCCATTTTAAGGTAATCAGACAAGTAAAATAAAGGATTTTCATAGTATGAGTAGCATATCCATCCACCAGTTTGGAGACTTCATGGAATTGCAAAAGTTACTAGATCGCGGAAATTCATTTCAGTTAAGCACGACTTATCTTGTCTGCTTTTCTTTTTATATATATAAGGAGATAGAGAAGTCTTTTTTTGGCCATGCTCTCATCTATAAATTTCTCTCATGAAATTGATTTGAAATAAATTTACATAACTGGTATGGTTGCAATTAAGAGCCTGAGTCATTGCTCTGATTAGTACTAGTAATCCATCTCCTATATATGATATAAGCCAAATTGAAGTGGTGAGCTTGATTAATTGTTCAATGGACCTGCTATTCAAATAGCAAGAAGCTCGTGCTTGGAAACTGTTTGATTTGAAATCAGCATGTCAAGATCAATTAGGGGTGGGCGAGGCATGAAGCTACCAATTTTGTATGACCAAGTTTGTTATGATTCATTTCATTGTGTTTACCTGCCTCTATATGGCTGTGTTTCAACTTATATTGCAAATTACAATGATAAACACATAAAGGCAAGTGTTACGAATAGGGCAATGGCTAAAAGATTTCTGAAGGTGGATTTTTCCATGTATTGTATGTGGTTCATTTTACGTCCTAGTATTTCTCAGCAATTTTGTCAATCTTTTCCTCCTAAGCAATTTACCAAGTGAAATCTAGCCCAATACAAGACCTATAATCTGTTCATTTTGCTCCTAAAGTCTTAAATATGTGCAATTTGAGCTGAAAATTCTTCTCTACTCTCCGATTTGCTGTCTTCTTTCTGTCAGATTCAGTAGAGTCGTAGTCAGATGATCGGAGCAACAATCTACTCATAACTTAAAGTGATTGGTGTGAGCTTGGTGTATTAACTGTTAGATTGTGTGCCAGATTTTTTTTATTCTCATGACTATCAAATGCAGCTATTGCTACACGTGTGGAACTACATTATTTCGGTAAGAATGTGTTTACACCAAAATTTGCCAAGACATAACCGATTTATCAGGTCAAGGATAGAATTAGATATTTCTGACCGATATCGGTTAAAAAGGGAAAAGTTAAGTTAAAGATAGAATTGTGACCGATGTTGATTCGAAAATAGAATTTTATTTGTACAAAGGGCGATACGGATCACGGCGTGCAATGCATTGGAGAAGGATACGGTTGGCTTATGCACTATAAAAGGGGATCAAGGGCGAGTAGAAAAACAACAATCAATCAATCAAACAACTCGTATATACTTTTATTTACTTTTTCCTGCCAACTAGGAATAGTCTTGTAATTTAGATACTTTTGTAATTCGTCGTTGATCAATAAAGTTGCGGATCGCTGATGATTGATATTCTACGATTACACCAGGTTTAGTTTTCTCCGATCTTGTTGCGTATCGTCTTCTTCGAAAAATCTACCTTTATCAACCATCTAATCAGCTCTAATAGGCTGTTTAGACTTATCGTCACCTTTGATTTGATCGGCTTCTTACAGTTGTTTAGATCCTTGCCGATTATCACATTATATCGGTTTTGAGCTAAAATTTTCAATCTATCTTGCCGATTGCAGGATCAAATCGGCTGGTACGTCTCAAACCTCTTGAACCCAGCGTTCGCGTGTGTTTGAGCCGATCAATCTATCGTCACATTTTTCAGACACCAAGGAATTTCATTTTATATTGCAAAGCCGGTATAGTTAAAACCTGTATGGCTGGAATTTATGTGTGTACATGTAATGTAATTAAAACGGTTGTTGGATTAGAGCTCGTCATATGTCTATCTGCGTGCGATGTTTGTGTCCAGTGTGTGTTCAAACTAATAAGTGCCCAAAAAATTCAGCTGTATGCGATGAAAACAATGTTCCAGTACTACTGTTACTGAAACATTTCTATGTTTCCCTGTGTCTTTAAATAATTGGTTGAGGTAAAGAATGGCGTGAACATTCCCATTTGTTGATATGGGGCATATCTAGTACAAACTCATATATGATGATATTTGGATGGATCAAATTTTAAGTGGACTTGGATGGCTAAGTCTGTTGGGTTTGTAATACTAGATGATACTCCATGCAAATAATCTCAAATCAATGTCAAAATAATTTGTTGAGCTAAAGAATGGCTTGAACCTTCCCATTTGTAGGCAAGGGGACTCGTGCATTTGGATGGACCAAGTTTTAAGTAAACTTGGATGCCTGTTTTTGTTGGGTTTGTAATGCTATAGATTTTTTTCTTAGAGAGTATAAGGCAGACGCATTATACTCGTGTGTATGTTCATACACATGCTAGGAATTTACCAGAGGTATCTAAGGTCTCACAGCTCATGTATGTGTCATATGTACACGCTAGGAATTTATTGAGACACTCCAGTTCTCACAGAACGTGGGCACGCACGCTCTCACTAAATATACATGCGTGTGTGTATTCCTAAAATATATTGACATCAGCGCCAAGTCTAGAACTTGAACCCTGGGTGGACTGGATGTCCACTCGTTCGTGTAGCTGTTTGGCCACGTACCGAATTCTAATACTAGAATCTATATAAATAATGTCAAATCATGTAAACTATATCGATTTATATACCTGAATTACGAGAATCTCATGATTTTAGAGTACAAAACGACGTACACAGCCAACACACCTCACTCACGCTGCGCGCGTGCGCATACACGTCCACTCTATACGCTAGTAATTTCATTGCAACTCTAGGTCCTCACGCAGCGCGTGTACATGTTTTCTCTCAAAATACACGTGGTCTGATTAAATAAGCCACATCATGAGCTTAGGAATGACACCCGGGTGAGCGGAAGCAAACACATTCGCTCCCATCACCACCAGGCCACATTGGCCCGTCCCGTACGTATCTGATATATCTCCCACTTCACCGCGCGCCACCCACCCCGCAGCGCCATGCCTATCGCAAGAGCTGCCGTAGCCGCTGCATTGTTCTTTCAACAAACTAGTCATTCTCGCCAGCCCGAGCCATATCTTGTCTCAAAATCGCCCAAATGCATAGATAATGTCTTGTAGATTAGAAATCATATATGCAAAAGTCGGTTCTGATATTTGATTGGTGTATTTGGAGAGAGGGGGGGTTCTGATATTTGATTGATATTTTTACTAGTTACTTTGGACATACACACCATTTTTAATACACACTTCTCACCATTACTTTCTCTAACTATATTTTAGTAAAAAAATATTAAAAATATAATAACATAAAAGTATTTTTAGTGGCCAATGTAATGATATTATTTTCACATGATAAATTCAAATACTTTTATACATGTTAACATCAAAGTTTTAAAAAGATGACTGTATGTATTTAAAACGACATTAGAAAAGAACTGGGGAAGTACTTTGTAAGCCATAGTCCACGAGCTTGAGAGCAAATCAGATGAGGGGGGGGGGGGGTGTTGAGGCGAGGGAGCAGGGTCATGGTTTCAAAATTCGTTTTCGGTTAACATCTTGGATGTGGGCAAAATTCAAAATTTCTGCAAAATCTCATAATTTTGAATGAAATCTGGTCAAAATTCATAATAAAATTTGAAATCCAGAATTTTTGAACCGAAAATTCACCGAGAAATGCTGAAATCTCGCTAAAATTTAACCAAGTGAAAAAGAGTCAAAATGATGTTAAAAAATTTTGAATTTTTTTGCGGATGTTCCTGAAACATCCCTAATATTCCCACAAAAATTTCATATGATAATCAATCCTAGGGAATTTTTAAAATTTTTGACAGTGCTACTATCCTGATAAAAGGCTGACCGATAAAATTTCAACCAAACGAAAAATGGTGCAAACCCCGTTAGAACATTTTGAAGAAAAAAAATGAATGGTCCTGACATATCATTAATTCCCATCCATAAAATTTTTATATGATGATCAAGCCTGAAGAATTTAAAAAAATTAAGACAGTGCTACTGAAGGCTGACCAGCAAAATTCAACCGAATGAAAAATGTTTCAAACCATATTAGAATTTTTTAAAAAAACTTTGGATGGTCTTGAAGAATTAGTAATATTCCCATAAAATTTTCATATGATTTTTAACCCTGAGGAATTTTTAAAAATTGTGACAGTGCTACTGTCCTGATAAAAGCCTGATGAACAATAGATAGATTTGATTGATCAACCAAAAAAGGGTTAGAATTTTTTAAACTTTTGGAGAAGGGTTCTAAGGAAATTCTTAAGCTTTTATAAAAAAATTGGATCATTATAACACACCAGTGAATTTATAAAGTTCTTACAATGGTACTGTACCATTTGTGTTCCTTGCGTTTTTTATTTTTGAAAGATAACAAATGAAGTTCAATGCATCTATAGATTTGATTGAGCAAACAAAACAAGTTTAATTTTTTTTAAAAAAATTATATAATGGTTTGAGGCAATTCTTAATCTCTCATAAATATTTTGGATCATGATCACACTCGAGAAAATTTATAAAATTCTGACAAGGTTACCGTCTTATTTATGTTTATTCTATTTTTGATTTTTTAAAAATAATAAATGAAGTTAAATTGTTTAAAAAAAAATTGTATGATCCTACATTGCTAAAGATACTACCAGAAAATTTTCAGAGTATGATCAAGCTTGTACAATTTTATAAAAATCTGACAGTGTTTCTGCCAAAATTATAAAACATCTCAAAAATTCGGTTTTTCAACAAATTTTCATAGAAGATGACTTTCTTAAGTTTTATTGGGCTAAATCCAGTCAAAATCCTGTCAAACAACGAGATATTTAGATGAGATTTGACGAAATCTAGGCAAAATTTTCTGAAAACACTATAGCAATTTGAATTTTTTCAAAAAAAAAAATATCCGGCCGGGATTTTATATCCCGTTCCCAGCCGAAATCTGAGATCTCATAAAATTTTGCCAAGATTTCATTCTATGGCAGGGGTACATCAGGAAGGGGATTTGGGGGGCTCGGTTTGCATAGGAGGAAGAGAAGGAAAGTAAGATAAGAGAATTCAGAGTATAAATTAGGGGATGAGGCCCAACAACAAAAATGGAGGAGCCTCATGCCTCGATGTCCTTGAGCGAAGATAGGGAGTAGGGAGGCAGCATCCGTTTGCTTTCCTTGTTTATTTTGTCCGTGTTGATGGTGGTTGATGATGATCATATGTTGTCTCCTTTCACCTTCCGTTTTTCAGAATACCTTTAACAAAAATAAGAGATAAGTTATACTATACCACTTCAAAGGTTGGCACTTCAGAAAATACTAATGGATGAGTGATATTTTTTAAAGTGCCAACGAATGAAGTGGTTGCACGAATGTATAGCCCGTGATAGATCGTGATTGCACACACTTACAATGTCTAGTATCTCATGAGCGCGGCGTCGATGGCGTCGAGGTTGAAGAGATTGAATAAATCATTGAAATCGACTTTTTTTGCTTGAAGCTGATCGAAATACTCGTTATGCGTTTTGCCGTCGGCTTTTTTTGCTTGTTCCATGTACCTATCATGCAATCTAATGGTAGCCGTTGAAAGTTCTTGTATGCCCTATTCCGTCACTAAAAGCTCTCCTAGTTTGAATTTTTAGGCCAACGGGGCATATTCATATTCCAGATCCTTCGTGATATGCTTGGATTTCCCCTTGTATCCCTTTCCACTTTTGGTCATCTTCACAGGAGAGGAGTGAGCACAAAGTGTTGTATCGGCCTGCATTGATGCTCTAGGCACGATAGCCGATTTGGTGGCCCGCTTCGGTGCAGCTGATGGCTTCGATAGCGCTGGTAGCTCTATCGCAGCAGGTGGATCATGTTCTGCATGTTGCTCCGGTGTTGGAGGACGGTCGTTGATGAAGATATCCCTCTTGCTCCACTGGATGAATGTGTCAACAGCTTCCCCTAGTGTCACGATCTCGTTGTTTAGGGTATCTCCAATGGGACGGGCTTGAAAGATTCATGTACGTAGTCCACAATGACCTTCACGTAACTCGGCGCTACCAGGCGACCGTGAACAACCGTCCCTTCACTGGTTGGATACACTCACCCCAACCAACATACAGGGGAAGAGAGCTATCGACAAGCCTTACTTGGATATTGCACGGTGTCGCCTCCTACATAACGGTACACAATTAGCTAATACGTCCAACAGATTATATCTATGGAGCATTTCAGATATATGTATTACCTAGATGTCATCGACAACAAATTTACCGTTGTGTATGTCTGTCTCAAGGGCGGACGCGCAGTTGTTCCACCGGTTAGTGGGGCTGATCTGCGTCGATGCTTCTAGGGCTTGCACAATCTGTGTGAGTTTGTCCTCAGCCACCGTTAGCTCTCACCTTTCCTCATGGCTTCTTAGCTTTTCATCAAATTGCGCTTTCAGCCCTGCCTCAATCTGTTCCTTAATAGAAGCTACTAGCCTTTTCTCGAGCTCGACTTTGACTCTTTTTTTACTCTGGTACGTGTCGGACTCCTGTGAAAATCCTGTTTTCCAAAAACGAATACACCCAAGCCTCGCGTGCGACCAGAGTGCTCCTTGCTTCCCAAGGCCATTGAAAATACATCTTCTCCCTGTCCGGCCGAAAAAAGGCTTGCGATGATTCTGAACACAACGCGACATGCAAGATCCCGGTATGTCATGTCACTTATAATTATGAAGTAATTACAAATTATATAGTTCGATATCTTGTCAGGCGTTGGGACACTTCCTCGTCTGCGGGGTTCCTGAAGGACACAATGCCCAAAGACGTGGTATTTGATCTCGCTCTTAACTAGTTTCGGGTGTGTGGGTTTACGATTGAGGCAAATAGCGAGTACGCCTCTGTCAGAAGTGCCTCCTCGTCCTTCCTCCTCTGTTGCTCGCTCTTACTCATGTACCCAGTGATGTCGAGTCTGTGGGGGTGGGTGTTCTGGGCTTAGAGGGCCTTGTGCGCTTCACTTTGACGCACAAATTTTTCTGACGCCTTCATCTCAACAAATTGTTACCATACGACTTCGTCAATGAAACCATACTTAGAGAATAGAGTCATTTCTTTCTTGACATAATTTGTGACAAGCGTGCTCTTGAAGTTCTTCCATGTTTTTCTCGCCACTAGCAATGTGTATCATCGCACTAGGCGAACGCTGTCTCCCGGGATCTCGAATGATGCAAAAATTTATGTCACTGTGTTGTTGCGCTCCTCGTCGTTCAGTGACTTTTAGGATGGACGGGTGGTGAGGACCCGTTCCCCTCCAACTATCCCGCACAAGCTCCGGAATGCATTCACTGCCTTCGAAGGTTGGGTGGGGGTCCTGTCCTGCGAATTGACCGTCGTGATAGTATATCGGCTATGGTGTCTTTTATTTACGTCTCTTGGACTGCACCTTCTGTTTTTTTATCTTCGGCTCATCAGATCCATTCGGTGACGAGGATTAAGGGGACATCATCTTCATCAGATATAACCCAATCGACAAAAAGGGAATAAAATTGTCAAAATTCAAGTTGTTCATCAGATATAATGCAATCCACTACTTATGGACCTACTAGATAAAGAAAAAAAAGAACACGAAGTTCACGCAGTCAATTTAAGAGTTTAGATCAGAAAAAGAAATGTTTGAGAGATTTGATTTCACAAATGTTCGATATGAGTATACTGTTTTGTAAACTTGTTCATAGACCTTGTATTCTGTGACAAATGTAAGGTAAACAATGCATTATTAATTATGTGACTCCATGTTTGTATTTTTCAGGTTGTAGAGCTTGATTATCAAAACACAATCGAGAGTTACAGGTTGTACTACATGGTATGTTTGTTGACAAATCTTTTTTTCTTGTTCTGTATTGTTTAATTTTGTCTAGATGCCTTTTATGGTGATGCTTCATATGTATTATTGTCCCTCTTTGATAGCTACATTACCTCACATGTGTGAGTTTTGATTTCTTGGAATGGTAAAATACTATAATTATGTTATATCTAATCTTTCATACTCTCTCTATTGCAAAATGTAAGACGTGGTTCGATCCGACACGATATGTCATCAAATTAAACATTGATTGTTAATTTTTACGATAACTATAAATTTACAATTTTATGAATGTAATTAGTCCAGGTTTTTAGTTACTAAACCTATATACTATTGTTGATAAAAATTTACAAAGTTTGACTTTCAAAACTCATGGATGCCTTATAAAATGAAATGAAGGAATTGTCATTTATGATTACATCAAAACTCGTCGGTTTTCGAGAAAATAAAAAATGAAAACTAAGGAGCTTGGAAAACTCCCAAACTAGAAGATAGTGTAGTATCCGTACTATGTACTCTACCAACCATGTAATTCAGCAGATTTTGTCTAAAAGAGATGTTTAAACCTCAACCCCCACGAATAGTGTGTATATAAAAATGTGTAGTTCTCGAATGTGCAGCAGCATGTAGTACACATTTGACACGATTGTTACATGCAAACTTCTCCATATATATATATATATATGTTGGTGGGGTTACTAACTAAATGACCGATAAGTTTTCCATTTTAACAACGGTTCTACTAAAATTTGTGTTTTTTGTCTTTATCAAAGATGTAGAAACCCTTGTCTATTGTATTTGCCAGCGGTAATTTATAAAACTAGTTGGTAAAATTTATACTTAGCGATAAACTAGATTCAACAGTGATTAACGACAAAAGTGATTAACTTGTACTTGCGGGGAGGATGGAGTGGCCGGGGCCGCAGGGGGGGGGGGGTCGCCAGGGGGAGGAGGCTGCCGCAGGGGGGAGGAGGAGGTCACCGAGGGGGAGGTCACTCGTGTTTGGGAGAGACGGCGCGTGCAGGAGGCTAGAGTTTGGAGAGATGGTGCTCATGGTTGATTGATTGTGTTTTGTCTCGCTTGTATGTGGCCATCTTTTATAGCTATCGGTCGATCGTGTTCATCTCCAATACGCTAGTTGCCATGAACCGTGACGGCCTTAACTCGGATAACTCCTCCCATTTTTAGATAAATATCGGTCATATCCCAAATTTAAACCTTTTTCCTATATCCAATATCGACTAAAATCCTCATGATTCTTAGCGTGACAATTTTATCATATCTCATAAAAAACTGGTGCAAACAGGTTCCTTCCAACATGGAGTGGTTTTCCTCCTTGCAAGTCTTGGTGTCTCACTATCGTTGGAGCTCTGGGACACGAGTCACGACCGACAAGTTCTTCTACCAGCATCGACTACTCCTGCAATCTGACTTATTCTCTGGTTGAATTCCATATCCAAATCACCTATGGTTTGGCTCCTGGACCTAATGCAGCTCTTCTTCCTCTCCACCCACCAATGCTTGTAGCCGTTGTGGTCGGAGACCCTCACATAATGTGTGCAGCCGACAATTCATAGAATCGCCGCCATTAACTATCGACATTGAAGGCTCCTTTCATCAATCTCTTAGTGGCATACAAGCAATGGAGACTTTCTTAGAGTTCCTCACTATGGACTATGGAGACCTTCTTGTAGTTCCTCACTGTCGTCGATCACGGCCACTAGACCCTGAGCCAATAATATGGAAATCTCATCGTCTTCGAAAAGTTGCTGCCATCGCAGAGATTAATTGCAATTTTTATTTCTTTAGGCTATTCTTTTTTTTTTTAATTTGCGGATATTCTGTGCTAAACCTTTCTTTTTTAAAACCTAATGTGCTAAACTTATGAATTATGATAAACAACCGGAGAAAAAGAGTTCACAAAACCGAGAAAAATCGCGGTTTTCGAGCGTATCGCTGCGGCTCGAGATCCAAAATCGCTTGGTAAATCGTTCTAATTAAAAGAAAATAAAAAAAATTAATGCGTTGAAAACCGCTCGAAAACCGTTGAAAAACCGCGGTTTTCACGAAAACCGTTCGAAAACCGTTTTGTAGGAACATTTCAATTGGTCGGTTGGTTTTTCGCGAAAACCAAACGGTTTTTCGTGAAAATTGAGTGGTTTTTCGTTGAAAACCGAATGATTGGTTTTCGATTTTTTTCAATTTATTTTATTTTTTATCCCTTCGATTTTTGATAATTTTTCAGCGTTTTTTTCAAATAGTTTTTGTGGTTTTTATAGTTTTGGTTTTTACGATTTTTCACAGTTTTGGGCGGAGCCGACCTGAGTCGACCCGAGTCCTCTTCCACTAGGTCGATAAACCCAAAGCGCTGTTTCCACTGGATGCCATTTCCATTTCCACCGGTTGCCGCCTCACCAGACGTCCAGCTCCAGCCCGCGATTGCGTCGCCGGGGAAGCCAATCGCCGCGCGCGTCCACAATGGCACAGCCGTTCCTCCCCGACGAGCTTCTCATGGAGATCTTTCTCCGCCTCCGCCCTCGCCCGCGCGTCCACCACCTTCCGCCGCTTCCGCACCCTCCGCCCCTTCTCAGTTTTTTCACCGACGATGGCTTCCACCCCGCCGAGCCGCCTCACCCCTCCGCCCCCGCCGCGGACTTCTCCTTTGCCTTCCTCCCTGACCCCAACCCCCGCGGATGGCCCGGCAACTGGTTCCCCCTCGACGTCCGCGACGGCCGCGTCTTCGTCGAGTGACTCCCCTACGGTGGCGTTGTCTTCACCGAACTCGCCGTGTGCGACCCCTTGTCGCGGCGCCACGTCCTGCTCCCACCCATCCCCAATGACCTCGCGGCCTATGTCCGCAAGGAGCACCTCGTGGGGTACGAGAGGAGATTCGAGGCCTTCCTCGCTCCCAGCGACGAGGAGGAGCAGGCGGAGGAGACGTCTTTCAGGGTGGTCTGGACGACGCACTGCAAAACCAAGCTGGTGGCCTTCGTTTTCTCTTCCAGCACCAGACAATGGCGTGGTATCACATCCCCTAGTTGGAGCGATTTGTCCATCAAGCTTTCGATCAGGATGCTCCTCGGGCGGCATTACACGGACGGATGCTTCTACTGGATGATGATGAATACGATGGGCAAGCTGCTCATGCTCGATACACGCAGGATGGAGTTCTCCACTGTTGACGTTGAGCCAGATGACCGCCGGCGGCAGATTGCCATTGTGGAGGCAGGGAAAGATTAGGATTGGGAAGTTCGCTATGCAAGGGATTGCTCCGAGCAAATTCGACCTCTATTACGCAAGCAGCAGAGACGACGTTGTAGGCCCCAACCGGTGAAAGCAGGAGGCCATGACCACGTTGCCGTTGCAGTATAACTATCACATTACAGACAAGTCCAAGGGATTCTTACTTCTCATACGCTCGCAAAGACTTGAGCCATTGCTATTCTTTACTCGGAGGCGGCTGGATGTTGAATGCCTTTCAGTGGAGATCAATACTTTGCAGGTTGAGAGGATCTGTGAGATAAAGAGCAATCCTCAAAGTGTTCTCCCGTATACTGGTTTCCCACCTTCCTTTTCACCACGTGGTATATGAAATGGTAAGCTTGTCCTTTTGCTCTTATTGTTGCATGTACTGTGTGTTCTCTCATGAAATGCAAGGGTTAGTTATATTTTGGTAATTTGTTTTCATCCATTGTATAGTTACTGTTGCGGAGACCACATTGTGATTTGTGGGTCACCCAACTTATCCCCTGCCACTCATGGTCGACTACTCGCCTTATAGCTTGCTTGATGAATGTTTGCCTTATATCTTGCTTGATGTTTTCAACACTCCATTCATTAGAGTTATATGTTATTAAGATTGTATGCCTGTTGTCTCCTTAATCGAAAAAATGTTAGTAAGATTGTTCAGCTCAGTTTCCAGCACTTGACTGTATTACTGTTATGTATGATTGGGAAACTAGTCAAGCTAAGGAAGGCAATCATGATATGACCTTTCGGGCAGTCTCCACGAATGCAATTCCTGATATGTCTTCTTATCTAGTATCTGGCATATGCATTTCTTATCGGTTTTCATTTTTGATGCAATATAGTGGAGAAGAATGTTTTAGTATTTGACCATGCCCTTGTATGTCTCTTACGTAAATTCGTGAAGGGTTTTGTTTCATTGGACGCAATACATCCATAACTCTAATTGTGAATTTGTTTGGCTCTAGTTCTGTAAAAGCTTTCTTTTAGTTATTATGTTTTGTTTATTATATGCACGGTGTTCCACGATTGATCATGTAGGTAAGTGTTTGTATTTGAATTGTTTCTGTGGCCAGCCTGCTTGAAGTATAAAGGCACTAAGTATATCCCCATCGATATTAGAGTTGATATATTGAGTTATAATGGGAATTTGTATGTTGTCTTATCTTGCTCTTGTTCTCTGTCTGACTATCATTATGTGGTTGTCTTTGTATGTGTGGTGCCTTGTTGGCATTGTGACTTCCAAACAATACCTTGGGGCTTTAGACCAGGAATCACTTATAGGCCGATGGCTAATATAGTTCTCCAAAATGATTTATTTTCATGGCATTTCTAACAAATTAACAAACAAGCTTTGCAACTGCTCCAGCATAACATGCTAAAGGATTTGTGATTTTGTTCCATCATGCGCATTTATCATTTCATGATTGTAAAGTGCCTTCATCTTTGTATTCAAGCTGAGAAGAGTCAAATATGATGTTGAAATTTCTTGATCTGTGATATGAGATTGTTAGTTTGTTACTGTGATAATGTGTAACATTCGGCCAAATTACTTGATCCGTTAGAAAAGAAAGGCTACTATTAGTACATAAAGCTGGGGGTTCTATGCACAAGGAAACTTGTTGGAGCGCTCCACTTAGACTTTTTGTTATCTTTCATAATCTACAAGTTAATTTTCCAAATGTGTATATCTACCACATTAATGCTTTTATACCACAATAAAATGACTATTTCATTCGTATGTGAAAACAAAACTAGTGTTACATACCCTTCAGTTTTGAGCACTTGAGCTAAATTGTGTTCTCCAATTTTGAAATACGCCATGTTACTGAAACGATGGAAATAAATTTTTGCACTGCATCTGCAATAGTAGTGGTTCCTAACTGCATCGTGCTGCAGGACAATTCGCATTCAAGTTTTTTGTGCTTCTTGCTGGTGTGGAGCGTATGTGGGTAGGTGATGACTCAGGCTATCGCGTTGCACTTTTGATCATCCTTCAGTCTGTTGTATATCAAACAGTAGTTATCATCTAGTTCAATGTACTTGCCAAATTTTATAGTAGTTGCTGATACTCCATATATCTCAAGTGCTACTCCCTACTCATATGTTGTCAAGACATCAGGTTGTCAAACTCTTTCAAACACCATTGATAATTCACGAAAGTTGTATTGGTTTTCAAGTGATTAGTGGTTGAATAACGTTTTGGAGAAATAGGGTGATGTGAAATCTATCCGCAGAAGACAAACGCCCAAGAGTCGCACAGGACAAATCAGCATGAAGTTGCCGTTTAAGTATACAATGGTATCCATTTTTCAAAAAAAAAATCTCTTCAATTCGTGATGTTGCCAACGAGATGCTTAACGGTGGAGATTGTTGCCCGGACTTCGAGTGCAGCGAGAGCAAGAAGATTGGTAGCGTTTGGCTGTGTCAGGACACAGACGCATCACAGGATTTTGCGGCACGAGGAAGAGGAATAAGGGTAAAAATATTGTTCTGAGCTCTGACAGTACGCGGATTGAATTTGTTCCTATTGGGAAATCTCATGGCCCATTGAAGGCCCATATTGGTCCCTTAGCCGAAACTCTAGGTGAGCGCTATAAAAGGAGGAGGGGGTCCCCCTATGTACAAGCAATCATAAGCAATAAAGTATTCAGCAGTTCTTCTCCCTAAACACGTGTCTCTCTCTTTCTGTTCTCCAATTTTAGATCTGTTCAGGAATCCCGGACTATTCGATAGCGAGGTTCTTTAACACGTTATCAGCACGAAGCTCTACCGGAGTTCAGATTTGAAAGGTGAGAAAGGTAGGATTTTGGCAATTGAATCTAGACGCTTGTCGTTTTCTATGCATGCATCTATCCTACGCATCTTGTACCGCTTTCGTCATGTGGACGAAGCTACACGGCGATCGCTCGAAAACTACTAGCACGAAGCTACAGTACATGGTTTTTACTGTTCATCACAGAAAAAATAATTGACGTCGCCTCGGTCTTCGCGACGCAGCTGCGCCGCCGGCCGCCGTCGCCGCCGCCTGCGTCGCAGCAGCTGCGCCGCCATTGTCGCCGCCGCCTCGCCGGCCTCGGTCCAGCCGCCGAAGCGGCCTCCGACGGCGGCCGCGCCGCCACGTGGGCCTCGGCCCTTCGGCCTCGCGCCCGCCCGCGACGGCGCGCGTGTTCGAGCCGACGATCCGGCCTCGGCCTCCGCGCCCGCGCGTCGTGCCCTCGCCGCCGTGCTCCGTCCGCGCTGAAGCCGCCCGAGCCACCGCAGCCTCGCCGCCGTGCTCGACCGCGCCGGCGCCGCCCGAGCCGCCGTCGGGGCGCCGCGACTACAGACGGCGCCGCGACGGCCCTAAGCGAAGAAGCTCGGCGGCGCGCAACACAAGACGCCCCGCCTCGCCGGCCCCGGCCTGAAGTTGCTGCGCCGTGCCCTCTCCTTGCCGCCGGCCACCGAACCCCGCCCGAAGTTGCCTCGCCCGTCGGAAGCTCGTGCGGCGCGTCTGTGGCCTTGTGCCCTGCGCCCCTCGGGAGCTCGTGCGTGTGGCGGCTAGGGAAGGGGAACCCTAGCCGCCGGTGACATTTAGTTCGGGCCAAGCAGGCCAATGCGGGCCAAGAAGGCCAGGACCAGCATGGGCCAAGGAAAACGCGCGGGCGCACGGCCCAGCTGCCGGCTAGGTCGGGAAAAAAAGAAAAGAGAAAAATTGCAGAAAAATTGCAAAAAGTTTGAAAAATTACCAAAAAATCAAGAAGATTTATTTGGCTCTGTTTTTAATTTTTCTTGTTTTATTTCTCTGTTTTATGAATATTCTTTATGAATTTTGAATCCGTTGCTTTATTTAAGATATTGCAATGCATAGCAATTTAATTTTTCTGCACTTTATGTCTTTGCAACCATTTTCTATCAGATTACACGCAGTAATCTAAACCAGAATTTTGAAATCATGCAGATATCCGGCATTGTGAATCGTGAGTTTGAAGAACCGCCCGCACGGTCGTAACTACCTCACTTGGGCATCGGATGTAAAGATTGTTCTTGGGGCAAGAAGCTCTCCGCAATGATTGGTCTAGGGTCCTCGCAGACGCAAAACCTACCACCGAGCGTAACGATCAAGCTCGCATTTTCTCGAGCACCACCTCTCACCACTTTGAAGAACGAATATATGGTCGAGGAGAGTGCACATGAGCTTTGGACCGCACTTTAAGCGGTTGAAAAACTCAAGTACACCATCTTACCTCAAGCACAAGAAGATTGGGTGCGCCCGAGATTTACTGACTATAAAGCGGTGGCGAGTACAATTTCGCTTTGCATGAATTTGTACCAATCTCTCTATGTGGCAAGAAGATCACCGATGAAGAGAAGATTGAGAAAACTCTCTACCTTCCACCCTAATGCTATCCAGAGTGCACGCAACTATCGTCGTAACGCATACAAGGAGTATAGCGAATCGATTGATGTAATGCAAGTTGCGGAATCGCAAGACGATGTTCTACGCAAGAACTACGTCTCTCACACCACTGACGAGGCACCGCACGTAAGTCAATGCCAATAGCTACAAGGTGAGAAAGCCCATTAATAGAAAGAAGGGCAAGCAGGGTGAAAAAGAGAGGACTCAGGCCAAAGGAAAGTCCAAAGCCCATTAATAGAAAGGATGACAAAGAAAAGGCGCACGCCAAGCCGTATAGACAGCAGAACCAAACGTGCTTCAAGTGTGGCACTTGGGGACATTAGTCGAAGATATGTCGGGAATCCAAAGAAGTGATCAACGCATATCAGGCTAAGAGAAAGGCAAAAGAAAACGCCCCCGCAAAAGCACACTTCGCCAACATCGGTGATGATGATGTCATGGATGTAGATACCCCACTTGCCTCATCCTTACAGAATAGCCTGGACATCGATGCTGCAGCCATTATTATGGCAAATGAAGAGAAAACTTCTGCCGATGACATAGAAGCAGAAATTAATGCATATTTTACAGATTCTGTTTAATGCATTTTTTTTAGATTATGGTTGTTAGTTTTTTTTAATAATGAATTGTAAGCTCTAGAAGAGCATACTTCTTTCATGAATAAATACGCAATTTATTCTTTATTCCAGTATTCTTCAAATTTGCAAGCAATATTTGGATTGTTTTTGCCTCTATCTGATTAGAATTATATTTCTTTTATTTAGAAATCGTAGCGCCTAAATGGAAGAGATATGCATTGTTGATAGTGGCACAACAAATACCATCTTAAGAGAGTCTAAATATTTCCAATGATCACGAAGAACGCTGAAAGATTACTACGATCGCAGAAGCGACTCATATGTAATCGGCTCAGGAAGAGCCACAATTATATTACCTATGGGTACAACTTTGGTAATTGAAGAAGCCCTTTTGTACCCTGAATCAATGCGCACTCTCTTAAGCTTTAAAGACATCCGCGCCAATGGTTTTCACGTAGAAACCAATGAAGAAAATGGCAAAGAATACTTGTGCATTGTAAAGCACGCGGTATGTGGAAAAATGGTATTAGAAAAATGTCCCTCATATGAATCTGGGTTGTACTACACGAATATTCATGCACCCGAAGTGTATACTTCTTTGAAGACTGTTTTTAGAAGCTCTGAGTTATTTTCTTTATGGCATGGTAGATTAGGTCATCCTGGTCTTAGAATGATGAGAAATATAGTGAACAAATCACAAGGTCATGGCATTAATGTTAAAAATTTTCCGAATCATGAAGATTTTGTGTGCCCTGCATGTGCCACCGGGAAATTAATAACTAGATCCTCTGTCATGAAAGTGCAAAGTGAAATCCTCGCATTCCCGAACGCATCAGGGGATATTTATGTCCGATTCAGCCCTGTCGTGGCCGTTCGATACTTTATGGTGCTCATCGATGCTTCCTCGAAATGGTCGTACGTATGCTTATTGTCAACAAGAAATCATGCTTTTGCAAAGCTGATCTCGCAGATCATAAGAATTAAGAATGCTTTCCCTGATCATCGCGTGAAGTCGATTAGAATGGACAATGCCGGAGAATTTACTTCAAAGGCATTTGATGATTATTGCACGGCAACAGGGATAGCAGTTGAGCACTCCGTACCGCACGTCCATACGCAAAATGGACTAGCTGAAGCACTAATAAAGAGGATTAAGTTCATTGCCGCATCGCTTTGCAGAGTTGTAACTTGCCCAACACTTGTTGGGGACACGCATCTCCGCATGCAGCAGCGCTTATCAATTTCGCATCGTCGGCCTACAACATACATTCTCCTATGCGCACTTGTGCACGGGATCATCTCGAAGATCTCCTATCTTAGGAAATTTGGGTGTATGGTATATGTATCTATACCACCCCCTCAGAGGACTGCAATGGACCCTCTCCGCAAGTCTGGGATATACGTTGGTTATGAGAGTGCATCCATAATCAGGTATTTGGAACCCATGACTGGAGACTTGCATACTGACCGATTCACGATTGCATTTTTGACGAGGATCGTTTCCGTCATTAGGGAGAAATAAACCTTTGGATGAAAAATGTCAGGAAATCATATAGCATTCCACTGGGATCCCCGCACATGACCCCCACACTAATGAAGCAAATCAAGAAGTCCAGAAGATAATTGATTTGCAGAATTTAGCAAATGAACCGCCTGATCATTTTGTGATCCAAGGGCGTGGTTAAGTCGCATGTACCCGCAAGGAATGCACCGAGAGGGTGGAAATACCAAAGAAAATAGAAGGTATCCTCAACCTGCTCAGAGGCCTCAAAGAAAAGAACAGAAACTGGCTCCTCAAACCCAAAGTACCCGGAGACGCCTCGAGAAAATCAAGCAGAGGACTTACCACAACCAATCACTAAAATGCCCCAAGGAAAGAAGGGGAGCGCTTGAGACTGCACCGGAAAGAAGCCAACGGAAAAGGCAATTCAGACTTGAATCTTCCACCGCAGAAGCCGTCGAAAATAATGTGTGCGCACACATAGGCGATGAAAAACTAAAGGAACTTGCTCCTGCGATAGGGAATAGCAGTGAAGAGCAAGTAGAAGTGCATGAAGCACCCCATGAAGAAATGGCCATAAACTTTGTAATAACAGGAGAATCCCTGAATAGAGCAACATCCAACGTTGATGCATACTTCGCAAAGAAGATTGCCTCGATCATTGATCATGATCCCGAGCCTGCATCTCTAGTAGAGTGCAAGAAAAGGCTAGATTGGGAAGAATCGAAAAAGGCAATCATTGCAGAGTTAGTCTCTCTGAACAAGAGAGAGGTGTTTGGGCCCGTATGCCGCACACCTCCCCATATAAACCCCGTAGGTCACAAATGGGTCTTTGTTCGAAAGAGGAATGAAAACAACGAAGTTGTAAGGTACAAGGGAAGGCTTGTAGCTCAAGGTTTCACTCAACGTCCTGGAGTTGATTATGAAGAAACCTATTCTCCGGTCATGGGAGAAATTACCTTTAGATATTTGATCTCAATGGCAGTCAACTTGAAGTTGAGAATGAAGCTAATGGATGTTGTCACAGCATATTTGTATGGAAACTTGGATTCGGAGATATACATGAAAGTACCAGAAGGAATTCCTTTCCCGAACCAAGACGGAGCAAATAGAAACCTGTACAGTGTGAAACCAAAAGGCGTTGGAAAGGGATCAAGGATATCTTCCGTTACCTCTAAGGAAGCAAAGACCTTGGTCTGTTTTTCAGAAGAAACAATGAATTGAATTTGGTTGGCTATGCCGATGCTGGGTATTTATCAGACCCGCATACTGGTAAGTCCCAAACCGGCTATGTTTTCCTATGTGGAGGAACAGCAATTTCTTGGAAGTCGTCTAAGCAGACTCTTGTCTCGACGTCGACAAACCACTCGGAAATCATTGCTTTGTATGAAGCATCTCGTGAATGTGCATGGCTCCGAAGAATGGTTCACCACATCCAGAAGTCATGTGGCTTGAACATTGAGCAAACTCCCACGATAATCTATGAAGACAATGCAGCTTGTGTTGCCCAAGCACAGATGGATTATGTGAAGAGCAATCTCACGAAGCATATCAACCCCAAGTTCTTCTATGCTCATGAATTGCATAAGATGAACAAGATCAAGATATTGCATACTAAGTCATGTGAAAATCTTGCAGATTTGTTCACTAAATCACTCCCATCATCTACCTTTGAAAGGTGCGTGAAAGGAATTGGGATGATGAGACTTAGAGAAGTGCAGATTTCAGGGGGTTTCACATACTCCCACATAAATCTCGAAGATGAATTATGAATACCCAACATGAATCTCGAAGATTAGCAATTGAAGTTGGGAGAATTGTACTCTTTTTCCTTAGCAAGTTTTTCATGAAGTTTTCTTGCATAAGGTTTTAACGAGGCAATTCGTGCAACATAGTAAACGTATGCTATGTACTCTTTCTCCAAGTATTTTTCCCACTGGATTTTTCTGGAGTTTTAATGAGGCATATGCATCTCGAGGCAAAGGGCCCAAGGGGGAGTGTTGGGAAACCTCATGGCCCATTGAAGGCCTATGTTGGTCTCTTAGCCGAAACACAAGGTGAGCGCTATAAAAGGAGGAGGGGGTCCCCCCTATGTACAAGCAATCATAAGCAATAAAATATTCAGCAGTTGCTCTCCCTAAACACGTGTCTCTCTCTATCTGTTCTCTAATTTTAGATCTGTTCGGGAACCTCGGACTATTCGATAACGAGGTTCCCTATCAGCCCTAGGCTCGCTCAGACATGTGCCATCGACCACCTCAAACTTGGTGTAGCGTTGCGGTACGGTTGAGAGAGCAAAGCGGGGCGCCGGACGGCTTCGCTGCCGCGTGCTCGCATGTAGTCCTGGGCACATGGGCCGTGCCACGTTGGGCGCCCGAGCACGCAGGCACGCAGACGGCCAAAGCCCGCCCAAGACGTTAGCGGCCGCGCCGTGTCGGCCCGTTATCAGACATCGAGCCCGCCGCCCAAAAGCCGAGCACGACGGCAGACGGCCCAAGACGCCCGCTTGGGCGTGCGCGTCGTGGCCGCCCGCCCGAGCAGCACGCCGCCCGCAAAGACGCCGCGCAAGACGCTGGCGCAAGACGGCCATGCAGCAACCGCTCGCGCGCCCGCGCCGCGCCCGCCCGCGCGCGCGCGCGCCCGGCCCGCCGCCGCGCTTAACGCCAACGCGCCACGCTTGCGCGTCAGCGCGCCAGGCCAGCGCCGCGCAGCGCCGCGCGCCAGCGCCAGCGCCGCCCGCCGCCCGCTTAGCTCTCAGCGCCGCCACGCCGCACACGGAGGGAGGGGAGAGGAAAGGAGATGAGAGGGAGGAGGGAGAGGGAGCGGTGGCGCGCGGGAGGCCGAGGGGAGAGGGAAGGGCGGCGGCGGGAGGCCGAGGCGGCGAGGGCGAGGGCGAGGGCGCTGGAACGGCGCGCGAGGCGCGGTCGGGCGTGGCGGGGAGAAAGGCGGCAAGGCAGTGGCGGTGGTCGGGCGGGCGAGGGCGGCGAGGCTGGCGGCACGCCGACGCGCGCCAGCTCGAGGAGGCAGACGCTAGGCCTCACGCACGCGACGCGCCCGAGGAGACGACGCGGCGACTCGAGGTCGCCAGCCAAGACGCTGCGCACGCGCGCCCGAGGGCGGAAAAGAGAGGCGCCGGCGATCAAGTCGGTCGGTGGAGAAAAAAAGAGTGTAGCGATGCGATCGCGTCCGGGTAATTTTAACGTCTCTCGCGGGAAAAATTATTCGAGGGAATCAAATGTCTGAATTCAATGTCTCCCTCAACGTCTAATTGTCCCACGGGAAAACAGAGACTGAGAAGGAATCTGAAAGTACATCACGGGAAAAAATTGTTCGCGGGAATCACGCGTCATAATGACATGCGTTTGAGAAAAAGAGAACTGAAATGACGTAAAACATTGAACTCTCTGTGTGCATGCATGCAACCGAGGGAATCATGCGCGATTTTGAATGGACACGCTCACATTCGATAGAACCACAGGAAGAAAATCACGCGCCTGATGAATTTTAAGTTTTGAACACAAAGAAGACAGCGATGTGATTGATTGATTCCATCCCGCTCTCTTTAACTCAATTTTGAACGCGACAGCAGAACAACGGTTATTTCGCTGGACACACCATAAATACAGGGGATGGCTTGCATTTTCTCTGCACAACTCTCAACTCTCTTGCGCTCTCTCTTGCCCATTTTTTGCTCAGGCGCAAAGCACATTCTGCGCGATCTCTCTATTTGCTTTCTTTTTTTTACACTCTCGTTGTGAAATAAAATGTTTCGCAAGAGCAAGAGTAGGAGAGCACGCCGCGCTCTCCTAGTCCCCTCGTCAGATCAAGAAATCGACCCACGCCAACTCTCCCAAAGATGGGAGACTACGGCATGGATGACCATCATCCGACGGCACGCACGGCATCGAGGATGCCTCGACACTCGGATGCACCGAGCTCGGATGCCGCTACCTCGGTGCATGCGGACGGGCGTCGGTATCCACATCGAACACGCACCGACATATCGATGCAGCCAAAGACGGGCGCCCATAGCCGCATCGACGCGCTTGGTGCCGGCAACATATGGACGTAACCGTCAAAACCGCTGACGGACATGAGGTAGTGTATCTTTGTTTGCAAATCGTCAATCTAAACTATCTCGCACGCATGTGGTGGTACAGGTCATCTAAAGAGACACGCGGAGAATTGCTTGAGGAAGATATCGACCGGACGGAGGCCGGGCGAGGGCGTGCAAACACAGCTCAACTTCAACACCGACGGTTCGGTAAGCACATGGGTATACAACGCCGACGTAGCTAGAGAAGAAATTGCACGTTACATAGTTACAGAGGATCTTCCGCTTAGAACGGGTGAGAGCTCTAATTTTGAGAGAATGGTGCAACGTGGTTTTTACCCGCAATACCAACATGTTAGTAGAAGAACAACTACACGTGATGTTGATAAAATGTTTACAACTAAACTAGAAATGTTAAAACAGACCTTTATGACGCTTAGTTTTTCATTCGCATTAACATCTGATATATGGACTTCCTCTCACCAAAGAGCAGATATATTAGTATTGTTGCGCACTATCTAGATGACGAGTACGCACTAAATAAAAGAGTTATAGGGTTTAGGCCAATCTCGAGTCACACACCGGACATGCTATCGCTACCGTATACTCGAGGTTGTTAATGAATTTAAAATAGAAAGTAGAATTGTTTCCATTACTCTTGACAATGCATCGCCTAACACAACGGCTATGGAGCATCTCTCACCGCGCCTAGAGTCTTATATTGGAGGTTTTGTACTCCACCGTAGATGCGTATGCCATATTATTAATCTCATTGTACAGCGGTATGCATGTAATGAAACCTACTTTGGAGGGCATACGTAATGCTATCGATTTTATTACTAATTCACCGTGAAGTTTGCCCGCTTTTGAGTATCGCAAGGCCAATAATATGGTACCAAGAAGATTCGACCTAGATATGAAGGTTAGATAGAACTCAACTTATACTATGCCGCAACGGCGAAGGCTACGAGCACATTATCACCGTCTTCGTCAATCGCAATAATGGTGAGGTATTGTTATCGACGCGATTGGATAATTGCTAGTCATTTTCGTAATTTTTTAAAAATTTTACGACGCAACTAAAAATTATCCTGTTTATTACCCAACTTCTTGCTTAGTTATCGAGTGGCTTTGGCTTATTGCTAATGCTTTTAAAGAAAATAGAGATAATTATGTTTTACGTTCCATTATAGAACCAATGGAGCAAAAAATTTTAAAATATTTTCAAGCTATTCCACATTTGTACTGTTTTTTTGTCATTTTGGATCCTCGGAGAAAATTTTCGACTTGCAGGCGCCTCACGGAATAGGTGAGACATTCGATCTTGATTTCTCCGAGGCCTATACTCATGTTTATAACGAGTTTTTCGAGTTTTCGACAAATACTACGAGAAGTTTGGCACCGTATGAAGCACGAAGATCTACCTCAACAACGCAACAAGCACGAGGCGGTTCGATGGCTTCAAACATGTGGAAGAAGTCGAAGGCAAATCTTCCGTTCATCTTCCAAACGCCGAAAGCGCATCACAATGGAATCCACGGTAGAGATCAACCACTACCTCGACACGCCTTTAATGGAGTCCGAGCTTGACATGGACGAGGAAAATCAACCTAACTTGCTTTTGTGGTGGAAGAATAACCAACGATTTACCCGTGCTATCCCATTTCGCACGGGATGTACTTACGATTCCGGTGTCCCTTGCCTCGTCGGAATCCACTTTCGCGGTGGGAGGATACTTGAGCCAAGGAGGTCGTCTCTCACACTGAGATGGTTGAGGCAATTACATGCCTCAAAGACTGGAGCGCGTGATCGGGGACACAACATCGCCAGAGGATCGGGGAGATCACTGACGCGTAGCGGACTTTGACAATCTCACCTCGGGTAGTCTATGTATATAAATGTAGTTATTGACTCTTTTCCTTACGGGGTACCTACACCGGGTGTAAGGTTTTTAACGAGGCAGTAACTTTGTACATGTTCAAGATTTAATAAAATTTACTTCTTTTCCCCCAATATTTGTGTCCATTGCTAGCAATACCGATATCTACACAGGATGTTTCTTTCGCATGCTTTCATTTAGTCATTGCTTTGCGTGTACATTTCTTCTTGTCATTTATTTACTTACTTTGCTAATTTCTCCAGAGATACACAAGAGAACGAATACGTGTTCGCTAATAACGATCTAATTAATCGGCAATCATCGTAGCAAAACCGAGCAATTCATCAGAGCAAGCGGTAGCAATTTCATCGTAGCAAAAGCGCAGAAATTTATCAGAGCAAAAACGCAGACAATTTCTTGTAGCAACAATATCGCACCTATTTATCGTAGCAAGACCGCTTTATTAATCCGACCGTCAATTCGCCGATCCGACGGTTGGATGCCCATCAATCGCAAACTTGACGATCCATCGTGGATCGCCAAGGATCTCTGTCCATGCGTGTTGCTCGATTGTAGATTTACATATTTATTTAATCAAGGTGGCTATACATTCGCTGCACCGTAGCATCGCGTACGCATGCTACTACAAGCAAATTTGGGTCATTTCTCTCGCCGCAATAGTGTAAATGGATCGGCCGGGCCGCACGCACGAAGTAGGCACGGCGTAAATGGGCGTGCTTGGGCTCGTCGGCGAGCCGGGCCGCACGGCGGCACGACGGCCGACGCGCCCGACACGCCCGCCCGGCACGATGGGCCGTCTGCGGGCGGCCCGACACGCACGACGCCCACCTCTACTCGCATGCACACGAAAGCCTCGTGCGGTCCACGAAGTTGGACTTGGACGGACGGCACGCCGCAGCGTGACGTGCGAAACACACCGTTCGCAAGGCGGCGGCAGCCTTTCAGAATACGTGGAACGGCGGCCCGATAGATTCGCGCGGCGGTACTGCCGTGCCGCGCGCGGCGCGTGCGCCGCGGCGGCATCGACGAGAAGGAAGCGCGGTCTAGGGAGTCGTCCACCCCGAGCGCTCGCAGAACGGCCGGCGTTGCGGCCTCGGCCCACGCGGGGGTCGGCCCGCTTCGCTCGTGCGCGCCACCATCCACTCATCCAGTCTGGTTTCCAATCTCGTCTTAGGTTGAAATCTCGGAGGGAATACGAAAATTCGTTAAGATCTCAGAATTTTAGATAAATTCTGGATGAAATGAAAAAAATAAAATTCAGAGATTTTGTCTAGAATTGTCGAAATCGGTGAAATTGAATCAAGTGGAAAATAGTTCAAACGATGTCGAAAAAATTTGATATTTTTTGTGGAGGGTCCTGATACGTCAGTAATGTTCCCATAGAAATTTCAGATGATTACAAAGCCTTAGAAATTTTTAAAAATTCAGAGGGTGCTACTATCCTGATAAAAATGTTGACCGTCAAATTTGAATCGAATGGAAAATGAAACAAACCAAGTTAGAATTTTTTTATTTTCATAAAATTTTCAGATGATTATCAAGCTTCAGGAATTTTTAAAAAATTCGGACAATACTACTATCCTGATAAAAGCCTTACCAACAAAATTCAACCAAATGAAAAATGGTTCAAACCATGTTAGAAAATTTTTAAACTTTTTGTAGATGGTCCTGATGTATCATAAATATTTATATAAAATTTTCAGATGATGATAATGCTTCAAGAATTTTAAAAAATTTTGACAGTGCTACGTCCTGATAAAAGCCTGATGATCAATACATAGATTTGCTTGAGCAACCAAACAAAGGTTAAATTTTGTGAAACTTTTAGAGAAGGGTTCTGAGGCAATTATTAATCTCTCATAAAAATTTTAGATTATTATCTTATAACAGTAAATTTATAAAATTCTTACAATGGTTATGTAACATTTGTATTCCTTGTGTTTTTATTTTTGAAAGATAATAAATGAAATGCAATGCATCCATAGATTTGATTGAGCAAACAAATAAATTTTAAATTTTTGAAAATTGTAGAGAAGAGTTCTTAGGCAATGCTTAAGTTTTTCTAAAAATTTTGGATCATGATCACACTCGAACAAATTTATAAAATTCTAACAAAGTTACTGTCTCAGTTATGTTCATTTTGTTTTTGATTTTTTTAAAGATAACAAATGAAGTTAAATTATTTTAAAAAAATATTTATGGTCCTACACTTTTAGATATAGTACTATAAATTTTTCAGAGTATGATCAAGTTTGTACAATTTTATAAAAATTTGACAATGTTTCTACCAAAAATTTAAAATGTCTCAAAAATTCGAATTTTCAACAAATTTTCATAGAAGATGACTTTCTTAAGAGTTATTGGGCTAAATCCGGTAAAAAAAGGTCAAATTTTAGTCAAATTACCCGAGATTTCGGCTAGATTTTGGCGAAATCTCACTGAGAGTTCCCAAAATTACTATGGCAATTCAATTTTTTTTTATCCGACCGAGATTTTGGATCCCGTCCCCGGCCGGAATCCGAGATCTCGGCCAAAATTTACGAAATTCTTGGAACCTTGGTCTCGCAGTGTCGCCTCATGGTTTTCGAGTCTGAAAAGTGGAAAAACACCCACAAAAGGCCGAAAGTAGTGTTCGCAATATTGTCGTTAATCGCTCGAATATCGTGATTATCGACCTTATCGAGCCAATACGGTATTTAATACCAGTCGGTAAACCGGTTAAATTCAAAAAAAATTATGCAATGCAAATATCGCGATTATCGGTGAATATCGAGCGAACATCTCTAAAAAAAATTGACTGCCGAAGAAGTTCATCCGGTCGATCGATTCTCGAGTCAAATATTGCGATTATTGGTGAATATCGGTCGATTTTTGTTTTTTTAAAAAAAAAATTCCCAAAAAAATTGATCTCGTAACCTTTAGTTTCTTGGCAATTTTCGATCATTTTTTGTGATAATCGAAAATCACTTACCATTCAATAATCATGATTTCGATAATTTGAACACTGAACCCCAATCCTCCATCGATCCTTAGTAATCCCAATCCGTCTCACCGATGGTCGGCCCCGCGACTCGCAATGGCTTCAGCGGCCCCCCGCAGGATCGCTGGGGTCTGGACTATGGTGTCATGACAGCCACTCTAATGGTTAGGGGATCACGGCCCAAGTGCTCCATATTCCAATTGCCTGGGCTATATTTTTAGGAGTAAATTTTCTAAATCTATATATATTTTTTTACAAATTATCGTAAAACTACACGTTTTAGTTTCTATTTCACAATAGGAGCTAAAGCATTTAGTTTTCTGATAGTTTGTACAAAAAAATTTATAGTTTTGTGAAATACCCTATTTTTAGAGAACACTAGTAGGGTGTATGTGTATTGCAATAGAACCCTAAAATTTACACAAATAACTATTTTTCCTTTAACACATTAAGCGAATCAACAAATTAAAAGATGGTGTACACACATATATCTATAAGCATCCAACTGAAAACAAGGTCCACAAATTTGCCCTCATAAAATAGTTTAGGAATCACAGTTCACACGCAACACACATAGCCAATTGAAAACAAATCTATAATTGAATCAATGTAAAATTTGCCCGCTTCAAATCCACATAGATATAAAGGTATGGTGTTGAACCATAAAGACACAAGGCTAAAGTCAATACAGAGGTAATACAAAACGAAATACATGTTACATTGAACTATGCATTTAGTTACTGGTAATCAGAAATAGGAATAGTGAAGTATGCGTTCATGAGCAACATCTTAAAAAATGACACAAGTCTTCAATGAAATTGCACTAATTTTCTGAAATGATGCTACAGATGATCAGCAGTCCAAGTATACAGTTATGTGGTTCTAAGACAAGAGCCTCCTCAATGTTTAGGTGTTCACAGTTTTGGCATCTTACACTGATGAGAAAACTCTACTTGAAGCATTATATTTATTTATTTATTTGAAAAAAAAGGCTACAATGATATGCTATTTTTGCACGGGTAATTTTTGTTGAGCTCAATGAGATATCCAAAATAAATGAAGTGGGATTCTTATCTGTGAGTAAGCCGAATGATTCACAAATAACTTGAAGAACTGCATTTTTTCTTGAGGAACTGATATTTAGGTGGGTTGGAAATCATATCTAAGAAGAAGCAAGCCATATCAGACTGTTCTTTCCCCTAGATAGCAAAGTAAAACAATTTAAATTGAGCATAGTGAATCAACATTAACATGGAAAACCGAGGAAATAATTCATCAAGATAACAACGTAAATACTGTAAAAACGCATATAATTCATTGAGATAAGAACATATATAAGAATAAAGAGTCACACTTGTCATTTTGTCCCATCAAATTCGCCAAATGGCTGACAATACCAGGTCTTGTTAGCTGCTGTCAGCTGACAACCTGATGAAGTGATTTTTGAGCAAATATGTTCCTTGGACAAAAACTCTTAAGCATAATTGAGCTGTTATAAAGGCATGGAGTTTGCAGACAAAAAGGGATGATGTGAATGCATCCATTGAGCAACCCATACATGTGGACTACAAACAAAATGGCGTTCAAGTCTGCTGCGTGCAAAAAGCTTGAGCGGGCTTAGTCGAGAGGGGAGGAGAGTGGTGAGCAGGGTCCCAAAAATCATCGATTTTTGTCTGTATCGGCGCGGTTCGATAAACAAAATCACTTGGTAAATCGGCAAAATTTAAAATAAAAAATAAAAAAATGAGAAATTTTATGCCATGTAAAACGGTGGAAAATCGCTCAAAAATTGGCTATTAGAACATTTCAATTGTTTGGTCGATTTTCGGTGAAAATCGCTTAATTTTTTATTTTTTTTTCGACGAAGTTTGACCGCCGATTTAAAAAAAAATTGACTTTGAACTTGTTCGGTTTCTATCTGTTTTTGAGCCGATTTTTTCGAAAATCGATTTTCCACTGAAAATCACCGAAACAATTTTTAAAACCCTGGTGATGAAGGGCGACGGTTTGAATCGGAAGAAAATCGAGGGATACAAACCAGAGAATAGATATAGAAGAAAGAGTACGAGGGCTAGGATCAACGAATGGACGATCATACCTAGGGTAAGCCCTTGGCTTGGCAGGCCTGTTCTCGGACAAAGCACACCTTATTTGACTCATTCAAAGGTGAAAGTACTTTTGTGAAGGCTCTAAAACGGTAAAACCTCGTAGAATATGGACACATGTGATTTCCCTGGGTGGAAAGCGTGTACCTCGATCGAATTGTTAAGAAACTCTAATAGCCTACTGGAAGGCCCATGTGGTCCCTTAGCCAAAACCCTAGAGGAGCGCTGTAAAAGGAGGAGGGGGGTCCCCCCTATGTACAGAATTCATTAGCAATAAAGAATTCCCGCTATTGCTCTCCCTAAACACGTGTCTCTCTCTTTCTGTTCTCCAATTCAGATCTGTTCGGGAACCCCGGACTATTCGATAGCGAGGTTCCTTAACACGTTATCAACACGAATTGCTCTACGAAGATCAGAATTGAAAAGGTGAGAAGAGGTGAGAATCGGTGATTGTTTCTAATCGCTGTCGTTCTTATGCATGCATCTACCTTTTGTATCTCGTACTGTTTTTCGCGTGGCATGAAGCTACGCGGATACTGCTCGAAGCTACAGTACAAGATGTTTTTACAAATTTACTGTTCATGCAAAGAAAAAAAAAAGGCCCTCGCCGCCGCCAACACGGCTCGCAGCCGAACCCGCCGCCGCAAGAAGACTTCTGCGCGCGCCATCGCTGCGGTGCCGCCTGCCGCGCCGTCACCGCCAAGACGGCGCCGCCGCCCGCAAGCGAAGAAGCGACGGCCCGGACGCCTCGCCGCCGGCCCGCAGACGCGCGCGCGCAGCCGCGCCCGGCCTCCGGCTGCCGTCCGCCCTCCGACGCGCCACCGCCCGCCCGAGGCGCCTCGGCCTCGACGACTCATCGGCCTCTCACCTCTGCGCTCGGCCGGCCGAGACGCCGCCTCGGCATGTGTGTACGCCGCCGGCCAGCATCCGCTCCGCCGCACGAGCGGCACCGAGCCGCTGGCTCGCGCCGGAGACGGCGGCCGACGAAGTCCCGCCCGGCGCCCGGCGCCTCGACGCAGCCATCTTGGCTCGCCCCACGGCCCGCTTTGGCTCGCTGGCGACGCGCTTGGCTCCGCCGCCGGCCGCCTTTGCTTCTCGCCGCCGCTTTGCTCGCCTCCGGCTGGCCGAGCGCCACTCGCCTAGCTCCACCGCCGAGTGCACAAGTCGGTCGTCGACGGCGCGGCGCGAGTGGGAAGAAGGCGGTGCAGACGGCGCGAGGAAGAAACGCAGACGAGGCGAGGCGGCGCGCGGCGTGGCGTGGGAACCCTAAGCAAATGAGGCGTGGGAAACCCATTTATATAAGCAAAATGGGCCAAAGGCCCATAAGGCAAGCTCTACCGAAAACAACCTGATGGTTGTTCGGCGGAAAACAAAGAAAAGAGAAAAGAAAAGAAAAGAAAAAATTGCGTAAAATTTTGAAAAATTGTCGTAAAATCAAGAAGATTTATTTGGCTTTGTTTTTCAAATTTGCTTGCTTTATTTCTCTGTTTTATGAATTTTCTTTATGAATTTTGAACTCTTTGCTTTATTTTATATATTGCAATGCATATGAATTTATTTTTTCGCACTTTATACTTTTTGCAACCATTTTCTATCGATTACACGCAGAATCTAAAACCGAATTTTGAAATCATGCGATGTCCGCATTGTGAATCGTGAGTTTGAAGAACTGCCCCGCACGGCCGTAACTACCTCACTTGGGCATCGGACGTAAAGATTGTTCTAGGGGCAAGAAGTCTGTTCGCGATTGGTCTAGGGTCCTCGCAGGACGCAAAACCTACCACTGAGCAGAACGATCAAGCTCTGCATTTTCTCAGGCACCACCTCTCGGCCACTCTAAAGAATGAATATATGGTCGAGGAGAGTGCACTTGAGCTTTGGACCGCACTTGTAAGCGGTTCGAAAAGCTCAAGTACACCATCTTGCCCCAAGCACAAGAAGATTGGGTACGCTGAGGTTTGCAAACTTCGTATCAATGGTCGAGTACAACCGCCTTGCATGTAATTTGTACCAATCTTTCTCTATGTGGCAAGAAGATCACCGATGAAGAGAAGATTGAGAAACTCTCTCTACCTTCCACCCTAACGCTATCCGAGTGCACGCATTTATCGTCGGGACGCATACAAGGAGTATAGCGAATCGATTGATGTAATGCAAGTTGCGGAATCGCAAGACGATGTTCTACGCAAGAACTATGTCTCGCACCACCGACGAGGCATCGCACGTAAGTCAATGCCAACAGCTACAAGGTGAGAAAGCCCACTCATAGAAAGAAGGGCAAGCGTGGTGGAAAGAGAGACCCTGTGCCAAAGGAAAGTCCAAAGCCCCGTGAAGAGGGATGACAAAGAAAAGACGACGCCAAGCCGTATGGACAATGTAACCGGACATGCTTCAAGTGTGGCACTTGGGGACATTGGTCGAAGATATGTCGAGAATCCAAGGAAGCGATCAACGATATCGATTAAGAAGAAGGCAAAGGAAAACGCTCCAGAGGAGACTTCGCCAACATCGGTGAAGATGATGTCATGGATGTAGACACCCCACTTGCCTCATCCTCACGTAATAGCACGGACATCGATGTCGCAGCCATTATTATGTCAAATGAAGAGAAAACTTCGCAGATGATATAGAAGCGTAAATTAATGCATATTTTCTGATTCGCTTAATGCATTTCTTTAGATTATGGTTGTTAGCTTTTCTTTGAATAAAGGATTGTAAGCTCTAGAAGAGCATACTTCTTTCATGAATAAATACGCAATTTATTCTTTATTCCAATATTCTTCAAATTTGCAAGCAATATTTGGATTGTTTTTGCCTCTATCCGATTAGAATTATATTTCTTTTATCTAGAAATCGTAGCGCCTAAATGGAAGAGATATGCATTGTTGATAGTGGCATAACAAATACCATCTTAAGAGAGTCTAAGTATTTCCAATCGATCACGAAGAACGCCGAAAGATTACTACGATCGCAGAAGCGACTCATATGTAATCGGCTCAGAAGAGCCACTATTATATTGCCTATGGGTACAACTTTGGTAATTGAAGAAGCCCTTTTGTACCTCGAATCAACACGCACCCTCTTAAGCTTTAAAGACATCCGCGCCAATGGTTTTCACGTAGAAACCAATGGAGAAAATGGCAAAGAATACTTGTGCATTGTGAAGCACGCAGTATGTGGAAAATGGTATTAGAAAAATGTCCTCATATGAATCTGGGTTGTACTACACGAATATTCATGCACCAAGTGTATACTTCCTTGAAGACTGCTTTTAGAAGCTCAATTATTTTCTTTATGGCATGGTAGATTAGGTCATCCTGGTCTTAGAATGATGAGAAATATAGTGAACAACTCACAAGGTCATGGCATTAATGTTAAAAATTTCCGAATCATGAAGATTTTGTGTGCCCTGCATGTGCCAACGGAAATTAATAACTAGACCCTCTGTCATGAAAGTGCAAAGTGAAATCCTGCATTCCGAACGCATCCAGGGGATATTTATGTCCGATTCAGCCCGTCAGGGCCGCTTCGATACTTTATGGTGCTCATCGATGCTTCCTCGAAATGGTCGCATGTATGCTTGTTGTCAACAAGAAACCATGCTTTTGCAAAGTCGATCTCGCAGATCATAAGAATTAAGAATGCTTTCCCGATCATCGCGTGAAGTCCATTAGAATGGACAATGCCGAGAATTTACTTCAAAGGCATTTGATGATTATTGCACGCAAACAGGATAGCGATTGAGCACTGCACCGCACGTCCATACGCAGAATGGACTAGCGTAAGCACTAATAAAGAGGATTAAGTTTATTGCCGCACCGCTTTGCAGAGTTGTAACTTGCCCAACACTTGTTGGGGACACGCATCTCGCACGCAGCAAAGACTTATCAATTTTGCACCATCGCCCTACAACATCCATTCTCCTATGCGACTTGTGCACGGATCATCCCAAGATCTCCCATCTTAGAAAATTTGGGTGTATGGTATATGTACCTATACCACCCTCGTGATCGCAATGGGCCCTCTCCGCAAGTCCGGGATATACGTTGGTTATGAGTGTGTATCCATAATCGTGTATTTGGAACCCATGATCGAGACTTGCATACACCCGATTCACGATTGCATTTTTGACGAGGATTGTTTCCGTCATTAGGGAGGAAATCAACCTTTGATGAAAATGCCGGAAATCATATGGCATTCCACCGATCCCTACACATGACCCCGCACTAATGAAGCAAATCAAGAAGTCTAGAAGATAATTGATTTGCGAATTTAGCAAATGAACCGCCTGATCATTTTTGTGATCCAAGGGCGTGGTTAAGTCGCATGTACCCGCAAGAAATGCACCGAGAGGGTGGAAATACCAAAGAAAATAGAAGGTATCCTCAACCTGCTCAGAGGCCTCAAAGAAAAAGAGCAGCAACTGCTCCTCAAACCCAAAGTACCCGAGACGCCGGAGAAAACTAGGCGAGAGGACTTACCACAACCAATCACGAAAATGCCCCAAGGAAAGAAGGGGAGCCAGTTGAGACTGCACCGAAAGAAGCCAACAGAAAGGCAATTCCGCATTTGAATCTTCCATCAAGGATGCCACGGAAATAATGTGCGCACACATAGGCGATGAAAGCTAAAGGAACTTGCTCTGCAATAGGAAAAGCAACGAAGAGCAAGTAGAAGTGCATGAAGCACCCCATGAAGAAATGGCCATAAACTTTGTAATAACAGAGAATCCTGAATAGAGCAACGACCAACGTTGATGCATACTTTGCAAAGAAGATTGCCTCGATCATTGATCATGATCCCGAGCCCGCATCTCTAGCAGAGTGCAAGAAAAGGCTAGATTGGGAAGAATGGAAAAGGCAATCATCGCAGAGTTAGTCTCTCCAACAAGAGAGAGGTGTTTAGGTTCAGATGCCGCACACCTCCCCATATAAACCCCGTAGGTCACAAATGGGTCTTTGTTCTAAGAGGAATGAAAACAACGGTTGTAAGGTACAAAGCAAGGCTTGTAGCTCAAGGTTTCACTCAACGCCCGGAGTTGATTATGAAGAAACCTATTCTCCGGTCATGGGAGGAATTACCTTTAGATATTTGATCTCAATGGCGATCAACTTGAAGTTGAGAATGAAGCTAATGGATGTTGTCACAAAGATACTTAGTATGGAAACTTGGATTCGAGATATACATGAAAGTACCTAAGGAATTCCTATCCCGAACCAAGATGGAGCAAATAGAAACTCATGATAAATGTGAAATTGGAGAAATCACCGTATGGGTCAAGCGATCAGAAGAATGTGGTACAATCGCTGAGTGACTTTCTCGCAAGAAAGGCTACACAAACAAATAAGATTGTCCATGTGTGTTTATACAATGATCCCGAATGGATTCTCAGATAATCTCCGTCTATGTAGATGACTTGAACATCATTGGGACGGATGAAGAAATTGAAGAGGCATGCTCATACTTGAAGTCCGAGTTTGAAATGAAAGATTTGGGTAAAACTAAGTTTTGTTTAGGCTTGCACTTGAACATGTCCAAGGAGGAATCTTGGTACATCAATCAACCTACACGCAAAAAGTGTTGGAAAGATTTGGATTTGAAAATCATATCCCGCAAAGACTCCAATGGCTCAAGGTCACCCAAGCGCACCTAGACCCATACAGCACCTAGAGAAGAGGGGAAGAAGTCCCGGGAGCAGAATTCCCATATCCGAGTGCAATTGGAGCGCCATGTACCTTGCGAATAGCACTAGACCAGGACATTGCGTCATTGTGAATTTGCTAGCTCGATGCAAAGGCGAACCCACCAAAAGGCATTGGAAAGGGATCAAGGACATCTTCGTTGCCTCCAAGGAAGCAAAGACCTCGATGCTGTTCTTTAGAAGAAACAATGAATTGAATTTGGTTGGCTACGCCAATGTCGGGTACCTATCGACCGCATCTTGGTAAGTCCCAAACCGCTATGTTTTCCTATGTGGAGGAACAAAGAATTTCTTAGAAGTCGCCTAAGCGCACTCTTGTCTCGACGCCGACAAACCACTCGAAATCATCGCTTTGTATGAAGCATCTCGTGAATGTGCATGGCTCGGAAGAATGGTTCACCACATCCGTAAGTCATGTGGTTTGAACATTGAGCAAACTCCCACGATAATTTATGAAGATAATGCACTTGTGTTGCCCAAGCACGATGGGTTATGTGAAGAGCAATCTCACGAAGCATATCAACCCCAAGTTCTTCTATGCACACGAATTGCATAAGATGAACGAGATCAAGATATTGCATACTAAGTCATGTGAAAATCTTGCAGATTTGTTCACTAAATCACTCCCAAAGATCTACCTTTGAAAGGTGCGTGAAAGGAATTGGGATGATGAGACTTAGAGAAGTGCAGATTTCGGGGAGATATGTCACATACTCCCACATGAATCTCGAGCATGAATTATGAATACCCAACATAAATCTCAAGATTAGCAATTGAAGTTGGGAGAATTGTACTTTTTCCTTAGCAAGTTTTTCATGAAGTTTTCTTGCATAAGGTTTTAACGAGGCAATTCGTGCAACATAGTAAGCGTATGCTATGTACTCTTTCTCCAAGTATTTTTTCCACTGGTTTTTCCGAGTTTTAATGAGGCATATGCATCTCGCAACAAAGGCCCAAGGGAGTGTTAAAAACTCTAATAGCCGATTGAAGGCCCATGTGGTCCCTTAGCCAAAACCCTAGAGGAGCTTATAAAAGGAGGAGGGTCCCCTATGTATGTAATTCATTAGCAATAAAGAATTCCCGCTATTGCTCTCCCTAAACACATGTCTCTCTCTTTCTGTTCTCCAATTCAGATCTGTTCGAGAATCCCGAACTATTCGATAGCGAGGTTCCTTAACACGAATAAGGGCGAAGAACTTCTCGTGATGTCCCACTTAAAAATTAAAATCAGTTGGCTTTGAAGAAAAAAATCGGGACACGTTGTTGCGCCTACAAGCCTACACCTACACGTATCTCAAGGACCTCTCGCCCCTCAATTCCTGAGCGGTTGTATTGTATCCCAATCTATCTCACTTCCGCTAGCAGCGCACACAAGATGGAGAGAGAAGGGGAGAGACCCAAAACGCCAATCATCCATTTCGGAATTGCTGAGGCCAACACCGTAATGGCCTCGCCGGCGGCGCAGCGAATCCCAAGCCGCCCCCAAGACCCCGAGCCGCCGCCGCGGACCCTCACCGACGACATTCTGAGGGAGATCTTCATCCGCCTCTCCTCCCCCGCCGACCTCGCACGAGCCTCCGCCGCCTTCGCCTCCTTCCGCCGCGTCATCACCGACCCCTCATTCCTCCGCCGCTTCTGTGTCCTCTACCCCCCGCCCCTCCTCGGCATCCTCGCCGCCGGCTTCCATCCTGCCGAGCCACCCCACCCCTGCGCCCCCGCCGCCCGCGCCGTCGCCCACGCTGTCGACTTCTCCTGGTCCTTCCTCCCCTCCCCGGAACTCTGGCGTCGCCGCGACGTACGTGACGGTCGCGTCCTCCTTTCCCGCTCCACCGAGGGCGGTCACGAAGACGATGGAGGCGGCGTCGGTGAGACCGACTTCAGGGAGCTCGCGGTCTGCGATCCCTTGTCCGGGCGCTACGTGCTACTCCCCGCCGTCCCTGACGACCTAGCCGCCTCCATCCTGCAACAGAACCTCCTGGATTTAAAGCCGTTCCTTGCTCCAGCAGGTGACAACGAGGATGGCACGTCATTCAGAGTGATCTACATGGCGCGGTGCGAGGCTCAGCTAGTTGCATTCCTCTTCTCTTCAGACGCCGGGGGATGGAGCGCATTTGCATTTGAGGGTTGGGGTGCCTTGGTCACGGGAACGTCGCCTTGGTGCGCTGAGCTATCCTGGCGCCACTATGCTCGTGGCTGCATCTGCTGGGTTTTGCATTGGAAGGACAAATTGCTTGTGCTGGACACCCGTAGGATGGAATTCTCCACTGTCGACCTCCCTCCCGGTAACCAAATGAAGCAGATTGCCATTGTGGAGGCAGCAGAAGGCAGACTGGGGATGTTTGTTCTCGTTGATCACATTCAATATGGGAAATTTGACCTCTGTTATGCTGTTTATGCTGAGGATGTGAACCGGTGGCGGTTGGAGAAGATTGCACGGTTGCCCTTGAATTATCGCTATAACATCATGGGAACAGCTGGGGGTTACATGCTCCTACAAGGGTTTCCAGAGTTCTCAATCCCTTCACTAGAGAGGCCAGACTGTGTGTTTTTTTCAGTGGAGCTCAAGACTTTTCAGCTTGAGAGGTTCTGTGGGAGTGGGACTAAGCATCTCATCATAGGAGCTGACTTGTTTGCCAGTTTCCCACCACCCTTGTCACCACCAAGTGTATGAAATGGTAAGCTTGTTCTTATTGTTCACTCGAGCTTTTAGTGCTTAAATTATCAGTTGTTGGATGCCTTGTCAAAGTCAGGAAAGCAACAATGATCAAAGTCAGGAAAGCAACAATGATCATGTGTTGTTCAACAATTACATGTGTGTCATCACATTTTGAGGAAAATCAGAAATATAGAACGAGCTTTATAGTTTATACTATGACAATTATTTAGCCATCGTTTAAGAGATACCCAGGAAATGTTTTACTACGTTCAATACGTATTTCTGTATTTGGTACTTTTCCTAGATTATTATACATGTCTTTCTTGGGGGTTACATGAGGCTAGCATTTTGACGATTATGTTCATGGTCAGAATACCCTCCACCTCTTCTCCAATTGATCATGTTTGGCGATTCCTTTTTTCGTGTGCTAATGTTATGATGATGGGCTCCTATCTTGCATGCCAATGTTATGCATGCACGTCTGTTGTCCTGCTTATGATGGGATTCTATCTAGTGGCAGTTAGTTCTGTATGTGCAGTTAGTATCCGCTGACTACTATAGATTGCTCCACAGATGAGCACAGAGTACTGGTAGTTCCACTGGTGCTGAGCTGTGCTTCAAGATGATTTCTTAGCATGGCATAGATACAATCCTGGCAGCTCAAACTGTATGCTCAACTTTCAGCGTAATGACTTTTAGTATCTGAAAGTAAATCTTTGTATGGCATCTGACAAGAGTGCCTTCTCACATCTGATTGCAGAGCCTAATCTGCATTTTGGGGCTTCTTTTGTGTCATGCTACCGGGGTGTGGTTTACAAGGATGGCTATCGTACTGCACTTCTGTTGTGCTAATTGGCTGGTTGTCCTGTCCTCCAATCATTTGAGGACATATATATATGTATCAAGTATGAAGCACCAGCCACCCTTTGGTTGATATGTATAGATTAAAAATAGAACCTTAGTGCCTTTTAATATTCTGAACGCTACTATAAGCAGTATGTATGCAAGGATCTTATTTTCAATTAAGCTCTCTGTGTCGAACACTGATACTTGTGTTAGTTCTCAATGTGGTTGCAATATTGTATGAAAGAAAAATAGCATGGTACAGTAGTGCGAGGACTCGGCACCCTGTTACACCACAAGATGTGCAGATGATCCGCATGAGGAGCAACTTGTTACAGTAGTCAGCACTCAGCAGGATGTGAGGGCAGTGGCGGAGGTCAAGGTTTGAAAAGATATATCTACTTCCACGTAGGCCCTAAACGAGTCAAGTTTGAGGGAGGCTGGCAGCCAGGCTCGAGCTCGGTAAAAATTTGAGCCGAGCTTGAGTTGGGGTTCAAGTTTGGATTCAGACTCGAGCTCAGTTCAGTCCAAACTTAAGTAGGCTCGAGCTTGGCTTGAATAAGCTCGGTAACGGTAAATAATTCAATGTGGTCTATTTTTTAAGAACAAAAAAATGTTTAAGCTCGAGCTCGGCTGGAGCAAGCTTAGTAAAAATTAACATATAATAATATTTAACAATTAATTTGTAAATTTATGAAACTCGTGAGCTATTCGAGCTTGGTTTGATGAAGCTCACGAGCTTGGGATTAAACTCGAATTCGGCTTATTTGGAGTTCGAACCGAGTTCGAATCAAGCCTAGAGCGAGCCAAACAAATCAGCTGCCGCCGCCGTTTCGAGCGAGGAGCAGCAGTCGCTGCCCGATTCAGCTGCCAAGCGCCGGAACCTCTCCTGGTCGTGGATCCATGAGGTCGCCGTTCCCAATGGCTACGACGTTTCTTCCAAGGACGAGGCTGTGCATGGTACCCTTGCAAACCCCATGTTCAATGGGGGGATGGCCAAGAAGTACCCGTTTCAGCTCGACCCCTTCCAGAGCGTCTCCATCGCGTGCCTGGAGCGGAACGAATCCGTCTGTCTCGGCTCACACCCCTGCAGGGAAGATCGCCATCGGCGAGTGCACCATCGCGATGTCGTTCAGAGACAAGCAAAGGGTTATATGCACCTCCCCGCTCAAGGCTCTGAGCAACCAGAGGTACATGGAGCTTAGCCAGGAGTTTTCCGATGTCGCCTTGATGACCGGTGATGTCAGTTCAGAGAGGATAATTTTGTGAAGCTGCAAGACACGTTTACAAAGCAAAGTCATCAATTAGATGGCAGGAAGAGTGATGGACCTAAAGCCGGTGGTCGAATTGCAAAAGGTGAAGTGCTTCCGGAACTTCTGACATATACAGAATCTTCAAGGTACGTGGCCACTGGCATATTTTAGCGCAAGATGTGTTCTTGCATTATGGTGCTTTCTGAATTTACCTGAGTTGATGTTGCCTCTTCTTAAACGGGGTATTGCAGTACACCATTCTGGACTACTTCCAATAATTAAGGAGCTGGTAGAATTGCTCTTCCAAGAAGGCCTTTCGAAAGCCCTCTTTGCTACTGAGACGGTGTGTTCTTTAACCTGATTATTCCACTTAACCTTAGATTTGTTTTCATCCTTCACACGTATCTAGAGTTACATTTCTCAAACGGACGTTTTTTTAGTTTTGAACTAGGGAAAGTTAGAACTAATGTTTTGCACTTTCTGCTTGCACCTTTGATTCTTTAGTACCAGCGTTTGATCAACACATGATCTTGATTTTTTCCTCAGTTTGCCATGGGGCTGAATATGCCTGCAAAAACAGTTGTCTTCACATCTGTCAAAAAATGGGATGGTGATACTAACCGCTATTTTGGTTCTGGAGAATACATATAGGTAAATCTTAATTTTTATATGAAGTGCAAGTCATGCATAAAGATAGCGCTAGCAGGTGGAATAGAACGTACAAGCCCGTCTTACTATAATTTCATATTCATTTTCGTAGATGAGTGGAAGAGCTGGTCGGCGTGGCAAGGATGAACGTGGAATGTGTTATAATGATAGACGATAAAGTAAGGCCCTGCAGTTTTCTATTGCAACTATATTTGTTTTTCACAATATATTTTATATATCACTCCAGATGTTCATGCCAGGAGGTTTAGTTTCACTTTTGTTGATTCAAACAAGTCAACGTGCTATTCTTGACAACATGAGATATCTTTGAAAAAATACAAAAATTTGGTCCAATGCATCCTGATTCTGCATTTTTTTTTTGGGTTTCAATTGGTAAAATCAAATGTGGCAACTGATAACTTCTTTATTTTTGTAATACAAATGGTTGTACTTCTCTTGTCGTGGTTCTGATTATGCTATTGTCAGGTTTAATCTCTATTCTTTTTTCAATGTATACAAACGACATGTATGACAATTGACAACTGAAGTCAGCATGAGCCAAAACATGTTTTGAACCTGCATTGAACCTTTACATTTGAAAGATGCTTGACCTGTTCTGACTTCTGTGTAGTAGTTGTGCTAAGATTCATTTTGTGCTGTTGAAGCTGTCCTCCAAGACTTTGGTTTTGTTCCATACTCATGCTTGAATTTGCTTGTCATATCAAGATTTACTTAGCTTGTAGTGGTTCTTATGCAAATTTAATTTGTGCATGTACGGCTTGTACGCTATATTAGATGCACTGTAAGCTTTTGTTAGCTTTTAGGGGTTCTTATGCAAATTTAATTTGTGTGCATGTGCTATATTAGATGCGCTGTAAGCTTTTGTTGTGTGCTGACTTCTCTTCTTTTGACTTTTGGCCATTGGTCTTAACATGAGCGAACTCTGCAGATGGAAATGAGTGCTATCAAGGACATGGTGTTAGGTAAACATTATTAGTGGCTCTAAAAGTCCGTTCTAGAGACAGAATCACAGTACTGCGAGGAAACCACTAGAGCAGACAAATCACTCGAGTGTGAGTTTCTATTCCTTTAGTCTGAAAGAACTTTATCAGTAGTTTCACTAGATGTTTTTTTTAGTTACTGAAATTTTTGTTACTGCATTTGTTTGCCATATTTTTGCACCGGTGCTATGTTTAGGTAACCCTTAGCTAAGCAACTTAGAAACCGACCGTCTTATTCGTTAGTTAGATTTTGGTAATACCAATGATCCGTTTATGTCAACATGCTTTCGCTGTGTCTTAACTCTACTCGGGGTAGCGTAGCGCAGCGCGTAATTCTACCTAATATGGTTATATGCCTGGTAAAACCAAGGGAGACGACGAGCGCCATGGTGACGAACAAGCTCCTGCACTATAGAAAACTGGGAAGAAAACTAGCTATCTATATGACTATATAGTAGGGAGGAAGAAGCTATCATGGAGGAGAGGAAAAGGAACAGAGAACAAGAGATCAGTAATGTTCAGTTTGCAAATAGGGTTGCAATACCATTATACCATTGTCCATTTGGTTGCAATGAATATTTCTGAGTCGATGCACGCCTTTGCTCAACTGGAGTCTAGATCCTGGACTCTCGGGCTGCCACGGGCTCACGGCTCACGGCCGCCCCCGCCGCCGCCAGCCCTCACGGACGATATCCTGAGGGAGGTCTTCATCCGCTTCCCCTCCCCCGCCGACCTCGCCCGAGCCTCCACCGCCTGCGCTTCCTTCCGCCTCGTCATCACTGACCCCTTCTTCCTCTGCTGGTTCCGCGCAGCCCTCTACCCCTGTCTCTCCCCGATCGGCATCCTTTTGGCCGGCTTCCTCCCCGCCGAGCCGCCCCACCCCTGCACCCCCGCAGCTCGCGCTGTCGACTTCTCCTACTCCTTCCTCCCTCCCCAGACCTCTGGCGTCGCCGCGACGTACGTTATGGCCGCGTCCTCCTTTACCGCGCCACCGGGTCCGGTGACAAAGGCTATGTCTACGAACACGATGACTACGTCTTCAGGGAGCTTGCGGTCTGCGACCCTTGTCTGGGCGCTACGTCCTGCTCCCCGCCATCCCCGATGACCTAGCCGGCTCCTTCCTTCCAGCAAATGCAACAGAAGCTCCTGGATATAGTGCCCTTCCTCACTCTAGGAGGTCACGACGTGGAAGGGATGTCATTCAGAGCGATCTACATGACGTGATGCTTGGCTAAGCTAGTTGCGTTCGTCTTCTCTTCGGAAGCTGGACAATGGCCCGCCGTTGCATTTGAATGGCTTGGGTTGCTTTGATCAAGGGAACACCCATTTGGCCTACCCCTGCGCTACCATACACGTGAGCAGGTTCATATTTTCGTTTTGCATTCGAAAACCGGTATCCGGTCGGCACCGGTTTTCCGCGAAAATTGACCAAAATTCGGTAAAAACCGATCGGTTTGCGAAAGTCAAACAGGTGGTTAAACCGATTCAAAAAACCGAAAACCGGTCGAAAATATCAAAAACTGACGACAGAAGGAAAAATGATGAAAATATAAGGAAAAATTGCAAAAATTACAAATTTTTTTTGAAAAAATTACAAAAAATCTCAATTAATCTACCAAATACCTCATAGAAATTTAAATTTTTTTAAATCATTTATTACTTCTAAAAATCCAAAACAGTAATTAATGAAAAGGAACAAAGACACTGTCAGATTTTTATAAATATTTAAAAGATTTTTTATATTCTTAAATTTTAATGTAACCATAAATAGTACCAAATAATTATGTCATAAAATGTTCATAAATATTATAATTCATTTACTAACTATATAAAATCAAAGACAAAAGAGTATATACAATGATAATAGCACTTTCAGAATTTTTTAAAAATACACATATCTGATCATCATCTGAAAATTTTAAGACATAATTTTAATTACGTTATAACATCACACAAAAAGTTTAATAAATATTGGTCTACATTTTGTGCCCCTAGAAAATAAAAAACTGAAGAGCATATATTGTGACAGTATCACTGTCAGAATTTTTGAAAAATACAAATATATGATAATCATCTGAAAATTTTATAGCATCATTAGAATTGCCTCAGGACCTCACATAAAAATTTTAAAAAAAAATTAACACTTTTTGCTAAATTTCTTCAAATTTTTAAATTTATATTTGAACTCCACGGTTTACCGGTCGGTTTTTGTTGCCGAATCGGCTCGGCAAGGTCAATTTTTGTCAGCTTTTTGAACCCTGCACGTGAGTGCATCAGCTGCATTTTGGATTGGGGGGACAAATTGCTCGTGCTGGGCACCGGTAGGATGGAGTTCTCCACTATCGACCTCCCTCCCGATCAATTTAAGGGACATATTGCCATTGTGGAGGCAGGAGGAGGTCGGTTTAGAATGTTTAATTCTTACTCCCACCGGTCATAAATGGTTGTCGTTTTGGACACCAACACAGTCTTCAAAACATAGCATTGATCATTAATTTCTATTATAATATATTGATAAAACCTAATAAAATTATAATAACATGAAAGTACATTTCGAGACAAATCTATACATATGGTTTTCATGTACCCAATTTAAATATTTTAAAAGATATTGACTGTCGAAGTTTCAAAAGTTTGACTGTACATATGTCCAAAGCGACAACTAATTGTGACCGGAGGGAGTATCTTAGATTACAGTCTATGATCCTAATCCAATACTTTGAAAGAACCGAAGATTGGGAAAGGATCAATTGAGATACTCCCAGATTATTGTTCGTTCATGTACTTGGCTAGTGCTACTCGACCTGACATCTCTTTTGGAGTAAGCAAATTGAGTTGTTCGCTGTTAATCCATGAGATGATCATTGGCGTGCGCTTGAGCAGGTAATGCGCTATTTGAATGGTACAATGAGTTACAAAATTTGCTATATTGGGTACCCTGGTGTATTTGAGGGATATAGTGATTCAAATTGGATTTCTGATGTTGATGAGATAAAGGCTACGAGTGGATATGTATTCACTCTAGGCGGTGATGCCGTCTCATAGAGGTCTTGCAAATAGACCATTTTGACGAAGTCAACTATGGAGACATAACTCACAGCGCTAGACACGGCCACTGTTGAGGCAAAGTGGTTGCGAGAACTCTTGATGGATTTACCAATAGTTGAAAAAAATCAATTTCAGCTATCCTTATGTACAGTGATAATCAAACAATTATCATAAAAGTGACAAGTACAAAGGATAATATGAAATCCTCGAGACATGTGAAAAGTCGATTAAAGTCTATCAAAAAATTGATAAGCTTCGGAGTGATAGATGTGGATTATATCCAAACAGTTAAAAATCTGGCAGACCCTTCTACAGAGGGAATATCACGAAATGCAATTGAAAGTGCATCGAAGGAGATGGGAATGAGACCCATGTCAGTTACACACAATGGTAAGCCAAACCTATTTGATCGGAGATCCAATGAAATAGGCCCAGGGAAAAACAAACTATTTGGGTAACAAGAGATTACATTCTTATTTTATATGCCACTTCGTTGGAGATGTGCAGTACTCTCATTACTGTAAGGCATGATGACTTTGTCTTAATGTGTTCAGAAACTTATTAGCAGATGTCCTACAAGATATCCTTGTAAGAACACATCCATGTGAGTTGACTGTTGGTCACAGTCCATGAGATGCAGTAACTCTCTAAGAAGCTCATGAAGAGACATAGGAATATGACCTATATGCTCCAACCGAGAAGTAGCCTATTGTCGGGACCGGATTTTCAAATCTGAACCCTCTGTGTATAACTTGTGCTAGTCCATGAAAAGCTAGCACACACAGTGGAAACAGTGAAACAACACATCCATATCACGAATCAAATAATAGTAATTAAGCAAAAAGGTATTAGTATTATGGCCCAACTATTACAAATAAGCAGCCTCATGGCTTGAGTTCAATAAAGTAACAACAAAAACGAAATAACAGTAGCAAGATAAGCCCATCCATTTGCCCAACAGGCAATCGAATGGGGTACGTGATGTAAGGTTTTGTCCCGATCTTTCGATGAGAGCGATAACGTCGATTTGGTGGAACTGACTTTGATGATCCGACTACAATGTATAATAATGATGCGCCTTAGCAATCGCTAAACCAACTCCGGAGGGTTATTGATCTTGCCGTTGGCACGATCAACCTGAATACGAGGTTCAATTCCTGCAAGCAACCGAAGAACAAGCAAGAACAATAGTAAAAGCAATTTGAAATTGCGAATATGAATGAGGGCAAAACAGGGTGAGGTTCTATTGAAGATCTTGACAAGGTGGCTGTCCAGCACAACTCGAAGACTTAAAGTTTGCACTTGGCTAAAGTAATCAAACAAAACTCAAGTGTCTAAAGCGGCGACTACTGAGTATATGAGAGGGAGGGACGTGAGAGGGTTGTCCTAGGATTGTGTGCATCCAGGAGGGGCGCACACAACTTGGGCTTGGGCTCCCACACGCTTACAAGGCCTGAAACAGTCCAAAACAGTGTTGTAATACATTGTTTCGATGATTTCGGTTGATTCACAATGAATCTGAGGCTAGGACTAGATCCATTGAAAAGATCTCATTGTAAGCTTTCAATCAAGTCCAAGATCACCCAAATTGGAATCTGTATGCAAAAGTTATTCATGTTTGAAGTCGGTGCTATCCTAGGAGGCCGAATTGGATTCTAGAACGTGATGGATTTGGTACCTCTCTCTTCTTGGCCCAAGGTTGACGTGGTGGAGTTGGTCCAACCAGGTGTGGACGTATCCGTAGGAGTGATGTCCTCATCAGTACGCGTCTTAGTAATCCGAATCGCCTTCGTCGTCACCACAAGCAAAGAACTCGTAGTCACCTTCAACTTCAGCGCACTCCTCTGTGGAAAGTTGGAATGTTGCAAGGGTGAGCACAAAATGTACTCCACAAATCTTAGAAACATAATGCATGATAACTATATGCAAGGCTGAACAATTGAAGGCATAATATGTCTCTTTTAGCATAAAGCAATGTTTAACTTTAAATATGAATAGTAATTTAACAAAGCATCATTTGACCAAAATATAATTATAATAATTGAACTTGATATGACAACTACATAGGTTCCAACCACCTGACTGGCTCCAACCGCTAAACCACAACCCGAGAGTTCCATCCACTCATAGATTCTCAAACCATTATTTTTATTTAAAACAAAACCATAAAAGTTCTACAATGTACAAGCGTACCTCGCCTGCTCTTGATCGTGGGCACAGCTACTTAAGTAGTTTTAACTTTGTAGAGTGTGTACATATTTACCCATAAGACATGATCATCTCTTGTTGCTATGCAATTAACACACTTCCTTTGGTGTGTCGGTAGAGAGATCATGACAAGGCATTTACAATGTACAATCCCATTATTAACCTCGCCCGCTAAGGTTTCACCGCTGAAGGATTCTATCCACCCAGTCAGAAGCCCCCTCTTGCGCTGTGTGGGGAAAACCTGTCTCCATCCGACACCCACATTCCACCGACTGGCGAAGTCAATAATGAGGCGCATAAATTAATTAGCCAGGTCGTACCCATATAGACTTGTGATTGTACGGTAGTGCTTGGTCCATGATAACACGCTTCAGCCTTTGATTGACTAGGGCGGAACATTCACTTTACAAGGTCCTGTGCTTCCTGCACCCGCCAAACATCCATCCACCCCCGTATAAACCATATTTTCCACTTTACTTCATTTAAATAATAGCAGCAATAACAATTGCCGAAACTTCATAAATAAGTTTAAACAATGTTTGAAATGATTTCTATAATGGCATAATACTGAAACGTTTAAGCTGAACTAAGCAATTCTACCGTCCCATGCTACTCTATTGGTTACCACCAAATAAAATAGCTAATATCATCTAGGGTGACAAAGGTTCGACATGGTCAATACCAATGAGGGTATAACAAATTCTAGAATTTAACTATACCTTAAAACTATATTTAAAATACATTGCATAAAAGTAAAAATGCATAATTTAAAAATAACATAAGTATTTTATAAATTTGGGATCAACATGTTCAATGAAGACTTGCCTTCGTTGCGTCCTCCTGGTTCTACCTCTGACTTTTGATTCGACTAAGGTTCAACTGCATCATCTACACGCGAAACAAGAATAAATGAATAAATAAATAAATTCAAACAAAATTCAAAAATTGAAAATAATGGTACTGGAAGGTAGATCTCGAATTTTATGAATTTAGAAATTTGGATCACTGGAATCGGAGCTCGAACGAAGGAGAATGGGCTCTTGGAAGTTTCTCGGATCAGAAAATCAAAGAAAATAGAAAGAGGAGAGATGGTGAACGGTGTTTGCCACGTGGCACCCTCTGATTGGCTGGGATTTTTGGATTTAGTTTTCTCCGAGAAGGAATTATTGCGTCACCGCTGACATCATGGATGACACCATCGCTGACGAGGCGGACAGATGGACACTGACGCTATTGCTGACGTTATTGTCGGCTCGAACGGTTAAACGCCTCGGCTTCCTGGCATCGCCTCGGTTCTGACGCTGGTGTGGCGATTGAAGTGTCACAACGGTGACGCAACACAAGGACGTGGCAAACTGGCGACGTGACACGGAAGACGGCGGGGTCGGCGCACAGTGGCACGACCTCACTGGGGTTGGAGAAGACGACTTCGGCCAAGAGCAAATTGCGAAGAAAATGAAGTGTCACAACGGCGGAGGCTCAACGACGCAAGGAACGGCAGCGGCGGAGCTTCAAGGCCAACCATGGCGACGACGAAGGAACTTGAATCCGGTGAGCAAGTTTGTGGTGGCGGAGGTGGTGAAGCACGGGAAACGAGAGAGGGGAGGGCGGCGACCTTTATAGGCGCGGTAGCCAAGGGAGACCGGCCCAGATACGACGCGTGCAGGCGCGCGAATCGCGGCGGCCAGTGTGGAGAGTTCGACGGCAGAGGGAGTCCGTGTGGAAGACGATGAACAGCAGTTGACCGATGGGGCCAGGCGGTCAGCGGCACTGGCGCCGAGTAGGCCAAGGCAATGGACTGGGTCGAGGTGCGGAGATGGGCCGCCGCGAGGAGCTTGGGCCGGGGAAGCAGGTCGGACAGAAGGAAAAGGCTGGGCCAGGCGGAATAGGAGTGGGCTGTGGGGAATGCAGCCCACGCAGGATTTAGAGGATTTGAAAAGACTTTTCTTTTTACAAAATTCCAGAAAATGCAAAAAGGCCAAAATAAATAGCAAATAAATGCGGAAAAATTCAAGAAAATTCTCAAAAATACTTTTAAGCATTTGGAACCCAAATAAATTAATTTGAATCTATTTCAACTTGTATAATTGTTTTACTTTATTTTATTGCACTAAAAGAAATTTTAAATTCACCAAAAAAATAGAAAAAGAGGAAATTTTAACTTGGCTAAAAAATGGAATGTTACACCTATTGGCAACCATGTATCAGTTTAAGCCACAAGTGAAACTTATATGTGCAAAACTGTTAATTCAAGGCATAATCCATTTTGTAGTCGTGGATGAATGTAGCTTTTGGTTCTAGATGGATGTTCAACCCTAATAGGTATCCATTGAAAAACTGGTATATTAACAACGTTTTGGAACAACAGGAAAATTTTGTGTTGTGGTGTCTATGATCTGGTGGAGGATTGTTGAAGTTTATGGGCTTAGCCTAAATTATTATTCTTCATAAATCTTAGAAAATCTCAAAGGCCCACTTATGCATGGTGAAAAGTATAAAGTTTAGTACTATATTGCTAGTCTAAGTGGGAGGAAACTAACTTATAAGGTAAAGTTAGTTTTGCTTAGTTGAAGCAAGCAAAAAGACACACATGCACTCGCTTGCTCACCACGCCACGCCATCTCATGCTCACGCGCGGCATGCGTGTGAATGGTGCGACAATTTCAGGTCTGACTATGTGCGAAACTGTAGCTTCTTTTTGCATCTCATAACCCTTCATGATAATGTGGCATACTTACAGCAGTAAATTGGAAAAGAGAAGAATGTTTCAAACCGAATGTTTGAATCGTGCTAATTATGTGGGGCTTTTATGGCACGCATTAATGCCACTTCCAATTTTGTTGTGCGAAGTGATTGCCTTCCATAAGCGGCCATCCATGTCGAGACATCCTCTAGATGCGAACAAAAAGAAAAAACAACTCTTTTGGTTCCCTAGCGTTGCGTTGCCTAGCTTCTTCATCACTTCGTCAGCATACATCGGTGCGGGGAGAGCAGTGTCTTTGGAACCATTGGGCGAATTAGGTTTTTATGAAAGAGTTTCATGCGACTGCTTGCTGCTTCCTCTACGTCTTCTTTTGTGACGCCATCTGACTTTCCATCAAACTTCACCGAAGTGTCTCTTTGTAAGTTACATCTGAATATCTTTTGATCAGATTCTTGTAGGAATACCTTGCAATAGCGATGCATTTTACATGTGCTAGGAGTATTTCTATTCTTAATATCTTTCAGATAGCACATATATATGAGATAGGTATATTTGTGTTCATGATCATGCTACAATTTGTAGTTTATAATATGACTAGTATATATGTTGCGATTACAATGATCTCTATTATAGAAGTTAAAATAATCACAAAAATACGCATACATGTAACACTCCCACCGGCGAGGATGGGGATTAGACGTCGTTCAAGGTGATTTGCACAGCACACATCAAAACCAAGCTGGTCGTGTTTGTCTTCTCTTCCGTCACTAGAGAATGGCATATCGGTGCATCTCAATCCCAGGTGGAGTTCTTTAGGCATGGTCGAACCCGATTGGCACCGCGGCTTGTCCTGTTTCGATTACGTGCGCGGATGCTTCTACTGGATAGCGCTTTGGAGGGACAATGTGCTTATGCTGGACACGCATGGTGGAGTTTTCCACTGTCGAAGTTATGATTGGGTACCTTATGCTACACAGAAGTCTGCCTTGCATTGTACTCCTTCCATCCAAGTTTACCAAGCTTATTTCATCTTGGCATGTAGATCAAGTAGTATTAAAAATAACTGTTTATCTCTAATTATTACCACTAAGTACTATGTTCATTGCATGCATGTAGAGAATATAAAGTAAAGGTAGATATTTATTAGTGGTATAGAGGGAACAACACATTAATTTTGCATTAGAATATAAAATACACTCTATATTTATAGATAAAAACATTCAAAAAAATATGTTATAAACTTGGACGGAGAGATTACCGGTAAGGAGCCCTTGAGATATTCTCTCATCGGTGATTACATTCTAGTGGCTCATCTGATCTTTATCACTCCACTCAGCGTATTAGTGGTGACTCTTCCAACGAAGGGCAGCTGGAGAATACTACGGTTACCCGACAAGTATGACTTCTCCACTATGGGTGCAGCCGAGGGATTCTTATTCCTTCAAGGCGCTCCAGAAGATCGTTGGGAACCAAACTCGGCGCCATTGCTAGAGAATTGGGATGTAGATTATTTTTCGCTGGAAGTCAAGACTTCGGAACTTAAGGTCTGTAGGATTAAGCAACACAAGTACTTCACTCTTTTCCACGTACTTTGGCTTCCCACCATCAGTGTCAAAACGGAGTATATGAAGTGGTAAGCTTGTTATCATTTATTTTGTTTATGTTGGTGGTACTTTGTTGTCCTACTTGTTCATGTGAAATACTTATTTTGGGAGCATGCAAATTATAGTGTTCCTCACTGTTGCCATGTAGCTTTTCTGCTATGTGACAATCTACTAGTGCCCAGTGGTATACATTAGTATTTATTTTCACATGGTCTTCTAGTAGTTAATTGCTATGTGCTATTGGAAAGGTAGTCATGGTATGTCACTTGCCTATTCAACAATTGCCATGCATGCCATCATTTTGTGAAACTGGGCAAATAAAAAGAAACAGTTTCGTACTAGGAAATGCATTTATTCATCTACTGTTGTGGAATATCCTGTCAAATTTCAATAATTCACTAGACCAGAACAATCATTTGCTGCAATATTTTGTATCCAGATTCCAGAAGATGTTTGAAACGAAATAAGTTTGACTTATCATAGATGTCCTGGATACTTAACAAGAAAATTTTAAAATACAAAGTTTTTGCAATTCTTCTTACTGTTTAGCATCTCCCTTGTTGTAAGGTCGAGGATGCCGACTAGAGGGGTCGAGGATGCCGACTAGAGGGGGGTGAATAGGCGGCTTTTAAATTTCTCTCGCTAATTTCTACAAAGCAATTCACCCCTAATTATCCTAATACCAAAACCTTAACAAATATTAATGCGGAAACGATAAAGTAAGGTTTTGACAATTAAAGCCTAAATCAACTAGGCTCACTATGTGCACTAACTAATTATGTCTATAACAATAATTGCAATTCTAAATACAAGCAATCAATCAATTTAATTCTATGAATATAAATTGTTTGAATATAAATAACGAAAACAATGCAAGCACAAGAGACACAATACTTTTTACCGTGGTGTTCGGAGACTTGCCGGTCTCCCCTAATCCACATTGAGGTTAGCCCAAACACATTGGACCGGCTCCACTAATTGAGCACCCACCTCGAATCCACTAGTGGTAGCTCCTTTTCCCTCCCGGGTAGGCGAGCTCCAACCTTCACAAACTTTGCCGGGGCTTCTCACAACCTTCGTTGAGGAGCTCACCGTGCACGACGCTCTATGCCGTCTAGGAGGCAGCAACCTCCAAGAGTAACAAGTCAAGCCTTCCGCTTGAACCTCACCAAGTGCAACACATGCACAATGGTGATCTCCTAAGTGCAACACATGTACTAGGATCCTCCTCAAGTGCAACACATGCACAAAAGGCCCTCAATCCACTTCTAATTGCAACACATGCAATTAGAACTCACCCTTAGCTCAAAAATCAAATGTGAGTGTGCAACACATGCAACACCTCACCCAAAACCTTAATAGAACCAGCAACACCCAAATGCCAGCCCTTGGCATCCTTTTGTAGCCCCCCACACGAAAACTAGCCGTTGGGGGCAAAATGGGCAAAAACTAGCACGACCGGCACTACCGCCCAACTGGGGCCGGTAGTGCCGTCCTCGACCTCAACGGTCAAAAGCCTGCCAAAACTAGTCGTTATTACAAGTGGCGGCAGAAGACGCCTAATCGGGGCGAGACGCCGGCCGAAAGGCAATACCGCCTAATCGGGCGTGCTTCGCGCCGAGCAATACCCCAAACCACACATCTCGAATATAACTATCGCCATCGGGCGTCTGATCGCCATATACGGCAGCATCGCACCTACATGGCTCAGAGGCCGCTGAGGAGAAGAACCAAATTTTTCACAAAAACTTTTCTCCAAACTTTCGAAGATTGATTCTTTGACCCACGTGATGATCAACACATGATCACAACCCTATGCAAAACACATTTGCACATGTTAATCACATATCCCAAAGAATCACTTTAAACTCCAATTTATTTGCAAAACACGAACTTATGAGATCAATCCTCTTAGCATGTGATGATCAACACATTATCAAGTCAATTTGCAAAACACATTTGCAAACCCTATTCACATACTCTAGGATTGAAACCCATAATCTCAAGTTCATTTGCAAAACACATTCGCAAATAACAACTCTAACTTATTTACAAAACACATTCGCAAATAAACCACGAACCCATAAGATCAATCCTCTTAGCCATGTAAGGATCAACACATGATCCCAGCACTTTGCAAAACACATTTGCAAATGCCAACGCATGCTCTAGGATCAAAACTCATAACTTCGAGCTTATTTGCAAAACACATTTGAAAATAACAAATCCATTCAATCATTTTGCAAAAACACATTTTGCAAACTCAAAACACAAACCAAGCTTAGCCTTGTGATGATCAACACATGATCCCATCATAAGCTAAAACACCAAAGCATGAGCTCTCTATTTGCAACACATGCAAATCTCTAGCTCCATGCAAACCACAATCAAACTCAAGTGCATGAGCTCTCTATTTGCAACACATGCAAATCTCTAGCTTCATGCAATCACCAATTCAAACTCAAGTGCATGAGCTCCCTATTTGCAACACATGCAAATCTCTAGCTTCATGCAATCACTTTAAACCAAATTTGCTTGAGTTCTATCCTTTTGCAACACATGCAAAACTTAGCTCCAAGCAATAACCAAATTAAATAAGATGCAAGCATGAGAACTCTTATTTGCAACACATGCAAATACTTAGTTCATGCAAAATCTAACGCACGAGCTTCACCCATTTGCAACACATGCCAAATGGTTAGCTCCATGCAAAATCCAAATAAGAGAGTGAGCTAGAGTGAACCGGATTGAGTTCATCAACACATGATGAAGCTCAAACTAAAAGACTCAACCCCTCTTAATAGTACGGCAACCTAACTAGCAACCCGGTCTCCCATCCAAACACCGAGACCGGTAAAAGACTAGGAACACATCCTTAGCCCTAACTAGTTATACCTTTGCCTCTAGCGATCCACTTGGAGCTTTTATGATTTTCAATCATCTTCTCTCCAGGATCACATCTTCTTCTTCTTGTTCATCAGCACATGATAAACCTTCTAGCTCTTCTCTTCACTTCAGGATTACCTCTTGAAGCTCATCAACACATGATGACTTCTCGTTCCCGATTCTTCATTTTCTTGGACTCAACCTACTTCACAACTCATGGAAGATATTAGTCCAACAAATACGGTTGTCTCAATCATCACCGCACTCCATTAACACATAATGGATGCCTCCAAGATCGATTGAGTACAACCCAAATCAATTTGAATGATTAATTGGTGTCTTGAGTGCTTTGATGCAACTAATGCTTCATTATACTCAAGAACTTTCCGCTTGTCTTTAATTAACAAAGAGACATCATCAACACATGATGAAATATTCTTTGATTGATTGAGAGACAACCGAACTCAATCTAAACTTATTTAAATTGATATGAGTATATATCACTACACAAATTTCATATACTCAATGTGATGGTTAGTAATGATCCATATATGTTTGAGTGATGGAAAGGGATCAATACATTTAAACCATCAACTATAGAATAAACTCCATTTGATATGTGTATATAGATAATTGAACATGGAACCAATATACACATAATCAATCTTAGATTGCATATGAGTTTATTCTATATTTGCATGAGTATACTACAACTACACAAGTTATATATACTCAAACGATTGTTTCAAAGTCTTGATCCTTTATATGTTATTTAGTAATAAGACATGGATCAATACTATTGAAACAACAAGTTAAATTATAAACTCCCCCTAGATGTGTGCATTCATGTAATATATGAATTAGAAACATAATGCACATATTTGGACCAAGGCAATGGAAGAGTTCATATTTTAACTTGAATCCTAACTACGCATTAAGATAATAAAGTGAATACAAGTGCATACCTTGGGGTTTTTCATTTTCCATCCGAATTTGAGACTAATAAGAATGTAGCTCAATTAAACATGTTAGTCTCATAATGATTAGATTTGTCATTAAACAATGATTAAGTATTAATATTAAACCAATCACCAAAACCTATGGAGCTTGAACTTACACTTGTCCCGTCTTGTGAACAAATGATGGCGTAGGATATTAGTCGATATGTCACAATATTGTTCCCCACTTAACCTATTTCTTTTTCACAAGTCTTTTGAGATTATAGCAACTAGTGTGCACTTAAATTATGATTGCCACCTATATGCAAACTCGTAGCTAAATTGCTTTTCTTTTGACCAGATAATGTACTTGATTTTTGTGGTAGCCAACATTCTCGTATAAGTTAATGGTGCAAGCTGTCTGTATATTTGCTGAAGGAGTTGTTCTGAGTTGTATTGGGCTTCTATTTATTGCCTTCCATGCATATGCAATTTGGGACTAATTATTCCCCTGTTTTTTGTGTTGAAAGTAAAATGATACATACATCTTTTGGAAATCTAAAGACAGAGATGTTGTCCACAACTTTTTGTATCCCTGTGATTTGGTGTAGGTGCGGAGGGTTCTCTTAATGGTCATTTTCACATTTCTTTTTAATGTTTGTGCTGCCTATGATTTTGCACATCATTCAATGGAACCTCTGATGTTCTTGGACTCCATTCAAAATAAAATCACGCATAACCTGCGTATCTATTACTACCTCTGATTCCAAATATAAGTCATTTTTGAATCAATGTCGGTCAAACATTTTTAGATTTGACCATTAATATATAAAGAATTACCTAGATTAACAACATGAAAGCGGTATTACTAGATCCATCATGAAATATACTCCCTCCGACCAAGTTTATAAGGCATATTTCTTCTTGGCACATAGACCAAGAAGACATTGAAAATGACTAGATTACCCCTAATTATTATCACTAAGCACTATACTCAATACATGCATGTAGAGAATATAAGTAAGGATGGATGTTTATTAGGGGTATAAAGGGAACATCACATTAATTTTGAATTGGAATATAAAATACACCGTATATTTATGGACAAGACCATTCAAAAAATAAACCTTATAAACTTTGAAGGAGGGAGTACCTTCATAATGTATAATTATTTTTATTTGAAACAACGTATTTTCATAGAAATTGATGGTCAGAGGTCGTGTCAATATCCAAAAAGACTTATATTGGGAATCAAAGAGTCATTAATATAGTTGAGGACCTTCACTCTTGAGGCTTATGTTTACCACTAGTATGTTTCTATGTTATGCGGATGCCTATGTTACACCTTCCAAAGTCCAAACTAGAATAAAATGGCTTTGGGGCTCTTTGAAAGCATGAATTTTAAATCTTGAGCTGTCTGAGCTAAACTACACTTTTCAATTTTGAACATAAGGTCCTGGAACTATGAGTAAAGATTCTTATTGCATCCATAATTGTGGCACCTAACTACATGTATCTGATTATTAAGCATGATTTTGGGGACATTCTCTACATCATGCTTCTGGTGTCAGCGAAGTGTTCATGATGGTTTTGCACTTCTTCTAGGCTAAGCTGACAAAGCCGATGTCAAACTAGTTACTTAGTTACCTTGTAGTTTGATATGTTCTGAACTAAGTATATGTAATCAAAACAAGCTGCTATGGAACTCACTCTGTCCAACAATAATATGTAATTGTTGGATTGCTTTTGTGTTGGTCTGCAATGTGCAATGTTATGAGGTGGGAGTGTTGGATTTACCATTGACATGTTCTGTTTTGCAAAGTTTGTGCATATTGCTTCTAAACTGGAATAAGATGGCTATGGAACTCTTTGGAAGTATGAATGAGCAGCTTATGCGCCTTTAGAAAATTAGCAGTTTCTCCTAAGTTCTAACTAAATGTATCTGCTGGGATTAATTCGCTTGCTTTTGTGGTCTTATTTGGGTCATGCATCTCATGTTGATGGAAATGGAGGAAAGTCAAGATGGTGTTGCAAACCTGCTGGCTGGATATACTCGAGTCTTGTATTATTTATCAGAAACAAATAGTCATCGTGTGGTTTGGTATGTCCGTACTAAGTATGTGTAACCAAAACATGATGTATCGAGTTGACTCTATCAAGCACTAATATGTAGGTGTTGTACTGTTGTTTTTGTGTTGGACTGCAATGTTATGGCGTCGAAATGCATTGGAGAATGAATGATGTGGCAGTGGCACTGTGACAGAAGCCATGCTGAGAACAGTATACTGGTTTTTGTCGAGATGCTAGTGCTAGTTGTTTTGGAGCTGGCGTCATTGAAGGACCGAGATGGCGAACAGAGGGAGGGGGGTGAATGGTCGTAAATAGATTTTCCTCCAAAATACTCCAACAAAAACCTCGACAAGATCGCTCAAAGGAAATCGTGAAAAACCCGAAAAACTAGACAACTATGTGTACCCCAAGCTTGTATGGACAATTACCATAAAATATGTGGGGATTTCTGAGTCACAATCCTGGTTGTCTAGTGTCCAAGATATAGAGGAATCAATCCAACTCTTGCTTTTAGAAAGAACATCAATTCAAATCACAAAAAGTCACTTTCAGAAAAGCAAAAGCAGAATTTCCAGAACTTGTCCTCGATTTGAACAGGAGGTTGGTGGGTTTCTGCAGCTCACAAAATTTTGAGAATTTTTCTCCCTATGAGCATCAGAGTCGTGAAGAAATCCACCAAATTTATCCTCAAAAAGTGTTACAAAAAAAACAGGAGAAATCGAAGAACACAGTCAGTCAAGAACATCGAGCAGAAAGTTTGGGGCTCGGTTTTCACCTCATGGCGCCCAAACGGTGGAACAAGTGAACTCCAAAATTGTTATGCAAGTGGATATCAGAGTCCCGCACCTCCTCCAACAAGAATCACTTAAAAATGATATTTTTATATTTTTATAAAAATCAAATACTAAATGCTGCGCAAAGAACAAGTTCTGAACAAAGTTGGAACTTGAAAGAAAAGATGTTCTCTACTCAATCCAAGAGTGCAAAAGAGATGTAAAACCATATGAACACACTCAAAACATCCAAGATCAACAGCATTTAGAAGGAGGGGAGGCAAATACAAATTGCGTGAAAGTAAATTGGGAGAATGTAATTGCGGGAAAGTAAATGCTGAATTTAAATTGCGTAAAGTAAAGACATAATGTAAATGCGCAAAATAAATTCAGAGATGGATGGATAAAACTTTCATTTCTGGAAGGAGAGGTTACAAAGCCTCACTTTCATGTGGGCAAATCTCAAAGGAGCATTCACAAACCTCAAAACCTTCAAGGGGAGGAGGCTACCCTCCACCCCTATTTATACTACTCTTGGACCACCTACCACCCTTGGATGAGTCCCTCAACCCTAGAGCACTCATCTAAGGGCTAGGATTAACCCACACACACAGCTATGCAAGGGCTAACCCAAAACCCACACACATACCGGGTTTTCTTGCACGGTTTTCAAAGCATACTACCTAGACTCGCTAACCTATCAACTAGACCTCAAACCGACGGCCCTCATTGATCCACGCGGCATATAGCTAGCATCATCTCCTTTCCTTATCTTCTTGACTTGCCCGGACTCCGTCTCCGATCATCTTCCGGCGATCTCCCAACCGTCTGGACCTCCGACGCTCCTCGCCTAGTCTCGGTCATCCTTCGCCTCACCATGACCTAGCACCGTCGCCCTGCAACCATCAAAGACAAGGAAACACATCACATAGCAAAGTCCAACAACACATATAATCACATTTTGATCTCAACAGAATGATATACACTATGCTGACCAGCAAAACCCCGACCTCACGTGGTCTGATCACTGGTATCCATCCCGACCACTCGGGGTTTGAACGACTGGTCTCCGACCAGCCAAAGCCCAGACCACTCGGGGTCGGACGACTGGTCTCCGACCAGCAACTCAAATTGCTCTATTTTGAAAATCAATCCAAATCAAACTCAAACTTGAGCACACCTTGCTCAAATAAAGTCAAATACTCATCACAAACATGGATGGACCTCCACATGGTCCTTCAGTCATTCAGTATTTGAGATTAGGCAAATTGTTCTATGTGCCACTGCAATTTAAGTGTTTGTTCTCTCGAAAAAAACTTAGCTTGTTAATTCTCCAAAAATGTTAATTCTCCAAAAAATAAAAGATTGGGTGTTTGTTCATACAGAAATGGCGTTGAATTTCCTTAAAAAAGAAATGCCATTTCTAGTATGGATCGAGTGAACGGGTTATTGGCGATAGACGGCCTACCTGGCCATTCTTAGAAGGACTCTCAGGATCGTCCGTAATCATATTATCATTAGCTTTTGTTTTAATTTGGGCTTTTATTTCGGCCCTGTCTACCACTAGGATTTTTTCTCCAAAACTTTCTGAATCCAACTCCACACGTACATGCATTATCTTATCCATCAAAAGTTCTCTAAGATTTATGTAAGAATATTAAATTGTTAGAGGATAGGTATATTAGTTTGAATTTTGAATGTTTGCATCACTCTCGAGGCACATTTGATGGTGATTATAGTACATGGACGGTCTATGTGCATGTGAGAAAACCATTCTTATGTAACTACTCTATTTTACACAAAATTCATGTGGAATCCTTGCTTTCTTTTTAAAAATTTCTTAGATGAAAAAAGTCACAAAATAATTAGAATCTTGAAGAAATCGCATCGAAAACCAAGTTGAATAGAACATCTCAAGATGTTCGTTAAAGCGTTTAAACCTAGTCATATTCCCAACTCCAACTCTATGCAGATGCATATCATAGATGAACACAAACAATCCCTACATCAGAAGAGCAAAAGAGACAAAACAAATTGAACTATATATCTATTGAACACCCGTACACATGACAGTATTAGTTCCAAAACAAAACACCTTAGGCCATGTACATTAGTATAGATAAGTTATCATCAGCGGTACTCTTTTATATCCTATATATCATATATATAGATATCCTATTCTATACGTGCGTGTAGAATAGGAAATTCTACGAGCGACCAATCTGACCGATCAGAAGCTTGACCGGTTCGAACGAGTGCATGACTAGAAGATAGTTTTGGGCCGCGTTCAGTTCCTTAGGTTAAGGCCCATATATTATTGTGGCATTCAGTACCTCGTAGAAGTTCAGTTCCGCGTTCATCTTTAAAATTCGTTGTCACATTTTCCTAAAGTAACCGTGTGTCTTATAAGGAATTTTTTATGTACTAGTGTTTATGGGATTCGCATGAATAGAAGTTCGTATTATGGTAGTAATATTTTAGGATATAGATTGTAAATTTTGAAAACATTAGACAAAGTTTACGCGTTAGTTATAGTAACAGTGTGCGATAGATTTAGTAAACCTGGAAACAAAAGTTGCACAATTTATTAAATTGTAAAATATTGTGGTTGCAATATCAACGTTGTATTATAGAATTAGTTAATTATGATTTTTTCGTTGTTTTAGCCTTAACTATATATTGACAGCTCAAATTTACAAATGGTTCTCACTATTAGAGTACTGATGGTGAGAGCAAGACACGGCTATAAGTCTTAAGGCTTTAGTCATAATTTACTACGAATAGATATAGTTTTTACCAATTAAGTCAGTCGTTTTTACTATGAAGTAATATATGTGTACATAGTATTCAGTAGTAAATGTGGTGTGTTACAGGTCGTGTACGTTAGTGATCAATGGGCTTAAAGCCCAGTTTCTTAGCCGAATGGTGGTTATTTAGTACCACCTCGCCCGTGGTGCTTCATGTTTACCTATTTATATAGCGAAATTGCCAGCATTTGTTCGATCAGAGTGATACAAGTGGTGTTAGTAAGGGTAGGGCTATGTCTGTGGACCCCGCTACACTATGTGCTGGTGGTGATGGACCCGGACACCTTACCCTTTAACACCACCATCACTTTTTGCTGTGTGTTTTCGATTTCTTTTTTCCACGTGCTTGAGCGTCAACCTCGCGAGCACCGGCAAGGTCTTGACACCGTATTCAGTACATGGTTGTAATGTTGTGTGATATTTATAGTAACTTAGTTGTTATCGTAATATATACTTATAGCGCAGTAACTATTCTTAAAAGCAATAGTAATCAGATTTTTGAAAGATAGTAATCTACCATATTGATTTCAATAAAAGTTATACAATTGCAAAAGGTAGTTAATGGTAATTTTATTAACTTCGTATGGGTTGTATAAGATTACGTGTCTATAAATATCGTCAGCCGGTCATCACTTGTTATTGGTGTGAATTTTTTTATAGTTATTAGTAAATTAAAAGTTTATATGTAGTAGTTAGATATATTATAGACAGTAAATACGAATAAGTGTCTTTTTTATCACTTGTACCATTCCAAATTACTATATGTTGTATTTTATGTTACTACTACCTACATTATGCAATAAGAAATTTGTTAGTTACATATAGTAAGTCATTGCATTATAGATAGTAAAATCATATCAGCTATTTTGTTCATGGGTACCACGGTAGGTTTTTTTATTTACTATGTAATACACTGTATTTGAATATGTTTTACTATAGATCCCTGTCAATTTAATGCCGCTACGGAAGGGGTTATTTGTTTACTTTGAAGCCGAACAATTGCGAAGTGTTGTGAACATAGTAATAACCGCCCACTATTGGGAAACGGGAAGTGCCCTTACGGACGTTTTTATGTCTTGTCTTTTCAGCTTCTGCACGTAAATACATATTATATCCCGGGCGTGGCTATAGCCTACAAGCACTCAAACCTTTCGTTTTCCTATCTAAAGTTATCTTGCTCTGTCAACATCGGCCATTGTTTCCTGCAGTTCAATTGGACACTGATGTTGATTTTCAGGGTTTTGTTTTGATCGATACTGAATAATATCGAGGTTAACACGGTACGTATTTAATCGTTTCTACAATCTCCATTGTAGAATTTATGTATGTTTTTTTCCAAATGTCGCTCAATAGCTGATTTCGATGTCGTACTTGTTGGTTTTTTGAATCCTCACTTTTCATTTCGGTTTGGCTTGGGTAATGGATATAGTCATAGTATAAGTACAAAATCCCATATTTTTCATTGTATATTTACCACATCAGTTTTTGATGTAAATACACAAAGAATATAGTAAATTTTAGAAAATATGATGAAATGATTTTGTCTTCCAGTGTAGATGAGGACTTCCGGTAAGGTACCATCTAAGGTGAATAAGATTATTTTAGCAGGGAGCCAGAGTTCACTGGAAATTCAACTAGATGTGTCGCAGACAGAGCCAATATAGCCATTTTCCCGCCTTCAGCACGTACCGCTCCTGTTTCATGTCGTGATCGGGCGGGAAGGAAGAGGAAGTATGCAGAGAGCAGTGTCTGTTTCCACATCGGACAATGATTTTGTCCCCCCGCAAGCAGATTTAGTAACAACTCGAGCGATGCTGTTGCGAAGACTGATGAGGTAAATATGATTAATGTATTAAATTTCCTTCATGTAGTTCGGCAATTTTCATTTTGTTTTTTTATTTCACATGGTATGTGTAGTAAATGTTATTCAAGATTGCAATAAAAGAATTAATTGTTATGGAAAAAATTAATCGGTAACTCAACAGGCAGTTGCGAAGAGAAAGTGCCCGGCCACGTGCAGGTGTGCCCCTGCCCTTGTAGTTTCCACTATTGGCAAGCTCACTATTGATCAGATTAGTGAGGTTTGCAAGTATGGGTTCGAGGATTTTTTGAAATTTAACCTCGAGGGTTTGGAGAGTAGAGATCTCCTTTGCTATTAGATGGATAGAATAGACCCATCTGACATGGTAATTCGTGTTGAAGGGGGACAGACCGTACCAATTACGGCTCGTGCTGTCAATTGCATTTTAGGGCTTCCTTGCGGTGGAAAGGACGCTCCTCTAGTTACTTACATTGAAAGCAGCGCTGAGCTTGCAAAGCTCAAGAGTTTGCTTGGTGTGTCACGTGGGGCAGAACTGAGGACAGAGACATTACTGCAGAGGATCGAGACGAAGGGAATGAACAGTTTGACAATGAGATGTTTTTTCCTCATTTTGTTCAACATGTTGTTATTCCCCGAGACTAGCAACCACGTCACCAGGAAGGAAGCAGTGTTGACTAGAGAGATGGAAGATTTTGCTATCATTGATTGGTGCAAGGCTGTCGTTGAGGACCTCAAGGTTGCGGTACGCAACTGGAACAAGAAGAAGGAGACAAGCATTAAATCAATTAGTGGACGTGCTATCTTTTTACTTGTAAGTGTTAATTGGTTTGCATTTTACATTTTAATAGATGTTACTTTTAGTAATTCTACATTTTCTTTGTAGTAATATTTTGTTACTGTTAGTAATGCTGCATTTTCTTTGTAGTAATATTTGCCATCGATTGATAGTATTTGTTCCAACAGATCTACTATCTTGACATCTTGAGGTGTGTTCATAGCATTCCAGCTGTACAGACACCACAGGCTGCTTATTTCACGACCGCGCTCGTCGACAAGATAGTTAGGGTGGACAAGATGTTAGACCATCATGGGAACGACATGTTTGGCAAGCTTAGTGTGAGTGTTATCAGGGAAAAAAGAATTTTTATTGTTATTTGTATGATAGTAAAAAAACAGTTGTCTAGGTTGTTATTTCTTAAAGCAATTTGGTCATCGTAGTTGTTCATTTATTTGATAGTAAAAATACAATTGTAGAGGTAGATTCATTGTATGAATCATTTGAATTTCAATGTTATTGTTTTCTTTAGTTCAGGAGCATAGAGGGCACATGCTACTAGTCCGATGGTGCTCCTAATGCAAATCCTTACCAGGATATACCCAATGCTCCTTCGGTCAGTATGCAGTTCCCTAGTTTGCTTTCTCTTCTGGGCAATTGCATCGGATCCATCAGCAAGTCCAAGAAGAAGGAGGCTATCGATGCACTGAAAAAATTCTATGATGAATCAGGCAGGGCTATCAAGCATATATAAAAGGCCCAACGAAGGATTGAAACCGCGCAGACAGAAGTTGTGCATGCGCTACGTACAATTATTGCGCCAACAGGCAAATCTGTGAAGTCAAGGACTCCCAAAGAGAAGAAGGATAGGGCTAAGGTGGTGCATGACGTGCAGCAATCTAGAGAGGACATGGGTATCAGCATTCTAGATCCACCCCCACATGTTGAGCTTGCACCACCCAGCCCGGCGTTGGAGGCTTCCATTGATTTGCCACCTTGTGAGCCTGGGAAAGCCATATATGTGCCGGCTTCGTTTTACTTCCCTGAATCCCAAGGAGATGATGAGAATGCAGCCCCAGAAGGTATATTATATCATTTTTTCATTTTTAATTTACATGAAGTAAATTCTCACTTGCTGGGAAGTGTAGTTTTGAAAAATTGTTAGAAGATATATTTATTGTGCAAGTAATGTTATACGATAGAGATATTAATTTTGAAAAACATAAATTTTGATTATCATATAGTAAGTTCCAATAGTAATGTTTGTATGATAGAGACAGTAATTCGTATGACATAGGTTTTGCGATAACCCTTTTGTTTGATTGATTGTATCATTTATGTTAAAGGTGCAAGATGTTGGCAGTGACATATCCGCAAAGATTGATTGTATCATTGCTACGATTGAGGAGGACGTGCCTAGAACTACTGCCTGTAAGGTAATAATGACATCGCATAGTAATTATTTAATAAATACTTAGTAATATTCATGCTGCATTTTGTTTAATCAGGAACCAGATGCCCCAAACGTTGTCATGCACGTTGAGGAGGACGTGCCCAGAACAAGTGCCCGCAAGGTAATAATCACATACGCATAGTAAGTATTAGATATATACTTTGTAATATCCATGATGCATTTTTTAATCAGGAACCAGATGCCCCAGACATTGTCATGCAGGTTGAGGAGGACGGGCCCAGAACAAGTGCCTGCAAGGTAATAATCACATAAGCTAAGTAAATATTAGATATATACTTGGTAATATTCTTGATGCAATTTGTTTAATCAGGAACCAGATGCCCTAAACATTGTCAAGCACGTTGATCAAGTAATTATCGCTCCAGATGTCACAGATGTTATGCATACGGGAAACATGGCTATGACCGGGAAGAGGCTCACAAAAGTCCCTATCCAGTTTGTGTCACCATTCAAGTGCCATGTCGTTCGACCAATTGTTACTATTGACATCGCCAGCAAGGTTTGGGAGATTATTGCAAATGATGATACACTGAATAGGTAAATTTCCTTTGTTTTTAATAATGTTTTGCATCATTTTATTGCAGAAGTTATGTAGCGTTAGATCACACTGTTGTCATATAACTATTTTTCTCAGCGAGTTTCTTATAGTTTCTCAAGACTATCACTGCATGGCAAATGATGAAGATGTGGTAAAATTGTTCAAAAAAGGTCCGACCCAGAAGATATGTTTATGGGGCACTTCCTTGATTGCCTTAGACATGATGATGATGTGTTGAGGCTGAAAAGTGTTGGATACAGGCTATATCTTCCATGGAGTCTGTCGGTATGTAAAACACTGTTAAATTTAATATAGTAAATAGTAAATTTTAATATAGTAAATATTAACATCACACATAATACTTTTTGTTATGTACTTATATAATTTTAGTTCTTCTTATAATTCATATAGTACTCACCAAAATGGTATTTATTTTCAATTACTTTTTCCATATAGCTTATGAATGTTGAAGAATATTTGAAAAATGATACATATGACAATGATCTTGCAGTTAAGATTCTTAGACAACATATTGGTGAATCGAAGATCACTGGAGTAAAGTTGATTGGTGGTTAATAAACCTAAACTTTATGTACTGTCAGTTTTCATGCATTTATCACATGCATGCAACATTTTTTCCATATATTATTCCCTCTTCTACACAATGAGCATTGGTCTGTGTACTATGTCAACATGGTACATAAGAGAATTGACATGCTTGACTCAAACGACTACAAGCTCAAGTGCACTGATCCAGTAGAGCACCATGGCGATGTTGGCGAGAAGGTTTTATCAAGACTGTAAGATGTTTTCCAAGTCGTTACAGATGGCAAATTCCTGATGTTTACAAAGTGGAGGCGCCCGTTATTCGAGACCCCAAAGCAGGTTGTGCTGAATGATTGTGCCTTCTTCGCTATGAAGTTTCTGGAGTTGTATGACGGCGAAGTGGGCAAGCTTCATTCTACAATTTTACCGGTAAGTATTTTGTATTTTGGAACATATTTTACGATAATTGTTATTTACAATTATAGTAGTTATCATCCACTTTATTTTGGCGTCTTGCGGGACAAGGGGTCAGAATATAGGGTCGAATTAATGTGCTCATGTTGTTCCACGCTGTCAACTTGCTGAACCCACTCCAAGAAAAGTTAGAGAAGTTCAGACCGAGTTTGAAGGCTATAGTCTGATATTTGAAACATTGATGTTTTTTAAGATGTTATATTCTGTTCGAATTGATAAGTTGCTAACGTTATGTGTAAGACAAAAGATAATTACGATGTTGGTTAGCTGTGTATAAAATTTCCAATGTTATTTATTATTGCTTAAGAGTAGATGTTGTCACACCTGGCGTTTAGCCACCAGGGTTCCCTTAGTCATCATTAAGAGCCTTCTGTAGCAATGTTTTAATTCACGTATAGTAATTTTAGCAAACTTTGTACATTTTTTTATTTTTACTATGATAAATAAAATGTTACATAATTTTTAACGTCATGACAAAATAAAAAATTAACAGATTCTTGTTTATAAAAGGGAACACATTACTAGTTTCGTCACATGACCGATTAGTAAATGCTTTTCTTGTTTGTACATCGAACTGATTTTTCGTTGTTTTAGCCTTAACTTTATATTTATAGCTCAAATTCACGAACAATTCTCACTAGTAGACCACTAAAGACTAGAGCAAGACACTGATATAAGTCTTAACGCGTTAGTCATAATTTACTAGAAATAGATATAGTTTTTACCAAACAAATCAGTCGTTTTTACTATGTAATAATATATGTGTACATAGTAATATAATGTGCATGCAGTAGTAAAATGTTCCGTGTTCTAGGCTGTGTACGTTAGTGTGGCCGTTGACGAATATGCTTATAAAGATCGATGGGCTTAAGGCCAAGTTTCTCATACCGCACGACAGTTATTTAGAACCACCTCGCCCGTAGAGCTTCATGTGTACCAGTTTATATAGCAAAATTGCCAGCCTTTGTTCGATCAAAGTGATATGTGTGATGTTAGTAAGGGTAGGACTATGTTTGTGGACCCCACTGCACTATGTGCTGGTGGTGATGGACCCGAGCACCTTACTCTTTAACACCACGATCACTTTTTCGTTTTTGTTTTCATTTTTTCTACGTATTTTGTACTACGTATACCAAAAATTGTTTAATATCTGATGCATCAGATGTTACTTTTACCCAAATATCATCTTGTTCGATATATGTAAACAATTAAGAGTTTTCTGCAGTAATGTTTTAATTCACTAATAGTAATTTTAGCATATTTTGTACATTATTTTTCTATTTACTACGATAAATAAAATGTTACATAATTTTTAAAGTCATGATAAAATAAAAAATTAACAAATTCTTGTTTAAATAAGGGAACACATTACTAGTTACGTCGCATGACCGACTAGTAAATGCTTTTCTTGTTTGTACATCGAACTGATTTTTCGTTGTTTTAGCCTTAACTTTATATTTATAGCTCAAATTCACGAACGGTTCTCACTAGTAGACCACTAACGACTAGAGCAAGACACTGATATAAGTCTTAATGTGTTAGTCATAATTTACTAGAAATATATATAATTTTTACCAAACAAATCAGTCGTTTTTACTATGTAATAATATATGTGTACATATTAATATAATGTGCATGCAGTAGTAAAATGTTCCGTGTTCTAGGTTGTGTACGTTATAAAGATCGATGAGCTTAAGGCCCAGTTTCTCATACAGCACGGTAGTTATTTAGTACCACCTCGCCCGCGGAGCTTCATGTGTACCAGTTTATATAGCGTAATTGCCAGCGTTTGTTCGATCAAAGTGATACATGTGATGTTAGTAAGGATAGGTTTATATCTATGGACCCCGCTGTACTATATGCTGGTGGTGATGGACCCGGGCACCTTACCCTTTAACACCACGATCACTTTTTCGTTTTTGTTTTCGTTTTTTCTACGTATACTGTACTACATATACCAAAAATTATTTAATATCTGATGCATCGGATGTTACTTTTACCCAAATATCTTCTTGTTCGATATACGTAAACAATTAAGAGCTTTTCGCATAATGTTTTAATTCACTAATAGTAATTTTAGCATACTTTGTACATTATTTTTCTGTTTACTACGATAAATAAAATGTTACATAAATTTTAAAGTCATGGTAAAATAAAAAATTAACAGATTCTTGTTTAAATAAGGGAACACATTACTAGTTACGTCGCATGATCGACTAGTAAATGCTTTCTTGTTTGTACATCGAACTGATTTTTCGTTGTTTTAGCCTTAACTTTATATTTATAGCTTAAATTCACAAACGGTTCTCACTAGTAGACCACTGACGACTAGAGCAACACACTGATATAAGTCTTGACGTGTTAGTCATAATTTACTAGAAATAGATATAGTTTTTACCAAACAAATCAGTCGTTTTTACTATGTAATAATATATATGTACATAGTAATATAATGTGCATGCAGTAGTAAAATGTTATGTGTTCCAGGCTATGTACGTTAGTGTGGCCGTTGACGAATATGCTTATAAAGATCAATGGGCTTAAGGCCCAGTTTCTCAGATCGCACGGCAGTTATTTAGCACTACCTCGTCCGCGGAGCTTCATGTGTACTAGTTTATAGAGCGAAATTGCAAGCGTTTGTTCGATCAGAGTGATACGTGTGATGTTAATAAGGGTAGAGCTGTGTCTGTAGACCCCGCTGCACCATGTGCTGGTGGTGATGGACCCGGGCTCCTTACCCTTTAACATCATGATCACTTTTCATTTTTTTTACGTATATTGTACTACGTATACCAAAAATTGTTTACTATCTGATGCATCAGATGTTACTATTACCCAAATATCGTGTAGGAAACTTGTCTTGTTCGATATAGTAACTCATAACATTTTTATAGTAAAATCATGTTACATTATGCTCTGTTTTGAGTTGTTCTGTAATAAACTTTCTTCAACAATCATCGTATCCATCGGACCCAATATCACTTTCCTCTGTTGTCTCATTGTTATGAAGCAGTTGGCGTTGTGCACCAACTCTTTTTCGTCTCTGCCATTTCCTCACTAGTCCCCTTCCTCTCATAGTAGCTCCTGTAATATCTTGTTGTTTTACGATTGGACATGATGTGGTATTGTGGCCTATTTTGAGTCCACATAAGCTGCATGCTCGTGTGCATTTTTTTCTCCCGGTGCACCTGTTGGTCTTGGTTCATCCATTGTGCGCTTTCTACCCTTTGTGCGAGAAATAGGTGGTGCAATTGGAATTAAAGGTGTTTCGTTTTCCTCGATCTGGTCATCATTAACCTGATATAAATTGCAAGTATCCATTGGTATGTTTTCAATCTGTTCTTGAAGCAATTTCGCTACCCTTGCAATACCCATCGCTTTTGTCAGCAGGGTTGAATGCCGATACATCTCAGTTGTTCCATTTGGACCAGACTGCACGAGATCATGCGTATCGTAAGGCACTTCTACCCTTGCATCCTTAGTGTACCTTCGTAGCACGTATCTGTCAGGAATACTATCGATTTGCAGGTGGGTGAATACTATGATCAGATGTGAGCAAAACAGTCCTGTAGTAAATTTCACATAGTAAATCTCGATTTATCATAATAGTAACTTGATATTAGAGCAATAGTAAAAATATTTAATTCATTTACATAGTAAATCTCTATTTATCATAATAGTAACTTAATATTGAAGTAATAGTAAAATACCAGTATGTTCCCATTGTCGACATTCACAACTGTACTACTCGGAAGTTTCGTCGGCCACCACCTTAAATTTATGCTGTGACCATGAGAACAACTTTGTTTGCTTGGCATGTGCCACGAGGTACTCGACATGGTTATTTGGGTTGTTTCTAATATGAAAGGCTGTACTATTGAAATAAGTGTCCTTATATTTTTTATACACCGCAGGGGTGTACAGCTTGTTTAGTTGCTCCTCAAACTGGAATAGTGTTGATCTTATCGGCATGATCTGTACACAATTTCAATTATATATACGTTAGATACGGTAATAAACAAAGTTTGTACTCATTAAAATATCAGTAGTAAATATACTGTTAACTTGTAGTAATGGTAGAATATAATTATAATAGAAAAACCATACCGATGATCCATAAGTCTCCTACGCTTCTGCGTGTTTCCTCGATTGCAAAACTCTCTGCATCTGTCTCGCGAATCTATGCAGCGCAGTCTTTTCATCCACGAAGCTTCTTTTGACTATCTTGTTCATACTTTCGCTTTTTTGCGTCGATGTCATCCTGCCGCAGTATATGTCTTTGAAGTATGCTGATATCCAGCTTCTTCGTAGGTCAAACAGCCTAGCAATACAATTGTTGTTTTCGATGGAGTAATTGGACACCATCTCTTTCCATGCTTTTTCGAATTCAGTAGGTGTTAGTGGATGGTTTATTACGGACAACAAACATTCTTTCAGCCCATTGTGCTTCGCATATAGTTTATTCAATACATCTTTGTATTTTTTTAGAACGTGCCATTTGCATAGCCTGTGATTCGTGTTGGGGAAGACACGAGGGATAGCTGCAGCCATCGCGGGATCTTGATTTGTCATAGAAAATTTTATGTGATATAGTAATTATATTTTTAGTTATAGTAATGTTATAAAAAATGAGCCTCACCTGTAAGGTTTGAAGGATGCAAACGGGGTCCTTCCCATCCATGCAGTTTTCGAACGTATTGAAAAACCACACAAATGATTCTGTATTCTCGTCGCGAAGTAGTGCAATGCCAAATACGGTGTTCTGCAGATGATGATTTGAGCCAACGAACATCGCCGGAGACATGTGGTAGATGTTGGTCTTGTACGTTGTGTCGAACGTGACTACATCACCGAAATCAGCATACTCTGCTCGTCAGCTCGCATGGCTCCAAAATACATTTCGAACTAAGTTATTTTCATCCACCTGTATATCATAGTAGAATTTCTCGTTCTGATCACGGCACTCTTTGAACAAATTTAATAGTTTGCTAATATCATTGTCCCTATCAGCTTTGGCGTTAGTTGCTTTCCTGCATATTATAGTAATTTATTAACATTACAAAAGTAAAAACCCCGATGGTAATATATCACTATGATTTCGGAATTTTTATGACGACATTAGTAATTAACTATTTTGAATGTCTTGATCGGTGAACGGATGTTACGTCGACTTCCATGTATCTCTGTCAGCATATTTATCATCGCATTATGAGGTACCTTGCCTGTATGCATTGCGTCGATGAGCTCCATCATAGAAGGATTAAAGTTTTTGTTTGCATGCATGAAAGCCACTATGGATGGTGATCTCGTGAGGGGATGGTTGTGCTCCAATATAAGTCGTTCTATTCAAACGGATCCGTTAATTAAGTTCTTCTTCAATTTTATGAATGCCCTGCAACCTATCCTCTTTGAGGTTCTGTTACGTTCGCTTTTTTTTGGCATGTAGTACGCATGTTTTTCCTTCATGAACGCATCACAACTCTCTAATTGTTTTTTGTCCTATTTTTCTTGACACCAAATCCGGCATATCATGTGTATCGGCGGTAGAAATCGTATGCTTCTGTCTCACTGTTGAAACGTTGGCAGAGCTGCGGAACCATATACTCTGGGACTTCTTCATCCTTCGATAATAAATTTTGTAACAAGTATAGTAATATATTGACATATTGGTAGTAGCTTTTATTTAATGACAGAAAAAGAACTTACGTGAATGTATGTGCGGACGGTGTCTGGACTCTGGAGTTTCTAAATTTGATGTACAAATCGATGGCGGTGGTGTTAGTACCAAATTCCGTAGAAGAGGATCCCGTAGAGTGGAAGGACTTACGACCAGCGGTGTAGCATCTACCATTAAAGGCTCTTCTGATTTGTGCTCGTTGATAAAAGGATTTTGATCCGTCTTATTTAGAGGGGATTGGTTGTTTTGAGGCTAAGCGCATGAGACATGAAAGTATTGTGATAGTTCCAATCTTGTAGTTATGAAAAAAGGATTTTGATCCGTTTTTACTTTTTACAACTAATTTTTTATTAGTAGTAAATATTGTTTGGCACTATGGCCTATTCGATTTCCTGAAAAGTAAATGTGAGTAATCGACTTAAATGTGACTCTTTGAATCATTCCTATCGCATTAATTTTTTGTTAAGTGGAAAGGCCACAACCCACTACCAACGACGGAAAAAATACTACTGCATATGCATTTTTGAGGTTTCGAACCAACGACCGGGGACTAACATTCTAGTTATGTCGCATGGTTGACTAGTAAATGTGTTTCTTGTTTGTACATTAATCTGATTTCTCATTGTTTTATCCACAACTTTTTATTAACCGTTACGATTCACGTATGGTTTTAACTAGTATATTATTGTCGACGAGAGCAACACACTGATATAAGTTTAATGCATTGATCAATATTTACTTTTGGAATAAATAGAGTTTACTATTGGAATAAATAGATTTTACGTCCAGGTTTCGTTAGATTTTATTAACAAGTTTTCGAATCATTTCTATCGCATTAATTTTTTGTTCTGTGCAAAGCCCACGACCCACTACCAACGACGAAAAAAAATTCACTGCATATGCAGTATTGAGGTTTCGAACCCGCGACCAGAGACTAACATTACTAGTTACGTCGTATGGCCGTCTACTAAATGTGTTTCTTGTTTGTACATGAATCTGATTTCTCATTGTTTTAGCCATAACTTTTTATTAACAGATACGATTTGCTTATGGTTTTCATCAGCATATTACTGTTAACGAAAGCAACACATTGATATAAGTTTAATGCATTGATCAATATTTACTCTCTCTCTCTATATATATATATATTGGAATAAAGAGATTTTACGTCCAGATCTCGTTAGATTTTAATGACAGGATTACTTTTTTTACTACATATTTCAACAATAGGTTACTATATGCTGCACCAGATTTTATCACTAAATAAATATTTTTAGTTTCATATAGTATCACATTACATGTTGACAGTAAAATCAGGTCAGATCTATTCTACAACTGTACTGCGGTGCAAGGGTTGTATTTACTACATAATACATTTTTTTCACTATGTTTTTCATTAGTTCCCGTTTGATTTACTACCGACACAGAAGAGATATGTGATTGTTTTCGTAATTAATTTACTGCCGGTTACCCCGTAGAAATTTTCAAGCTGGGCCGTACGCTTGCGACTAGTAACGGATCGTCGCGCGACGGGGTGGGGGTTACGGCTCGCGCATAGAATAGGAATCGCTATACGTAAGCGTAGATTAGCGCTACCACACACACGCACGCTGCTGTGTGTATATATATATATATATATATATATATATATATATATATATATATATATATATATATATAGAAGTTTTTCAGATTCTCAGTGTACATACTCCCACCTCTAATATACCATTTAAACGAATATGTTATACTTCTTTATCACTTTCATTATACTTCAATCATAATTATAAAATACTCCAATGCGATATAGTTGGAAAAATTTCATCGAAGCCCTTTATTTTTGCTATATACACTATTCCATAGGTAAAAGGAGTGCATACACAAATTATACTATAAAAGGTGGAGCTTGATGAAATTTTTCATAGAACTCACTTAGGAGTATCTTATAATCAGTATTAGAGTATGTTCAAAAGGATAAAGAGGTATAACAACATCATTTAAGTGGTATACTTAGAGTGAGAGTACGTACACCCAGGAGTATGGAACCATTTTCCTATATATATATATATAAGATAACTGTCTCTAAATTGACCCTGTAATTTCTACAACGGCAAAAAAAGACCTTAACCATCTGTGCATAACAAACCGTTTCTTTTTCTGGCTTTATTCTCCCTCATCTATCTTTGTTTTCTCTTTACTATATTATCAAGAATATTAGGTAGCATGAATTACACACCAACGCCACCTTTAAAGGCAAAACGAAGGGATCGAGCACTAGCGTTAACGACACCAAACCGCCTACCAGTAGTCTCTCGAGCGCACTCGACACGCCTACTAGGCTAGGCTGCCTACGACGCCCAAGGCGAGCGAAGCGGCCTCGCGAACGAACGCCAGCCATCCAATCGCATCTGATGTGGCCTCCTTGACCGCTCGCCCAAGGTTCGCTTCTCTCTCTCTCCTAATCCAAACGAAATTAAACTAAATTTGGTTCAGATTACTTACGTTTCATTTCCTTTCGTATTCGTATCGGCCCGGATTTGGTGCCCCTGCTGCCTACTACTAGTGCCCGACGTCTCCCTCTTCCCTTTCGCTTCGCTCCCACTTCTCCCCCAACCCAAACCTATCAATTTGTTCGTCCCTCTCGTGTCGCGTGCTCGCACTGGCAACGACTAGACCCTAGGCGCCGCCGCCCTCCGAGGCCCCCAGGTACGCGCGCCGCCGGCCAGCCCGTCCGCGCCGGCTAGAGTTCCCCCGCTCCCCGCCGCGCGGCCATTTCGGCTAGGGTTTGTTTTTTTTTGGGCGGATTCTGCGGCGATTTATTTTTGGTGGTTTGTGATTGGATCAGGGGAAGGAACAAGGACGAGGAGGAGGAGATCGGAAGGGAGAGGGATATATGTCCCAGCGAGGGGACAGGGGCGAGGGGCACGCGAGGAGACCCGGCCGGTCCAGCAGCTTCGGCGGCCACCGCGGAGGCGGAGTCGGCGGCGCGGGCAAGGGCGGCGGGGGCCCCTCCGGCGGTCAGCCTCCCCTCTCATCCAACCGCAGGTATCACCACCATCCGACTCGTTCGCTCCTGACTGGCTTGTTGCCGTTGCATGAATTGATCTCGGGACGGGGGGTTTCGGAAAGCTATGGTTTTTACGGGACTTTGTATCTCGATTGCAGCTTCAGGAAGCTTAACACTGGCCACGGTGGGCACCAGAGGGTGGTGAGCCAGCCCGACACCACCGGCTTCCACCCTGCTCCAGCGCCAGGGCCCCTGCAGACGCCGCCGCGCCCTCCCGCGCCTCAGAACACGCAAGCGCATGTTCCCGTCCCTGCACCTCGACCCCAGCACCATGGTGATTAGACGTCCCGTGCTGTTGTGCCTGATTACAGTTGGAACGATGCAAAATTGTGACTTGATGTGTAATTTTGGTTGTTTGCATGTATGTTTTGACTGGGCAGACTCATCCGGAGTGCAATCACCCTCAATGTCACCTGCTAGTGAGAATCCAGCCAATATACTGCCGCCAAAAAATATTCCTCATGCTGTCCCCAGGGCACCACCAAAGAGCTCCAATACATCGGCTCCTCAGGGAGGAGCATCAAAAGGTTTGGTCCTGTTTTCTTCACTTTAGAAGTTGTAATTTGTAAGCAATGAGTATGTACTGTGACCATCCGCGTTGGTAGTATCGGACCCTGTAGTAGATATGCATGGTGAACTACCAGCTGTTTTATATGTTTGATTCTTTTCAGGTGAACCATCTAAGGGATTTAACTTGCAGTTTGGTAGTATAAATATGAATGGCCTTCCGGTATGCTCCTGTTCCTTTTTTTTTTTGCAGCTGGCATCTCTTAATTCAATTTTGTTTAGTTTCTGGTTCGTCTCCAACCTATCTTTCTAATTTCCAAAAACTTTTGCATAGCAATTTCCTGCTAGGACAAGCTCAGCTCCTCCTAATTTGGACGAGCAAAAGCGTAATCAGGTATCCTCTCCTACCCTTGCACAGTTCTCTCTCTCTCTCTCTCTTCTATGTTAGATATAATTGGTGCTATAGCCTTTCTATCCCCAGTTCAGTTGTTTGTTCGATGTATCAGTAACAGTTTGTACTCAACGAAAGTAAAAAAAAAATCAGCTATGCTCCTACGAATAATCTTCCTTCAGGGGCTTTGAACAAGCAACATTTTTTGCTTCTATTGTTGATACTATATTGGTAGACATTCTTAATTCTCAATATTCTAAAAGAATGTATTATCATGTTATCTTTCCATGATGTTCAGGCACTCCCAGAGGGACTCAAGGTTGCTCCTTCTGTGCCTGTACAACCAGCCTTGAAACAGCAACAGCCACCGCCACCGCAACAGCAGAAACAACAGCAGCCACAGCAGCAGCAGCAGCAGAAGCAACAACAGCTGCAGCAGCAAACAAGAAAGGATTCTGTTGGTTCTAGTCAGCCGAACTCTGTCAACCCTCATGTTCCATCCCAAGTGAAGAGAGATGTGCATGTTTCTCCATCCATCCCCAATGTTGCACCACCTAGACCCCCTGGTCAGCCTTTATCTGGGATGCCCATGCCGATGCCCTTTCACCATCAACAACCACAGGTTCCCTTGCAGTTTGGTGGTCACAATCCACAAATGCAACCGCAGGGTGTTGTGCCTAGTTCACTGCAAATGTCAATGGGATTGCCTGGTGGCAACGCACCCCAGGTTCCGCAGCAGATATATGTATCAAGTATTCAACATCATCAGTTGCAACAGCAAGCAATGATGCATCAAGGACAAGGTATGCCTTTTGTTCCTTCAGCTGGTCATCAACTCACACCTCAGTTGAGCAACCTCATGGCACCACAGTATCCTCAGCAACAACAAAATAAGTTTGTTCATCGGAAGACCACTGTCAAAATTACTCATCCAGACACTCACGAAGAATTGAAGCTCGATAAGAGAATGGATTCATCTGGGCACAGGGCTTTACCTAATGTAACACAACAATCCCAGCCAGTTGGTGGTTTTGCACCTCATATAGGCTTCTACCCTTCTATGTCACAGACCTCTTATAACCAGCAAGCTATGTATTACCCCAGCAGCACTGGCGTCAGCCAGCTTCCCACCGGATCACAGGGTCCTAGGTTTAATTATCCTATCAGTCAAGCTGGGCAACCGATTCCATTTATCAACCCTTCCATGTTGAATACAGTTCCTGCCGGTAACAAGGACAACGTAGCAGGGCCTGCAGCATCTGTCCAGTCCCAAGTCACAGTTAAACCACACCCAGTTGGTTTGCCCACAGAGAAATCTGGGGCTCACACTGTTACAATAAGTGCACCGCCAGGTAAATCAGATGCACCTAAGCTAAGGCTGACTGAGGATGTTGTAACACATAGACAAAAGGATAATGAAGTTGTTTCTGGGATCACTGTTTCTAATAAATCAGCTAATGAGGAGAGTAAAGAACCATCTGTCATTGAGAAGCATCCCACTGTGGTGAGCCAACCCTTAGCAATTCAGGGTGCAAAACCAGAAACTACAGCACTGGCATCTCCTGTTGCAAATTCAGCCTCATTTTTATCGGGAGCTGATGGAAAGAAAAAAGAAACCATTCAAAAAACCGAACCATTTAAGGATAACAAGAAAAATACGACTAAGAAGGACACCAAGAATCTGTCACAACAACCACAGGTATATCTTTTCCTGTCTGCTTTTCTTAACACTTCGTTTTTGCACTTTGCCCTGGTTTTGCATATGCTTTGCTTAACATGCTTGCATATTGTATTCATTCAGTCTGCTTCATCTGCTGAAGAGTTGAAGTTGCAAACTTCTGTGAAGGTTGGAGGTGATGGGGTTGATCACGTGGAAACTAAGAGCTTCAACAAAGAGTTGGATTTCAGCAGCTCAGATTCAGGCTTAACAGCTGCACTGTCTGAAAGTTGGATTTCTCCAGGGGTTAGTACAGCCGAAGGTGACAGCACATCAGTGAATGGTATGTGCTCTATATGTCCAAAAGTAATGGAATAATTATTGCATTTTGTGCCTCTTATTATTTCTAACACGTTTGCATGGGCAGCTGCTGATGTTCCTGGCACGGATAGCAGCTCTGCAAAATCAGCCTCTGAGAGTGCAGGGGAACCTCAAGGAGTAAAAAACTTTGCTGTTGCTGGTGTTGCATCTGAGGAAAGTGAAATAACTCGCAAAATTTCAGCAGATTTTAGTGAGGATAAAATTTCTTCTTTTTCTACTGAAAATGAATCATGTGAAGTATGCACAACCGACTTGGCTGAGCAGGCATCAATGGGGACTTATAATCCTGATAATTCAGATGCAACAGCTTGTGTAACTGACCAGCAGAAGCTACTGAAAGAATCCACACCATCTGTTAATGAGGAAAGCAGTTTAATGGATATATCACATAGTAGTACTGAAGCTTTGTCAGATTTTGTTGTTGGCAATGCTGTGTCTGCAGCTAATTCTGAAACTTCATCAGAGTCTACCGTTCAAAGTGCCAATGATAAAGGTGACGCAAGTAGTAGTCAGGAAACAAGATTAGCAGTTTCTAGTATTACTCCTGATGTGTTACCTGTGACTCATTCAGTTGCATCAGAGGGGCCACAGAAACATGAAAGTAGGGTAAAGGATCAATCAAATGCTGCACCAACAGCTTCTGTTCGACCTGTATCAAGGGAAAAACCTAGTGTGGAGATCGCCCAAGCTAAATCCATTGCTGGGAGAAAGAAGAAAAGAAAGGAAATGCTTTCGAAAGCTGATGCTGCCGGGACTTCAGATCTTTATAATGCATACAAGGGACCAGAAGAAACATTAGAGAGTACTAGTACCACAGACGGTGCTGATAGTTTGATAGTTGATGAAACACATGTGCTGCCCGATGAATCAGATAGGGAGGTAAGTATGGGCGAGGATGATGGAAAGAAAAAGGTTGAGCCTGATGACTGGGAAGATGCAGCAGACATGTCTACTCCAAAGCTGCAAAGTTCAGATTCTGGAAATCTGGCCAGTGTAGCACAAGTACCTGATTCAGATACAACTGAAGCTAATGGCCACAAGAGATATTCACGTGATTTTCTGCTAACTTTTGCGCAGCACTATACTGATCTTCCTGTTGGTTTCCAGATGGGAGATGTCACTAGTGTTCTAATCAGTAATTTGGCAGGAAAGTCCTATGTTGTTGACCGGGAACCTCACCCAAGTCCTGGGAGGGGAATTGACAGACCAACATCTCGCGGTGATCGCCGTGGTGCCGCTATGGATGATGATAGGTGGACAAAATTAGGTGTTCCTTTCAGTCCTGGTCGTGATGCCCACATGGACTTGACAAATGGCCCAGCAATTATGAATTACCGTGGCACCCCAGGAATCAATCATGGTGTTTTGAGGAATCCACGTGGTGGACTTCTTGTAGGACCAATGCAATCCATTGCACCTCAAGTACCTCGCAGTGGCTCTGATGCAGATAGATGGCAGCAAAAGGGTCTGATTCCGTCGCCTGTTACACCCATGCAAACAATGCACAAAGCAGACAGCAAGTATGTCGTTGGCAAAGTTTCTGACGAGGAAGAGGCGAAGCAGAGGCAGCTTAAAGGCATTCTTAACAAACTGACCCCACAAAACTTTGAAAAGCTTTTTGCACAAGTGAAAGAGGTGAACATTGATAGTGTGGCAACTCTCACTGGGGTCATTTCACAGATATTTGACAAGGCTTTGACGGAACCAACTTTTTGTGAAATGTATGCTAATTTTTGTTTCCATTTGGCGGGTGCATTGCCTGACTTTAGTGAGGACAATGAAAAAATTACATTCAAGAGATTGCTTTTGAACAAATGCCAAGAGGAGTTTGAGAGGGGTGAAAGAGAAGAAGCTGAAGCAGATAAAACAGAAGAGGAAGGTGAGGTTAAGCAAACTAAAGAGGAAAGAGAAGAAAAAAGAATTCGTGCTCGAAGGCGCATGCTGGGGAACATTAGGTTGATTGGAGAATTGTACAAAAAGAGGATGTTGACAGAAAGAATCATGCATGAATGCATTAAAAAGTTGCTGGGAAATTATCAGAGCCCAGATGAAGAGAATATTGAAGCACTATGCAAATTGATGAGTACCATTGGAGAGATGATAGATCATCCAAAGGCTAAGGAACACATGGATGCATATTTTGATATAATGCAGAAGCTGTCAACAAGTCAGCAGTTATCTTCCCGTGTTAGATTCATGCTGAGAGATTCAATTGATCTCAGGAAGGATAAATGGCAGCAAAGGCGTAAAGTGGAAGGCCCGAAGAAGATTGAGGAGGTTCACAGGGATGCAGCTCAGGAAAGACATGCTCAGTCGAGTAGGTTAGCTCGTGGTCCTGTTAGTTCTGTTCCAAGAAGAGGAGCACCGCCTGTGGATTACGGCCCTCGTGGCTCAACAGCAGCATTGGCATCTCCAGGTTCTCAGCAAGTCGGCATTCGAGGAATGCCTCAACATTCCCGTGGATTCGGTACTCAAGATATCCGGTTTGAGGAAAGGCATCAGTTTGACAATAGAACTGTTCCCCTTCCCCAGCGTTCTGCCAAGGATGGAGCTATCACTCTTGGGCCACAAGGTGGTCTAGCTAGGGGTATGTCTATAAGAGGGCAGCCACCGGCATCGAATACCGAACTTCCTTCTGTTGTTGACCAGCGCAGGATAGTATCTGGTCCTAACGGGTATAATTCTGTCGCTTCGACTGCAAGAGATGATCCTAGTTCTAGAATTTCAGATCGAATCTCTGGGAGAACAGCACCTACTACGCAATCTGCTGGACCTTCACACAGACCTACCAGCCAGGAGGGCCATTCAGGAAATAAATCGTACTCTGACAAGGATCTGAGAGAGAAGTCTGTTGCAGCCATCCGGGAATATTATAGGTAGCACTTTTCAACCTTTACAAATTTTCATGCGAGACATTTGTTCATTTTGACTTCAATTTAACTACTGCACATTTCACCCTTTAAAAGTGTGATGCCTGTCTTCTTACAATGTAAGGTTCAAATATGTTTGGAATAAAATAGATGGTAATAATGTGCTGCTATCTCGTTTTGTCAACTGCTAGTTTTCGGAGGTTGCTGTTGTGGAATTATATTAGGTTGCAATTTAGTGCTTTGCTTGTTTTTGTTCAATGCTTCCTAGCAAATTCTTTCTCAATTCTCTGCAAATTTTGAAGTTGATGTGTTAAGTATTTATGTTTCTGAGGTTGGGGTGGCAATTGGTTGTCAAATGTTGAAATTCAAACAACTCAAACAAAAAGGATAAAATTTCATATAATATGCAGCCGCCACCACAGGAATTTTACCCCAAGAGATATCTGCAAGCCTGTCCGCCATTTATGCATGGATGTGTTGGGATTTTGTTCTTGGAATTTTGATTTGTATTATATTTCTTTATGGCTTAATACTCAGGTTCTCTATCTGTGTCATACTGTCATTCAAAAGAAGTTTGAACACCGCACCTGTCTTTTATTTCATGTGCTAACATATGACACTATTTTTGCAGTGCAAAAGATGAACAGGAGATTGCATTGTGTATTGAGGAGTTGAATGCTCCGAGTTTCTATCCTTCTGTTGTATCACTTTGGGTAAATGATTCCTTTGAGAGAAAAGATATGGAAAGAGAGTTGTTGGCTAAGCTTTTTGTCAGCCTTTGCAATGGCAGAGATAATTTATTGAGCAAGCCGCAACTCATTGATGGGTAAGTGCTTTTCTTTTCTTTCTCCTTTTATTGCCATTTGCCAATTCCGTTCATACTGAAGTATGTACTGACTATGATTATTTCCAGCCTTGCATCTGTTCTTGCTTCATTGGAAGATACTCTAAGTGATGCTCCAAGAGCCTTGGAGTATCTTGGACGACTTTTTGCAAGGTTTGTGATGGAAAACATATTGCCCTTGCAAGAGGTAGGTAGATTGATCGAAGAAGGTGGAGAGGAACCTGGATATCTTGTACGTGATGGCATCGCAGCTGATGTCCTTGGGGCAGTTCTAGAGTCCATTAGAGTAGAAAAGGGGGATTCATTCTTGAATGAGGCCAAGACAAGCTCCAATCTCAAGTTGGAGGATTTCAGACCACAGCATCTTAAGAGATCAAAGTTGGATGCCTTCATGTAGGCATAAAGAAGCTTTTGTTATTAGGTAAGTTGTTCTAGTACAGACGTTTTAGAATAGCATATATCCTTTAAGAGACATCCTTTATGCAATCAATGCCCTATCGTGATGTAAAATCACAGAGTTCTCACTCACTCTCTTGATTTAACAGCTTACCATCGTGGGTGTTGGCACCAAGGAATTTATGATTTTGCACCCAACCGCCTTTTTGATTGACAACTGGAAATACCCATCAGATGCTGCCCCTGGTTGCTAAGCAACCATTGTATTTGAGGATCTCGTACTGTGAAGATTATGTACTGTCCATTCTGTTCAGAGTTGCTCGTGGTAAATTAGTGTTGCGGAAGGGCCGTGGTTGTTGTTTCTGAAGCAAGCAGTTAGGCCACATTTGGAGTCGGCTCATGAATATCAGGGAATATTTTTGTGATCGCGGGGGAGGAGTCTGCTAACCAATATTTGTTGGGAGTAGGGGGAACACTAGGTTCAACTTGATGCCTCCCGCGGCTTCTGACCAATATTTCTTTGTGATCAGACTTTATAGTCGGTTAACTTAGCGGCATTTTCCTGATAGCCAATGTTTCTCATGACTGTCCTACTATCATCTTGTTTAAATCTTCTTGTAAGTTGTTGCTGCTATTATTTTCCCCCCTCTGTATTTGTTGGGGACATCTCGTCCGACTGTCCGAGCTTCTCTGTTGTATGTATGGGCCTAAAGAAGGATGTCGATTCGTGCGTTGTTGTTGGGCCTCGAGTCTGATTTCTATGGAAAGCTTTTGCTGGCCACAGGCAGTCGGCGCTTGGCGGCGCTCACTGCGTCTTTAATGGCATCTCGAGCATCTCCACTGCTTCAGTATGAAGGCGATGGTGCTTTTGGTTGGTTTCTCTGCTACATTGGTGAAGAAAGGTTCTAAAATGTAAAACATAAGGATCTATGCTTAGACAAGAGTTGGAGCTTTTGTAGGTTCTTCTGAGATTGTTGGGTCACTTAACTACCCGTATAAAATGAGTTCGCTTTGTGATCTGGCGCTGCTATGCACTTTCGCTTCTAAGCACTTCCTCGACCATCTCCTGCATCGGAGATGGCCTATTGCTCCATGTGGAAGGTTTTAAGGAGTGATCTGTGGAAAGAGCTGCGAAACATTAGAGTTGATGCTTGGACAGCGGCTGATTTATGTAGATGGTTAGGAACTTCTTTTATCCTTTTGAGACGAACGTTTTTTTTTTTAGAGGAAGATATCTGACTGCGACGTGGTCGACTTTTATTGGGCCTATTTTGGATGTGTCAAAGTGGGCCTATACTAGGTGGTTGGAGCCACCCTACTTGAGGCATTTAGTGGGCCTATACTAGGTGGTTGGAGCCACCTTACTTGTGTCAAAGTAGGCCTATACTGGTGATGAACAAACTAAACAAAAGGGGGCCAACACGGCCCACTAAATGCCTCAAGGATTTTTTTTTTCTTTAATATTTTTTTTAATCTTTTTTTCAAAACTAGACGTCAGACCAAAAAAATTACAAAATTTGGCGCCGGTCGCCCGTATATGGGGCGATCGCCCATATATGGGCGATCGCCTACATCTGGCGATTAAGTACTACTTTAAACGCGCGATTTTCCTCATGCGGTTAATTTCTAAAAAAATCATAACTTTTTCATATGATGTCGGATGGAGATAAACTTTATATGAAAATTGTAGCTCTCGACGGGATCTACAACTTTTGTGTACAAACTTTTTCAATTTAAGTCCATTTAGATAGTCAAAAATGGGATAGAATATTCAGATCTAAAAACGGATCTATTTTTAGATCTGAACCGTTTTTAGATCTGAACATTCTATCCCGTTTTTGGCTATCTAAATGGACTCAAATTGAAAAAGTTTGTATACAAAAGTTGTAGATCCCGTCGAGAGCTACAATTTTCATATAAAGTTTATCTCCATCCGACATCATATGAAAAAGTTATGATTTTTTTTAGAAATTAACAATGCATGCAGTAAAATTGCACGTTTAAAGCAAGATTAATCGCCAGTATGAAGCGATCGCTCGATATGGGGCGATCACCCCATATACGGGCGACTGGCGCCCAATTTTGTAATTTTTTTGCCCTGACGCCTAGTTTTGAAAAAAAGATTAAAAAAAATATTGAAGAAAAAAAAAATCCTTGAGGCATTTAGTGGGCCGCGTTGGCCCCCTTTTGTTTAGTTTGTTCATCACCGGTCACTCCTCACAGTCCACCGGGCAGGTTCCAAAAACCGTTCCGGTTTGAAGTTTACCGGTCAAGTTTAAATTTAAATTCAGAAAATTTGAAAAAATAATCCAAAAATTCCTTAAAATTAGTATTAATAGCTTTATGACCTCTAGCGTGAATATTTTTAAGAAAAACGAAGTTTGGAGACTTTTTTGAGCCATTCAAAATGTAGAAATTAGAAAATTCAAAAAAAGAAAAGAAATTAAAAGTATTTTTAGTAGCAATATTTGTTCAAGTATGTCAAGTAACAATATTTAGTAGCAATATTTACTTCAACATATTTTAGTAACAATATTTGTTCAATTATATTTAGTAGCAATATTTGTTCAAGTATGTCAAGTAGCAATATTTACTTCAACATATTTTATTAACAATATTCGTTCAATTATATTTAGTAGATGTATTTGTTGAAGTATATCAAGTAGCAATATTATTTGAAGTATGTCAAGTAGCAATATTTGTTCAATTATGTCAAGTAGCAATATTTGTTGAAGTATGTTTAGTAGCAATATTTGTTGAAGTATATCAAGTAACAATATTTGTTGAAGCATATTTAGTAGCAATATTTGTTGAAGTATATTTAGTAGTGTCGTAGGAGTAAGAACCGAACACGAGTGAGGGGGTGGACATCGGCCATTTAACGGGCCCTCGTCCACAAGAGTGAAAATGATATGGGGTTTATACAGGTTCGGGGGTCTAAGAGGACCGCCCTACTCCTGTCGGTGAGCCTGAGGGGGGTAGCATCCGAAGAGCAGAGCCCCGAGGGCTCGCCAGTTCAAGTGTTCCTTTATATTGCTCAAGAGAGTTCAAGTTACAAATGAGAGATACATGGGGTATTTATAGTATTTAGGGGCCTGTACAAATGACCGAAATACCCCTCAAGGAAATAGCTAGGCTATGAGTACAAGTGAGGGGTGATATTGTCTTTTCTGGATAAAACTACAATTCTTTGATCTACGTGTTGTATAGTCGGTCGCCGGTTAGGTATTCTCCAACAAGTAGCAATATTTGTTGAAGTGTATTTAGTAGCAATAGAAGGTGTTGAAATATAAATGGTGTTGATATGTGAATGCCTATTTTTGCACTTGTTGGATTGATATGTGAGTAGTATTGAAATGAAAGATTATTTATTGACATATCATTGCTAATTGCCTACTTTACAACTTGCAATTGTCTAAAATATAGCAAATGTCATGTCAATTTTTTTTTCATATTTAGGGAAGATCATGACAGAATTTCTTCATGTTTTCCATACTTTTTATATATTTTTTCTATTTTTTTGGGCCTTCAATGGTTTTTTTTACAAATTTTACAATATTCTTTTTGTAATTTTCCTTTTTTTTTTCCTTTTTTTTCAATTTTTCAACCTAGGCGACTTTCGCCAAAAATCGCTCGAAATTCGAGCGATTTTGGTCCATTTCGTTCGAAGTTCAGTCGCCGGTTTGACCAAATTTCAAATTCACCGGAACCCCATGGGGTTTAATATAGAGTATTCATGAAAAGAAATAACTTTGATTTACATTGTAACACTTTAACCCAAATTTCGTTCAATGTCCTAGCCCATCGTGCAACAGATCCGCGTATGCATAGCACTTCACTTACATTTTCGTCATCACTTCGTGTAAAAGGATTAACCCAGAGGTGCTATGTTCCAACAGGCATTATATACAACTCATTTTAGACAAACAATGTGGGACTAATCCCACTACTACTTCATATGGGTCATACGGGTCTTCCCATTCATCCCGTGCAGATCTTCACATTCATCCCATTTGGGTCATACAGGTCTTCATATTCATCCCCTTAAAAGGGCTAATGCCATTGGCAGTAAACCGTATAATACTGTGTGTCCACTCCAGGTCCACACAAGTCATGCACATAGTCCACGCCCTTGTCCCACACGCGCGCGCTCGTGTAACGAAGATTGATGCTCTGATACAATTTGTAACACTCTAGCCCAAATTCGCTCAAAGTCCAACCTACCGTGGGGTAGGTCCACATATGCATAACACTCCACTTACACTTTCGTTCTAACTTCGTATAAAAGGTTAACCCGAAGATGCTATGTTTAAACTCAATAGGTATTATATACTTCTATAACTTACTTTAAATAATCAATGTAAGACTAATCTCACTACTGTTCCACGTAGATCACATGGACGTTCACATTAAGAGGCTGAGGTGTTTAAATACACCATGTAAGCTCGATATTGATCCCAAGTAGCTTGTGTACGTGGTCACTCGGAGCGCGTAACTAGTGCATCACTTTCACGGTGCATTTATGTGCATGCTCCTCAAAACACAATGCAAATGGTTATGAAAAATTGCAAAAAAAAAAAGTTAAATAGGCCGTGATGTAATCAAGCATCTTGCAAAATTTCAACTAAAAATGATAAACAAAAAGGAAATTTTCAGTGAATAGTAGTCTTATCTTTTATTTTTTGTTTCTACCTTTGTAGATCTAATTTAGATTTAAAATTTGTGTCATGACAAATTGATTTTTATTCAATGGTGTTTTTTTATAGAATTTTTCATGATCAGTTGCATTGTGTTTCTAAGAGGATGCATCGTGTATGTCCCATAGTACCTCCTACTAAGTTGTTTTAGATGCTGACCAGGCATTATAGACACATTGGCAAATAAAAATTGAAGCTACGGTTTGCTCCGGACAATAAAAGGTACATAAACAAAACTAATTCCCTCATCTCACTCTACTTTTAGTGTGGAAAAAGATCCAATGCAGTCATGTAAGAACTGTAACTTTGACAGTTATAGATCGACTATTGAAATACAAATCGATGGTCTAGATCGCCCGCAGCATCGTTCGAAAACAATGTAGCTAGCACTGTACAAATGCATTGTAGCTAACACTGTTATACTATCCAAACCGTTTGTTGCTTCAATTGAATGGTGCTTACGGTAGGTAACTGCTTAAGTTACAGTCTTGTACAAACTACATATGAACTCTATCCCTTTAGTGCACGGTCGCTAGTGAGGTGGGTGGCATAGAAAGAGACATAAAGAGGGAGGGGAATAATAGGCAAAATGACCTACTTGCCACTCGGAAAAACATTAGAATGATATAAAACTGATAAATCCCTAATTGTTTGATCTAAAAGGTGGCATATAGGCCCTGTTTGTTATAGCTCATGCTCCCAGCTTATTGTTTAGATCTCATGGAGCTGCACCAAATATCTAGCTTCCCAAAATGACTCGATTCTGCTTCCCGCGAAGAACTGTCTCGAAAATGAACTAGCAATGAGGAGCAACTTTCCCGTAAATTCTCGTAGGGAGCGAACCGAACTGAAACGAAATAATATTTGAAGTTGGTGTTTTTTACACGCAAAATACCGCTCAATTACCCCTCTCGCCCCCTTCGACCCCGAGCACCACATGTATGGGTTTGCTTTGCCTCCAGTCCTCTCTTTCACGATTTTGGGAGCCAATCTCTTACCAAACACTTCACTCAGCTAGATCCAGATTCTTAGAGAAGTGGATTCTTGGAGAATCAAGAGCAAGAGTTTAAAACTTAGAATCCGAAGCTCTACCAAACAAGCCCATAATTGATTACATGGGAGCGAATGCCAAACTAAAGAGTGCATGTAATTAATTCCTTGCTCAGAACTCTTGGACGAGAGTTTTGAGCATGTCTGATTGTTTTCTCCCCTTGCTTTGTATCTGTGCGGCCGCACTGGGCTTGTGGTAGATCAAGATCAAAGGGCATATATACGCATCAGCTCTAACATAATTGGTTGTGCAATATCCTCTGGAAATGGAAGGAAACTTGTTTATCTGCCATGTTGGCTTTATGTCAGGCTATCTGGAAAACTTACATCATGTCTTTGCTTTGATAAAATTCCTCTTATTGATGGCCCCGACTAGCGAAATTACTAATACTGTGATGTTTGGTATTTGTCATCTCCTGACACATGGGGGCATGGGGCAGAGTCGGGGGCGTCTCGATCAGATTGGACATGTTTTCAGGTTGTTCGTCAGCTACACTATGCGTACATAAGCTGGCACATGGCAATAGATGCCACAAAACAACCCGCAGATTTAATCTTGGATAGAATCTACGTACAAATTAAGATCTGTATGTATGTGACGTCAGATCTCAATTACTGCATGATGTAATGATGTGTGAGCAACCATCTTGTTGTTGACAACTGAATGTTTAAGTGGTAAGGTAGCGAAGATTGCAGTACATACTACATATGGATACTGGATTGAGGGTACGTACGTACTTTGGACCTACCGTTTACGCATTAGATGGTGCATAAACAAGGCAACAACAAAATAATTAAACTTGCTCCCTAATCTTTCCACAATGTTCCATCTTTAGCATTGGTTTTTGACTCAGTAGTGACAGCACGTATTGCATTCTACTGTAGTAACATCGCCGGAACAGAGTCGAATATGTTTTGTAGATGCATGTAGCAGCACTATTTACAATCACACATATGCTATCGCATATTGTGTTGCTGATAATGGTAGTAGAATAGTAGGCATCTTGGTCTATCTAATCTTCCACTGCAAGTGATGGCAAAACAAAGGTGACGGCGAGGGGGGGGAGGGGTTTGGTTGCCTAGCTTTGGGTTCCCAGAGTCATTGCATGGTGGCCAAACTCTTATCTTTGGGTTCCCAAAGTCATTGCATGGTGGCCAAACTCTACTGTGCAGTGTTTGCCTAGTTGCCGTTCTTGGACTTGGTTGTCTATCTCTTCCTTCCTGTCTTTTCCGTTTTGCTTCTTCGAAGTCAGATAAGGAGCGTAACTAAACCAAAAGTTTTGTACTTTTGACTGCACTTGCAGGCTGCAGCTATAGGCTTGTAGCCGCGTGTTGGCTCTAAACAAAATGGAACAGCACGGATTGCTATGTTTGCTTTGCTTGTACGTTGATTATTTGAGATATGGACGCATCCTAGGATCACATGGAATCTTGTGGCAGATTGACGAATACTAATAACAGGTGTACCTCAACGGCCCGAAGCGACGAGCCAGCGGTCTCAAGCATATCTCCAGCCCAACAGGCCGCGCCCGGCCCGTCACCGACCGAATCGCCTGCGAGACCACACAAGACATCCGCTCCCGACAGGCCAGGGGAAGCGAATCCGACCGGACAGCGCTCCCGACCCCCTTTGGCGGGGCGGGATCTCTCGACTCCAACCGGACAGCGCTCCCGACCCCCTTGGCGGGGCGGGATCTCCCGACTCCGACCGAACCAAAGTGACAGACGCCGAGGGCGCGTGTCGTGGCCCTCATCACCTACCGCCACGCACCCGCGAACAAGGTCAATCGGAGTGACTATACAAGGCGGTGGCTCCTTCCCTAGAAGGTTTGGGATCTTGAAGTCAAAGCTTCGACCCCATCAACCGATCGCGTCTGATCTGACGCACGCTCCTCCCGAGGCGCCTAACGTCACACACCGCAACGTCAAGATTCGTAAGGATCACGAGAGGCAGGGCACGCTACTTCCGGGAATACCTAACCTCCCGACCACCAAAGCTACCGACCCAAAGATAGGCAAGGCGTGTGGCGACCGACCCACGTGACGAAGGACCCGAGCTCCTAGCATAGGTCGCCTCGCCCTTCCCCGACTTCGATGTAACCCGCCTTCCTTCAGTATAAAAGGAGGCGGGACTAACGATTCTAGAGAGGAGGAACACATGAGAATAGGAGGAGCCGAGGTAATTTAGCGCCTCATCTCAAAGCGTTGTGCAAAGCAATACAATACGCCATCCGAACCGAGTAGGGACTTTCGGCCGAACGGTATACATCTTGGACTCTCGAGTCTAACCATTGAGGAGTGGAACGCGCGCCCCTTAGACTTACAAATTTACTTGCCGACGCCAAAGCGCCGGCGGTTGGCGCGCGCGGTAGGGGCCGCCGCGTCTTCGTCACCATCTCCGGATTCCGTTTGTCTCCCTGATGGCATCCACCCACTGCGACGGCATGACTGCGCCGGGGAGCCGGATCCGCTTCGGCTCCCTCGACTTCGCCGTCACCCCGGCAGGAGGGCTCACGCTCGTCCGCCGCCGAGGAACGGAGCGCCCGAGAGCTCAGGCGTCCTCTCCGGCGACTTCGCTAAGCTCCGGCTTGGGGCGCCCCTGCAGGCCCCGAAGCCGGAACCCGAGGAGTGCTCCGCCACGTCTGGCGAAAACTCCCGTAGGCCCGGGCAGGTGACCATGTCACCCCCCGTAGGCTCGCAACTTGTGGCGATGGCTGGCTACATGCCGGCCTCCATCCACGAGCTGTTGGAAGACTCTTCCAGCCATGACTTCACTCAGACACGAGTACCGCCGCAGCGGCACTCGCGAGTGCAACATGGCGGGCACGGTCGATTTGACCGTGGCCCCCGCGGCTACGGGACCTCCTATCCGGCGCACTCAGGCGCAGGAGGAGGAGTACCAGTGCACGAGCGCATCAACCGCCGGGCCGCCGCCGAGCTCCAACAACAGCGCAAAGAGTTGGAGGAACGAAGAGCTGAGCTCGACCAGCTCCAGGCCAACCTGGAGCAGGAGGAGCTCGAGACCCGCATGATGCTGGCGGCTGCGTCGAGGCACACCCCAAAGCGGAAGAGTCAAGCGGTCCTCGATTCTTCCCCATGCAAGCCAAAGCGTGGCGCGGGCGCAATCTTTGCCGAGGCCTCCGAGCCGACCGACCCGTAGGCCAAGGCCACTTATCAAAACCTCCGGTGGTAGAGCGCGCGCCGTGCAAACACATGCACGCCTCGGCCCTATCGCTCGAGCCACCTCGCCCGGCCCGTCACGCCAAGACGGAGGCGGTTGGGTCCGCGACAGAAGCGGCGCCGCACCGCGAGCCACACCAGCCTCGCGCACCCGTGCGCCAGCCGCCTCGGTGATGCCTACGACATTCGCGCTACCCTTGAGGCGCAAAGAAAGATGGCGAGGAGGTCGCCACTCACGCAGTGCGGGCGGCGGACACCACCACCGCAGCCTCGAGCCCCGCGGTCTGGACGCGGCGTTACGCCGGGGATCCGCCAGCGGACTTCCCGCCGATTCCGGCGCCTACCAACATTGCCAAATACACGGGGCCACAAACCCGTGTGTCGGATCAAGATTACCGGCTCGCATGCGGGCGGGAGGAGCAACGGATGACCTCTTCATCATCCAATACCTTCCCATCTACCTCGCGGACTCGGCCGAGCACGCCTCGAGTACTTGCCCGCCAAAACCATCGAGGCTGGACCGACTTGAAGGCCCTCTTCGTCGGCAACTTCGTGGCACTTACAAGCGCCCGAAACTCCTCGGGACTGAAGGGCGCAAGCGGCGACGGAAACCCTCGGGACTACATCCGGCGGTTTTCCGCCGGTAACGAGCTCCCGACATCTCCGACGTCGATGTCGTGGGAGCATCATCATCGTCACCTCCCGCAAGGCCTTGGTACACAAACTAGGTTGCCTCAAGCCCGGAACTACCAAGAAGCTCCTCGATATCGCCACCAACCACGCCCCGCGAGGAGGCCGGGGCCATCTTTGAGGAGGAAAGGCCCAGCTAGAATCCGGCGTCCACATCGGGTCCCCTTCCGACCGCTCCGACAAGCGAGCGGCACGGGAAGCATATCGCGAGACCCAAGTGGTCGCCGCGTCGCCGACCGCTCGCCAAGCAAAGAAAGCGATCGGCCGTCGCGCCACCGCCGAGAAGTTGATGGGCGGCCCGTGCCCAAACCACGGGTTCTCCGTCAAGCACAGCACCGGGCTGCGAGGTCCCGAGGCGTTACCTCTCCAACGCCCCCACAACGCGCGTGGCAAGGGAAGAAGCTCGCTGCGGCCCGCGGCCGCAGAGAAAAAACGACGAGACGCGAGTTCCACGAACCCGATGGCGCCTCATGATCTTTGGAGGACCGGCTGCTATGCCGGCAGCGTCGGCTCAAGCTCGCTTATCGCGAGGTCCACACCGTCGCGCCATCGCCCCCAATACCTCCGGTGGTCGAGTTCCGATCACCTTTGATCGGACCGATCACCCGACCACGTTCCACGGTAGGGAGATACCCCGGTGGTCGCCCGTCGTGGGAAGAAGCGCCTTTCAAAGGTCTTGCGATGGACTGAGGCGCGGCCTCAACATCCTCTACGTCGAGGCGCTCGGCGCTATGGGGGTCCCGCGCTCAACCCTCCGACTCAAGAAGGCGCCTTTCCATGGCGTCATTCACGGCCGTGAGCCCATCCACTCAGGCGGATCGACCGCCGTTACCTTTGGGGAGCCGGAAACTTCCGCACCGAGACCCTAACTTTTGAGGTCGTGGATTTCCGGTTCTTACCATGCCATCTGGGAAGGCCGTGTTGCGCCAAGTTCATGGCGGTCCCCCACGCATACCTCAAGTGAAGATGCGGGCCACGAGGAGTCATCACCGTGGCATCATCTTTCGGCTTACCTACAATCGCGAGCGCAGTAGTTGTGAGCTTGCCTCGGCGATCATCGCGTCTGCCGAGCTCGACAACCTCAAGAGGAAGCCTCGAATCCGCCCCGAGTCCGAGCAAGTCGGCGGGATCCTTCAAGTCCGCCGAGGACACGAAGGAGGTCGCGGTCGATCCACGTGATCCGACCAAGACCGTGCGGATCGAGCCACGCCCCGCCAAATAGGAAAGCGCGCTCGTCAACTCCTCCGCACCAACAAAGGCGTCTTCGCATGGAGGTCCTCCGACATGCCAGAATCAAGGGAAGTCGCGAGCACTCCTTGAGCATCCGACCGGGCTCAAAGCCGGCCGCCCAATGCTCGCGCCGCCGACGAGGAGAGGCGCAGGATCATAGGGGAGGAGATCGCCAAACTTCTGGCTGCAGGGTTCGTAAAAGAGGTGCGCCACCCCGAGTGGCTAGCCAACCCTGTACTTGTAAAAAAGAAAAATGGGCAATGGAGGATGTGCGTTGACTATACGAGTCTCAACAAAGCGTGTCCCAAGGACCCGTTCCCTTTGCCCCGCATCGACCAAGTCATCGACTCCACCGCAGGGTGCGAGTCCCTCTCTTTTCTGGATGCCTACTCGGGCTACCACCAGATTGCGCTAAAGGAGTCCGACCAGCTCGCGACTTCCTTCATTACTCCGTTCGGCTCATTCTGCTACGTTACAATGCCGTTCGGCCTAAAGAACGCGGGCGCTACATACCAGCGATGTATGCAAACGTGCTTCAATGACCAGATCGGCCGTAACGTTGAGGTGTACGTCGACGATATTGTCGTAAAGACCAAGAAGGCCGACGACCTTATCCCCGACCTGGAAGAGACCTTCGCGAACCTTCGACGGTTCCGCATAAAGCTCAATCCCGAGAAATGCGTCTTCGGGGTCCCCAAAGGGAAGCTCCTTGGCTTCATTGTCTCCGAGCGAGGCATCGAGGCCAACCAGGAGAAGATATCGGCGATCGCAAGGATGGGCCCAATCAGCAACCTCAAAGGGGTCAGAGGTGGACGGATGCTGGCGGCTTTGAGCCGTTCGTGTCTCGCCTCGGCGGCGCGAATGCCACTCTGAGCTACTCAAGAGATCCGACCGCCAATTTGGACCGGAGGCTCAGAGGCCCTCACCCGCTGAAGGCCTTCTGTCCTCGCCTCGATCTGATCGCCCGGCACGAGTGAACCTTTCTCTACATCGCCGCCACTACCCAAGTCGTCGTGCGGCCCTCGTGGTGGAGCGGCGGAAGAAGGCCGCGAACTCAAGGTACAACGGCGGTTTACTTCATTAGCGAGGTCCTTTCCGAGTCCAAGGCTCGGTACCACAGTGCGAAGCAACTCTACGCGGTGCTCATTACGAAGAAAACTCGTCCACTACTTGATCGGCACACCATCAACGTGGTGACCACATCCCGCTCGGCGAGATCGTCGCAACCGCGGCGCCTCGGGAAGGATAGCCAAGTGGCGCTCGAGCTCGGCCGCCACGACATCACATCGTCCCTTGGGCGGCGATCGTCGCGAGCCCTAGCCGACCGTCGCCGAGTGGACGAAACCCAGGCACCACCGGTGATCGAAGACCCGAGCACTGGACAATGTACCGATGGGTCTTACCACAAGAATGGCGCGGCGCGGAGTAAATCATCATCTCCCGCTCGGGAACGAGCTTGAGACGCCATCGATCGCTGGCGCCACCAACAACGTCGCCGAGTCACGAGGCCCTCGTCAGCGGTCTCGGATCGCTGCCGACCTCGGTGCTCGCCGACTCCACGTCCACGGGACTCCAAGCTTGTCGTCGACCAAGTCATGAAGGCCGCGGAGCCCGAGACGCCCGTATGGCGCGTCTTGTCGAGAAGTGCGCGGGGCTTCGAAGCTTCACCATAGCTACCGACGCTACAATAGCGGCGCCGACTACCTAGCCAATCGGCCTCCGCAGAGCCGGTCCCGCCGGGATCTTCGTCTGCGACCTCTGCGACCTTCCATCGGTGGGCACGGTGGTCGAGCGGTCCCCGACCTACCTAGCACGGTCACCCGACCGCGCGGCGGCGTAGACTTGGCCGGGTCGAGCCGCAGCGTGCTAGCGACCGAGTCCGACCGAGAAAGCCCTTCATAGATCGTTTGTGGACGGGTCACTTCCCCCCGACCCGACCGAGGCCCGGCGCCTCGTCCGGTGGGCAAAGTCTTTCGTCCTGGTCGGCCCAGACCTTTACAAAAGGAGCCCCTCCGGGGTCCTCCAAAAGTGCATCCTGGCCGACCAAGGGAAACAAGCTGGCTGGACGACATACAGCGGAATTTGCGGTCACCACGCTGCGCCCCGATCTCTTGTGGGAAAGGCCTTTCGGCAAGGTTTCTATTGGCCGACCGCCATGTCGACGCCGAGCACATCGTGCGCACTGCGAAGGATGCCAATTCTTTGCCGGCGGACACATCCGCCACTCGGGCCTTGCGGGCGATCCCCATCACGTGGCCTTTTGCGGTTTGGGGACTCGATCGGTCTGCCTTTCAAGAAAGCGCCGGGGCTTTACCCATTTGCTCGTCGCGGTGGACAAGTTCACCAAATGGATAGAAGCCAAGCGATCGTGAGCGTCACGTCGGCAAGCGGCCATCTTCTTCGCGACATAGTCTTTGGTTGAGCCCCAAACTCCATCATCACCGACAACGGGCGCAGTTCACGGGAAGGAGTTCCTCGAGTTCTGCGATGACTTCAACATCCGCGTCGATTAGGCGGCCGTGGCCCATCCGCGGACCAACGGCCAGGTCGAGCGCGCAAACGGCATGATCCTTCAAGGGCTCAAGCCGCGGATCTTCAGTCGGCTCAAGCACTTCGCGGGGCGCTGGGTGACCGAGCTACCCTCCGTCCTCTGGAGTCTGCGGACCACGCCGACCCGGGCGACCGGGTTCACACCGTTCTTCATGGTATACGGTGCTGAAGCCGTCTTGCCGACAGACCTGGAGTATGGCGCCCCAAGATTACAAGCCTTCGAGGAGGCTCGGGGGCTCGCCGCACAACAAGGCGCCGTTGACCGGCTCGGCGAGGCGCATAGCGTGGCCATCCTGCGATCGGCGGTATCAACAAGCTCGCGACGTTATCACGGTACCGTCGAGTTCGAGGCGATCGTTGATCTTGGCGACCTGGTCCTGCGCCGGGTCCAAACCAGCAAGGATAAGCACAAGCTGTCGCCCCCCTAGGAAGGCCCCTTCACCGTCGTGGAGATCCTCCGACCTGGCACCTTTCGACTCAAGGACACCGCGGCGCATCCTTCCGAATGCATGGAATATAGAAAAGTTAAGGCGATTCTATCCCTAAACTCTTTTCCTCTTCCTAGCATGCTCTTTACTTTTTCCTTCCGAGCACACAGTCGCCATGCGACGACTCGGGCTGCCCTTCGGCGCCCGTTCGGTACTCGGTCGGCGCTATGCTGGTTGATGACAACCGACCACAAGGTCCTTCCCGGCGGTAACCCTTCGACCCAAGTGCTCTGACCTCGCCCCGGCTATGGTTGGTAACACTTCGCGGAAGAAGGAAGTACCAGTGGAGTGACCTTTGGGTCGGCGAGAACACTCCTCCCGCACGAACTTCGGCTATCCGCGCTTATGAAGGCACGTGACCCGTGGTCATGAGGTCCATCCCGGCGGTAACCCTCTCAACCCAAGTGTTACGGCCTCGCCCGGCGGCTATGGTTGCTAAGTAGCACTTCGCGGAAGAAGGAAGTGCCCAAGTGGAAAGATCCTTGGCGGTCTAGAACACTCCTATCCTCACAAGTGCGCCTAACATTGCATAGCCAAGTCTCCAATCCACCTCGCCCCTCCCAAAGCGACCCAACCTACGCATAAGTGACCCTGCGGTCCTTATGGCTATGGTTGGTCAAACACTCACCCTAAATACGAAAGAGGACGAGAGGCGATTTTGGAACTTGATAAATTCAAGATTGTTTACATAGCAATCTTTACAATCTAAAAAAGGATAAAGCTAACTATTTTTATTCTTCCTGGTGGGCGACCGATGGCGAGACGGAGAGTTGGCTGTCTCTGGCTTCCTGGAGGGCAACCTGCGGCGGGATGTGGCTGGCGATCTCCCGGGCGTGCGGCTCGACCAGGAGCTCAAACCTGTCGATCTCCTCGTCGGTCCGGTTCCCGGCTACGCCGCTGCTCACCATCGCGAGGTCGATGCCGTCGTAGTGCGAGACGGTGTTGACCAGCGCCGACGAAGCTCCAAGCGCAGCGCCGATGATCACCGCCTCCTCTACAAAGTCGCTTTCGGGCCAACACGGGGCAAGGGCACTCGGGCTGCCCGGCTCAAGGATGCGATCGCGAACTTCCGACCGGCCTTACGAAGGGCCTCGGTTCGGCGCCCATCTCGGCCCGACCGTCCTCCGCAACCTTCAACGCCGCTGGGCCTCGTCACAGGCCACGATCGCCACGTCGCGAGCATCTGCTGCCGTTCTCTGCGCCTCCCGGCGGCCTTTCAGTTCTTACGTGCCTTTGCGATTGCGGCGATTTTGGATAAGTTCGTCTGTGGGTCGCACCCAGACTTAATTGAAGAATTGAGACACTTACCGCCGCAGAGTTGGTCGATTGAGCTTCCTTCTTGGCGCCTCATATGAAGTCCTCGGCTCGGCCAGTCATACGGCGATCGCCCGCTCGGAGCGAACTCGGTCGGCATCCCCGAACTGGTTTCGCTCGGTCGCAGCGGGTTGCTGCGTCTGCCGCGTCCCCTCCGCGGCAACGGCGGCATCCTTGGCCTCGGTGACCTCGTCGAGAGGACTCGGTTCCACCACTTTCGCCCTCAAGACCTTGGCTCCCGGCGCTCATCATAAAGGGCCTTCGTGGCCTCTTCAAGCCTGGCGGATCTCCACCGCCTCCGACCGCTTTGATGTCCATGGCCTCTGGACTAGGCGCGACTCAAGCGCGCTGATCAGACTCCTCCACTGCGGCCGGCATCACGACGGCCGAGCGCTGCAGAGCTCAACTGGCGCCGGCGAGCCCGCAAGTCTTTGCAAAATGTGGACACTCCGTTAGTCCACGGAAGAACTATAAAAATGTGCAACAAGTCGAGCTTTTGGTGACTTACAGGCGTGGCCGGACTCCCGACCATCGTGCCCAGCGCCCTGGTGGAAGACTCTAGAGCGAGAGCCAGACCTTTACGGATCTGCCCTATCTCGGCTCCAGCGTCCAGCGCCCCTTGCCGAAGGGCGGCCCACTCGCTCTCCTCCGACTCGCCCATGACGCCCTTGGGGGACTACACCCGGCGAAGACGCCCTCGTTCGCCGTTCGGACGGGGCGTCGCCGTCAAAGCACCATGGGCAAGGGCGATGAGGTCAACCCTTCAAAAACCCCCTCGGCGACCTGCACCTGAGGGGCATCGGTCGGCACCTCCCCCTGGGACAAAGGGTCGAGCACCTCCGTCACCGGCTCGCCTCGGCCAGCACGATCGCGGCGCACCGTCGTCTCATCCTCCAAAAGGGCGATCACGTCGTCGGTGGGGTCCCAGCCGAGGCGGCGAAGCTCTTCTTGACCTCGACCTCGGGTGAGGCCCGTCCCTCGGCGACCGCGCCCTCGGCCGCCGACACCGCGACCGCCACCGACCCGATCGAGTCGCCGAAATCGCCGCCATTTGCTACTTATGAGCCATTGCGCGCAGACGCCCCAGTCACGCCCGTGTAAGGCGCCGACGTTACAAAGATTCAAGAGTCACTCGGGCGCTTTCTCGCAAAAATGCTCAATAAGAAGAAAAGAAAAAAAGGGGAACACTTACAAGGCCGAGTGCACGTGGCACGCGCGCCTCTTTCTTGACCCCGCCAGGGGCAGTCGTCGGTGATCGCTTCCGAAGCCGCTTACCGGTAGGCGTTGTGACAACCGCGAGCGCAAGATCACCCCCCGCCTGGGGATCTGCGGCCACGGGGCCCGTGGTGTCGCCCTCGGCCGGGTCCACGCTCGGGCCGCCGCCGATCGTGGTCGAGAAAAACCCACCATAGGGATGGTCGAGGCGCCCCGCTTGCTGTCGATGGAGGTTGTCCCACGGCGGTGGACTCAGACACATCCTCGCCAGCAAGCGCGCCGCCAAGCGCTCTTATGCTTCTTCTTCCTCCTTTCCTCCTTCCGCTTCTTGTGGGAGGAGTCAGCCTCTGCCGTCTTCGCCCGGGCGGCCGCCCGCGCCTCCTTATCCCCCGGGAGCGGCGCTGGGAAGACATCCCGTGAGCCCCTAAGAGGATGCGGGAATGCGGTCGGACCAAGTGCTAGGGACAAAGAAAAGAGCGAGAAAGAAATTTCACCGACTTACAGTTGGCGGGTGAGCCACCGAGAATGGCTCGGGTGGCCACCGTAGCCACCGTGGCACTTCCACCGTAATACCGCCACCGGGCCTCCACCTCGAGCCGCGCCAACTCGGGCTCTGCCATCCTCGCCGGTCGGACGGCCCGCATACCGGAACAAAGGGTGCGGCTTTGTGCACAAGGGGTTGCACGCGCATCCCCATAAAGCGCGCACAACAACGTCCCGGTGAGCCCCGCCTCCTTTGAGCCACGACCGCTCCACGATCGGGGCGGCTTGTTCTTCTCCCTCTTTTGGCGCCCAGTTCCACGCTCCTCCGCCATGGGAAGCTCGCCGGTGAAACAAAGGCGCTGTCGCGGCGTTACGAGCGTAGAGCCATTGAACGCCGGCCCTTGTTGGGCGAGGCGGTTTACCTCCAGTACTCCGTGCTCGACCGGGCGAAGGCTGGAGGCGAGCCACCCAGGCGCCACGGCGTCCGACGGCTGTCTTTTGAGCCTTGCACGGAAGAAGTGCCTCCTAACGCCCAGTCTGGCTCGATCCCAGGAAGGCCTCGCCACGGCGTGATGAAGATGGCGATGTGGAGGACCCCATTGGGGTTGAGATGGTGCACCTCCACCTTGTAGTGAGACAGCAGCCCCTGGACGAACGGGTGCAGCGGCAGGCCAAAGCCGCGCTCGAAGAACGAGGCGGGCACCACGACCTCGTCGCCCCGCGGCGCTGATAGCATCTAGGCACCCCTCAATTTTATTTTTATATTGTTATGGTTTTGGTATTGATGACTAAGTTAGTAATATTCAAAGCCTAAAGAAAGTGAGCTGGAACTTATGATGAGATAAGCTGGGACAACAAGATTAAGGCTTTTGATTTATAATTTATGACTTGGAAAGTGTTCTAAGTCAAATAGCGTAGGTGTTTTGTTTTTGCATAGTTTGTCCAAAGAGGACTTTGCACAAGGAAATAGTTTGTTAGGCAAAGGCAAAACCAGACCACTTGGAGCAAAAGACACTAAATCTTTACCCTCATGAAAATATACCTTTCAGTTCAACAGACCAAAAATTTCCTATCTATATTCTTCAGTCTGTTGCAAACCTTGAATCTATTCTTTGTCAAAACTTCCTTTATACATCTGTTTTTCATATTAAAATATACTCGATTTCATATCCTCATATTCCTGGACAAACATTCCCTGAAAATCATCTTAGTCAGAAGCCTGCCTATGTATGACGGACTAAAATTTTTGGTCCGGCATACATGCATTTTTCACTCCTCAGTATCGGACCAAAGATGTCCTAGGTTTTCTGTTCTCAGCAGACCAAAAGATTTGGTCCGGCATTCCTTTTCCTATACAAGTGTTGGTCGGACTAAATCTCTGATGTTCTTTTTAAATCGAAACCAAAAAAAAAGAAAGAGGGTATTCTCTATCTTCAAAAGAAGTTTCTACTCTGGAAACGGACAAAATATTTGTGCTTAATTTCTTTAAAACCGTTGCTAGATTGAAAAGCCAGGATAATTTACATCTATAATAGAAAAAGGTTCTTGGCACAAATCTTCTGTGAAGTCCATGCATCACGGACCAAAAATTTGGTCCGAAGTACATGTGTCTTCTCGCTAGAACAAATCTTCTGTGAAGTCCATGCATCACGGACCAAAACTTTGGTCCAAATATATGTGTCTTCTCGCCAATTACCTATCTTCTCTAAAGTCCATGTATCACGGACCAAATTTTTGGTCCAAAATACATGTGTCTCTATCCACAGCAAATTTGTTTCTTAGTCCATATATGACGGACCAAAATTTTGGTCCGCGTACATAGATCTCTATGTCTAAGCAAAATCTTTTGAAAGTCATGTGTAACGGACCAAGTCACTTAGTCGATACTCATATATTTCTCCATTGTATGCGGACCATCTTCTTGATCAACCCATGTATGCGGACCAAAATATTTGGTCCGTCGTGAACTCGAAAATTTGGTCCGTCATACACATACCCAGTATCGCTAAGCAGCGATACATAGTCCATTTGTCGTGTGTTTTTATTGTTTCGACATCGACACGTCCAACGGCTCTTTATGCAGTGTAGCAACTATATTCACTCAAAATGGCTATATAAGCATTTCCTAAGCCATCTACGATACATACATGAACTCCTTACATTTTGGCATTGACATATAGCTCTCATTCTCAAAAAGAGTGCATGCTTCATTTTCACACAAAAATCTTCATACTTCCCTAAGTGTGTAAGCTCCAAGCAAGTGTCTAGTTTTGTGATTTGCATAGTGAACCAAGAGACGGAACTTGTGCGAGGTTTATTACTCTTGGATCTTGGTGATCCTAGGCGGCTTGGAGGAAGTAAAGCAGTGTGACTGTCCAAAGGTGTTTGTGGAAGGCAACTTTGTTTGTGAGAGGTTTGGAACTCACCTCCTTTGGAGAAGTGAAAGAGTTACCCGAGTGAACACCAGAGCTACTGCGACTAGCTTTGGAGAAGCTGAACTTCGGAAGAAGTGCTTCAACGTGGATTAGGAGTGCGGCTCTGAACCACGGGATAAATTCTTTGTCTCTCCAGTATCTTCTCTTTTATTGCTTTCGCTGTATTTGTTTGTTGCTTGATATCTGCTTTACTCTTGCTATAAGTTTCTCTCGTTAAAATAAGTTAGTAAATTAAAATTGCAAGAATTTGTGAAATTGCCTATTCACCCCCTCTAGGCCATATCGATCCTACAAGTGGTATCAGAGCATTGGTTTACCTTGTTTAGCTTAACTAGCTTTGGTAAATGGTGAGGAAATGGTTACTCTCGTTAGTATTGGTAGAGTACTTTTTGATGGCACAAACTATGCTTATTGGAAGATCGAGAATGAGATGTTATTTAGAAGTATCGGGTATGATGTGTGGAGGTTATAGAGAAACCTATGCCTCCTCGTGTCATACACGAAGGGCAATCTGCATATGGAGAACCCACTCGGGTGAAATTCAAAATATGCAATATGATGCCCAAGCTAGAAATGCCATATTTTCTTGTCTTAGCTTAGAAGTCTTTGATAGAGTAAGTAATCTTATACGCATATGATATATGGACAACATTACAAGAAATTCATGAAGGTACCTCGATGTAAAAGAAGAAAAATACTATGTTGTTAGGGAAAAATTTGATCAATTCAAAATGCTTCCTCAAGAAAATGCAAATGATATGTTCTCTAGGCTAAATCCCATTGTAAATGAACTAAAAGGCCTAGGTACCAAAATTTCGAGATGTTGAAGTGTGCGGGAAGATGATCGAGTGCTTCCAAGATCATATCACAGCTTGATCACTTATCTATCCAACGGTGGTGATCTCAAAAGGCTTACTCCAAGCTGAACTCTTGGGCAAAATATCGCTCATGAGCTCACCTTGGTGATGAAGATGCACCAAGAAAGAAATCCATCGCGTTAAAGGCAAAAGAAGTTGTTCAAGATTCATCTGAAGAAGATGATGATGAGTCAAGTGAAGATGAAGATGAAGATGTGAGGAAGTTAGCTCTACTCATGAGAAGAGCAAACAAACTCATGAGAAGGGTCAATTTTAAAGACAGAGAAAGGTCAAACTCTTACTCAAAGAAAAATCCTTTTTCTAATGTTGTATGTTTTGATTACAATGAAAAGGGACACATAGCTGCTCGGTGTCCAAACAAAATCAAAAAGAAGAGCAAGTACAAGAATAAGGGCGACGAGGATGAAGAAAAGACTCATGAAAAATCAAAAAGAAGTTTTTCAAGAAGAGCTACTCTAAGAGATTTATGAAGAAAGGAAAAGGAGAGGCTCACATAGGAGAATGGATCACCGACGATGAAAGTGAAAGTGAAGACTCATCCTCGGAAGAAGAAAGTCCAAAGTCAAAGGGGCTAGTGGACTCGCTAGATGAGTCAACTCCACCGCCACCATTATTCCCTCTCTGTCTTATGGCAAGATCGGATGAGGAAAAGGTGAGTGACTCTCCTTCTTATGACGAGTTGGTAGAACTAGTTGAAGAACTAAATAATGCCTTGCATGATAAAACAATTTCAACTAGAACTCTTAAGAAGACTATCTCTAGCTTGCTTAATGATCAAAGGATGCTTACAGACAAGTATGAAAACCTTATGCATGAACATAAAAGTCTGTACAAATTCATGATGACCTTGTTGCAAGTCATGCTTTGCTTGTTAAGAATTATGAAGACTTGCAAATCAATTCTGTGAACTAGAAATTGAAAATGAAATGATGTCTAACAAATCCAGTCATGTCTCTTCAAGTAATACATCTGTTTCAAGTGGCTCTTCATTCTTAACTTGTGGCTCTTCTGATGCTTGCAAAGAAAATTGCAAATATGCTTCTTGTGTTAAGAAGCTTGAAGTTGAAAATAAAGATCTAAAAGCTCAGATAGCCACATTTGATAAAGGCTTAGAAAAATGTTTTACGGGAAGTGCTACTCTTGACAAAATTCTTGTTGAACAAAGACCAAACTTGGGCAAAAGGGCTTGGGTTACAAACCCGTCACTCACCAAATAAAAATGGGCAGTCACGTTACACAAGCTTTTGTCAAGAAAAACACTCATTGTTATTATTGTCATAAATCAAACCATGAATCCAAAATTGCTATCTTGCAAATGTTTCTCATACCAAAAGGGATTGCATGGTAGATGCCCATTACATGCTATTTAAAGATTTGAGGCAAAACAAATGTGAAATATGTAGGTCCCTCAAATTTAAATAAGAAGCTTAAAGTCTGTATGGGTACCTAAGGCCATGTTGACAAACCCTTTCAAACCTAAGATGGCTGTAACTAACATCAAAGGACCCAAAAATATTTGGGTACCTAAAGTGAAGAAATGAACTTGTAGGTAAATTATAAGAGTGGAGGCAGACATTGGGTCATTGACAGTGGCTGCACTCAACACATGACCGGTACCTCAAGAATGTTCACCTCAATTGAAGGAGAAAGTGATCCAAGTCACAAAATCACCTTTGGAGATATGACAAAAGAAAGGTAAAAGGTCTTGGTAAGATTGCCATATCAAATGATCACTCTATTGACAATGTTCTTCTCGTTGATTCCTTAAACTTCAATTTATTGTCAGTTGCTCAATTGTGTGATCTTGGATTTCATTGTAACTTCACTTCTGATGGGGTAACTGTATTTGATAAAAATGAAAAACTTATATTCAAAGGATTCAGATTTCAAAATCTCTATTTAGTAGATTTCAAATCTAACTCCTCATGTATCTCAACCTGCCTGTTAGCTAAAGTCTCCCTCGGATGGCTTTGGCACAGGCGTTTGGGGCATGTAGGTATGTCTAACCTAAAGAAGCTTTTCAAAAATGAGCTTGTGGTGGGTTTGAAAGATGTTAAATTTGAAAAGAATAAGCTATGTAGTGCTTGTCAAGCAGGCAAACAAGTAGCTAATTCTCATCCAATTAAAAGTATCATGTCCACCACTAGACCACTTGAGCTTCTGCATATGGATGTGTTTGGTCCCACCTCATATGCCAGCATCGGTGGTAACTCTTATTGCTTAGTAATAGTTGATGACTTTTCATTTACTTGGGTATTCTTTACGCCAAACAAAAGTGAAGTTGGAAAAATCTTCAAAACTTTTGCAAAAGGGCTCAAAATGAATTTGATTGTCCCATCAAGAAAATAAGAAGTGACAATGGATCCGAGTTCGTTAACACAAATATTATTGAATCTTGTGATGAATTAGGAATTAAGCATGAACTCTCTGCAACTTATACCCCAAACAAAATGGAGTAGTTGAAAGGAAAAATCGAACTTTGATTGAAATGGCTAGATCTATGCTAGATGAATATGAAACCTCGATGCTTTTTGGGTTGAAGCAATTAATCTCGCTTGTCATCTTTGTTAATGACTATATCTTCATAGATTGCTTAAGAAAACTCCTTATGAACTCTTGGTAGGAAGAAGACCAAATGTATCATATTTTCGTGTGTTCGGTTGTAAAGTTTATATCTATAAAAGAGAACTCATTTGGGAAAATTTCAAACTAGATGTGACCACGGCTTCATGCTAGGATATTCCTCTAAATCCAAAGCATATAGAGTCTTTAATAATACCATTGGGTGGTAGAAGAAACTTATGATGTAAAGTTTGATGAATCTAATGGCTCACAAGGTGAGCATGAGAATTTAGATGATGTAGGAGGCGATGGCTTGGCACAAGCAATGAAGAAGATGGAAGTGGGAGATATTCACCAAAAGAAGACAAGGATGAACTTCCCACTCAATCAATAGTGCCTCATGATGGAACACAAGAGGAAGAAGAAGATGAAAAGAGCAAGATCATCTGTTCTCATCAAAAGCCATCATACCATTGCTAAAGATCATCCCTCGATCAAATCATTGGTGAATTCAAGAAGGGTATTCAAACTCGTTCTAGACAAGCTTCTTTTTGTGAACATTACTCTTTTGTCTCGTGTATTGAGCCTAAAGCAGTGGAAGAAGCACTAGAAGATGCTGATTGGATTATTGCTATGGAAGAAGAACTTAACAACTTTGAAAGAAACAAAGTGCGAGTTTAACCAATCGCCCAAAGGATCACAATGTTATTGGTACAAAATGGGTGTTGTAAATAAGCAAGATGAAAATGGAGTGGTGATAAGGAATAAAGCCGGACTAGTAGCTCAAGGATTTACTCAAATAGAAGGATTGGACTATGGAGAGACCTATGCCCAGATGGCTCGTCTTGAAGCAATTCGGTTCCTTCTTGCCTTTGCTACTCATTTTAATATCACTCTTTTTCAAATGGATGTAAAAGTGCATTTCTAAATGGATTCATTGATGAAACTGTCTATGTTGAACAACCACGGGTTTGAAGATCCAAATTTGCCAAACCACGTGTATAAATTATCTAAGGCTCTGTATGGTCTAAAACAAGCTCCTAGAGCTTGGTATGAACGCATATAGAGATTTTCTACTCAATAAAGACTTCAAAGCTGGAAAGGTTGATCCAACATTGTTTTTAAAAGACATCAATGGAACATTAATGATTTGTCAAATATATGTTGATGATATTATCTTTGGTGTACTAATACTTCTCTTTGTAAAGAATTTGGTGATATGATGGCCAAAGAGTTCGAGATGTCTATGATTGGGAACTATCATTCTTTACGGGATTTCAAATCAAGCGACTAAAGGAAGGAACCTTTATTTCGCAAGAAAAGTATACTAAGGATCTTCTCAAGCGCTTCAAAATGGAAGAATGCAAGATCATAAAGACTCCCATGGCTACTAATACACATCTTGATCAAGATGTGGGAGGTAAGTCTGTAGATCGAAGCTTTTAGATCCATGATAGGCTCTTTACTATACTTGTGACATCTAGGCACGATATCATGTTTAGTGTGTGTATGTGTGCTAGATTTCAAGCTGCTCCTAAAGAAATTCACTTGAGTCTTTGTAAAAGAATATTTAGATATCTTAAATTTACTTCTAATATTGGTTTATGGTACCCCAAAGGTGCTCCTTTGAGCTTCTAGGCTACTCAGATTACGATTATGCGGATGCAAGATTGATCGTAAGAGCACCTCGGAGCTGTCATTTGCTTGGAAGGTCTTTAGTTTCTTGGTTTTCTAAAAGCAAAATTCAGAGCACTATCCTTCGCGAAGCCGAATATGTGGCTCTTTGGAAGTTCTTTGTGCTCAAATCTTATTCATCAAACAAACATTTTTGGATTTTGGTATAAAATTTGATAATGTACCTCTGTTATGTGATAATGAAAGTGCGGTGAAAATAGCAAACAATCCGGTCCAACACTCCGAACTAAGCATATAGAAATTAGACATCACTTTATCCGTGATCATGTTGCTAAAGGAAATATTATGCTTAGTCATGTAAGAACCGAGGACCAATTGGTGATATTTTCACTAAGCCGCTTGATGAGGCCAAATTTTCAAAATTAAGAAATGAACTGAATATCATTGCTTTTTCAAATATTGCTCGATAATGTTTGACTAAGGGGAGCACTTTTGTTTACCATATATATCCTAATGCTCATTTCCTTGATTTCTTACCCCAACTTTGCATAATTTTACATCAAAATATCGTTTCGTTTCAGTAACTCCCGCTTTTTCCGTATCGTCTCTAACTTCAAAGTCGCTTTGGATTTTGTTGCATTTACTTTTTCTCATCTCAATGGCTATAAAAGGCGTACAGAGACCTGGAATCCTCAACTTATCTCTTCTCTTACATTTCTAAACTAAGCTCTTCATCATGCCGAAAAGACCCTTCAACGATGATCGGGTCGACCCGAGCTCGAGAACTCGGAAGGAGTTCGATCGTGTTCTAGAAGAGCTAGTGAAGAAAGGGGCATTGCGAGAGACAGTGAGGCGATAGATGCTTTTCTTGAAGCCTTCCCACTCTGTCGGGGCGGAGCCGCTCATAGAAGCTTTAGGCGCGCGTGGGGAGAAACTAGTCCTGTTCTGTCTTGTCCCATATCATCTATGTGGCGGGACAATGTTTATAAATAAATAAAAAGTTCGGTGTTCGAAAATACTCTCGGATCTTGTATGTTTTCTAAATTGAATGGCTATTCATACGTGTGCGTCGCTAAACATAACCCGACTAGTCGCTCAAAACATTCATTGGTATCTTTCGCGGCTCTAGTTCGACGGATCAACATTTCGACTACGATATGGATAAAATTATAATAACTCTTTGAATTTTTTTAAAAAAATGTGTGTTGCTATAAGACTCATCTTTCCATGATCATCCTTTTCTAATCAAAATTTTAAAGGAAGCGAAAAATCTTCATTTGCCTTTTTCAAAGAAAGTGTCCATATCAAAGTACTTGAGTTCTTGAGATAAGCTTGGTTTAAAGAAATACTTAAGCTTACTTGATTATTAAACTCAAACAATCACTAAAGCTCTTTGTTTAATTGATTTTGGTTGGTAATCTTAGATATATCTTTTATCTTTAAAATATTGAAATATAGACATGATGCAAGCGAGAACAACTAAAAGATACGTGTTCTGCTGGATCGGACTAATCTCAAAATAATCGACAATGCTCGCGGACTAAATTTTTTGGTCCGTCGATAATAGGAACTTTGGTCCTAATACCAAGCGGACTAAATCTGGTCCAGGCTGAGTACAAAACTTTTGGTCCGACCCAAAGTGCAATCTGTCCATATTCTTTTAATAGTCAAATCTGCCTTATGTTTAAATACCTCTAAGTCTAAACTCTTATCTAAACTCAAACAATTTGCACCAAGCTTAAATAAATTTCCTTGTTCTCCTCTCAAGTTTTCAAAAGCTGTTCAGCATCTTACCTATTGCTTTAGGTCTTACCTATTGCTATCCTGTCCTTATCTCTTTAGGACTCTCTGACTGCTCAAGCAGACTTTAAATGTAAGGGTCCCACTTGCTCTGTTCCTCTTCAACCACCCTGGTTAAAAGGTGTCAGTTTCCAAGGCTTTTACTTCTGCCAATGCATTCAATGCAGTAACTTCTTCCATCAAAAACCTCCTTGTTATTGCCTTGCTTGCGCAAAAACTTCTCTAAACCAGAAGTTTCCTTCTTCTCTTCACCGAAGCAAATCCTGATCGGATCTTGGCAACGGTGATCGCTCAACCTTGTGCGCAAAGAATCTCCTTCAAACTCAGTAAGTTCTTTAGAACCTCTCTTTGTCTCGTCATTTTTTTTAAAACTTAGACCTAGTGCTTAGATTTAGTTCTTCCTTTTAGGTCTGTTCTTTTGTTTGAAGAGAGCACAGTCTGAGTCTGAGCAATTAGTCCGTGTTTAAGTCAGAAAGCAAAAATGAGGTCAAAAAATCCTGACAAAAGGGGCTTGTTTGGAAAAATCTTTGATAAAGTTAAGAGTAAAAAGCAAAGAAGATCTAGTTCATCTTCTGAAACAAATATGCTGAACAACCTCAAGGACCAGTTATAATCCACGATGTTCATAATCTTTGGTCGACCAAACCGCAAAATAGTGACCTCTCATCCAAGAAAAGGAAAGCGGATAGTTGACTCTGAATCATCCTCGAGGATATTCCTATGAACCCGACAGTGAATCATCCTCGTAAAGCACAGAATCGATCTACGAGATTGATGTTCTTAGTAGTGAAGAACTGGAAAACTTAATTCTAAGAAGTTAAGAGCGATTCGGTTGGTCGGTGAAAAGGTGCAGTTCCACGAGTCAAGGCCAGTCCGAGGTGAAAACTTTGTGTCTCTTTTACACAAAAACATTTTCCATGCCTATCTAAACAGAAGAGATGGAAAAGGAAAGCCGATTTCTGCTCTGTCAAATCACCAATATATAGATTGGGATCAAGTGAACAATATCATTGGATCATCTGGGTTGTATGATTGCATAAACTCCACTCCTGGACTAGTAGGAATCATGTCAAATAAAACAATTCCATGGAGTGTTTCAAGGACTTTAGAGTTTTATGCTTCTCTTCTAGTGAACAAACAAAGGAAATATATCATGTTCACTATAAATGGAAAAATGAGGAAAATCAGATCATCCCAGTTTGAATCAGCAATAGGAGCTTCTAGTCCTCAGGCAAATAGGACAAGGATCTTTGAAAAGATGTATCCACATCAAAGGTGGAGACAAAGTGGGAACTTGCCAGATTTACAAGTGTCAGGGCATATATACAAAGATACCTCAAGTAAGGATTTTAATCCAAATAGGGTGTCTTATGCATGCAGAAGAAGCCAAGGTTACGCTCTTGATATTAAGACACTCTATATATCCCAAGTGCGGATATAAAGAAGGAATCACCTCGTTTTAGCTTGGTTGCTACACCTAATTACATCAAGACGACCTATAGATCTAGTGATTATTTTTTTGGACAGATGGAGAAGCCATCTATAAAGGTTCATGACTCTCGCCTTTTGCCCGATTAATCACGGGTGTATTGTTGGCTCAAGGCATTATTTCTCAAGATGACCTAAATAAAGAATTCAAATGCTTTAGAAGAAATACGGTATGCATCAGACTCTTGGACAAAATCTAAGGATTTACAGGCTCCTTCAAAGAGTGGCAGAGAATCAACCATTTGAACCCAAGAAGAAAGTGCGAGAAAGGATTGAGGTGAAAATGAGTTTGACTGAAATAGTGCTAGAAGTGTTTCCCAAGCACAACAAAGTGATTTTCGGCATCAGTCCTATGGAAGCTATCATCAAGAGTATGAAAGTCATCATATGTCTGATCAGAGCAGAAATGACAGAGAACCTAGTGTTCAAAAGGAAAAAGGAAGACACCGAGCCACCATCTCAAGAAGCAACTGAAGTAATTTATGGAAGTGAATCATGGAACACAGATGATGCTGCTACTCAAAAGCTTTCAAGCTCAGTTGATAAAACCTTAGATGAAGAACATCAAATTTATCAACTTCAAGAAGCATTGCTGCAGACAAGGTTCACTAAGCGCAGAGTTTGGACCAGAGCAAGCGAAAATGAAGTGGAGGGTGCCGTATGCCATCAAGTACCCCAACCATATAAACTCGTCTATCCTTCAACTTCACTCATCCCGAGCATGATCAAAGGAATACATTTCTGGTTGGGAAAGCTTGTTTGACTATCGGTACCCCAACTCATCCTCTCTCAAGTATGATGAACAAGGACAAAACGACACATTTCGGGCTCAAGAAAACATCTTTGAAACTCACCCTCCTGGTTCTCCAACTTTGAGCAACAATACTATGCCGATCAAAGGGATTTCAAGCTAGATACATGGAAGATCGAATCAAAGACTCACGGGCATGAGGAAGAAATGAAATTCTTTAATGAAGCCATGTCAAGATTTGACCACCTAAGCAAAAATCAAGAAGATCTTAGACAGCATGTCCAGCGGATGAATCTTGCTCAAAATCGATCAAGGGATGATTGTATGACATGAACAAGAAAATGGATGATCGAGACAAGAAAGCGAGAAATCAGTTGTGTTGAAAGTATATCACATAAAAGTGATCACTTGTGGATGAGACATCAATTAGATCATCCGTGCAATTCATGAAGATGCCCCGCTCTACTATACTCGTTTGGCACATAATGTCACATATGATGTGGGCGACGTCCTTGCTGAGACTCGAAATATGAGCGATTCTTTGGACCAGATTCAGTCAGATCTTCAACTGTTGGTTATCCAGCCAGGAGAACCAGACTATCCAAGTTGGCATGATCGAGCTATGTCTCAAGGGCCAGATAATCCAAGCCAAGAAGATACTGATGAACAACCTGCCTCTCCACCAAAGAAAAGCAAAGCTCAGGGCCAGCTCAAAAGACTCTTTTCAAGGCGAAAGTAGGGGCCCCTTTTTGGCTATTGATGCCAAAGGGGGAGAGAAGATCTTAGTTTTCCTCTATAGGCTACGCTGGCTTATCTATATGAATATTATGAGTATTTGTTTGAGTATTTGTTCTGAGTATTAATTATTTTGTGCTATGTTTATGGTGTGATTGGTTCAACTGTCTAGATAACATGCTCAGATTCTCTACTTTAATATGAATGCTTTCATTAAGGGGGAGCAAATTCACTCTCTATCTCTGCTGTCAGTATTTCCAGCTAACTCTGTTTTGCAGAATATATACGATATTACTAACTAAAAGGTATGTTGTCATCAATTACCAAAAAGGGGGAGATTGATAGCATCTAGGCACCCCTCAATTTTATTTTTATATTGTTATGGTTTTGGTATTGATGACTAAGTTAGTAATATTCAAAGCCTAAAGAAAGTGAGCTGGAACTTATGATGAGATAAGCTGGGACAACAAGATTAAGGCTTTTGATTTATAATTTATGACTTGGAAAGTGTTCTAAGTCAAATAGCGAGGTGTTTTGTTTTTGTATAGTTTGTCCAAAGAGGACTTTGCACAAGGAAATAGTTTGTTAGGCAAAGGCAAAACTGCACCACTTGGAGCAAAAGACACTAAATCTTTACCCTCTAGAAAATATACCTTTCAGTTCAACGGACCAAAAATTTCCTATCTATATTCTTGATCATTGCAAACCTTGAATCTATTCTTTGTCAAAACTTCCTTTATACATCATTTTTGATTAAAATATACTCGCTTTCATATCCTCATATTCTGGACAAACATTCCTGAAAATCATCTTAGTCGAAGTTTGCCTATGTATGACGGACTAAAATTTTTGGTCAAGCATACATGCATTTTTCACTCCTCGATGTCGGACCAAAGATGTCCTAGGTTTTCTGTTCTCGTGAGACCAAAAGATTTGGTCCAGCATTCCTTTTCCTATACAAGTGTTGGTCGGACTAAATCTCGATGTTCTTTTAAATCGAAACCAAAAAAAGAAAGAGGGTATTCTCTATCTTCAAAAGAAGTTTCTACTCGAAACGGACAAAATATTTGTGCTTAATTTCTTTAAAACCGTTGCTAGATTGAAAAGCCGTGATAATTTACATCTATAATAGAAAAGGTTCTTGGCACAAATCTTACGTGAAGTCCATGCATCACGGACCAAAAATTTGGTCCAAGTACATGTGTCTTCTCGCTAGAACAAATCTTTGTGAAGTCCATGCATCACGGACCAAAACTTTGGTCCAAATACATGTGTCTTCTCGTCAATTACCTATCTTCTCTAAAGTCCATGTATCACGGACCAAATTTTTGGTCCAAAATACATGTGTCTCTATCCACAGCAAATTTGTTTCTTAGTCCATATCGACGGACCAAAATTTTGGTCCGGCGTATATAGATCTCTATGTCTAAGCAAAATCTTTTGAAAGTCAGTGTAACGGACCAAGTCACTTAGTCGATACTCATATATTTCTCCCGGTTGTATGCGGACCATCTTCTTGATCAACCCATGTCTGCGGACCAAAATATTTGGTCCGTCGTGAACTCAAAATTTGGTCCGTCATACACATACCCAAGATCGCTAAGCAGCGATACATAGTCCATTCAGACGTGTGTTTTTCGTTGTTTCGACATCGACACGTCCAACGGCTCATCAGCAGTGTAACGGCTATATTCACTCAAAATGGCTATATAAGCATTTCCTAAGCCATCTACGATACATACATGAACTCCTTACATTTTGGCATTGACATATAGCTCTCATTCTCAAAAGGAGTCTCGTGCTTCATTTTCACACAAAATCTTCATACTTCCCTAAGTGTGTAAGCTCCAAGCAAGTGTCTAGTTTTGTGATTTGCATAGTGAACCAAGAGACAGAACTTGTGCGAGGTTTATTACTCTTGGATCTTGGTGATCCTAGGCGACTTGGAGGAAGTAAAGCAGTGTGACTGTCCAAAGGTGTTTGTGGAAGGCAAGCTGTGTTTGTGAGAGGTTTGGAACTCACCTCTTTGGAGAAGTGAAAGAGTTACGAGTGAACACGAGCTCTGCGACTAGCTTTGGAGAAGGTGAACTTGGAAGAAGTGCTTCAACGTGGATTAGGAGTGCGGCTCAGAACCACGGGATAAATTCTTTGTCTCTCCAAAGATCTTCTCTTTTATTGCTTTATTTGTATTTGTTTGTTGCTTGATATCCGCTTTACTCTTGCTATAAGTTTCTCTCGTTAAAATAAGTTAGTAAATTAAAATTGCAAGAATTTGTGAAATTGCCTATTCACCCCCCACCTCTAGGCCATATCGATCCTCTGGTAGCGGGGGTGGCATACGTCGGCGGCACCCTCCGGCCGAAAGGTCTGCGGCATGAGGAAGCCCTTCTTCACTAAGCCGAAGCGACTGTTGTCTTTGCGCGAGCACTCCGGCCACGACATCTTCACAGAAGAGGCGACTGGAAGGTGAGAAAGAAAGGCTGGGGTTTTCTTTTCCTTGGCTCTCTGGTGCTTTTCTTGTTTGAGAGAGAGACAAAGAAGGCAAGAAAGCGTGACTACCGAAGCACCCTAACAGGCGTATTTATAGAGGACAAGCAGACGCCGATCGGCGAGCACCCCCTCAAGCGAGCGTCGCGTCCACCTCGCCTATTGCGCCACCGTAACTCCGGTTTCCAATACCACTCCGCTTTTAATCCTGTCATGTCGGTGGCAAGAGCCATAAAGACGCCGCCCCAACAACGTGTCCAGTAACCTCTTGGTCTCGCCTTTAGTAGGAGCAGTTGCACCGGGCGCGCGAGAAGCCCACTGGGCCGGTGCGGCCCCAAGACGGCAAAAGCTTTGTGGCTTGCGCCAGGGGCCCAGCGAGAAGCTGTGGGTTCAAAAAGGCCTACCTCACCAGATGGGTATAAGGCCGCCCAAACAAAACTTGAGCAAGGCGGTATGAGGTGAGCCCCACGGTGGGCCCTCGGTTAGGTCGGCTGACGGCCTAATCACCTCTACTCGCGTCCGAGACCATACTTCACACTCTCCCGGGAGCTCATCAATGAGCGACAGCCAGCTATGCTCTGGGTTGGCGGACGACCCGAGGTCCATCGGGGATTGAGTAAAGAAAGGTTTTTATGGGTCGCCCCACAGAGGGGCAGGACACCCTACTGCGGGACCGTCCGCTCGGAAGGTCCCCTTGGCGGGACCTCCCGGGACCCACTCGGACTACCGCTATTAGCTCCACGAGCACGGCGTTCAAACCAATGCAAACGCGTGCGTCGCTCACCCTCCAGTCCCACACTGCGGATGGGGTATACATGTGGGATAGGCGGTGGCCATTCCTCTCGCAGCTACCCTCGCCCGACGAGGACTCGGGAAGGATGCCCCACGTCCGGCTCGACGATAGCGAGCACTCACGCCCGCCACGACGGTGGCGAGCACTCACGTCCAGCTCACGACGGTAGCGAGCACTCACGTCCGGCTACGACGGTAAGCGAGCACTCGGACACCGAACCTCACAGAGGCATTGGGTCGTCCTGCCGACCAAGGCACTATCTAGCTCTGACGTTAAGCGAGCACTCGGACACCCGAACCTCACAGAGGCATTGGGTCGTCCCTGCCGACCAAGGCACTGTCTAGCTACGACGTTAAACGAGCACTCGGACACCCGAACCTCACAGAGGCATTGGGTCGTCCCTGCCGACCAAGGCACTGTCTAGCTACGACTTTAAACGAGCACTCGGACACCCGAACCTCACAGAGGCATTGGGTCGTCCCTGCCGACCAAGGCACTGTCTAGCTACGACGTTAAACGAGCACTCGGACACCCGAACCTCACAGAGGCATTGGGTCGTCCTGCCGACCAAGGCTTTGTCTAGCTACAACTTTAAGCGAGCACTCGGACACCGAACCTCACAGAGGCATCCGGTCGTCCTGCAGGCCAAGGCACTCGGACACCGAACCTCACAGAGGCATCCGGTCGTCTGCCGACCAAGGCACTTTCGGACACCGAACCTCACAGAGGCATCCGGTCGTCCCCTGCCGACCAAGGCACTTTCGGACACCCGAACCTCACAGAGGCATCCGGTCGTCCTGCCGACCAAGGCACTCGGACACCGAACCTCTCAGAGGCATCCGGTCGTCCTGCCGACCAAGGCACTCGGACACCAGAACCTCACAGAGGCATCCGGCCGTCCTGCCGACCAAGGCACTCGGACACCAGAACCTCACAGAGGCATCCGGTCGTCCTGCGCCACCAAGGTCTTGTCTAGCTACGACGTTAAGCGAGCACTCGGACACCCGAACCTCACAGAGGCATTGGGTCATCCTCGCCGACCAAGGCATCGCATCTAGCTACGACGTTAAGCGAGCACTCGGACACCGAACCTCACAGAGGCATCCGGTCGTCCTGCGCAGGCCAAGGCTTTGTCTAGCTACGACGTTAAGCGAGCACTCGGACACCGAACCTCACAGAGGCATTGGGTCGTCCTGCCGACCAAGGCCTTTGTTTAGCTACGACTTTAAGCGAGCACTCGGACACCGAACCTCTCGAGGCATCCGGTCATCCTGCCGGCCAAGGCACTCGGACACCGAACCTCACAGAGGCATCCGATCGTCCTGCCGACCAAGGCACTCGGACACCGAACCTCACAGAGGCATCCGGTCGCCCCGCCGACCAAGGCACTCGGACACCGAACCTCACGAGGCACCGGTCGTCCCGCCGACCAAGGCACTCCGACACCGAACCTCACAGAGGCATTGGGTCGTCCACGCCGACCAAGGCAGCGTCTAGCTACGACGTTAAGCGAGCACTCGGACACCGAACCTCACAGAGGCATTGGGTCGTCCTCGCCGACCAAGGCACGCGTCTAGCTACGACGTTAAGCGAGCACTCGGACACCGAACCTCACAGAGGCATCCGGTCGCCTGCCGACCAAGGCGCCGTCTAGCTACGACGTTAAGCGAGCACTCTGTTGTTGTTCCTGCCGATCAAGGCCGGTCTATCCACGACGATTAAAATCAAAGCAAACTCATCGCGAAGACATTTTATAAAGAAGATTTCATTATATGCCGCCAGACTCAAACTTTACACAACGTTACATGAGGTACTGGCGAGCTCAAAAGATACCTACCCTACACTACGGCGGGAACATATCGCATCAAACTTCCGGCGGCCCTTGCTCGGTCGACGGGGCGATCTTGGATCGGTGGACTGAGGTCGTTGGAAGTGACTCTTGGTAGGCACTTCCTTGCACTGGTCGACGGACAAATCTTGGATCGGTGGACTGAGGTCGTTGGAAGTGACTTTGGTAGGCCCTTCCTTGCTCGGTCGACGGCCGGACCTTGGGGTCGGCGGACTGAGGTCGTTGGAGACGACCTCGGTAGGTAAACCCTTGCCGGTCGGCGAGGCCGCCGACATAGCCACGAATGGCATGCGCTGCTGCCGTTCGCGACATCGGCAAGCGGCAAGATCGACAACGGCGGCGCCCTCGCACCATCGCCTCAAGAAGGGCCTCCTTACCACCTTAAGCCTCGGAGCGACCTCAAGTAGCACGACAAAGAACTACATCACAAGCGCGACTTCTTCCTCCCGAGCTCGACCATCGCCGGTCGTACTCATTAAAGCTCGGCCAAAGGATCTTCTTCTTCTCTACGCGGCATCATCACCAAAGTGAAGACTAAAGGATGCCTCCATTTCAAGGATCAAAAGGAGGATTTTGGTCTAAGGGTCCATCGCTCTAGCAAGCCCTTATATAGCCGGATGAAGGAGATCAAGCGTCTCGAGTAAATGCCGCGCCCGAAGCGGCGCCCCGCACTGAACCCGGCGGTCAAGAAGGCGAATGGCGGGCACACCAAGCCATGCTCGGCATGCGCAGCGAGGCGATTAAAGCCTCGGCGATTCAAATGCCCGGCCAAGCTCGGGGCGGCCGTCGGATCCGTCGGGTACACGACAGAATCGCTTAACTGATCGGCCGACCGACCGGCCGAGCCCGCCACCACTCTCATCCAAGTTCAACCCCAACCGAATGCAGCCGAAATCGCTCGGGAGTTCGGGGCTCTTGACGAATACTAATAACGGGGTACCCTAACGGCCCGGCGGCGAGCGGCCGCCTCAAGCATATCTCCACCCAACAGTAGCGCGCGCCCGCCGCCACCGACCGAATCGCTGCGAGACCACACAAGACATCCGCTCCCGACCGACCCGGGAAGCGAATCCGACCGGACGGCGCTCCCGCCCCCTTTGGCGGGCGGGATCTCCGACTCGATCGGACGGGCGCTCCCGACCCCCTTGGCGGGCGGGATCTCCGACTCCGGCCAGAACCAAGGTGTGAGACGCCGAGGGCGCGTGTCGGGCCCTCATCGACCTACCGCCACGTACTCTGCGAACAAGGTCAATCGGAGTGACTATACAAGGCGGTGGCTCCTTCCTAGAAGGTTTGGTATTCTTGAAGTCAAAGCTTCGACCCCATCAACGATCGCGTCTGATCGAACGCACGCGCTCCTCCCGGCGGCGCCAACGTCACACACATAGCGTCGGCGTTCGTAAGGATCACAGAGGCAAGCACGCTATTTCGGGAATACCTAACCTCCACGACCACCAAGGCTACCGACCCAGCATGGGCAAGACGTGTGGCGACCAGTCCACAGGACGAAGGACCAGAGCTCCTAGCATAGGTCGCCTCGCCCTTCCCCCGACTCTCGATGTAACCTGCCCCTTCCTTCTGTATAAAAGGAGGCAGGACTAACGATTCTAGAGGGAGGAACAGATGAGAACACGAGGAGATTAAGTAATTTAGCGCCCTCATCTGTAAAACGTTGTGCAAAGCAATACAATACCGCCATCCAAACTGGAGTAGGGACTTTCAGCCTGAACTAGTATACATCTTGGACTCTCGAGTCTAACCATTCAGGGAGTGGAACGCGCGACCCCTTAGACTTACAAATTTACTTGCCGGCGCTCGAAAACGCCGACACAGATCAAAGATGGATTCAAATCTGTCGTACCAGACAGGTAAACAGTACTCTCTTCGATTCCGATCGCATGTCTTTCTAGCTTACAAATTTTATTTTCAAATACATATCATTCTACAATTTTAAAGTAACTTTTTACTATTTTTTCCTCTTATACCCCTCCTATTTACTCCCTCACATCACAAATAGTTATCGTTTTAGACATAATTGCAGTCAAACTTTCAAAATTTTGACTATCAATATCTTTTTAAATATTTAAATTAGATACATGAAAATCATATATGTAGATTTGTCTCGAAAAGTATTTTTCATAATATTATAATTTTATTGGGTTTTATAAATATATTATAATAAAAATTAGTGGTCAAAGCTGCATTTTAGAGACCGTGTCGATGTACAAGACAATAACTATTTGTGATCGGATGGAGTAGTTATTTTTAAGAGAGCTATTACTGAACCCTATACCGTTGGAATTGATTCCAACAGTATAGCAGGTTTCACAGGTTTAGAGCAGGTTTTACAGGTTTCATAGGTTTCAGAGCCAGGTTTCAGAAGCAGGTTTCAAAAGTTTCATAGTAGGTTTCATAGGTTTCAGAGCCAGGTTTCAGAAGTTTCATCGCGCAAAAAAAGTATATCGTTTGTACGGTATACCGTACGTTAGTTTTTCTGTATTTTTAATGTCACTTACTAGCATGGACTAGAGTAACACACACCATCCAAAAATATAATAAAGATGGGGTAATACAGTCTTTTATAAATGTGATCTTGGTGGAAGTGCAATAACCTAAAATGATACCTATTCAGGACGAGGGAGTACTGCAAATAGCAAGTCATACAACTATACTAGTGCTCAAGAAAAACCGAAATGTCATTAACAGTCATGGTGATTGGTGATGGTCTAGCTATGAGAGCATATCTCAGCATCTTAAAGAAGATAGGAGCATTAGAGTTTACACATAGGCATTGATCAATTTTGGGAGTATGATGCAGGACTACACTACTCCATAGTCCATCATGCCCACACCAACAATGTCTGGAAAAGCATTGCGTCAACTCGACACAAGCGGCTTTTGCTTGTATATACATCCTGCTTTTGGGGTTCAGCACTCATGATGGTAGCATCCTATGGTGAGAGTTGATTAAAGGAGGTTGGGGAGAGCAAAGGTCTTCATTCCAAGTCATAAAGTGTGAGAGACCCATGCAAAGGTGGTCACACCATGGCGGCAAAGGAGTTAATAGACATAGTATTTGCAGGGATCAAAGTGCATTTAAGGGTGCCAACACATTCATATTGACCTAGGGGGAATTTTGCATGGTCATATTTTACCATAGTTCATATCTCTACTAGTATAAAAGGAACCATAAACAAGTTTTTTTTTTACACTTCTCTTGCCCTTCTTATTGTTATTCTTAGATGAAAGCCCCACCATGCATATGGTGCGACCTGTATGAAGTCTAGACAAAATGTTTTACTTTGAAATTGTGGTCCCCAAAAAGGATGAGGCCTCTAGTGTGCTAAAAATTTTGATCTCCTCTTGTTTCATTTGGCGTGATAGCTAGCATGAATGATCTGTCTAAGAACTACTCGGATTGTAGTGGTACGTATTTTAAACCATGATCCAGAGCCGAAACCACATCGGAAGCTGAGTAGGCTCCAACCCCGGGAGCTTACCCGTAATACATATACCTAATTACCTAAATAAGTAAATAGTAGTAGTATTCTTTTGTCATGAGATTTGTAGAGGTGAATAGTTTATTGGGTTGTTTGTTGAACTAGAAAGCTATTGGTCAAAATTTGAATCATAAACTTACACTAGGCCGACGTTCATGGCTGCCTTTTGTCAGGTTCCTTTCCTTCCCCGCTCTTTTTTCCAATTACAAAGAAGAGGTACACATGCATATACCACACATACACATATACATACACAAGTGTAGCCTCTTAGTATACTACCGTATATAAACCCCGGAGGGTTCCGGCTTGCTGGACGCCTCCACGTCACCATCCGGGCCTCGTGGACGTGCGCTAGGTTCAAATACAGCGCCCGTGTTGCTCGTGCGTACGGCATATGTGTAGATAGATGGAGGCCGGGACTAAATCTGCCAACTCATAAAATTTCTACTAAAACACACTCATAGATGTGAACACTAGGATTTGAACCTGTAGGTGCAACTCTACCACTACATCAAGGGGTGGTTCCCCATTTTTTTTCCCGCTCTGATTTGCTTGTTGAATGAAGCAGAAAAAACAATGCAAGAGCCAACAACCTGTAGGTTAGGTTCAAATACTCTGAATCCAACATAGGAAATTAATGATTAATGGAGCTATCATGTGCTTTTGACCTTACATACCCGATAAATTCCCGAGAGGCGCTTCGACATAGCAAACTAGACAAGAGTTTCACGAGAACCAAACACGCACGAATTCTATGAAGTTGTAGCGCTCCATACAGGGTTTAAATCTTTCTTTATTGAGTAAATTTTACAAAACCCCAGGTTTTATAGTCCAATTTGCAGAAAACCACATACTCCCTCCGTTGATAAATATAAGTCGTATTTTAACTTTGCACAACGATTAAGGTTGTGGTGAAATTGAGAAAGGCATGAGAGGAAATGACTTACATATCCCTCTTAATTGTCTTGGAAGATAAGAGATAATGAATAAATGCATATGGTTGAGAGAGAATAAATAGGGGTATAAGTGGAAAGGCTCATTAAATCTACATGCACGTCTTATATTTTTCAACAAGACCATTCAAACTATAGGTCTTATATTTATCAATGGAGGGAGTAATTTTTTATATGTGACACATAACCTTAGATATTATGGTATTAAAGTTTCACAAAACACCACACCTAGCAAATCTAAGCTACTCTTACATCGAGGGCCACTCTCAGTTTGATATGGCACTAAGGGCATGTACAATAAGGCCATGTCAGCTGGCTCTTAGTATGTACACATCAGCTTTGATCTATGTGAAGGAGTGAGAAAAGAGGAGAGAGAAGAGAGCTGGCTCTTATTTAGTAGCCAGCTTTGCACAGGAGCATAGGTAGATCATTTATGTACAAGAGAGAAAAGATAGTTATTGCACAATATCTAGAGACAACTTTTAGAGACAATTATTGTACAAATTGGCTTTTAGCTTACTATTAGCCAGTAGTTGGCTTTGCTATTGTACTTGCTCTTAGGGCATGTACAATAAGGTCATGTCAGCTGGCTCTTAACTTGTACACATCAGCTTTGATCTATGTAGAGGAATGAGAAAAGAGGAAAGAGAAGAGAGATGGCTCTTATTTAGTAGTCAGCTTTGCACGGAAGCATAGGTAGATCATTTATGTACAAGAGAGAAAAGATAGTTATTGCACAACATCTAGAGACAATATTTAGAGATAGTTATTATACAGGCTTTTAACTTACTATTAACCAGTAGTTGGTTTTGCTATTGTACTTGCCTTTAACGGACCGTCCAACATGCATGGCTGCTGGCTTGGATTCTCTGAGTGAAACGTTGAAATTAATCGTTCTCTTTAGTATCGATTACCGCCGCTTGCCTTCTCCCACTCCGCCCCCTGGCCGTTGTGAAGAGAAGAAGACAAGTGCTAAGTCCAACAAGCCTTCCCCGACAACAGACGACCAACAGCGTCAAACTGGGACTCGAGGGCAGCTGGGTGCCAGCCAATCCGTTCAACTTCTCAACCATGATGGACTTTATCAATGTAAGCTACCTGTTGTACTAGCTAGATACTTTGCTGAAGTATTTGCCCGTAATTTTGTTTGGCCCTTTGCTACAGGATTAGCGATTATCTGTTCAACATGTAGCAAAGACGGTAGGCTGCACTCGATCCTTAATTTCACGACTAATTTGACCTTCTTCTGTGGCTGGCTAGTTAGTCACTGTTAATTAATTCAACGATCTTGTCGAGCCGATAGATGAAGATTTGTAGCAGTTTCAGTCGGTTCTTTTTTTTATTTAAAGAAATTCGTCACGATTCCATTTTTGAAATCAAGAACTGAGTAGTGAGTAGTATCTGATTTTGGAGCTTACGTATTCCTGACAATTTGGCTCAGTTTTGTGATGCATTGGTTAAGCAGACCTGGGTATCAAGGGAATGGCGGAGCAGATCGCTAAGGACCCTGCGTTCGAGATGACGGAGCAGCTGCAGAAACAAGACTGTGCAGTCGCCGCGGCCACAAATTAAAGATACGCCGGACAGGGGTCAGAGCGGGCGACGCCGAGACCAAGGGCTATGTCGAGCCGAGGGACAGAGATGAACGAGTCTGATCCATCTCTCAATCTATATATAGTATTACTTATAGCGGAGAGGATTCCTGCGCGGAGGCAATCGCCACGTCAGCAAATTAGCAGAAAGACTCTTCAGAAAAATCAAAATCGCGTTTAGGTCCTTCCGCCGGTTTTTTACATAAAGGACCTGAAAAAATAAGAAATTACGTTCAGGTCCCTCCGCGGTTTACGTTTGAGTCCTCCAGCGGTTTTTAGCACAAAATAGACCCGACAAAACCGAAATTACGTTTAGATCCTTTTTTAAAAAACAGGGAACTCGGAATTACGCAAAAAAATCATCTATTTTCTCCTAAAAACAAAAAACCGCATATTCATCGACGATTTATAGCAGTTCACAGATTCGCCGACGGTTTATAGCAGTCTATGGATTCGCCGACGGGCCCTAGCGATTTTTTTTAAAAAAAAGAGAAACATGATTACACAGAAAAAACGAAGACGAGGTTTTGCACGACGCAGCGTAGCGCGTGTCCCTAGCTAGTTTTCATTACATGCGCGCAAGTGGCGAGCACGCCGGCTAGTTGATACTAAAGAGAACGATTTCGGTGTTTCGCTCAGAGAATTCAAGTCAGTAGCCATGTTCGATGCAACATCCTAGAATTTTACTTCTGAAATAAAGATTTTGTTATTAAAAATTAAAAATATTATTTTATTGTATTATGAGGAATTTATAATAATTATTCTATTTTATATATTTTCTAAAAAATTTCCATGAATTTTCTGAATTTTTAAAACGCTTTTTCCTATTTTCCAAAATTTTATAAGTAATTTAAATAAGAAAATAAAAAACAAAATTTAAATTAAAAATATAAGTTCAAAATCTCTCCGGAAATTTTTGTGATTTTTCCTAAATTTTTGAACTATATTTGCCATTATCTAAAAAGCCTTTTCAGATTTAGTAATTATTTAAAACACAAATTATCTAAATATAATGTATAAATAATTTTAGAAAGTAAGAAAGGCCTAATTAAATTCTCTAAATTTTTGTAAAATTTTTGGAGTGGTTCTATTATTTTTCCAAGATAAAAAGAGTTTTTCTGCATTAAAATATGTAATCACTGTGTTAAAAATAAAAATATTATATTATTTATTAATATTTATTCTTGCTTTAATTGCTAAAAACATTATCTCTTAAATTTCCAGAATTTATAATAATTTAATTACTATTTTCCCGAATTTAATCCGAATTTTCAATGAAAATTAATTCCTTTCCAAAATTAATTAATTGGTACTGTTCACTGACCCAATGCGCTTCCTTCGGTCCACCCGTTAGGTGCAGTAAACCCGAAACTATCCAACCCGCATTAAAAATCTACTCGTTTCATCATTTAATTCTGGCGATCTCGGTTACTATTCTAGTAATAACTCTGGTGAGCTTTTTCCGACAATCCGCTGGTCCGATTTCACTATAAATTCAGCCAAAGCTTCCTATCCTCATTTCCTCACATCCTCAGCATTGTTTTTTTTGCAATCCATCCATTGGATCGCCTAAAGAAGCCGTTCTTTTCGAACTCCGACGAAATTTCGGTGAGTTCTCCTGACCACTCCCAACCTCCATTCAGCGTCAAATTTTTACTGGAGCTTCCTCACAGTGTCCTCTACATCTGGTAAAATTAGATTTTTAAAATTCCCACCGGATCACCGCCGACAACCATTTCTTCTCCCAGTCCCGGCGAGAGATCAATTATTGGAATTTCAGCACTTTATTAAGATTCAAAAGGTCCGATCTCCTTCATTCTAAGTCTTATTCGGCTCATTTTTATTCCTAAATTCATATAAAATCATACACTATCTATTTATAGTAATTTTGTATTTTATATGAATTTATTTGTATTTTATTTGAATTTGGTTAATTTGTAACGTATAATTTTCGAAGTGTCGAAAGGACTTGATACCTTTGATCTTGATCACTACCATTGACCATATTTGAACACAGTTTTTAAATTATAATTTGTTTTAAATGTAATTGCATGCATAAATTGTAGCAAAAATAATTTAAACCCAGTTTAAAAATGAATAGTTATACCATGTTTGATTATGAACTACATTTGTAATTTGACTCCATTATGCCATTGTAACCTTAAGAATATACTTTCAGGACATGCCATGATAATCAAAATTTTTAGAGAAATGCTTAAACTTGTTTAGAACCGAAATTAGGATTTTTGGGAATTTGTGCCGAATAAAGTATGTTAAAATGAAACTATGCTTTGGATGCTATGAAAAGTTATGATAAAAAAATAAAAATGTGGCTTAGACTGGGCGAGAACGGTTGACTGGTGGTCTTTGGGCTTGCTGAAAAGCTTGCCTAGTCAATTAAGGACCGTCCTGTTAGCTACTGAATGTAAAGCGCAACCGTATTACCACAAGTCTGGTATAGCACAGACCTGGATAATTACTTTGCAAAATACCAATGTCAGTTGTGCCATTTGGTTGTTTAAGGGGCGTAAGAGGGGTTTTCTGGACTGGGCTTTCTAACCCTACCAGCGGTGGAACCTTAGCGGGCATGACTGCTTAGGATGGTGCATTGTAAAGACCTTGTTATGATCTCTCTGCCGCACACCTAAGAAAGTATGTTAATAGCTTGGCAATAAGAGATAATCATATCTTGTGGGTAAAGTTGTACAATCTCTGCAGAGTTAAAACTAATCGATTAGCCGTACTTGTGGTCATGGGCATGCCGAGTAAGTCTTTCACAGATTAGATTTTGATGTTTTTAAAAATGAGTTCAGAAAAGTGAATTTTAGGTGGATTATTTTCAATGTGGGAAAGTTGGTACAGCTTCGGATGGATTTCTGTGATAAAAGTTTTTAAAAAGAAATTCTTTATTAATAAAAATTATGCCATTAAAAAACTACTTATAATATTGAAAATTTTGCTTTATGCAAAAATTGAATCATATAGCCTTCCTTTGTTAGCCCTACATTAAATATGCATCTCCTATGTAACTTGCGAGTACTTTCAGTACTCACCCTTGCTTTGTTGTTGATTTTAGAGGAGTATCCCTACGATGGTGAGGGCCAGGATAACTAGGTTGCTGCCCCCAGTTGATTGCCTGTGGTAATTCTATTCGGCTCTACTACTGTTTTTATTCTGCTTCCGTTGAAATCTTTTATGTAGCTTGCGTGTCATATTTGTTGTAAACTCTGATTATTAATAAACTTTACTGTGTGTACTAACTTTTCCTGAACTAGTACAGAATACACAAAGGATTTCGAAAGTGTTTTTCTGGGATCCAACATTCGACAATACATTAAGTGCCATATCAAACTGAGAGTCGGCCTTAGATGTAACAGTAGCTTAGATTTGCTAGGTGTAGGGTTTTGTGAGACTACAGTAATATCTAAGGTTACGTGGCACGTATAAAAAATTCCGTGGTTCTCTGCAAATTGGACTATAAAACATTAGGTGCTTGTCCATTGCTCGTGCCAATTAAAATCTCAGGTGAAGCAGGCCCACAAGGTGGAATTCAGAGACATGTATGATCAATATATGCCGCTGCCTATACAACTTCATTATAAACGGATCCTAGATCTGCCGTTGAAAATTGACGAATCCCAAATTCCCACCCATGCGCGCTCGTATCAGTACATAACAGTCACACAGCTGCTCCAGCTCCACGCTCGTACCACGTACCAACGTACGTGAACGCGAGCGAGCTGCATCTGCAGTTCTGCACTCACGCGACCGTGCGTGAGATTGCAACGGCAACCACACCCGCTGCGTCCCATTCGTCGCCCCGCCCCGCCCCGTGGTCCTCGCGTGAGATCCTCCAAACGCACGACAGATCCTGCGTGCGCGGTGCGCGGGCCCGTCGTCCGGCCGTCTGCGTCCATCCATCTGAACCATCTGATCCTCGCGCGTCTCGTGAAAGGCCGCTGCAGCTAAGCTAGCCAGGTCTACGCACGTGGTACGTGCTACCACAATTAACCACTCACGTACGTCGTCATATCCTTAACTTTACGTACGAGGTAATTACGGCACGGTTGGGCCGTCGGACACGTAGACAGATAGATGTGGATGCGAGAAGATTTTTTTTTCTATTCTAACCCTTGCGTGTTTTTTTTTAAAATCTAGCCCCTTGTAGGTACATTTACAAAAAGGATATCTTCTCTACCGCGACAGTCGACACGTTCCATCTGTCGCATCTGGAGAGCACGGAAGGCCATCAGCTCACTAGGATATCGACCAACTGCGGGAGCAAGACTCCTTCCACGCTACCGGCGCAGCAGCAAACACTCGCCCGTGTTGCGCCCTTCTGCTTGCCTACGTCGTCGCCTGCTTGCGTGCTACCACACTCGGCCATGAACTGTCGTGCTCACTTGGTTGGCGTTTACGTTCTCTGGATACGACAGAGGATAAGTGTCACCTACTATGGCTTTTGTGGTGAAAAAGAACTATTTTTTGTTGATGCATATGCGGAAACTACACTCGCAAAATAACCGAACTACAGCAACCAAATAAGAACAGTATTCTTGATGCGACCGAAAAGCCAAGATGTATGGAACGGAAAGGCCCACGTTACGAGCAGAGCGCGAGCATGCAACTGCTCCTGATGCTGGCCAGATGCTAGCACTGCTGCTCCACTGCACAGGAGCAGCAGGGGAGCCACAGGCCACAGCCTTGCGCGCGCGGGAAAGGGTGGCAAGGCGCGGCTGTGGCCGACACATGTGCCGCCGCTCCGCGCCGCAGCGCGCGAGCCATCCCCATCGGCTCGTTTGTCTCTCGTGCGGCGTGCCCTGCGCGCTCGCAGTTGCTGCATGCGCGCGCTGTAGCCTGTACTCGGAAGCGTTATGCCGCATTGCCGCTGCCGCCGCGCGTGCCAACTATCACCACCGTCTCCTGAGTCCTGACCGCGCGCGTGGAGCGTTTTGGTTGCCACGGACGCGAGGCTACGCGCACCGGCTGCGATAGGGCGGAGATGCGAATTTTTATTGGAAATAATATTTTTAATGAAAAATTACAGAAATAATATATCGAATTAAAAAATTACAAATATACACTCATATCACCAATTCAAATGACGACAATGTCACCGATTCAAATTGCGATGCTGTGTGATCGAGCTAGCGGCGTTGGAAAAAAAACAATGCACCAATTAAGTTTCCTCTGGTCAGAAGTGCGGCTAATTGGATGTTAATTAGCTCAGCTTGGAACGAAAGAATTTGAGATATTAATCAGAGCTCCCGTAGAAACGCGAGAATTTAATGAGAAACACTGAAACAGTTAAGTGCCCCAAGAATGAGAAAATAACCTGTTCTAAGAGAAGTATAATAAGATCACCTTAACTTACTCTTAACCTATACACATCATCTTTGTTTAATGTGGAAGAATGAAAAAAGAGGAGAGAGAAGAGAGCTGACTCTTATGCAAGAGCCAATATGACTCGGAAAATAAGATAGATTAGTTATATACAAGAAAGAAGCGATAGTTATTGCACAGCATCTAGAGATAACCTTTAGATATTGTTATTGCACAAGTTGGATTTATTGCTTACTCTAGATGACATGGATGAGAAATAGCGTAAGTAGTGGGCTTTATTATTGTATTTGCTCTAAAATGGGTTAAGAGGATTAGCAAAAACACCATGTCAAAAAACAAAACAAATCAAACCGGTCAACTCGATTTGTCCGGTTTATGGTATTTGATGCGGTATGGTAAAAATCTGATTTTTGTAATACGGTTTTTTCGGTAGAACACTGAGTAAACCGAAATAAACTGAATGCCGAAATAAAACGTACACATATAATTAGATAAAGTAACGATCAAATGTGTATAAAGCCCAATTTCATATGGAAATAATATCAGTAGATTTTTCAAAGTAATGATCAAAGGTGTCTAATAATTTTTACTAACATATAACTAGATAAAATAATGGTTAAAGATGTGTATTAGAAATTGTATCGATGTCCAAAACAACAAGTAGAAAAGCAATTCGCGTTAATTTGGTAAATATGGTATTTACCGACACTGAACCAAAATATTAGGTATTTATTGATATCGAACGACGGTTCTATTTAGTATATTTGGTATCGCATTTCAATTACCATATTTAAAAAAAATCATATTTATCAAACCGTATTTATTAAATATACCGTATGCACAGCTCTAAATAGGATTATATTGTTTTATGTGAAATTTGTGCATTCTAATTAGACAGGTCCTAACAATCACTCTCAATGCCACTTGGGCAGTTGACCTAGCCAGACACTTGTAATTCGCCCGTCCATCAACCGGTTTGTGCATCTGTCGATCGATCACCCAATCGAACTTGTTCCTCTTTAGCTAAGCTATCGCCTATCAAGTAGGGGCGTAGCCAGCGGAGGGCTCTATTAGGCTGGAGCGCCCCTTTCAGCCACTGGACCTTAAGTATTCTGACAAGGATTAAAAGCATCTTTTTCTGGGCCATTAACAGTTAGAAACCATACTCTATTAATGGGCCTATAATCCATGAAGCCCATAATATAGAACGACCCATACTTAACTAGACAATTATGTCTCTGACCAGTATCGTTAAGATGGCCTATCACCTCCAGGTTCATTCTTAGTAGGATCCTGGTCGCCTTCCATCCTCCACACAAATCTGAACCATCTTTTCAAGGGGCTCACCTTGTGGTGCAAAAAATTATAAACGATCTTCTGCCCCGATAAGCCCCCTGCCACCAACTTGGCGATGACTCTAACGATGTCACGCTCCTCATCGGTGAGGACCAGCGAATCCTTCTCCTTATTTGCTTCGATCCTTGTCCACACTGAGGTCGCATTTCCGGTGAACCGGAGGTGGCTACCTTCGGGAATCTCGGAATAAAACCACTCCCAACGATAATCACATCATGTGTCCTTGGTCGAGAGTGGGGGATACTGAGAAGCTATTTTATCTTGGAGCTTAAAATAAGCGCTCCCAGCTATGTCCTCGCTCTTGCTATTCTTAGTATATTGGTAAAAATAGCGAAAAAGACGGAGTGGTGGAGGGATGAAAAGGAAAGCCTCACAAAAATGTGGGAAAAACACTAAAAATCAAGATGGAGTTAGGAGGAAGGTGATGTAGCTCGATTTCATAATGATCGAGCACATTGGCTAAAAACTTGCTCTCAGGGAAACGAAACCCAAACCTGACGAAAGCAACGAAAAGAACGAGGCATCCTTCTTTGGGCACTAGCCTCATATGTTTTCCACTAGGTTCCCACCACAGCATTTTGCATGGAGGGGTCAGGCCCTGCTACTCAAATTCCTGAATCTTATCTGTGGTAATAATAAACTTGTCCATAGCTATGAGTTACAAGGAAGAAGAATGCTTGAAAACAAAATGACTTGAGAGAATTATGGGGGATTCAAAGGCTGTTCTGCACTTGAAAATACAAAGTCGTAAAGAGTCTAAAGAGAATTTACCCTTTTATGTACCCTTTACTGTGTCGGTTCTGAACGTCGTTTTAGTTTCTAAGAATGTGTAAAAACCACCTTTTGGTGGATATTTAACTGATACGAAAGAATAGGGCCTTCTGTCCTCAAACTTCCTTTTAATCTTGAAACTTTTCACCTCCTTTATTTGATTATACTCTCCATCATAATTGATGAGAGAAGAAAGAATGACGGAAGATGAAAAGCTTCAAAAATTAAGATAAAGCTCGAAGGCAATAGAGTTCAAAGAAAATTCTTCTCGCTCAAGAGTCTGAAAGTATAAAGCAAGCAAAGGAAGCCTTACCCCCCTTTATATGCATTACTCATTAAAAAATGGTTAGCGTCGGTTCGGTTTCCAAGAGAATTGCAAAGATCTCCTCATTTATTAGCATTTAAGCGGTCAGACAATTGGCGCATAACCCATGAGGTCACAAAAATTTAAAGCCTTGAGTAATATACATATTTACTCAAGCCTGGGGGCTAGCTGATTAGGATTAAAAGCCACTTTTTTTGGGCCCTCAACAGTTAAAAACAGTACTCTATTAATGGGTCTATAATCCATGAAACCCATAATATAGAACGAGGCACATACTTAACTAGACAGTTATGTCTCCGATCAGTATCGTTAAGATGGCCTATCACATTGCTTTACACTGGTTGTTCTCGACCAGTGAAACTGGTCAGAGTAAGCGGTTATCCCCGCACATATCTTCGTGCAGACAGTTATCAGACAGATGCACATAACTACCCGAAAGTTATCGCTGGAAAAGGCACCCATTGGTGAAAAGACATCATTTGACGGGAAGACACCTCTCGGTTACACACCGCCTTTTCGAAGAACAACTGCCGCATCTTCATCTGATATAATAGGGAGCCCCTTCACACTATAAATCATAGGCATCTAGATCTAGAGAATAGATTCCCAATCGCTATTTGTAATCAAGCTTCCGTCTCTTAGACATAAACTCCGTAATCTGTGTACTCTTCTGAGCCTCTTGGCTAATAAAGAAGCAATCTCCATATTCATTTTCATTATTTTGTTTACTAGGAGCCCACAATCATCTTTTCATAAGCTCGGTTAAGAGACTCTAGGTCTTGAACATCGATATATTCTTGTAGCATCGGTGGTCAATTTGTGGCATAGTGTTTGCACCAAAATTTGGCAAGTCTAGTCAAAATCGGCAATAAAGTCAAAGATACGGGAATTAAGGGACAGGTTGGAAAGATTTGGAGATATTTGGTAACGGCAAGATCTTTAAGGAAATAACTGTCCGAGATAAGGCCGATACGGATCAGGACTTGAAACGTTTTGTAGTAGGAGACGATCGGCCGAAGGGTATAAAAGAAGGACCAGAGCAAGCTGCAAGAGGAATAACACAATACAATCAACCAGCTTTTACTTTTCTACTTTTTCCTGTCGACTAGGAGTAGTTTCTGTAATTTAGATCTCTCTTTGTAATCGATCTAAATCAATAAAGTTGCGCATCGCCGATTATTGATCTTCGTCAATTACGCCCAGGTTTGATTTATTCAGATTTTGTTGCGCATCGCCTTCTTCAGAATCGATCTACCTTTATCCTCTGATTAGCCTTAATCGGCTAGTTAGATTTATCTTGTTACCTTGATCTTGATCGGCTTCAAGCTGATTGAGTCTAAGCCGATTGATCTTCACGATCGGCTTTGTGTGAATTTTATATTTCTACCTTGTCGATTCCATGTCAAATTGACTGGCACGATCTGAACCAGGTGTTCGTCTGGTGTGCTGTTGTCAGAAACCCTACATCAAGTTTTTGACGCTAACACACTCTTGGCACGCCCGGTGGGACCAATGTCTTTATCAGGAAAGTCGATTCCACCATCCAATCTCAACGCAGAAGCCATAATCGTCCCAACAATGGACGATTTGACAGCGCAACAACGTCAGGAAATAGAGGCTCGCAAGACTGCATTGGAGGAGATGATGCTAAGCTGTTATCAGAAAACTAGACGTGGCGTCACTCAAAAATCCGCCCGCCGATAGCCAACGCATACAGGAGATGCGGGTGTCACGTAACCGAAGCCGATATCTGCCTGCTCAAGCCGAATTATCGGCTATGATTAATCAGTCTGTGCACCATGCCTTAATAAATCAATCATCGACTCTCGTGACAACGCTCAAGCCGATGATAGCAAATAGCGTTAAATCTATAGCCCAGGAGTTAGCCTCGTCAGGAAGTCTGCTTGACCCATTACAAGCTCTGCCGAATTATCCTGTCTTTTCAATGGCCCAAAATACGCAGAGCGCGTCAGCCGATCCTAAACCATCGGCTATGACCTCACCCTCCACCATGATGCCCACACAACCCATGATCATATTACCTAGGGACCCTCGGTCAAGTGGGGTGAGCCATTACCACTCTTACACCGACGCCGCAAAATTAGACGCATCAATAAATCTGCCGCCGTCGGCTCCGTTCTATGCTTTTCCCCAATCGGTTCCACAGCCGATTGGCTCCGAGAGATTCTCGCAAGAGCCTACCGTGTTTAGAAACCCAGGTCCACATAGGGTAGTAACATACTCGTAACCGCTTGTCCCAAAGGTCGGAACCTCAAGTCGCATAATCGGACGATCGGATGGTCGTATGTCGACGACACAAAGATATTGGCAACCCGAGCTTGCACTCGGGGGGTAGGCTGCCAACTATGACCAACATTATCAAGGGCCTGCTATGCCAATGGCCGATAATGTAAATTGGGCCGATCAGATCTCCGCTGTTTTAAGGGATCAATTCGGCATACATCCAAAGGGGAAGGTTATTGGCTATAGAAAACCGTATCCTGATTACATAGATCGCATGCTATACCCTCACAATTTCAGAGTACCAGACTTTGCGAAATTCTCTGGCGATGATTCAACTACTACTTTGGAACACATCGGACGCTTTATCGCTCAATGCGGCGAAGCGGCTCAGTCCGATGGACTAAAAATAAGATTGTTCCCGTTGTCATTGTCCGGAGCAGCTTTTACCTGGTTTACTTGTTTACCTCCGAATTCGGTCCACTTATGGAACGATTTGGAAAGCCGATTTCACGAATACTTCTTTTCGGGCAGTTTGGAGCTCAGGATTTCGATCTAAGCTCTGTCCGTTAGAAATTTGGGGAATCGGTAAGTGATTACATTAAAAGGTTCTGGGAAACTAGGAATCGATGTTTTAGCGTCACTTTGCCCGATAATCAACTTACTGATTTAGCGTTTCAAGGATTGATTCCTCCGCTTAGGGAGAAGTTTGGAGGGCAAGAGTTCGCTGATTTAAGTCACTTACTTCATCGTGTATCGGCTCAAGAAAGCCGATTCCCTGATAGTAAAGCATTTAAAGATAGATTCAAGAACAATAATAATAAGGAGAAAGATAAGGCCAAAGTCAATATGGTCGAATATTGTCCTAGTGATTCTTCAGAGTACGATGAAGCAGAAATAAATATAGCCGAATGGGTGAAGGGATCTAAAAAAGTCCTTAGTCTGTTCTTGGCTAAAGCCGACTAGAAATAAGTCGAAAGTTAAATATGCCTTTGATGTTTCCAAATGTGATCGTATGTTTGATCTGTTATTACAAGAAAAGATAATACGGTTACCTGAGGGACATGTTATACCATCGGCTGACGAGATCAAGAAACGCAGGTATTGCAAGTGGCACCATTCTTTTTCTCACAATACTAATGACTGCAATATTTTCCGTCAACAGATCCAGTCGGCTATTGAGGACGGTCGGCTAAAATTTGCTGATGAACCAATCAACATGGTTCAATGCTCGGCTAAAGAAAAGAAGCCGATGCGAGATGAGCCGAAGAGGGATCGGCAGGTCAATGTTCAGTCGGAATAAAGCGGCGGTCAAACCTTGAAAATTACAATCGGCTCATTACAAATAGAAGCCGATCGTGAAGGGAGAAATTCGAGAACCATTAAACCGAAAGGGAATCCTCAGATGGGTAAATGGTACAAAGCTGAAAAATCACTGCCAAGGCTGTCAGCCGGAAGATCGGGACCGACATTTTCACAGTTACTAGAGAAATACGAAAGAATAAGTAGCCGACCACGACGTCCTACTCACCGATCGGATAATTTATATCATACTGAAAATGTGGAGAGGGCCCATAGAAGATGTCCTTTTTGGTAGTTTTGTTGGGATAGGGGAGTAGCGCTGCCATCCCCGTATACGTGCCCGATGGAGCATGACCCCCGCGACGATTGGCCAAGGCAATCGGCTAAAGATAGGTTGTCTTGGCCGATTCGGGGTTACAACTAAGGTTTCAGAAGGCCTGTTCACGAAAGGATATCTGGACCAAAGCAAGTACCAAACCAGGTCGAAACGCGAAGGCCAAACATGGACCAAGAAAATCTAGTCGGCAAGATAAGAAAACCAGTAGAGCCCAAGCCTAGATGTTGTCTGTCTGGCCTTAGCCGATCGCAACGCAGACGACTTCAGAGGCTAAGGACTCAAGAGATCCGGGAAGCCGACGCTGAGAAACAGAGGGACGATGCTTTTAATGAGGTTCGTCCGGTCAAGGTCGTCAGAAAAGAATGGAGGAAAAAGGAACAAGCCGAGGAAGACTTTGAATCAGCAGACGATCTAGATTCTCCTATGATCAGGGATGATACACCTCCAATGGATATCAACATGGTGTTCACGTTGCCAGCCGAATTCAAAATCAAAACTGAATCGGCTAAAGAAACTTTTGCCCAATCTTGCTCGGGAGTCCAAAACGCAATCTTTGAGAAACCAATAGATGATCATCGGCATTTAAAACCATTATATCTGAAAGGATATATAAATAGAAAGTCGATATCAAGGATGCTGGTAGACGGCGGAGCCACAGTAAACTTGATGCCCTATACGACTTGTAAGAAATTGGGTAAGTCCGATGAAGACTTGATTAAAACTAACATGGTTTTAAACGACTTCACAAGCGATCCCACAGAAGCCAAAGGCGTCATGGTTACAGAACTGACCGTCGGCAGCAAGACTTTGACGATCACATTTTTTGTTATTGACGCCAAAGGAAATTACAGCGTTTTGCTTAGAAGAGATTGGATTCATGCCAACTGCTGTATCCCGTCAACTATGCATCAAGCGCTTGTCCAATGGAACGGAGAGGAAGTTGAAATTGTCAAGGCCGACACATCGGCTCACATTGCCATGGCCAGTTCTGACGCGAATTGGCAACATGAAGAAGCAGGCTGTATATCGGGAAAAACATTAGAAGATTGCGATTTCATCTGCGTGAGCAAGACGGGACTTATGCCGATCAATGTCAAGCCAGGCACATTTGATCGAGCAAACGAAGTGCTACGCCGATGGGGACAAGAAAAACAGTGAAGGTATTACAAGACAAAATGCAAAGCTATCGGCAAACAACGGATAGCTATGAGGCTATAGAAGACTTTCAAGAGGTTGAAAAGTTTGGTCAAGGCTTTACGTCCACCGATCTGCTTGGAGAAGTTGATATAGGTAGTGGTGATAGAAAAAGACCAACTTTTGTTAGCGCAAATTTAGATGTAAAATATAAAGAGAAGTTAATCGAAATTCTTAGAAAATATAGAGATTGCTTTGCTTGGGAATATTACGAGATGTCTGGTTTAAGCCGACAATTGGTCGAACATCGGCTACCCATGAAACAAGGTTATCGGCCGTTTAAACAGTACCCTAGATGTTTTAACCCGGCTCTGTATAAAATTATAAAAGAAGAGATAGAGCGATTGTTGGAGGCTAAGTTTATAAGACCTTGTCGATATGCGGAGTGGGTCTCCAACATCGTTCCAGTTATGAAGAAAAACGGAAAACTGCGAGTATGTGTCGACTTTAGGGATCTGAACAAAGCGACACCAAAAGATGAATACCCGATGCCTATAGCCGATATGCTTATCGATGCTGCGTCGGGGAATAAGATCATAAGTTTTCTGGACGGAAACGCCGGATACAATCAGATATTCATGGCAGAAGCCGATATACCAAAAACAGCTTTTAGATGTCCTGGTGCAATAGGTTTATTCGAGTGGACGGTTATGACCTTCGGATTAAAGAACGCTGGAGCAACATATCAGTGAGTCATGAATCTAATTTTTCACGATTTAATCGACCACATTGTTGAAATATACATCGATGATGTCGTGGTAAAGTCTGCAGAGGACTTGCAGCATTTGGCCGATTTAGAAAAAGTTTTTCAGAACATAAGATCGCATGGTTTGAAGATGAATCCTTTCAAATGTGCGTTCGCGTGTGTTTACCAAGCGCTTTTGGGTTTCATGGTGCATGAGAGGGGGATTGAAGTCAATCAAACAAGGGTCAAAGCCATAGTCAATACAATGCCCCCGACGTGCAAAAATGAGTTACAGAAATTGATCGGCAAAATTAACTATCTCCGAAGGTTCGTCTCGAATCTCTCCGGACGGATCCGCGCCTTTACCCCACTGTTGAAACTAAAGGATAATCAAGAGTTTGTATGGGGAGCCGATCAACAAAAGGCTTTCGACGACGTTAAGAAATATTTAGCTAATCCTCCGGTTTTGGCCGCACCGCAAAAAGGGATTCAGTTCAAGTTATATATATCGGCAGAAAAAGAGATTATTGGGTCTGTTTTGGCGCAAGAAGTTGATGGAAAGGAAAGGGTTATCTTTTATTTAAGCCGACGCCTTCTTGATGCTGAAGTCAGGTACCCTTTCATTGAGAAATTATGCTTATCTTTATACTTCTCATGTACAAAGCTAAGACATTATATTTTAGCATCGGCTTGTAAATTAATCTGTAAAACCGATGTTATAAAATATATGTTATCAGCTCCAATCTTGCGGGGTCGACTTGGTAAATGGGCTTATGCCTTGGTTGAGTTCGACTTGTCTTATGAATCGGCCAAAGCAGTCAAAGGGCAGGTATTAGTCGATTTTATAACAGGACATGATACTATCACGATTTGGTATCCAGAGCCCTTGGCAATTGTTTTTGATGGGTCTGTGTGTAGAGAAGGCGATGGAATCGGTATAGTGCTCATATCGCCTAAAGAGCATAATTTCGAGTTCGCATTTCGGCTAAATAGCCGATGCTCAAATAATCAGGCAAAGTATGAAGCGTTGCTCAAAGGTTTGCAGTTATTGGAAAATATCGGAGCAAGTACGGTTGAGGCATACGGGGATTCTATGTTAATTATACAGCAAATCAAAGGAGAATACCATTGTCGAGACGAGATACTGCAAAAATACTTGGAGCAATGCCTAGAGATCATCGGCTCGTTTACGTCATTTTCTATCGGTCACGTCCCTAGAGAGTTGAACGATAGAGCTAATGCCTTGGCTCAACAGGCATCAGGGTACAAAGACCTCGACCGATATCAAGTGACTGAGCTAATGGATAAAGCCGTCATGTGCGTGGATGTCGCGGATTGGAGGACGCAGATAAAGAAATACCTGATCGATCCATCTGAGCCAACAGAACGCAAGATTAGGCAACAAGCTTTGAAGTACATTGTTATGGACGATGCGTTGTATTATCGGACGATGGAAAGATTGCTATTAAGATGTCTTGGGGTCGAAGAAGCGCGAGTGGCAATGGGTGAAGTACATGAAGGTATTTGCGGTTCTCACCAATTGGCTCATAAGATGAAATGGATGCTTAGACGGACAGGTTACTTTTGGCCGACAATGCTAGAAGATTGTTTTAAGTACTACAAAGGTTGTCAAACTTGCTAGAAATTTGGCAATATACAATTAGCACCAGCATCGGCTTTGCACCCAATTATCAAGCCATGTCCGTTTAGAGGTTGGGGAATAGATGTAATCGACCAAATATTTCCTGCATCAAGTAAAGGCCACAAATTTATTTTGGCCGCAACCGATTATTTCTCTAAATGGGTTGAAGCTATACCACTCAAGAAAATAACCAGTGTTGAAGCAATCGGATTCGTTAATGATCATATTGTCCATCGGTTTGGAATACCGCAAACAATTACAACCGATCAAGGCACGGTGTTCATGTCCAATGAGTTTCAGACTTACGCGACAAGTCTGGGGATTAAACTATTGAATTCATCCCCATACTACGCTCAGGCTAATGGACAAGCCGAGTCTTCCAACAAAACGCTGATTAAGCTGATCAAAAGAAAGATCGATGAAAAACCAAGGAGTTGGTACTCGACTCTATCGGAGTCACTTTGGGCGTATCGGCTAGCTTATCACGGAGCGACGAAGTTTTCACCTTACCAGCTGGTGTATGGTCAAGAAGCCGTATTACCCGTTGAAATCAATATTGAATCTATACGAGTGGCTAGACAAAACGGTTTGTCGGCTCAGGATTATAACAAGTTAATGATCGATAATTTGGATGAGTTGGCAGAATTACGATTGTCTACGCTTGATCGGCTTAAGAAGAATAAAATCAGGGTGGCGAAAGCGTATAATAAAAAGGTCGTGCCTAAATCTTTCGATCAAACCGATTTAGTATGGAAAACGATATTACCTGTTGGTTCGAAAGATAACCGATTCGAAAAATGGTCACCTACGTGGGAAGGACCATACAAAGTTAATCGGCTAGTCGGTGGAAATTCGTACGTACTAGAAACGTTGGAAGGGTATGTATTGCCTAAAGCTATTAACGGGAAGTATTTGAAGAAGTACTGTCCTAGCGTTTGGATTGGAGCTTAGCCGACTAAAGATTTCGTTCAAAAAGCCAAGTTAACACGATGCTGTTATTCGGCTAAAAGAGATTGCAGATTAAAATTACAGGAAATTAAAATTAAATCGGTTAAACAGCCGATTACAAGCATAGCAAAAAATTACAAAGTATTCAAACAAGTGTTTCTGAAAAACAGCCAACAGAGTTTTGCATCTCAGGAAATTAATGTTGGATGCCTGAGCCCGGGAGGGTTGTGCCTAAAGCCGACAGAGCACCTGCGGCCTTTGCGATTACACATTGAACTTCGTCAATGATGCGATTGTCTTCCTTTGCGCTCCCTGGCACTGGCACCACCTTGGTCATTTGTTTCTTCACGCCGACCACGGCTATCGCGAGTCCCAACTTCTGGTCCTTGATGGCCGATGAAGTCTTTTCAAGGGTATGCTGGCTTTCAGTGATTAGTTTTTCCGTCTTGGCCAGCTCCTCCATAAGAAACTTCTTGGTCGTTTCGAGCTGACCGAGGGAGGTCTTTGTGGTCTTCATCAGCTCTGTATCGGCATCAAATTTTTGTTTTTAGCTTTAGCGACAGCAACGAGCTCGTCCAAAGTATTCTGGTCGGCTTCTTGAGCTTTGCGTTGAGCTATTCTTGCCTCAGCTGCCTCCACCTCAGATCTCCTCTCGTCAAGATGGCACATGTTGAGGAGAGCCTCCATGTCCTCTGGAGGCAGATCGGCTTCAACTGCTGATAAGGCATCGCGGATCGGCTGATTATTGGCCAGGATCTCCGATTGTGGCCTCGTGACTAGATCAAATAGCTTGTTCAGTTTTTCTTTCGTGCCTGGGGTGGACGTGACCGCAGCCGATGCCTCCTTCAAAACTTCGAGGATTCTCTTGATCTCAGCATCGTAGTCATCAGTGGCCATGATCTCCGGATCATCGAGATCGGCCAAAGAGAAACCCAACAGATTTGTTGGGTCAAAGAGCTCCGGCAGGTCGGCGATTGGAGCTGTTGAAATCGGCCGTGGCGGGGAGAGCGATGTAGAAGAAATTTTTGGAAGATCGGCCAGAATCTTCGCGGCTTGAACCGATTGCGTCTGCTGAAATAAGAAATGCAAGGTAAGCTGACATACTGAAGGACATGATTCTTAGCGAAGAAGTACAACAACCTACCTTGTCAGTAGTCGACGCATGTGGCGAACTCTCGCCGCTTTGCTCTTGAGGCTTGGGTCCTTTTTTTGCAGGAGCCTTGGTGTACTTTGTCTTTTTCTTTTCTGAAAATATAGATCGGCTAAAGGTCAGTTCGACGAAAGAGAAAATAGTAATAGTCGATTGTGTTTTTACTTACTTGGTTGTTTTTTCTCAATGTGATGGACTGTGGACCCCTAGAGTACCTGAAGTATAACTAGTAAGACCAGTCAACTGATGTGGCCTTTTGCCTTGGCCACTTCCCGATTGGCCAGAGACGGGCTTCTTGCCGACATCCTTAGTCTGCAATACGTAGTAAAAGTGATTAGAAAATGCATCTGGTAAAGGACCGATGTGCAAAACAAGATTATTCAAGCCGATACCTTATCAATATCTACTAAACTTGTGTTAGTGTAACCCGATGAGCTAGCATCATTGCTAGAATCGTTGTTAGACACTAAAGATGGCTCTGGCAGATTTGGAAAGAAATCCTTGATTATAAACGACGGAGTCTTTTCCAATGTACAAACACTCAGCAATAGCCGACCACCATGTTGTGAAACCCCCTGCCCGACGAGCGTTCAAGTGAAAGTGTGGGAGACTGCAAAGTTGAAGCTCATCGGCTAACTCCAAGACTAGCCTCGCTGATGCGGCATTGCGAACCCTGGCTCTAGGTTGAAGCCGATCTAGAAGTGGCAAACAGGGAATTACCTGGCCGAAGCCGAGCTGTCTTGCGTAGACTGAAGGATGGTAAAACTCGTATGAAGGTTGGAATGTCCGATTCCTAGTATGGAGGCCGACATGGAAAATGCACGGAGAAATGAAAATTCTATACAAATCCAAAGTCTCCTGAGGCATCAGAGAACTATCGGCTTCCAGGCGAAGAAATGAAGGCTAAGAAAAATCGGCTGTAGCACCATAACTAAAGAAGTCTTGCTGCTTGAAATCTTCGGTGTCCAATTGCAAAAAGAACGACAAGAATCTTCTGCAGCTGTCGGGAGAAATCCTTGTCTCATTACTGGAGCACATCATAAACCTCTCACCAAAATATCGACATTCTTTAAATTGGATAGGTGCCCCCTCTGGTATGTCATCCCTTGGAAAAGGAGTCCCGTCGGCTGAATCCAAATAAAAAGAACGGCTGAATAAGCAATATAGCCTTATTTGCATAAACCACATCGGACCACCTACATTACCGACGGTGAATTTCCCAAAACCGGTATAGAGCCGACTCCTTATTACATAAAGCATCTGATACACAGCGCCCAAGAAGATTTTTCCCAGCGCTAGCCGACGACCTTCAACAAGCTGCTCTGCTATCATTTGATAAACCTGAGTTGGTCCAAGAGATGCTCCACAGAACAAAAAACGGTCTAGCCAAAGATTCAGAAAGGCAACATGCTCTTCGTCCGATACCAGGCCATTAATCTTGTTATTATTTCCAATATATTTGGCCCAACCTTCGCCCTTAGATCGGATAAGTTTATATTTTGGTTTTCCGAAAAACCGATACTTGTTCTCCATCTGGCCTAAGGCAGCACAATTGAGCAACATCTAAAAGAGTTGGGCCGATGGGACCGGTACGGAACAAGAAGGCGTTAAAACGATTCGACTAAAAATAATGCATCGTGGCCACCAAGGGCTCGTTGGCTTCGGGTCGCTAAGGAAAGTGGAATACACTCGGCTATGCCCATTCTTTCCCATTCACCCTCTTTTGGGTCGCTACTACGATAAACCAATTCCTCCATCCTTTGAGAGTCATCGGCCGTGCTCAAACTTTTATTCCAACCTCTATGTTGTGACCAAGAATAAGCAGAGGTAAACGAGGGACTTCTTGGTTTGTTACGGTATGAACATCTAGATTTCCCAATGGACCCAAAAAATATTGATCGTTGCTGTGCGGGATCGGAATAAGTACCTGACTGGGGTCCATTGCAGTCGATGAAGAGAGATGGATGAGCCAAAGGATTGCCTCGGAAGTACTTCAAATAGGAAGCTTAAGCCGATTACAGACAACTCAAGAGCTTGTGCGCGTGAAGAATGACCGAGGTGGGGGCCGTATTTTATAGCAAGGTGAAAATTTGAAACGGCGGGAAGTGAATCTCAAAAGGCGCGAGCAGTTAAAACGCACTACCCGCGTATCAGAGAATTACAGCGCGAATAAAGTAGCAGTTATTGAGCGAAGTTCAACAGTTAGCCGATTGGCAAAGCCGATAAATTGCGATTTTTGACAAATGACAAGTCATCTCTCAAAAATGGGGGGGCATATGTTTGCACCAAAATTTGGCAAGTCTAGTCAAAATCGGCAATAAAGTCAAAGATACGGGAATTAACGGACAGGTTGGAAAGATTTGGAGATATTTGGTAACGGCAAGATTTTTAAGGAAATAACTGTCCGAGATAAGGCCGATACGGATCAAGACTTGAAATGTGTTGTAGTGGGAGACGATCGGCCGAAGGGTATAAAAGAAGGACCAGAGCAAGCTGCAAGAGGAATAACACAATACAATCAACCAGCTTTTACTTTTCTACTTCTTCCTGTCGACTAGGAGTAGTTTCTGTAATTTAGATCTCTCTTTGTAATCGATCTTGATCAATAAAGTTGCGCATCGCCGATTATTGATCTTCGTCAATTACGCCCAGGTTTGATTTATTCTGATTTTGTTGCGCATCGTCTTCTTCAGAATCAATCTACCTTTATCCTCTGATTAGCCTTAATCGGCTAGTTAGATTTATCTTGTTACCTTGATCTTGATCGACTTCAAGCTGATTGAGTCTAAGCCGATTGATCTTCACGATTGGCTTTGAGTGAATTTTATATTTCTACCTTGTCGATTCCAGGTCAAATCGACTGGCACGCTCTGAACCAGGTGTTCGTCTGGTGTGCTGTTGTCGGAAACCCTACATCAAGTTTTTGACGCCAGCACATAGCGACAGCGAATGCATATGTGCTCGGACGTGGCTTAAGGAAGTAGAAGCTTTGCTAGGTGAATGAGCTACTTAATGTACTATATAGCTTGGTGGACCGCTGCTTATTAGATGTCTAATTTGGCAATTGGTGACTTCGCTTGCTGCTTACACAATTAGATTCGAATCCTAAACACACGCAAAGGCCATAGAACGAGATAGAGAGAGAGGGCATGGCTCAACGTCTCTCCTTCGTGAGGATAAGGCAGCCCATTGAGTCAAGAGCCTTTGACGGAGTGTAGCAGAGAGTGGATTCTGGGGAGCTAGCGAGGGCGCGAGCTTGCAGACACCATGCCATCCGCAGCAACGATGATAAGCGGGCAAGGAAGGCAGTACAGTGTGAGTCAGTGGGTACCTGACTGGCTTAGTGGGCTGATCAAAACAGCAAATAAGCAATGTGAGCATCTTTTTTGATTTATGATTTTTTATCAATTGTAACTGTGTAAACAAGTTAAATAGAGACAATAGTCGATTTGTTTGGTTGATTGGTGTTAACTTATTTATAGATTTACAAAAGTTTGACAAGTAAATATTGTACAAGAATTTTTTTTAAATAATAAAGTATTATTAGTTACTCTTGAACCGATAAAAATACAACTATTTAATATGTTTATCTTGATTTAACTTATTTCTTAAACTCACTTTTTTTTCTTACATCGTCATCGAGCAACTGACAGAGGAATTGCTGTTCGTGCGCGTTGCCACCCCCGACATGGGCAATGCACAAGCTTGCACGGCCAGGGCTACACCACCACATTAAATTCCAAGCACATGAGTACATGACCAATCGCCAACGCTTACCAGGAGCACTGAAGTTTGTCACGTCACGGAATTGGAACTGCTTCTGCATGCTACTTAAGGTTTCAAATTTCGGTTTTGGAATAAATTTCGTACCTGACCGGATCGCGAAATTTTGGAAATATTTCGGACGAAATTTGAATTTGAAAATTCAAATCCGGTCCATTCCGGAAATAAAAATCCGAAATTCGGCGAAAAAAACCCGAAATTTCGGACGAATTTCCCAAAATTTCGGTTTTTTTACACTTGCTGAAAAGTGGCCTAAACGTTATTGAAAAATTTTGAATTTTTTTTAGAGGTTCCTGACACATTGCTGATGTTCTCACAAAAAATTCAGCTGGATTATCACATCTGAGGAATTTTTTAAAATTCGGAGAGTGGTACTGTCCTGATAAAACACTGACCGACAAGTTTGATCCGAATGGAAACTGGTACAAATCAAGTTATAAAATGTTAATTTTTTGTGTGCATGGTTATGATCCATAACTAATGTTCTCACAAAAATTTCAGCTGATTATCACATGTGAGGAATTTTCAAAAATTCGGAGAGTGGCACTGTCCTGATAGAACACTGACCGACAAATTTGATCCGAACGGAAAATGGTACAAATGAAGTTATAAACTGTTGAAATTTTTTTTGCATGGTTATGATGTATCTATAATGCTCTCATAAAATTTTCAGATGATGATAAAACTGTATGAATTTTTAAAAATTCGAACAGTACTACTGCCCTGTTAAAAGGCTTACCGGCAAACTTGAACAAAATGAAAAATTATGTAAACCATAAATTTTTTTGAAAATTTTACAGAATGGTGATAAGGAAGTTCTTAATATTCCATAAAATTTGTGATTTATGATCACACTCCAGTGAATTTATAAAATTCTTACAAGGCACAGTACCATTTATGTTCTTTTCTTTTTAATTTTTTAAATATAATATAACAAACGAAGTTTAATGCTTATACAGATTTGATTGACCAAACAAACAAAGTTGATTTTTTTAAAAAATTTAAATAGTGGTACTGAGTCAATTATTAATCTCTCAAAAAAAAATTAGATCATAATCACACGGATATAACTATCCCAATTATGTTCATTCTGTTTTTGATTTTTTAAAGATAACAAATTAAGTGAAATTATTTTGAAATTTTTTATGTATGATCCTAATATACTAAGGATAGTACCATAAAATTTTCATATTATTTTCAAGATTTTACAATTTTATAAAAATCTGACAGTGTTTCTGTCAAAATTTTAAAATATTTAAAAAATTCGGTTTTTCAACAAATTTTCACAAGAGATGACTTTCCGAAAGGTTATTGGACCAAATCCGGTCAAATCCAGCCCTAAAAGTTTCAAAACCGGACAAAAAAAACACGAAATTTCGCCTGAAAAACCCGAAATTTCGGGTTACTATAGCAATTTCAAAAAAAAATCCAGCTGATACTTTAGAATTTGGGGTGGTTCGAAATCCGAAATTTCGGCGAAATTCGCCGAATTTTGGAAGCCTGATGCTACTCACTGCTGTGTATGTAACCATCCATGTGTTGGTCGGGGACGGAGCTACCGAGACATCTGTTGCGGAGGCTTCCGTAGAATCATATGCTATATAAAAAATAATAATACAAGAGTGCCTAGAGCAGTATAAAGGCATCAGAAATGGTAAGTATAGAGTATCAAGGGTAGCATAAAGGCGTCGGCAAATGCGGTTAGAGTGGCCGAGGCCGTCCTGGTCCTAGCTAGTTCTACCACTAGTGTCGGATTTCTGAAGGGCTGGGACTTACTCCTTCCGTTGACGTGGCAAATTTGTATACTAGATTAAAAAAGATATTAAAAATAACTAGATTATTTTCAATTATTGTCATCAAGCACTATATGCAATGCATATATATAGAGAATATGATGTAAAGATGGATATTTATTAGGGGTATACAGGGAACAACACACTAATTTTGTATTGAAATATTACATACGTCTTATTTATGAATAATACCATTCAAAAAATAAGACTTATAAACTTAAAAGGGGTAGTGATTGTTTTTGAAACATTAGAGGATATTTTGTTTGGGAAATCACAAAGAAATGGTTACGAGATAAAATATATAAGGCGTATTTTATGTTTCATGCAAATTAGTGTGATGTTCTCTTTATACCTCTAATAAATATTCAGATTTACTTGATATTCTCTATATGCATTGAATATAGGGGTAGTCTAGTCATTTTTAATATAGTATTGATCTATATGCTAAAAGAATACACCATATAAAGTTGAATGGAGTACTGCTCATCACAATGGACTCTATTTGACCCTTCTTAATATGGTTATCTAAATTTCAACTCATGACCATAAAATCGGGTAACCGACATCCCCTAAGGCCTGTTTGAGAAGCCTAAAATCTCGGCCCACCAATGTCGCCACCATCAGCCTTTTCCCTCGCACATGAACGCCGTCGTCGAGAGAAACAGAAGGCTGCTAGCGATAATTAGGGCCTGTTTAGGGGATCCGTATCTTTTCTGAAAAACTATTTTTTTTTCTTTTTAGGCTAAAAGGCATGTGTAGCTTTTTATAAGAAACTGTTTGATAAATTACTAATTTTCCTTAGTAATAAACTGCAAAATCAGGTCCAACCTAGCTTTCAGCCTTTGAATTTTGCTAGTTATATATAATTTTTAGTTTATGCCAAAAATCACTTAAAAGCTAGTTGTTTAGAGGGTTTATTGGTTTTTTGAAAACTTTAGCTAGCTTAAAGGCCTCAACAGGGCAATTCGTACCAAATCATCGCAAGCGTGTTCAACATGCTTTACTGACTCATTGGTACGTCTATTCAACGACTCAAAATAGCTTGACCAAAACCAGGACCAGATGGTCTCAGGGGGTAATATAATTGGTTTGACAATTGAGAGTTGTGGCTACCTAGTTTTGTAATTGAAGTTTGAAATTTAATCAAAATTATTAGTTTAGAGGGGTCAAGTGTACTTATTCCTACTAGATTTGTTACTAAATTCTCATAACATAAAGTAAGACTGTTGGTCTGTGTTTGCTGCTCGATCAATTGTTTGTCTTTGTCAGCATCGCAAGAGAATCACACCATTGTGCACTCACTGCTCCAACTAGGTTCACAAAACCACGGGAAACCGCTCAGTTTTCGATCCTACCGCGCCGGCTTGAGATCTAAAACCGTTTGATAAACCGATCTAATTTTAAAAAAATTCAAAAAATTTAAAAAGAAATTATTTGTTGAAAACCGTTGAAAAACCGCGAAAACCGAGCGGTTTTTGATTTTTTTTCGAATTTGTTTTTCATTTGTTTTTATTTCTTAACCCTTTGGTTTTTGACGGTTTTCTAGCGATTTTTCGAGCAATTTTTGTGGTTTTCACGGTTTCGATTTTTACGATTTTTCACGGTTACAGTTTTACGAACCTGGCTCCAACCACATAGAGTTCGTCGTTTCTCGTCCTTTTTAGGGGCAAATTGTTTTAGTCTCGTAGACAAAGTGTTAACTCTCCAAGAAAACCGTACATAATACGAGGAGTAGATGAATCTTCACTGTGATACTCCTTCCAATAACCAAATGTACAGTATGGAATCCATATATCCTAGTTCTACACCCCACATCACTCAACATGACATTAATTAGTTTAGTTTGGGAGTCTAAGGTCATGCATGCCAATTTGTCAAGTTTCATATACCACTCAAATCACCCAGAAGTTCAAGCTACGAGAAAATCTGAACAATCTAGCAATTCAAGAAATGTTAATCCAAATGACACTTAGCTACCACGACTTTAAAGATCTTGATTTACCAAACATACCTACATGGCACCCCTTGCCGACCCGGTTGTCAATTTTCATTTCTTCTTTCGTCTAACTTTATAAGGTGTATTTTTTTAATAGTCTTATCTATAAATATAAGATATATTTTATATTTTAATATAAAATTAATGTAATATTTCCTATATAGCCCTAATAAATACCTATCTTTACTTCGTACTATTAATGTATATATGTACATTAAATATAATGCTTAACAATAACAATTTAAAGTAATCTAATTATTTTTAGTACGAGAACAGACCTTATACTTAGACAAATGAGTACGCAGACGCAGTAGCTAGAGCAGGACATGCTGGCGGCAGGAGCAATAGATGGCGCTCGAGTAAAGCCTGCCACCACCCCCGCACGTCAACGCGATTGCTACGCAATTTCGGGTGGAAAAGTAGGCGCTACACTACACATAGCGCCATATGCGACACATTCGCTCATGGAGTCGAATGTCACGTCGTAACGTCTGTTCAAACAGTCTCCTCAAAAAGGCGATGAGCGAAAAAAAAATTGGATCGCTCAAGCGACCATGGCAAGAACATATCCATTGGCACATGTGTGGTGTGATGTGCCACCCATCTTTTTCTCTCTCGCCTCCACGTTAACTAGCGTACGTGAAATCAATTCACCGTGGACCCAACAACCTCCAAGTGAGACCAAACACCGGAGGCCCACATGTCAGGACGTCGGTTGCAAAGCTCATCTACTCGTGCGATGTCATCGTAACTGCACAATAAATACATACGCGTATACGACTATACGTAAATATTACGAGTACGGTATACTCTACGTGCTTATGGAAATGGGGGATGTGTACAGCACCATGCAGGCAGCATGCACGAGGCGGGAGCCACGAGGGACAGAGTGGAGGGGCCTGCCCGCGAACGAAGGCCGTGATGCGGCCATGCGTCCACGTGGCGCGCATCTAGCGCAGGTCGTCGGGAAAGGTTAAGTACAAGGCTGCCTCCTTCCGCTTGACAAGTCGCATCCTCCGTACCTCCGTTGACCAGTCTCTTCGTTTGGGTTTTCGTCGTCTTTTCTTTCTTAGAAACCCAGAACAAAAGGGCTATTCTCTCATGTAACTAAAGTGTCTCACATACGTAGGATCTCAATATATTTTCAGTCATTGTTGATATTTATTTAGAAAATAGAACTACTCCATAATGGAAAATGCATATAAAAACAGAGAGAAAATTAAACCAATGGGGGAGTAACGATCAACATAATTTTTGGTTTTATTTTCCGCAATATCACATCATTCTTTCCTCCCTCATCCCCCAATATATTCATCCACCGGTCTTCACATCTAGCGCTGCCGCAAAAATTACCGCAACTAGGCCCCCACAAGGAAGAAAAAAGACAGGCAAAAAAGGCAATTAAATGACAGCTACCACCACCAATTCTCTCCGTCCCAGCTTTACCTCGAGAAGATTAAAATAGAAAAAGAATTGAAAAGAAGAGGGAAAAAATAAAAGAGAACAGGGCGAGAGTAAATTTCCAACCCTTCCAGCTTGTCACAAGCCGCTTGAGCCTCTCACGCTGCCGCAGGCCGCCTACCCCCACTGGGAAGGTGGGCCCATGCAGCGTTTCTTCGCATCGGCGCCGTTGGCCGCCGATCCGACGGTCCGCTCGCTCTCGGAGCTGGCGCTGCGGTGGTGGCCGAGCACCGTCACCGGCGTGTCGGCGCTCGTCGCCGTCCGGCTGGGCCCGACGCCGCAGGCCGCGGCCATCACCTCGCCGCACTCTCGCAGCTTCTCCTGGACAGAGAAGATACAGCAAAAGTTAGCACCAAACCCCTCCGTTTCTACAGATCTTACAATTTGCATTGTCTATTACTTCAAAACATTTGTATGCTGTACTTTAGCAGCATGCAGGTGCCTTGCTGTAATTATCCAAAGTGTAAGGGTTTTCTACAATGATCGAAATAATTATATGAGAAGTAGAAATTATTAATTCTAAAAGTAAGAAAACAAGGTTTTACAGGGAGGTCAATCGGCTCCGTTTGCCCCATTTCACGAGGAAAATAACTAAAAAAGCTAAACATTACTCCCTCCATTTTTTGTATGGCATATTTTCTCTATATATTAAGAAGAAATTAATAATGACTAAACTACTCTAAATTATTACTTCTAAGTATTATATTCAATGCATGTAAAAAAATATAAAGTAAAGTTAAATATTTATCAGATATGATAAAATATCACACTAATTTTATATTAAAATATAAAATAAACCCTATATTTATGCAGAATAACGTTCAAAATATACTTATAAACTGGAGCAGACAAAGTAGTAAACTACTGGAACACGAAAAGTCGCCTCTCCTAAAAAATCCGGAGTGTATTTGGCATGAAAGGGGTTGTCTCGTAAATTAGTGGAGATTAAGGGGGTTTAGTAGAAACAAAGATGTACGAATTTTACAAAATCATGCTCACGCTATTTACAAAGGGGCAAGCGGCGAAGCCGGCTTGGAAGGCGGGGAGGTGGGCGCCGGCGACCTCTCCGGCGGCGGCAAGCAGCGCCGCGGCTGCCGCCACGGAGGGCGAGAACTCCGCCATCTTCACCTCTGCAAAATGCACGAAACCAGCAGTTGAGCGCTCGCTGAATCTAACGGGGGAAGCCCTGGCGTCTGTTGGATGCCGTGGCATTGGGCATGCCGACGGGCGCGGGGGCGAGGGCGTGGACGTACCGGGCTGGGCGCGGAGGAGAAGGTCAACGGCGCGCGCCTTGACGGCGGCGAGCAGACGTGGGTGCCGCGGCGGAGGGAAGCACGCCGACAGGAAGAAGCCAAGGAAGGCGACCGGCGTGACGGAGCGCACGCGCCACTCCAGCGCGCCCAGCACCACCCGCTCCATGCGCCGGATGGTCGCCGCGTCGAACATGAAGTCCTCGTCCCTCTGCAACCCACGCCCCCCACAACACACGCACCGTTGTTTAACTAATCCCAGGCAAATCTCTCACAAAATTGCAGCGAAGAAACAAAAATAAGCTTAAGCTTGTACTTGGATGTCGACGATGGAGCTGGCGGCGACGCGCTGCATCTTGGCGGCGAGCGAGAGGCAGCTGATGGCGAGAAGCCGTGGCGCCCATGGCTTCTGCTCGCACTGCATGGAACCATAGGGGGTCAGATCAGAGCGAATTCCTGCACAAATCTTGGCAGAAAGACTCAATCTTTCGCGTTCTTACGGGCAATTGGCGCTTGGAGAGGAAGCGATCCACGTAGTTGAGCGCGAGGTAGGCGACACGCGGGTGCACGGCCAACTCGCCGTCATACCGTACCTGAGCCGATTGAGGCTGATCAGATCAACAGACAGAGGAGGAACCGTCCGAAAAAGAAACACAGGACAAGAGCCACGTACCTTGGAGATGAAGCCGGCGGCGTACCGGCGGGCGGCAGATGCGGTGGCGGAGACGGACGGCGAGTGGTAGCCCTCAGCATCGAGGAGGCTGGCGATCGGCTCGTCGGCGTGGTTTGTGAAGGGGTTCTCGAGGTCGTACTCGTACTCGTAGGCCTCCTCCTCCTCCCCCGCCATGTCCATGGCTGCGCCCGCGTCTGTACGAGGAAGGCCAGGAACACGCCAAGAACCGCAAATGGTGGCTTTATGAGGGAGAGGAAGCCACCATTGCTGCTATGCAGTGCTAGTACTAGCTCTGTCTGGTTGGGAGATGGCTTTTAATAGCAAGCGGTCGGGGACAACGGTACAAAAGGTGGGGATTTGGGGGTCTTTTTGTAAAGATCGGGGAGTTGGAGGCGTGGAGCAAAGAATAGGCAGTGGAGGAGAGGAGAAGAAAGTTTATTGTGGTGGCCCACCTGTCAGTGAAACAATACGAGACGTGCAAGACCTGTGGGACAATGCTACTCTCTCCGTTACAGTGTATAAGCACATATACAATAGTTTGTTTTTTAATACTGTCTCTGTGGATTTTAACTCTCTAAAGATAGTGCAACATCTTTATCAGTTCATCTCTAAGATTATTCATTCAACTATTTTATATATTTTTTATCATATTTTACTCACACTCTATTACTATTTACGTTGTTTGTGTGATCAGTTTGTCTATTGCATAAGAGACAATATGTTCTCTTTCCTCTACGTAGGATTTTGCTGACATAGTATAGCTAAGAGACAGCTAAAGTAACATCATTGGAGATGTCCTAATGCATATTTTTTAATAATTTCGTTCATAAATGTTGGAGTATTTCATATTACAAAGCAAAATTAATGTAATGTTCCCTCTAGACCCTTAATAAATATCCACTTTTACTTTATATTTTTTAAATACATGTATTGAATATAGCATTTAGTGATAATAATTAAGGGTAATCTAATCATTTTTAATATCTTTTTGATCTATGTATCTTTTTAGCATATAAACCTAGAAGATATTAGGGTTTGTTTGTTTTTGCTGTGGATTTTGGTCCCAAAAGCTGAATAAAAAACAAACAGTCCGATTCTAGAAATCGATTATCATAATCCAACCCACTCATATATACTAGAATCAATAATTCACTTCATATGTATTTCTGTGAATTCTGAGGAATACAAATATGAGAATGCCACTGAAATTTTCAAAAAATTACCCACCAAATGACATCCTAGAATCCAGAATCAGCTTCTGTACAGCTACAATCCAGAATCAGTTTTTGAGAATCCACAGCAAAAACAAACATACCCTTAAAACAAATAAATTACCCCTAATTACTATCACTAAGCACTCATGCATGTAGAAAGTGTAAAGTAAATATAGATATTTATTAAGAACATAGAGAAAATATCACACTAATTTTATATAAAAATATAAAATATATCCTCACATCCATGGTGGACAGAGTTGGGTAATTTCTAGCTACAAATGTGACGAAACTGCTAAACGCGGGTGTCCATTGGATCCTAACCTAGATCTGGTTCAAACCTTATCCAATGCGTCGAGTGACGACTCTTACCCTGTCTATCAATTTGTTGCCTCGCTGGCTCTGCATTGCACACTCATAGCCCATTGTGCAACGGTTCCCCATCCTCATGTCACACGGTCAATTCCCACCAAAGTCGTCGATGCACTGAGTCCTCGCGACTTCTCTCCTGTCTGTCAATTTTTTCTCTCCTGGCTCTGCATTGCAACTCATAGCCTGTTGTACAATCATCCCAGTCCTCACGTCACACAATTAAATCCGAAGTCTTTACTGTTTTAGCTCGATTTGTTTTATTTTTTTTTCCGTAAATAGCTGTTAATCCGAGAAAATCACAGAAATAGCCTCTAAACAATGAAATCCTGCGGAAGTGGAGCGCTGGAATTTTTTTAATGGATTTCCAGCGGTTCCGGTCCGCAGCATAATTTTTTTAAATTTTTTCGTCAACGAAACAGTTTTTTTTTCAGCGAACGCGATGCGCGGAATTTTTCTTAAAAAATCCAACAGTCTCCCACCGTTGGATTCCACGATTTCCAGCGGTTGGGGACCGTTGGATTCGCCCAGAATTTTTTTCGCGCGAGAGAAAAACAGAAAGCAAAAAAAAAAAATTCGGGCTAATCCATTAGTCCCCAACCGCTGGAAATCACGGAATCCAGCAGTGGGAGACCGCTATTTTTTTAAAAAAAAAAATCTGGTCGTCGCGTCCACTGAAAAATAAAAAAAACTATTTTGGTGATCAAAAAATCTAAAAAAAATTATGTTGCGGACCAGAACCGCTGGAAATCCATTAAAAAAATTTCAACGCTCCACGTTCGCAAGATTTCACTGTTTACGAGCTATTTCTATAATTTTCTCGGATCAACGGTTATTTATGAAAAAAATAAAATAAATCGAACTATAACAGTAAAAAAACTCATTAAATCCCACCACAGTCATCAATGCGTTGAGTTGCAACTCCCTTACTGTGTGCTAGCTTCTTCAATCGTTGGTTGTGTGCCACACACTCAAAAACGAGTACGCAACCTACTCCTCTGATCCTCTCTCAACAATGACAATTGATGTCAGTGGCAGTGGGCAATATGTTATGGACCAGAACACTTATGATCCAATGGTAAGCTGACAAGAGCGCCGACAAGACTGCGCGATCTACATCAAACGATAGTAATGAGTAATGACACAACAATCGAGTTAGGTTTGAGTTGATGGCAATGGCGGCTGATAATCAAGCTCGGTTTAAGGTGCTTTGACGGGGTGGTCATGGGGCAATACGAAAGGCAGCCTAGAGGTGGTGTGATGGCATGATGGAGAGGTGACAATAGTGAGAATTAGAGGTGGGCACTCGGGTCGGGTTTTTTTGAGCCGACTCGAGGCACGACATCACGGTCCGGCACGAAGTCTGATCCGGCACGACACTGTAGCACGAGCCGTGCCGGGCTCAAAAATCAGGTACGATGGGCGGCACGGCCCGGCACGATATTGTAGAATGGGTTGTATCGGGCCTGATAACCCAGGGCATAAGGAAGAAGCTTAGCATGAAGGGCACTGGCTCACAGAGCATGATCGTTATGGATGCACCCAGTAGTATGAATGTCAACTATATCGTCGACACCTGAGAGAGACGGACAAAACAGGAGAGAGAGCTGAGAGAGATTGAGAGACGGTGCAAGAAGCTGCTCTCTCTCGCTCGTCCCTCTCAATCTCTCTCAGCTCTCTCTCACCAGTCTCCCTCACAATCTATCTCGTCTGTCTTGCTCACTCTCTTTCTCGCCCATTGCCCACTCTCTCGCCTGTGTTGAGCACATCCTTCTCGCTCTATGTAACTGTTCAATAATAAATAAATTTTAGTTCTTTTTCTCATAATATTTGCATTACTGCCTCAATTATATGCATCTTCGGCTCCTTTCCTCTCGTTGCAATAGTGCAAATGGGTCGGACCTGAACCGGCACGGCACGAAGCGCAAATAGGTCGTGCCTAGGCTCGTCGAACGCGAGCTGGGCCGACACGGCGAGCACGACGAGCCATCGCGGCCCGGCACGACGCCCACCTCTAGTGAGGATAACCGTGGAGATTGATTGGCAGCGAACATCCGTCAGTAATATTACCCAAATGTTAATGCTTATAATCCTTTTGTACTCCAATAACAATTGATATGATTCTTATTTTCTTTTTTCTTAAATCCCTTTTAAGTGTGGAGTTGAAGCAATTGGATGTCTACGGACTCTACTATGGTATACGACTGTCTATTAATTGGAGTATGAGTTTTGGGTATGAGAGGTGAGAGATGGTAGGAGATACTACATCATGTGTCTTGTATTCTTGTTTGTTTATAACAGAATCATGCATTTTGCTCTCCATATCACTATTTCTCGTTTTCTCCTCCTAGCAACCCACAATAGCAAAGTCAACTACTAGCTAATAGTAAACTAAAAGTCAGTTTGTACAATAACTGACTCTAAATGTTGTCTCTAGATGTTGTGCAATAACTATCTTTTCTCTCTTGTACATAAATGATCTACATATGCTCCCGTGCAAAGCTGGCTACTAAATAAGAGCCAGCTCTCTTCTTTCTCCTTTTTTTTCACTCCTCCACATAGATCAAAGCTGATGTGTACAGACTAAGAGCCAGCTGACGTGATCTTATTGTACATGCTCCAATCAAATATGGTTAGCCGTTCATACTAATGGACAGGGACAAATCGATGATCACATTGATTTGGAAGACGAGGTAGGTTGCTCCCGATTTATGGAAATGAGAAAAACCCAGTGAATTGATCGGTACTACCTGTTGCTAGTATAGTCCAAATTGATGACTCCTCGAATTCTCTCCCTACACTTGAAGTTCATAGTACCGGAGATAGCAGTCCATCAGCATAAATTTATTCGACTCGCTGTGCACCTGCGGGCTAGGAACGTACGTTTGGAAAACTGGATTTGGAACCGCGAGCGATCATCCGATAAAACTACCACACGCTTGTCGCGGTTAAAAACGCTGTGAGGAGGAGAAGTACGCAGTAACAAGTCTGGTAAAATGAAGTAAAAATTCGCTGGAAACGCGACATTGGACGCATCTGGCTGGAGAGAACGGTCAGCGTCAATTGCCCGTGGCCACATTCCGTTTTGCCTTGTGGGGCGCCCTGTTCAAAAGGACAGTAGTAACATTTCTACAATTCTACCCACACTTATTACCACCGTGCTCAAGGTTATATCGGTTTGGCTCTTGTAACGATATATTCTGATATCGATTTATGTTGTTGTATCGTATTTAGTTTAATATAATAATGTACAAGTATAAGTATATACATGATTAATTATATGTATACAAAAGTTCTTTTATAATATTACTTCAAATACATAGTAGTGGTATCAAATATAACTTATAATTCAATATATCATATTATTAATTTCATCGATATGATTAATATTGACTGGTATCGAAGTCGGTATTTACCGGTATTAGGTTGGTATGAAAGATATGGATGGTATTAGACTTGCATCGAGACAGGTACGATAAATATGACTATTTTATGCCGATTTAAATGCTGAAATGGTACATACCAGCCATGTACTGGTATTGATAACTATGATTCTACGTGTACCCACCAGGCCACCACCCACACTTTTTACTGAAATGCCCCCGCTGTCATTCCAAATGATGTCTGCTGTGCGCCTGGGCCTACCACCTCAAATGACAGATGTACCCCTCCATTAGAGCAGGTACTCGGTTTCCTGTGAGTCGTTATTTGGACAAAAAAAAAATGAAATTTTGACGCGTTTGATCGGGGGATTAGCTGTGTACTGAGTACTCCATTAGATTGGATCCAAGTCGCTGCTGCATCCATGGATGGACGAGGCAATGCAAATCTGCACCTGGCTGCCTGGCTGGAGACTAGCTGTGTATTGCTTGCATGCGTCGCTTCCTTCCTCCTTGACTTGTGATTTGCGAATAATCTGTCGGTTTCCTGATCATTAGTTGATGGGCCTTGTTACGACAAACCTGAACTGTACCTCTCCTAAGAACTCTGTTCAATTGGTACTACTAGTAGTATATAATTAGCAGAGCATATGGCTGCAAATCGAAGGTTGGTTAGTTCCAAACTAGCGTAGATAAGAGCCCCACAATCATGTTGCCTTGGAAAAGACACAAAATCTGAAGAAATAGTATCTCAGTTTTTGCTAACACAATGGTGTGAGACCAATATGCTTCTGCCTATGGTTTACAATCCCTACCCCTGTTTAGGGCGTGGGAACTATACAAGACCAAGAGAACTGCTCCGTCCCTACAAAATATTCGAATAAGCCAATTTTATACTTCTCAACTCTTGCCGAATTCAGAAATTAACCATCAACTTTAAAACACGGGCTTTTGACATTCTAAAACTCTCGAAAGTAGAGTAAAACTTCCTTCTTTTAAACGGATCGGTGTAATTTTGTACACAAGACATGCTGTTTAGTTGCAATTCGCTCCAATTTCTCTTTCTTCTGGGCAACGAGCTCTGACTTCCAGAGTAGATCATGTCACCGTGCATTTTTTTCTATTTAGTAAACAGCTGATAGGAAACTGATAAGAGTACTGGTGTTGAAGGGCTCAAGATTGATGTGATTATTGAGGGGACGGCTCACTCCAAAGTTTACTAACCCAGTTAACCATTGGTTCATAAGATGGTCACGACTGAAAATTCAAGGAAAAGATATGTCACCAGCTGGGTTTACGTCACCGAACTGTGTTAAAAAATTAACGCTATGTTTGGTACCGATTTTCGTCGAAAATCTATATAAATCAAACGAATTAGAAAGTCAAGCTTATGAATTCGACAATCAAAAAGCGAGAAAAAAAATAAAAATTGATCGATTTTGTTCGACTTTCTACCTAGATCGGTACACTTAAGGATCGGTTTAAAATTTTTTTTGACTTGTATTTTTTTTATTTTTGACCGATTTTGTCTGATTTTTTTACTGTTTACATCGAAAATCGACACACTCAAGAAAATTAGAAAAAAATTGGAAAAACATTATAGAAAATTGGAAAATAATTGAAGAAATCTGAATAAATACCAATTAATCTGTAAAACACCTTATAGAAATTTCAATAATTTTTGAATTCATTTAGTGCTTTTGAAAAATAAAAAACAACAATTAATGAAAAAGGAATAGAGACATTGTCAGATTTTTATAAACATTTACAAGCTTGATCGTACTCTAAATTTTAATGGTGTCATAAACAGTGCTCAAGGATCATGTAATAAAATTTCCAGAAATATTAGACTTCATTTATTGCCCTAGAAAATAAAAAACAGAATAGCATATACAAAGTCTAATCATCATCTAAAAATTTTATAGCATCATTAGAATTGCCTTAGGACCTCACAAAAAATGTTCAAAAATTTATAACACGATTTGACAACTCAATTAAATCAGAAATTACTAACTGCTTTGCCCCTTTTTTTTCTTTTTTCTATTATATATATATTTTGTTTTGCTCAAAAACATCTCCCAAACTCAGGTTTTCAAAAAAAAAAAATCATACAAGATGTCAAAAAGCTATTAAAAATTTTTTAATTTGAATTGGACTGGTTTACCGACCGATTTCAAATATTGAGCTAGACCGATACTATCAAAAATCGCAATTTTCGTCGATTTTTCAAACCCTGGTCATCGGTAACCGATTTAGTGAGGTCCAAAATCTTTGGAAAGGAAAAAATGCAGTGGTGATAAGAAGTACGTTTTATGATTTAGGGAAAAAAATCTTACCTCGTTATAATGAACCTCAAAAATTTTATTCTATGAATCAGTCTATATAACAGTTAGTTTTATGATTACCAAACGATTTTTCCGGTCTTCCATGCATGCGCAACATCTGCCTAAGTCACCGCTACCTGGCAACTTCAAAGTGAGTTTCATGATAATTTTTATTAAAGTTGACTTTTTATAGTATAATTTTTTGTATATACTCTTTTTATATAGGGAGAAATGAAATATAACAAAAATAAAAGGGCTTCAATAATTTTTTTTTAACCAAATCACATTAGAGTATCTTACAATTATTATTGAAGTACACTAAAAGTGATAAAGGAGTATAACACATTCATTTAAATGGTATATTTGAAGTGGGAACATATACTCTTGGAAGTACGAATGTATATATCTGTTTTGGATCATAGTGTCCATGAACTATAGTGTCCCAAGTAATATATAATCCCTTCTACCGGATATATATTCGCTCGTGGTTGTGTACTCATGCAATCAGCTTTTCGTTTGTGCACTAAATCTATACGAAAGATTTCTAAAAGAAAAATTGATGCAAGAGCCCGTACTATGTAGCTAAAAATGTCGAGGATACTGATGCGCAAATAGAGAACAAAATGACAAATTCTACAACTGATCACAGAGACCCTTATGCAGATTGTGGCAATGCCACTCTGATGCAAGTGACAGGTACATCTCAAAACATTGTTTCTAATTGGTACACCAACCTTGACATGCAATTCCCTTCTCTCTCTCCCATCAAAGCAGAACAAAAGGGACGTTATCAAAATCACGAGAGTTCATGCATGCTACAAGTCTGGATGCAAAAGACCTGCAGAAGCTTGAGAACACTTGCGACATTCATTCATTCCCACGCATCAGTGGTAACGAATGGTAGTCAATTGTGCAGCATAGACCATTGTAGAAAGAGTGAAGGAGCCCATGTGAAGAGCAAAGGTTTGGAAGGAAGCCAAAAGAATGGCAAAGGGGAGTTCAATGTGAGAATAAAGGTTTTGCCACATTGCTAGCTCCACTTTGAGATGGGGGCAGATGCATGCAGTGTACTGTAGACTCCAAAAAAAGAGTGAAGCTAGGAGTAATTAGTAAGCGAGTGTCACCACACATACCAAATTTTGAAACTTCAGTGATGCTTCTATTCTTTCCTTCATAATACAAGTTGCATAAGTTTTAAAGTAAGCAAAGGGGTAAATAATTATCATCTACCATTCATTCCGTTTTAATATTTGTGCAACTTTTAAAAAAATGTATAGAAGCACCTCTCAAAATATTATGCCCTAGAGGTTATAGGGCTGTATCATTTAGCATTTCATCTTGTGTGTGACGGTTTTTTTTTTATATCATATAGGATTATTGGATTTCAGCAGGGAGAAGCATTAGCATGCTGATCAGGCGACATATTTGCTAAATGGATATGAAATACAACCCATGAGATGGCCTAATGTTCCTAAAATATGCCACGCACATGGCATCCATATGGTTGCCTCCATTAAAAGGAGCAACCGTGCATGCCCGACGACACGGCCAGGATCTCCTAGGATTGGTGCTGTAGTGCCAAAGTGCCAGCAGATAAGGCCCAGAGAACATTCCAAACCCCTTTAGCTTCTTCCTCTTTTCTTAGTCCCCTTCACAGCATCTCAATTAGTACTATAGATTATTAGAAAGAGCAAAGCTTAGTTATCTTTCCACACCATTAGTCCGTTTCAACATGGCCGGGACAGAAAGGCTGCCTCATCATTTGCATTGTCCTGGCTTGCCTTTCGATCGTTTTTGTCACTTGCATAGCTAAATATATGCAAGAGAGCCAACCGTAGGATGGGTCCAACCGACTACTAACATCCGGTTGGTCTATCTACAGGCCAAGGTTCTATGGTTTTCCGGGTACAACATCCATCCAACCGACTACTAACATCGTAGATTTTCCGGGATCTGATGTTTGCGACCTAATCTACTTCCTGCAATATTATTAGAGAGCTGCACTAGCCACTTCACCTGCTATCTCAGACTAGAACAAAATTCAAGATTGAAACTACAAATGGAAAGAAGTAGCATAATTGTCCTTGGTTAATTAGACCATTTTAAGTTGTTACATGGGCATGTGTAGGTTAGCTAGCATACTGCAGAAAGGCCCAGATGATGCACCAGGTTCCCATCTCCTGCTTTGGGCAGGCAGGCCTTGCTTTGGTGGATGCCCTCTACGCACCCTTTGCATAGATGCAAGAGAAAGGCCTATGTAAAGCAGGAAAGAAGGTCCCAAATGTGAAGTGCATCTCAGGGACAGAAGGGCAGTGGTGATCTCCCCATACATTCATTGGCCTAGAAGCTTTTGCTTTTGCACTGCCTCTTTCCTCCATGTCCCTGTGCCGGCCGGGGTCACTCCGTTTGTTCTGTTCGTGTTGGCGCGTCGCACATGTAGTCCTAGGATTTGTCCTATGGCTTTACGGGTACAACATCCATGCAGCATCATTGACACTTGGATCTGAAGTGAGAAGAATTACAATTATTAGTCGTGCGCGTATGTTGCACCACATTACACATTTTTCTAATTCTCCAGCATGAGCTGTGTTAAGCTCTCGTGCTGAATTCTGAACATGCTCGATCAAATGAGGCGTCTGAACTACGTGCATATAAAGTTGTGTCAACTAAGTAAAATCTCACATCAGTGAACCGATCAGATCAAGTTGATTACCGATCGAGAGTTGCAATTGGCAAGCCATCGCACATGCTGTCTGTAACGGGCCTTCATCCAGAAATCGATCGAGTGCATGAATGAATGGCACTAGCCGATCGAGAGTAAAAATGGACTGGACTAGACAGGGGTGGTGTGGGGCTGGCTGGAAATCCGCCGACGCGGCCAGGTCGCAGGCAGGCACGCATGATGCGGGTCAAAAGGCGATCAAATCGCGCAAAAAGCTCGCATTGCAGTGCAGTGCATACAGCCCGGCCGGCCTGCCGCCTAATCCTCTACATGCATGCACGCCATATATATGCGCGCGATCGATCAATAGATGCTGAGGTAGCTAAGTAGCTAGTTTCAAGTGGCCGGATCGATTCGAGGATGCAGTAGACGCGTGGTAAATATGGTGCCTATAGAAACTGAAGTGAAGAGTAAGGGTGCGCCTGAACTGAACCTGTGCATGCATGCATGATGGCGTTTGTGGTGTATGATACAGTGATGTCAGCCCCCATCGATCGATCGATTCGATCTATCTCCGTCTGAGCGCGTGCATGGTGGGGGTGCCGCTTTGCGTGCTCCCGCGGCGCCATGCCGTGCGTGCCTTTTCTCCCCCATGCAGGCGGCAGAATTATTGCTGCGCGCCTTTCGCCGGCCGGACATGTACACGGGAACTCAAGTTAGTCAGCTGAAGACGAGAGGCTAGTAAGTGTTTCGACGGCTATGAAGATATGCGCTATTGTACTCTGCTAACACTTGAGAATCAGCATCTGGGTTAAACTTGCGAGTTGCAACGACGTTTTCGTCCTGGGCCGTTGGATGATCAAACGAATTACAGATAGTACAACTGATCAGGCATAAATGTAGTATTCTTAAGGTCCACAAAGTAAGCCCAGATAAGGCCCACCTGTACATTTCAAGCCCATTAGGCCATATATTGTACTGTCCATACCTCTCAAAATATTATATACTGCAATGTTCGAGGTCGATGATCGAGCGTTGCTAATTTGGCTACTTCTTTGCAGATTGGCCACTGCCTGTAACTCGATATGCAAGTAACCGAGGTGCTGCGAGGTGCTGTGTGAAGCTACTTGACGCACTGCCTGTCAGATGGACATGGAACAGCAATATAATTCCACAAAACCTGAAACAGTAGAGTGGGCAAGGCTAAAGGGACGCGATCGACAATTGGAATTTGGAAAAGTGAGAAGTGCATCTGCCATGCATGCATATTGCATACAACATTCATTATTTTTCTGTAGGGATCGAACTACTTGCAGTCCCAGTTTAAATTATAATCAAGTGCAAATCCAGCAGAGAAGCATGAACAGGCTCGAGCCTATACTCCACGTGACGGCAAAAACCTCCCTCTCCCGCCCTCCGGCGGACATGACTAAGGTTGAGGCTCCATGGGCGTGAAGAAGAAGAATGAAGAAGAAGGCTGGAGAGTTGCCACGACAAGTCGGGGCAACGACGCGATGAGCGGAGTAGGGGAGGAGACTAGCCGTCGCCTACACCATGGCCATGAAATGAATGAAGGCTCCAAAATGGAGGAAGAAGATGCTACGCCGATTTTGGGCCTTTTATAGGCCGTTAGCCCATAAAAGCCAAACTAAGGACTCGTATCAATCCACCATCCACTCAACGAATTTTTTTTTCTTTAATATTTATTTTTATTCTTTTTTTCAAAACTATGCGTCCGAAAAAAAAAATTACGCAAATGACTCCCGTCGCCCGTGTATGGGGCGATCGCCCCATACACGGGCGATCGGTGCCCTCTGCCGTCAACGCCGTTCGGCGCCGTTGGTGGGCTCCCCTGTCGCCCGAGACAGGGGCGACCGGGCGCAGGCCTTTTTTTTTTTAGTTTTGTTTTGTAATTACCATATGCTTTTTAATATAAACCCCGTAACTTTTGCTAGGAGTGTCCAAATTAAATGAAACTTATTTCTAAATTTAAATTTTGGAATGAAGAATTAGAGTGTAAAATAAAAATCCATGTGTTGTTTGCAGAATTTTTTTTATTTGAGTTCGAATGCTAGGCTCTAACTGTGGATTGTGAAGGAATTATAATGTGTGTTGATCCATAATTCATGAAATAAATAGAATAAGTTACTACAACCTTATGCACTTCATTTTTGCAAAAATATCTAAATATGATTGCATTTTGAATAAAAGATGGCTAGTTTAAACCCTTTATAACATTCATTGTTCAAGCAGTTAGAATAATGTCTGAACGACCTCAAAACTTGATGTAACCAGTTTTGTTGCATTCTTGGGCTTGCATAGGTTACAATTATGTAAAAATATTTAGATGTCATTTTAGGTCGCACTATTTTATTGTTGTCCGAACATGCAATCGGTAAAACATGAAAATTGCCGTATCTTTCGCAAACGATGGTAAAACTCGATGAAATCAAATCTGACGAACTGAAAATGCTATAACCTATCTCGATGGAGAAAAATAACATCATTTGGGACAAGCTGGAGCGATGGGACATATCTGAGCCCTCCGGACGGTGAGCATACTCTTGAAGGTTGGGCCGCACTGCTTATTACGACTTAAAACTAAAAGGAGTACCACGAACAAAGAAAACCAAAGTTAACACGGACGCCTATTGAGTGCTTCGAGGCCACTTCCCATTCGCCCATGCCTCCGGCGGGGCTTCTCTGGCACGTCGCGCCCTCTCTCGTTTCCTCTCTCTCTCGGCCTCCTTCTCCTCCGCTTCCTTCCTACATGCCTCCTCGCGTGCGGCATCGCGTTGTTCTTGAAACCGCCGCGTGAACTCATCCTGCCGGTTGGCTTGGTCAAGAAGCCGTTGGTCCTCGGGGTTGATCTCCGTATCAAACCATCGCTCAAATTCACAAGATGGCGGAGGTGACCGCATGAAACGTAAATTAGCAAAGTTTCATTCACAAATATTATGTAACCCCGCACGATTGTTACCATGCGGCGATCCTTGAGCTCTTCTCCGCGGATCGAAGGCGTAGTTGCGGCACTTCCAATACCTCCTCTTCCAAGTTGAAATTTCCAAGAGCAGACAAGCTCGCAAAGATCTCCGCACATACACATGGGTGCTACTGACCCACGAGGTAGGAAGAGATCTTGGTACGCTAAATTCTGTGGGCATGCACTTGCTTCTTCCTTTGCCTTCCCCTTACCCTTTGCACTTGCACGCCTCGGCATTTTCGATTGATGCTCACCTCTCTATTCTTTCTCCGCTATTCTTTGCGAGACCGCTTGTGAGAACGAATGTTATAAAGGCGATATCGCCGGGTATGGAGCGATCGCCTCATATTTGGCGATCGCCCCATGTAAGGGCGATCGCCTCACATTAGGGCGATCGCCCCTACTAGAGGCGATAGGTGTACCGAAACGTTGGTGTGTTGTCACGTCGTGTGGCATAGGCAAGCAATGCATAAATGATTTGAATAATTTATAGTGATAACGCTGTCATGTTACTAACTCGGGGAGTTATACAATGTGCTGCTGAACGTAAAGCCATTACAAAAATACATCCGTACAACAAGTCAATCACGGCCACACTTCCTAATCTGGCCCGTGGGGTAGGTGAGTGGCGACGCGGACGGACGTCCCTCCTAGGTGGCCTGCGGCGCAGCGTGAGAGTAGTCGCGGCGGCGAGGCCAAGTCCCGGCGGCGCACCGAGAGCCGAGAGGGTCGAGGTAGTCGGTCGAAAGGTACTCCTCCGTGTCGAACTCGTCGTCGAAGGCTCGTCGAAACCACCACAGGGTCCCGCTGGGCGCGGACGACGAGGAGCCTCGCATGACCATCGCCCCACCGCTGCTGCGTGGGAGCGTAGCGAGGAACCGGCGGTGGTAGGGCGAGACGCGAAGGAGCCTCCCACCATCGCCCCCACCGCTGCTGCGTGGGAGCGTAGCGAGGAACCGACGGGTAGGGCGAGACGCGAAGGAGCCTCGTCACCACTGCCCCCTGCAGTGCGTGGGGCGTGACGGGCACCGGGGTAGGGCGAGTCTTGGGGCGAAGTGGCGTGGTGTCTTTGCGTCCGCCGACGTCTCGCGCCTCGGCGGTGGCTGCGAGCCAACCGCCTCACCGTAGCGAGGACCCGACCCCAAGCTGTCTCGGACTCGGCGGTGGTCACCTGTATGCCCCCCTCTAGGCGCGTCAACATGGGCACAGCCTCCACCTCAATTTCCGCCAAGAGCTGAGTCTACATGTAACGTCAGATTGGTATTACGTAAGTTACATGAAAAAGACGTGCCCATGTAGGTTCGATTGCGACACTTACCGAGGCGTTGTCCCTCTGGGACATCTGTGAAGGGTACGTGTCCGCTACCGATGCATGCCGTGCGACGTACGGTGCTGGTGTGTACCCCACCCTGAGGCGAGTGCGCGGGGCGAACCACTCCATGTACTGATCGTACATGTCATGGTCGTACGGCCGGGTCTCGGTGACCCTCTCGTCGAGTGCGGTGTCCCACTGCAGGGCCCATGGCTGCATACGGTGCGCGAACTGAGAGCCCACCGCAGCACTCATCCGGGTCATCCTGCAATGCAAAAACAGTAAGTACACACCACATTAATTTCGCAAAGATGCGGAGTAGTAGGATCAGGGCAAGTACCTGTGAGTGCCTCGTGCGACAACGTGACGAGGCGGCAAAGGAAAGGACTGGAACAGGCCGAACTGCCGCAGCACTCGGTGCGGGGAGTACTCCTCGACACAAAGGTCAAAGACGAGCACCTTACGGGTGAGCCAAAAGGCCTCATCACGCTACAAAGCACGGAGACCCCGTGAGGTGCTCGGGCGTGGACGTCGTACGCGGTGTATGGCGTCCACCGCACGTCCTCGTCGTGGAGGCGGTCGAACTCCCGAACGAACTCTGATAGGACCTCCTCACTGTCGGTCGCGCGAACCTCCGCCGCGAGGAAATAAGAAATGGCGAAGGTTATTCAAGTGCGTTAGTGGGGAAAAAGATACGAGGGAGCATACCTGTCGTCGAACCCAGTAGTGGCCCATGGTGGGCCAGTCCACCGGGTCGTCTCCGTAAAGCTCCTTGGGGTACGGTGTCGTGTCAACAACAGGCCTGCCGACGGAGAAGCGCTCCCAAGACCACAACTGGAGGAGTAGGACGCAACCTGACATCATCGCGTCGTGCTCCGCCCGAGAGACGGCGTCGCACAGACCTCTATACGTCGCCGCAAGCACAGCTGAGGCCCACGACCACTGCATCACCTGTTTACAAGGGGGGAGTTAGACGTGCTCCGCTGAGACGAGATTGGAACTGAGTGTGTTACCTCATCCACCGGGGTGTCGGCGATGTGCTGGGCGTACTCGTGTTTTCCCCCTCCAGCTCTCCGTGTTTTCCCCCTCCACGAATGCCAACGCAACCGGTAGAACCTGGTTGTTGGCATCCACCGCGATCGCAGTTAGAATCTGGCCCTTGTACTTCCCCGTGAGGAATGTGCCGTCCATGCAAAGGACCAGGCGACAGTGCCGGAACGCATTTATGCATGCGCCCAGGGCGAAGAATGCACGCCGCAATACCACTTCGGTGCACGCACCACCCGCAGGAACTCCGCAAGGTCGATGGATGTACTGGGGTTCCTTTGTGCGATTGCCCCGAGCAATCGGGAATATTCTCGTCACGAAGCCTCGCACGCCCCGAACCGTATTTCCGAGTCGTCCTTTTGCTCTCCATGCCTTTGCGTAGCTAATCTTGTACTGAAACCTCTCCTCCACGGCTGTGATAATAGATCGAGGCTGCAGATGGGGATTGTCCACGATCTGACCATAAAACACATTTGCCACCCAAGTGGACGACAGATTGCGGTGTCCCTGCTCCGCTTCTTCCATTCGCAGATTATGCTCCATCACTATGGAGCATTTCCGAGTCCGCCCACTTCCCTGGTATGCATGCACCCGCCATGGGCACGAATCAACTACGCACTTCACGTCGTAGTCCTTCTTGCTGGACTTCACAACCCTGAATTGCCGCCGGAGAGACATTGCCCAGTACTTCACCGCATCCATCACAGCCTCCTTGTCTTTATATATGGCCCCTGCGTCACCTCGTTCTCACGATACTCCCATGCATCAATGTTCCTTCATTCATCGTTAGGTCTTGAAATTGTAATTGGTCCACGCACCGAGGATAGGCACCTCGGGCGTTGTCCTCCTCGTCGGAGTGCTCACCATCGAGGACTTCCTCATCCGCATCCTCCTCTTCCATCAGTCAACAATGTCCTCCACCTCCTCCCCTCGTCGGCCACCCCTCGCGCCTCCACCGCTGTCTCCTCCGCCTCCCGGTCCCTTCGCCACCGCCTAGTCTCATGCTCCTCGTCTCGGGCTCCTCGCCGCCTTCCTCTTCGCATCCTTCTACATTTGATGTCCCTCCGCCGTAATGTTCACCCCGACATCACGAACTTGCGACACCGATGGAGCTACCGGGTAGCATTGTACCAACAACATGAGCGCCAACCCGCTCTGCAAAACAAACATAACTCCTCCATGTTGACGCCGAGTTAATAGGAATCAACTCTCCGTAAAACGGTCTTGCGCTCGCTCACTCTTGCTCGACCAAGAATCAACGATGCGGGCATCCAAACCGAACATCCGAGACATCCACTCCAACAAACCCTCAGTATGTCCTATCGCTCGATGCGCATATGCCCTGCATCGACTCTTGAAAATGATGATAGATCCACCCCATCCGCCCCGTGCTATCTCCCCATCTCCATAAAATATTTGAAATACAATTTCTCCGACATGCCGCAACGTCCGACGGAAAAATATTACTCTAAAATACAATCTACAAAGCGTGCATTGATCGTACTACAAAATACGACTATGAATAAGTGATTCGACTAGCCTACTATACGGCCTAATATTAAATTTCTACTACATTACATTTGTATATATTGCCTAATACATTACTTACATAATAAAATTAGTAATACACGACCCTACTAAATTAAATTCATACCACATTACATTTGTATATATATTGCCTAATACATTATTTGCATAACAAAATTACTAATACACAACCCTACTAAATTAAATTCAAATATTGTCTAATATTTCTCTGATAAATTTCTACATCTTGAATACTACATTAAATTTGCACATACCGACGATACTAAATTAAATTTGTAAATACTACATACTACATTAAATTTCGAATATTAATCTGCTATATTAAATTTCTAAACAATACATAATCCTAAAATTTCTAAATACTACAACAAATTCCTAAATATTAAATGCTACATTAAATTTTAAATCTGCATAACCTAACAAAAATTCCTACATTTACCTCTACAAAAATTGCTAAACGAACTCTACAATAAAATTCAAAATTTACCTAAATTTCTGGCTCTTCTCTTCTCCTTCTCTTCTTCTTCTCTTCTTCTTCTCTTCCTCTCCTCCTCTCTTCTCCTCTCTTTTTCTCCCCCTGCGCTCGGCCCCTTCTTCTCTCTCATACCGAGCGGTCTTGGGGTTAAAAATGCGCATTAATGTAGTAACGGAGGCGGAGCTATCGCCCGTGTATGGGGCGATCGCCCCATACACGGGCGACGGGGAGGCATTTTTGTCATTTTTTTTCGGACGCATAGTTTTGAAAAAAAGAATAAAAAAAAATATTAAAGAAAAAAAATTCTCCACTCAACTATCCAATTACTATCACATGAGGCCACGAGACGCAATCGAGGAATTTTTATTTTAAATAATACAAATTTTTATTCAAATTGCAAAAATATACGTCGATATTAAAAAATTACAAAAATATAATTTTTTCACCCGTACACGGGCGATCGGTGCGGTTTTCAACGCGCGATATTTCCTCTGTCTGCAGTCAGTTCCTAAAGAAAATCATAACTTTTTCATATGATGTCGGATGGAGATGAACTTTATATGAAAATTGTAGCTCTTGACGGGATATACAACTTTTATATACAAATTTTTTTCATTTAAATCCATTTAGATAGCCAAAAATATGATAGAAGTGTCAGATCTAAAAACAGATCTATTTTTAGATCTGAACATTCTATCATGTTTTTGGCTATCTAAATGGATTCAAATAAAAAAAATTGTATACAAAAGTTGTAGATCCCGTCGAGAGCTACAATTTTCATATAAAGTTCATCTCCATCCGATATCATATGAAAAAGTTATGATATTTTTAGAACCGATCATAACAGAGAAATATCGCTGCGTCAACATGCACCGATCGCTCGTAGATGAAGCGATCGCCCATATACGGGCGATAAAAGTATATTTTTGTAATTTTTTAAGATGAATGTATATTTTTGCAATTTGAATAAAAAAATTATTTAAAATAAAAATTCCGCAATCGAGCAGAGATGACTAGGAGAATTGAATCAAGAGATGCTCACCTGGGCAAACCCTAGGCGGTCAGCTGCATAACGCCGAGCTAGGCCAAGGGAGGCTGGCGAGAGGATGTTGAGGAGCTTGAGCTAGCGAATGGGCGGTCACCGAGCTAGGTGCAAGGAGGCGCGACGAGACAGAGGCCGGGGCGATCGGGAGACAGCACGCGGAGCTGTTCTGCCATATGGCGCAAGGAGCCGAGAAGGACCCTAGATCTGGGATTTGGAGGAGTGGGTTGGGGGGGGGGGGGGACAAGAAGCTAACAACTGAGGATGGTGATGTATATATTTCGGGATATGCTTTCCGTTAGGAATGTATGTTCATTGTATTTGTTTTTTTGCTTTACTTCTCTTCTATTTATACATGAATTTAGATTGCACGAGAATACAATACTATGTTCATGACAATTTAGCTTAGGTTTTTGAGACCACACTCCATTTTCATCCTAGCTTCGCTATTGATTATAACAGCAGAATAAAAAAAAAGGAAAAACCGATGTAATTGCTTGGAGTAAAAGGTTCTTCAAGCAAATGATGCTCAGTCCGAAACCGGATCCTGATGCAAAGGAATGCCTAGAATAAACAGGAGGACCTTGACAATGACATGAGTGACGAACTCTCCACCGGTGGTTAGATGCTTGGCGCGGAACCCAGCCCCGCATGTAATTATGCGCAATATAGCAAAGCATCTCAATCCATACCGTCGCGATCAGTTCCCATCGCGCCGCTGCTTCAATCCTGAGCAATTCCAAGGAGACTTTGCGTGCTCGAGCAAGTTCAGGGTAGTCGTGATGAGAGATGCAAGTAGTGGCACCGCCGACTGTCTGGTTGAACTCCGTCTGATCAGCTGTGCTATACTCATAAACAGTGGTGGAGCCAGGAATTGTTCGGAGCCTGGGCGAGCATGATTAAAGCCAATAAGCACGAACAAGTCCATATACACATAATCAGTGGTGGAACATGAATGAAACGAAAGAAATCACATTACATATTAATATATCACTATACAATGGTAGACGACGGAAAAATTTGCTAACTTAGACATATGTCTAATATATAGCAAATTTTTTGTAGTTATTGTGCGACTTGTGCTTTGTGGTAGTTATATTTTCAAGGGTTTTATTACTTTCTAGAGTTTCTTTATCCATCAAAAACCTTCTCATTTTGAAATTTACAAATTCGAATCAATACCATAGCCTAAGTCTAAATCATTAAGTCCGATTCCTCACTAACTCTAAGTAATAGAACCGATAGAGCAAATGAGCAATTACAAGTTTACAACTGTGAACTAACACGTTAATAAACTGTCCATTCCAACATTTTAGTTCAATTTCCAAATGTAGACTAACAAGTTAATGAACTATTCTCAGCTCCATCGACCGTGCCGTTTAGGCCCTGCTCCACCTCCCGGCCGCCTGCAGTGCCCCTATTAAAATAATCTTGTGCATGGAGTCTTCAGCAAGAGTTTGTTTTTCGGTTTCTAGTTGTTGGCTAGATAATGGAGTTCAGTCAGTTTTTTTTAGTTTGTCTCGTTTTGGTTGTGTCCGAACAGAACTCCAGAGTCCGGGTCTTCCAGGTATTCATACGTCTGTTGTTTACTAGGTTGGTTTTGCCGGAAGACAAATAGTGTTTGATCCGGATAAAATTCAGTAGAATCTGATTCAAGTTTATTAAGCTTAGCAATCCGGTTTTGTTATCTCTAACTGAATTCAGTTTATGCTTGTAATCTCTAACTTGTATAAGTATTGAGTAATAAAAAACAGAAAAGCTGCAGGAGGTTTTGTGCAGCACCAAAAATTCAGATATCTGAACTTGCTGTGTTTTGTCTGAAAACATCCTGACGAGAGTTTTCCCTGGAAGCAGCGCTTGTTCGTTTCTGTGTTGCGCCGCGAACTAGTTAACTGCTAGGCGAGTTTCCGACTTCTTCATAGAAGTAAACTCGACAATTCTGTATTGCTGTCCGACCAAACCGTTTTAGGGCAAGGAAACTGCCTTCAGGTTTGAAGATTCAGACTACACGCCGAGGAGTTTTTTTCCAACATCCCCTGCTCAGCCTTCTCCACTTGCCGTGCCATCCAAGCCCTCCACTGCCTCCACCAGGCCTAGCTCCACTACCGAGCTGCCCCTGCTCCACTGCTCGGCCGCCCACAGTGCCTTGCTCCGCCGCGGTGCCGCCCCTGCGCCTATGGCCTGCTCCACCGCCTCCATGAGCAGCCTCCTTGTGCGACGCCGATGAGCCCGGGCAGGCGCCCGCCCTGCCCAGGAGCTGCCTCCGCCTCTACTCATAAAGGAAACTTAACACCTCACGCTGCCCCCCTGTTGATAGGGGTGGGTATTAATTTTTTTCAGTCAAATCAGTTCAGTTTATTTGATTTAAAAATAATTTGTTTTTTTTTTGCAAATTGGCTACCGAATTTCTCTGATCAAATTCAAAAACTGAACCGATTTAGCTAAAAAAATCCGATTCGGTTATTTTGGTTTCTTTAAACCGAAATATGATACGGATTGAACTCAACCTCACCAAAGAACACTCCTAAAACCATACACTACCTGGCCACAACAGTGTGGCGAGATCCAACCCACAAAGCCGCACCGCCCACACACAAACAATGCATCGGGAACCAAGCACAGATCTAAGAGAGAGAGAGAGTAAGTGAGGTGAGAGCTTGGACGTATGTATCGTACCATTCTTGGCCTGCGGTGTCCTAGATCTGGGCCTGGATGACCTTGCCATCGACCTGGAGGGAGCGGATGGTGAACTTGAGGCTGAACTTGTTGCATGTGAACTCGACCTTGGATCAGTCCTCCTTAGTCTTCTCCTCAGTGGGGTAGAGGCGCTCCTGCGAGGCAACAAACTCCTCCTTCATGAGGAGTCTTCTCCTCAGTGGGGTAGAGGCGCTTCTGCAAGGCAACAAACTCCTCCTTCATGAGGAGGTAGTCCTTGACGCGCTCAAGCTTGCGGAGGCGACGGGGCCAGCCGGGCAGGCGCGCGGTCGACGCGGGATGGCACCGTCGCTGGGTCAAGGGCTCAAGGCAATAGGTGGGATGGTGATTCAATCGAGGGATTAGGGAATGGCCGATTCGATCCAGGGATTGGGGATTCGGTCTTCGTCTCTTTGGTAATATCCTTGGGCCGCCTGGGCTAGTGGGCCGAACGGCAAGTTGGTTGAGTGGGCCGAAGTTGAACGGCTGAAATGAGCTGACGCGATTCGGTTTTCTGTATAATCAGGTTCTAGAAGCCAGAAACTGAAAACCGAAAATCGAATACAACCAAAATAAAAACCGAACCAAAAACTGAAAAAAAATTATTTGGTTAAATCGGTTTGATTTTTTGGTTTCGATCTAAAAACACCAGCCTCTACCCGTTGAAGCTACTACGCCAGAGGGAGGCTCCTTTTTGTTGCCGCACAAAACTGCAGCGTTTTCTTCTCTTCATTCGCTTAAATAGAAAATGCTAGGTTTCAAAGGCTAACTAACAGCCTCATCCAAAGTCCAAACCTAACTGAACGCATGCATAGCTAAAAACCTTACCCAAACAAACTAACTGAACAAACTAACAAACACAATCCTGATTTTCTCCAACTAACCCAACAGACGTGAGTTTGGATAAGAGATAAGAAACGTGAGTACATGATTAAGTCTAACAAATCACCCCCTAATCATGTTGGTCCAACTTCACCTTTTGTACGCCTGGCTTCTGCCTTATCTCAATAAACTTTACTCGCCGAAGCGCCTTGGTGAGAATGTCGGCCAGTAGCCCATCAGTGCCGACATGTTTTACATCCACTTTGCCATCGTCGATGCACTCACAAATAAAATGAAAATGAGTATCAATATACTTACTCCGAACATTACTAAATTGCATTGAAACATGAAATACGATTTATATTTATGAATAAAACCATTCAAAAATTACGCCATGTAAACTTGGACAGATAGAGTACTTTGGAAGCAAGTTGTTAGTCAAGAAATGTAACCAAGTATTCCCTCCATTCTCGAATATATGTTTCTAAAAACATATCATTCTATAAATTCGATGTGACTTTTTACCATTTTTCCTCTATACCCTTCCTCTTTACATATTCTAATGTCATTTACTATCATGAACTAGAGTAAGACACACCAACTAAAGATATAAAAAAAGATGAGTAACACAATCTTTTGTAGATATATCTTGGTGAAAAATGTAAGAATATAGGATAACATCTACTCCCTCCATCCAAGTTTATAAGAAGTATTTTTTCTTGGTAAATAGATCAAAAAAATATTAAAAATAACTAGATTACCCCTAATTGTTATCACTAAGTACTATATTCAATACATACATGTAGAAAATATGATGTAAAGATGGATATTTATGAGGGGTATATAGGGAACATCACATTAATTTTATATTAAAATATGAAATAAATTTCATATTTATGGATAAGACTATTAAAAAATAAACCATATAAATTTAGACAGAGCAGGTATCTACGAATAGAGAGAGAGAGAGTAATTATTTAAATGTTGACCCTTGTTGCGCCTGGCGCTTGTTGACTGTTGGAGGGGCGGACAAGTGAATGGGCTACCGGGAAGTGCTGCTTGAGTTTATATACCTAATATACCTACTAAGGGCCTGTTTGGGGAGCGTGCTTGACTTTGCTTGACTTTGGGCTAAAGCTCCCCAACAAAGATGGTCAGCAGTTGCAAAGCTAAGTCACGTGAAGCACCTCAAAAGCTGCAGAATCACGAGGAGGAGCTTTGGTGTGGCTTCGCTTGAACTCCTCCTAACTCGCTCGCTTCGCCTTCCCAACCTTTGCCACCCCGCCTCGCCGCCTCCACATCACCTCCCCACTCGGATGCTGATGTACTTCACTATGTTGCTACCTTCCATTTCGGTTAGCCCTCAAAAGCTACATTGCAGTGAGCGGTTGCCAAACAATATAACAAGAAAAGCCACACCGCTTGACTACAATTGCTTCTGACCTAACAAACCAAAAGCGACTTTTCAAATTTCACCACAGCTCCCCCAAACAAGCCCTAAGTATCGGGTGCTTTGTAAGGAAAAAAAGTGTACATATGTACACTTATGAACCAGGCTCCACCCTTGATTATACTACTCATATACAACATATAGTTTTTCAAGGCAACATTTTTTATCGAATGCCCCTATTTTTCTCGTTGGAATGGGCTTTAGATGGATGAATATACTGCTAATAGGGGCAAATATAAAAAAGAAATATGCAGCTATTCCCTTCAGGGTTTATATTATCGTTTTGACCTGAAAAATCGCCCCCCGGTCGGTACCGATTTTCGTCAAAAATTGGTCGAAAATCATCAAAAATGGAATGTTTCAAAATCAAACTGGTTGAAAAAAAATAAAAAAAAATTCGAGTTTCACCGATAATCGGTGATTTTTTATCGATTATCGGCGATTTTTCACTGATAATTGACACACTGATTTTGTTTTTCTCGCTATATATTTTTTTAGCGATTTTCATCGATTTTTGTCGATAATCGCTCGATTTTCACCGATTTTCGACCGGTTTACGAAACATAATTTTTTTTATTTTTTGAATTTTTTTAATTGACATGTTTATCGAGCGGTTTTAGAAACCGGACCGTAGCGATAAGGGCGAAAATCGACCGATTTTTGTCGATAACGTGAACCCTAATTCCCTTATTGGTATGTATGTATGAAACCAGACCAACATCTAAATCAGACCGGACAGAGCGGCACATTTGCGGCAAGGAAACCGTTGTAAAACGTAGTCGTTCACCCACAATCAATCAACAACACGCCAACGGAATCACAAGAACAAGAATTGAAACCCACACGTAGTAGAGGGCAAAGTTCTATCGCTTTATTAGATTGATTCTTGTACATGGGGAATGCCCAATATATAAAGAAACTAGCAAGAGATGAGTTCGAATTCGCCCACACATAAGAAATAGATTCTAACCGAAATGGTTACGGATATCTTATCTCATAACACCCTCTCTTGGGCGAATACCGTGTAATGCACATGTCTCATCGAAAATTCCACTCAAAAACCCAGTGGGAAAAAGGAGATGAAGAAAAGAGTACATTGCACTCGCACTTGATGTTGCACTAGTTGTCTCATTAAAAAACCTTCATGTGAGAAAATTTTAAGAAAACTCACTAAGGGAAAAAGAGTACAACTTATAATCTTCTGGGTTTATATTAGGATCTTGAGAATCACAATAAGGGTTATGGTTCAAGGGTTTACTCCCCCTGAACTTTGCATATCTCTAAGTCTTCTCATTCCAATGCCTTTAACACATCTTTGAAATGTGGATTTAGGCAATGACTTAGTGAATAAATCTGCAAGATTTTCACATGACTTAGTTTGAACAATCTTTACCTCACTATTCTTTTAGAGTTCGTGAGGATAGAAAACCTTAGGAGCAATATGCTTCGTGATATTGCTCTTTACATAACCCATTTGCATTTGTGCAACATAAGCAGTATTATCTTTATAATAATTGTAGGGGGATCGACGGTGTTAAGACCACATGTCTTCTGGATATGGTTAATCACACGTCGTAGCCAAACACATTCACATGAGGCTTCGTATAAAGCTATGACCTCTGAGTGGCTGGTAGAAGTAGCTACCAAGGTCTGCTTACAAGACCACCAAGAAACAGCTGTATCACCGCAGAGAAACACAAAACCAGTATGTAATTTGGCACTGTAGGGATCAAACAGATAGCCAACATCTATATATCCCATCATGGTCAAGTCTTGGTTCTTTTGGAAAAACAATCCAAGATCTTGAGTACATTGGAGGTATCTGAGTAAAGTATTGACACTAGCCCAATGTCTTTTGGTTGGGGTTGAACTTTGTCTTGCTAGCAAATTTACTGCGAATGCAATATCAGACCTTATGCAATTCACAAGATACATCAGTATGGGACTTCAGGTCTTAAGACTTTCTCATTTTTCATCCTTTGTCTGAAAGGGTCTTTATCCACTTCAATGGATCTTATGACCATGGGGGTTTTTAAAGGATGTGATTTATCTATATTAAACCTTTACAATACCTTCTTGGTATAGGAAGACTGGTACACACGGATTCCTTCTAGGAAATGCTCTAGCTGTAGGCCTAAGTAAAATTTGGTTTTACCCAAATCTTTCATCTCAAAACTCCGTCATGAGGTAAGCACTTGCTTCCTCTATCTCCTCTGTGGTTCTGATGATATTCAGATCATCGACATAAAACTGAAATGATACAAAATCCATTGTGGGATTTCTTTATGAACACACAGGGACAATATCCCTTCTTCAGGAGGAACTCACTAAGTCGGTTATACCACATTTTCCTTGACTGTTTTAATCCGTATAACGATCTCTTCAGTTTGACGCTATACATGTTGCGATTATTAGGATTTGGAACTTTGATTCCTTCAGGGACTCTCATATAAATATCCGAATCCAGTGACCTATATAAATATGCGATCACTACATTCATCAACTGTATTGTTAAGTTTAAGCTTACTGCCGTTAATATTAAATTTTGGAACGTTATTACACTCGTTACAAGAGAAATAGGTTTCATCGTAATCGATGATGGGTCTCTGCGTGAACCTTTGTGCTACAAGCCTCGCTTTATATCTCACCATCTGAGTATTTTCATTTCTCTTCCGGATGAAAAACCCATTTGATCCTATAGGGAACACTTTAGGAGATGTTCGGTCAACAGGACCAAAAACTTTCCTCTTATTAAGCGAGCGCTGCCTCAATTGCTTCTTTTGTTTGACCCTATCTGAGCGCTTCTAGCACTCTGGTATGGACTTTGGTTCTGGATCCAGCTTTTATCAATTTTAGAGGCAAATATATGTCAACAATTGTAGTCTTTCTTTTATTTATTTCTCCTGTATCACTTCAGGGATATATCTATATTAATTTCTTTCAGCTCCTCGTGATTTCCCACAACGATGGAGTCTGGGTGTTTTGACTTCTCAGTGTGAGATTGTGCGCGCAAATATACGCTGGGGTTTGTCATCTTCAGGATGGATCAATTCAGGGATGTTACCATCTCTAGGATAGCTCACTTTAGGGATTTTCTCAACATCAGGTTGAGCTTCTTCCACTGTCATGGGTAGTGTTCTCATTTGATCGGTTCTCTACTTCTGCGGACGTCTTCGCAGAATTGAGTCCTGTGCACCTGGAGGCCTCCCCCTCTTCTTATCATGAGGGTCAAGAGTGGGTTCAATATCCTTCTAGGATATTTCCACTTTTTACATGCATATACTGTAGGTATATGAGATCTTTTCACTCCCTTATGAACAGTGAAGGCATTTGGCAGATTATTAGTTTATTTATTGCAAATTTATTATCCTTCGAACTTCAAGTTCGGTATCTTTAGTGCGTGGATCTAAGAACTCGGCATTCTCTAATGTGGTACTTATCTCCCCCTAATGCCAAAAAATGTCTTTAATACAATCAGCGTACCGAGCCGTGTACAGATCTCTTGTCATAGGCTCTAGGTATTTTAATACATGATGGAGATTCAGAACCTACATAGATCCTCAACTTCTAGCGAGGTCCCATCGTAGTACGCTGTGGTGTAGAGATTGACACGTATATAGCACAGCCAAATTTTTGCAAATGGGAAATACTTAGTTCTTTTTCACGCACTATCTGCAACAGGGAAATTTTATGATGTGCAGTTGGTCTGAGTTAAATTAATACCGCAGTATGCAGCACTGCGCGACCCCAACAACTGGTGGGAAGCCTACTATTCTGCAAGAGTGACCAAGCAATAAGTTTTGTTCTTTTAATATAATGACTCTGGAAGGCCATTTTGAGTGTGGACATAAGGTACAGGATGCTCTACATTAATTCCCTGAGCCATACAATAATCATTAAATATTTTTTGAGGTAAACTCGCTAGCATTGTCCATTCGAATAGACTTGATCCTTTCTTCTGGAAAGTAGGCTCTTAACTTAATAATTTGGGCAATTAATTTTGGCAGAAGCATGGTTCCCAATAGATAAGAGACATACATAGGACCATCTAGTAGAAGCATCTATCAGTACCATAAAGTTTCTTAAAAGGAGCCTGACAAGGGCTGAATAGGTCCACAGATGTCACCTTGAATTTTCTCTAGGAAATTCAGTGATTCTTCCCTAACTTTTTAGGTAAGAAGATCTAAGTATGATATTTCCTTTAGCACAACCAAGACATAAGAAATCTTTAGGTCTAGAAATGTTTTTTATGCTTTGGCCAGCAGAATTATTAGTTATTCTTCTCATTTATATTCAACTCAGAATAACCCGGTTGATCTGCTAGATCTTAAACATTTCTGGGTTTTCATCGCAACATAAGCTTCAGGTTTTATATGTGCATAGTATAACCCGAAGGAGAATAAATGAAACTTTTTAACCACACGTTTATTACACCTATTAAACTTAGTCATGAGTAGGTATTATGTACCATCCTCATTCTTTGTCTCTATATGAAAACGATTCAGATCAATGCCTTTAAAACTTAAGGAAGTACTACTGGACTCAGGGTATAATATGGCATTCTTCCAGTGCCAACTATGAGAGTATCGCTACTGGCGATAGTCATAATATTTTCAATTCACTTAGTGTGGTACATGAAGAGAAACGCGGTATGCTACGCTAGCACAAAAAATTCTACCGCATAACCAGAAAGCTACTCGCAAGAAGGGGATCATAGATTAGATTACCACTAGACGCGCAGTTGCAGAATCCTTCACGCGTCGATGTAGTGGATCGTCCTTGCCGCAGTCGTTGCGTCGATGGAGTGGATCGTCCTCGCCTCGCTGTGGATCGTCCTCCCACGCCGCAGTGCAGCAGCGTCACCGCAGTAGTCCACACGTCCGGGGATGGAACGTCGTGCATCGGTGTGCAAGCACCTGGTCACTCTGCAGGGGCAGCGAGAGGAGGAGGCTAGGGTTTTAGGTGAAACACTTCTAAACCGTGGAAAGCACACATTGCGCCCACCCTCCTCCACTCCTTATATAGCCACAAGATAAACCCTAAACCAGGGCCCATAAGTGTGCTAAGCCCACGAGGTCTATTAATTACGGATCCAATCCAAATTAATGCATCCCAACCCATTAAGTGTGTGACCCTGCAGGTTCACGTACGCTTGGACATGGATTCGGAAAACTCCTTTTCAGTCCAATAGTTGGTAGCGGCTCCTTTCAAAGCATGCCAATTCCCAAACATACTATGATCAAATCGGACAGAACCTATCAAAAGTACTCATGTAATAATCCCTTTGCCAAGTATATGAAGATTGAACTCAAGGCGAGAAGCATGTCATCCTTTGATGATTCAATCCATCTCTCGTATCCGTGATATATTAATAAGTTGTGATTGACTCCTGAATCATGACATGGCCATGCACTTCCTTAATCATATCACACGAGTGGCCTTGTCATATATCTCCGTTTCATTGGAGTGGCAAATTCCATCTTGACTGCTCACTTCCCTCTGCACGTTTCATAGTAAACATGAAAGCTACCTTTATAACTATCCGGTTAGGAAATAGTGTTTGATAGCCCTAAGGAAAACTATTACACATGTAGAGAATATGACAATCTCAGGTCTAAGGATCATACATCTACTATGTATGAGATACACTGATGACACATAAGAATGTAACATTCTCGCAGTGTCCCATGACGGGTCTATCTAACCCATGTTCTTCAACATGCGTCCACAATGTATAGATGATATCTCCATATCCCATGATCTATGAAGCATGATCATCGATCACTACATGTGCTGATCTATTCATCGTTGTCCTATACGATGATATCCGATCAGAGATATTTATCGAATTACATCAATAAGTAAAGAGCTTCATAAGCAAGTCACATACTTGTTGATCAATACAATGATATACATTCATCGGACCAATAATCATATTATTATTCATAAACATAGTCATATTACAATCATCTAAATGATTGCCTCAAGGGCATAACACTAACAGTACAACTGTCTTCTAGACAGATTTTTTCCTTCGCTATCGGATTATACTTTGTTCTATATTAGAAGTATGATTTATCAATTAAACAATTGTTGCATTAGGAACAAATTGTAGAATATAGAACAAACATAGCACAATTAAACAAATATCTATGAAATATCAATTTATTCAATTTTGAATGATAATCGCTCAACAGGAGCGTAGACCAAATGTTCCTTCAGGGACTAGGCTAAACTGATAAAGAGACTTATAAGGAATATGTGACATCAACTAGCAAAGTAAAGGAAAACTTAGGAGACTAATCCAGGTCTCCATATGGGTCGTATATGTCCTTCTGAAGGAACTAGTTGGCCTAGAGGGGGGGGGGGGGTGAATAGGCAACTTTTGCAAATTTTAACTTCTTATAGATAATTTACTATTCTCTTTATGTGAATAACTCAGTTCAATATATGACAGAAGTACAAATAAATAATGATAACAGTGAAAGCAATAAAGTGAAATAAAGCACAAATGAGACAGAGATTTATCCCGTGGTTCAGAGCCTCACTCCTACTCCACGTTGAAGCACTTCTTCCGAAGTATTGCTTCTCCAAAGCTAGTCGCAGTAGCTCTGGTGATCACTCAGGTAACTCTTTCACTACTCCAGTGAGGTGAGCTCCAAACCTTTCACAATCACAGTGGCCTTCTACAATCATCTTTGGACAGGTTGCACTATTCACTTTCTCCAAGCTGTCTAGGATCACTAAGATCCAAGAGTAATAAACTTTGCACAAGTTATGTCTCTTGGTTTACTCGCAAATCACACAGCTAGACTTTAGCTTGGAGCTAAAACACTTAGAGATGTTGAGGGTTTTGAGTTTGAAAGTGAATCACAGACTCCTTTTGAGAATGAGAGCTATTTTCAATGCTAAAAGGTCAAAGAGTTCATTCCAACCCTGGTAGATGGCTCAGGAAATGCTTATATAGCCATTTGGAATGAATATAGCCGTTGCACCTACCACTGTAGCCGTTGGATGTGTCAGAATATCAAAAAGTCTAAAATATACGTTTACAACGGACTGAGCAACAGACCTTAGCGATACTGATCATGTGTATGACAGACCAATTTAAGACATTTACGACGGACCAAATTTGTACATGGGATTTTCAGAGAGTTTGGTCCGGTCAAAGGAATGAGTGAGATACATGTATGCTGAACCAAATTATTTGGTTCGTCATACATGGGAATTTCTAAGATCAGTAGCCAATGACCTTTTTAACAAAAGAAGTTTATCCAAGCGATTTGCTTTAGCAACGGACTAAAATTTTAAACAAGAATATTTGGTCCGTCAACAAAGCAAAAACATTTGAATAAGAATGAGTATCTATCTATGGATTTAATAAATAGGACTCCAAGGATTGGTCCGGCAAAAGGCTTATAATCTGAATGAGTGTCGGACTAAAAATATTTGATCTGCTGGAGATGGAAATCGGAGAAGATTTTGGTCTGTCAAGGAAGAATGACTTTACATGTATGTCGGACTAAATAATTTAGTCCGTCATACACAGACAAACACTTGGTTGCAAGATGTCTTCAAGGAATTTTCACCAAGGACTAAAGGATGTGAAAATAAGAAGTTTGGTCCGATGAGTAGATACCTTGATAGGAATTTTGACAAAGAAGATTTTTAATGCTGGACCAAAGAAGCTTTTGACTTAAAAGGATTTTGGCCATGTATGCAACAGATTTAAGAAATGGATAACTGAATTTTAGTTCGTCGCATATTTAGACTATTGAAAAGAAGGAGAATTTTGACTCAAAGAGCAATGACTAAGAGTTTTTACTCCGAGCAATCTAATTTTGTCTTTGCCTTATGATCCAATCTGCTAACTTGTGCAAAGTCCCTCTTTAGTACAGCCAAACTGAAATAAATCCTAGCTATTTGACTTGACTCAACTCCCAAGTCATAAACTAGCAACAGAACACCTTAATCTTGTTAGTCCAATGCTTCATCATTGATTTCAGCACATGTTCTTCAAAACTTAAGCATTATTAACTTAGTCATCAATACCAAAACTATAATAAAACAGGATAATGAAATCTGAGGGGGCCTAGATGCTATCACCTTCTAGAACTCTTCAAACTTTATAATTTCAAGAACCATATTATCACACTTCTCGGCACCCGTGTCAACAACAGGTTGAACGATGAAGTATGATTCAACATTGTTTACCCCGAGTCTTATTGACTTTTCCAGTGGATTTAGTGTAAAGGTCTATCACATGCTTCGAGATGCAATAGTTGCATGACCAATGGCCAATGTATCCATACCTAAAACAGGGTTATTCAGGGTTTGCAGCCTTACTTCTGGAAATCCCTGACCCTTTACCTTAACTTTTCCACTATGAATTGCCTCTTCCCCTCATCCCCTTTATTTCATTTGCCCTTTCTGTGGCCATGGCTATTGCTAGCTTGCTGAGCATTTGCATGTGCTTCGTGCACTGCAAGAATCCTATTAGAAAGTACGTGATGATTCTTTATCAGGAGTTCATCGTGTTTTTCTGCTTCTAGCAAAATGCATATAAGCTCGAAGTACTTCTGGTACTTAGCATGACGATACTATTACAACAGTATCTTCATATTGGGGTGGAAGGTGTATAATATCTTGTCGATCTTTTTAGCATTAGTAACTTTCTGGTTACATAATGTTAGATCAGTGACAAGCTTATGTACGACAAAAATTATACGCTACCACAGTCTTTATAATCCTAAAAGCACGGGAGGATCCATTCGGTTATGCTTCTAGCAATAGGACGGGTCTTTGCTGGTTATATATTTTTTCTTTAGAGAATTCAAAAGTATCAGCTAGTTATCTTCTATCAACTATTTGGCCTTCAGGTCCTCATGAAGATGGTGCCTCAGGAGGTGCAGAGCCGTACATCCGCGCCGGAAGAAGCAGGGTACCACTTCAAAGCTAGAAAAAAAGAGCTTTAAAAGATCGAGCTATCAGATTAATCTTAGTATTCATTGCCCGAGTAAGGTAATTGTTGCCATTCATGGCAAGCTTGATAAGTTCCCTCCATGCGATGTCCAACATATCTTATTTCTATTTATGCAAAATGAATTTTAATACTGGTAAAATCATTATATTGCATACTCACTCTTCAATCAGTATAGATTGGTCTATTCTATTCAGTAGATAATTATATAAATTTCCCAAAATTTTCCTAGCAATTTTTCATGCTTTTCTGCTAATCATTAAGCAATTTTCAGAATTACCGATTAACAGAAAAAAAAACTTTCAACATTAATTAATCATAGCATAATGCTAAGAACATTAAACCAGAAACTTAAAGCTCTCAAATGATATCTAGAATTTTCTGAAATTTCCCTAGCATTTTTCATGTTTTTTTTGTTGATTACCAAGCAATTTTCAGAATTACAGAATAAGTGGAAATAATATGTCCAGCATATATAAACATGAAAAACATGCTAAGAAAATTAATCTAGCAACATGACACAGAGCAATGGCTCATACATAATTTTCTAGCATTTTCTGTTAATTACCAAGCAATTTTTAGAATTACTTAAATAACAGAAAATAAATTTCAGCACATATAAAGTATGGCATAAAGCTAGAAAATAAACTCAGAGTATGGAACTTCTAGAGATGTGCTAAATACTAATTTATCAAAATTTTATGGAAGCCCATAACCTAGAAAAACTATTTTCTCGGATTTAATGTGAATTTACAACAATATTGATTATATACATTACTATTTTTTCGAAAACAAGAAAAACTAAAGGTTTTCGTCTTTTTTGGGCCTTGAAGCCTAATTTGGCTCATAAAAGCCCAGAACCTCTATATGGGGGCGGCTATGGTTTCCCAACCTTAGCCACCACTTGCATCATACGGGGCCATCAACCGTCGGCGGCGGCGCGGCCAAGTGCGGGCATCACGCAAAGTCGACGAGCCGGCGAACGGCGGCAGGCCTCGGATTTCAGCCTCCGGCGATACGAATGCCGAGCGGCGTGGCGGGTGCGACGGCAGGTCGCAATGGCGAGCGTGACGGCCGGCAGGCAAATTCCCAGGCGACGCCGGGTGCGGGCGTGCTCTTCGGGGTGCGCAATGCAAGGCATCGCGCCGGTCGGGCGTGGGAGCCGCCGCGGAACGTGGGCGTGGGCGTGGTCACCGAGGTGAGCTCGGGCACATCCACGGCCTCCACAACGGCGATTTCGGGCGTATCGGCATCTGGCGAAACGGCGGCCTTGCGACGGCGCCGTTGAAGACAATGTGATGCCGACGCGCTTCAGGCGCGGAAGGCGACGCCGTCGCTGCTACCACCGCAGACGTTGCGGGCGTCGAGCAAGCAGCACCGCATCTGCTGGGTGTGCCGGCGTCGTCGGTGCGGGTGATTGCACGGCAGGCGCGTCGACCGGCAACGAACGTGCGGCGGGCGCGTCTACGGGCGAGCCGCGACGATCGACAAAGAGCGTGGTAGGCGCGTTAGCTGAGGCGATCGGCGCACGGTACAGCTGCGGGCGTAGGGACCGAGACGCCCACTCGCAGTGCGGCTGCGGGCCGACGAACAATGGCGCATCAGCTGCGGACGAGCAACAGCGCGACGAGGAAACGGCGCGCCAGCGGACGGAATCAGATGAATTTTTTCTTATTTGATGATGAACAGTAACATCATGCATGCTATGAATTGATGTGATGATCTACCGGATCAACGATTACATAGTAGCGCTTACGTAGAGCTTGATGTAGGCTGATCGCGTGTAGCAGGATGAAATTCAATGCCGTGTAGATTGTCGCTGGTAGACGATCACGATCGTTAGTCTCGGTAGAGTCTCGTGCTGATAACGTTTTGTAAAACGTAGTCGTTCACCCATGATCAATCAACAACACGCCAATGGAATCATAAGAACAAAAACTGGAGTACACACAGAGTAGGGGGCAAAGTTCTCTCGTTTTATTAGATTGATTCTTGTACATAGAGAATACCCAATATATAAAGAAACTAGCAAGAGATGAGTTTAGATTCGCCCACACATAAGAGATAGATTCTAACCGAAACAGTTACGGGTATCTTGAATAGCAAATTTTGGTGAAACAAGATAAACATGCTATACAATGCATGGATGCCCTCGTAGCCTCGTAGGAAAGACTACATGGACATGCACTTGTACCTCTTCGGAGGCACACATGGTACACGTTTATTTCCAGTGACGGCCTGGGTCGGCAAGCGGCGAGATGACCGAGTGATGGATTGGGGAAGGGTGAACGGTGACATGCACCGGTTCGTGAAAATTTTTTTTCTTTAATATTTATTTTTAATGTTTTTTTCAAAACTAGTCGTCCGGATCAAAAAAATTGCAGAACTAGAGGCCCATAACCCGTGTATGGGGCGATCGCCCCATACACGGGCGACGGGCTGTGCTGCCGTTTGATTCTAACGGTCAAAAAAAGAGACGTTGCTGGTGGGCCCCCCTGTCCCCCGAGACAGGGGCGATCGCCCAAGAACGGGGCGACAGGGGGCTTTACAAGCCTGCTCGCTCGGCGGAGGCAGCTAGTCGAGACAGAAGCAAACGAAGGAGAAGAGAAAAGAGAAAGAGGAAGAAGAAGAAGAAAGAAGAAGAAAAAGAAGAAGAAGAAAAGAAGAGAAAGAAGAAGAAAAGAGGGGGGAAATCGATTCGTCGTTTCTGCGAAGGTATTTTTTACAAATTTTATAAATCTATTATTTAGGAATTTTACGATTTTGCAGTGTTTAGAAAATTCTGTAGGACTGTTTGTTATTAGAATTCTAATGTAGCATGTAATATGCAGTCGGATTTAGGATTGTGTAGCGTTTAGAATTTCTCGGATAGTGTTGTTTAGAAATTTCTCGGATAGCGTTTAGAACTTTAATGTAGTATTTAGTTTTTAGAAATTTGAGGACTGTATAGTATTTAGTACGTTACAAATTTATTATAGTATTAGAAATTTATTGTAGTGTTTAGAAAATTTAAGATTGTGTAGCGTTTACAATTTCTCGGATAGTGTTGTTTAGAAATTTAATGTCGCAGTTCATATTTAGAACTTTACTGTAGTATTTAGTTTTTAGAAATTTCAGTACTATATAGTATTAAGTACGTTACAAATTTAGTGTAGTATTAGAAATTTATTGTAGTGTTTAGAAAATTTAGGATTGTGTAGCGTTTACAATTTCTCGGATAGTGTTGTTTAGAAATTTAATGTCGCAGTTCATATTTAGAACTTTAATGTTGTATTTAGTTTTTAGAAATTTCAGGACTGTATAGTATTAAGTACGTTACAAATTTAGTGTAGTATTAGAATTTGGTAGGGTTAATGTAATACGGCACAAATATAATGTTGGCCATATGGTAGGCAAGTCGAATAAGTGATTTATAGTCAATGTACGTTTTGTATATTTTGTAGTACGGTCAATGTACGTTTTATAGATTGTATTTTAGAGTAATATTTTTCCGTCGGACGTTGCAGCATGTCGGATTGTTAGATCGCCGCATGGTAACAATCGTACGGGTTACATAATATTTGTGAATGAAACTTTGCTAATTTACGTTTCATGCAGTCACCTCCGCCACTGTGTGAATTTGAGCAGTGGTTTGATACGGAGATCAACCCCGAGGACCAACGGCTTCTTGACCAAGCCAACCGGCAGGACGAGTTTACGCGGCGACTTCAAGAACAACGCGATGCCGCGCGCGTGGAGGCATGTAGGAAGGAAGCGGAGGAGAAGGAGGCCGAGAGAGAGAGGAAACGAGAGAGGGCGCGGCGTGCCAGAGAAGCCCCGTCGGAGGCATGGGCGAATGGGAAGTGGCCTCGAAGCACTCAGTAGACGTCTGGTGTTAACTTTGGTTTTCTTTGTTCGTGGTACTCCTTTCAGTTTTAAGTCGTAATAAAGAGTGCGGCCTAACCTTCAAGTGTATGCTCACTGTCCGGAGGGCTCGTATATGTCTTACTGCTCCATTGTCCCAAATGATGTTATTTCTGTCCATCAAGATAGGTTATAGCATTTTAAGTTCATCTGATTTGATTTCATCGAGTTTGACCCTCGTTTGCGAAATATACGGCTATTTTGATGTTTTACCGATTGCATGTTCGGACAACAATAAAATAGTGCAGCCTAAAGTAACATCTAAATATTTTTACATAATTGTAACCTATGCAAGCCCAAGAATGCAACAAAACTGGTTCTGTCGAATTTTGAAGTCGTTCAGACATTATTCTAACTGCTTGAACAATGAATGTTATAAAGGGTTTAAACTAGCCATCTTTGATTCAAAATGCAATCATATTTAGATATTTTTGCAAAAATGAAGTGCATAAGGTTGTGGTAACTTATTCTATTTATTTCATGATTTATGGATCAATACACATTATAATTCCTTCACAATCCATAGTTAGAGCCTAGCATTCGAACTCAAATAAAAATATTTTTCTGCAAACAACACATGGATTTTTATTTTACAGTCTAATTTCTCATTCCAAAATTTAAATTTAGAAACAAGTTTCACTTAATTTGGACACTCCTAGCAAAAGTTATAGGTTCATATTAAAAAGGCATGTAGTAATTACAAAAAATACCAAAAAAACTCAGAACCTGCCGCCCCGGCCTCAGGCGGCATGTGGGGCCCACACGAACGGCGTCAGACGGCAGGAAACGGCGCAAGGCATATCGCCCGTGTATAGGGCGATCGCCCCATACACGGGCGACGGGGGGCTAGTTTTGTAATTTTTAAAATTGGACGCATAGTTTTGAAAAAAAGAATAAAAATAAATATTAAAAAAAAAAATCCCGGTTCGTGCGCCGTGGCTCGCGACCGCTGCCTGAAACAAGACTTGCGTGCACGCAATCTAGGCCCAGAATGCCCAGACGTGCCTCTGCGCACGTGCACACCATGGGTTTTTTAAGCCGGGGCCAAATTGGATCCTTTGCAAAAAAAAAAAAAAAAAATTATAATTACTTAGGGACACCATGATGGCTGAGCACCATGATCTAAAAAGAATATTTTTCCTATGTATTTTTATGCGATTTTTTTTGAAAATTTTATGATGCTGAATTTAACCAATTTAGTAACTAGTTCAAATAAGTTTGAACTGAAATTCAAACTATAGTTTCTCTTTTTGATGATAGTTTGATTGTAGGTATGTGCTGATTTTATATATAAATCAGCAAAGCATGTGATCCAAACTCGTTAAAAATCTTTGAATTCGAGTATATTTTTTCAAAGGTATGCGTTTCATTTGAATTGTTATAGATGGGTATATACTCTAAAACTGAAATTTTTGAAAATTATACTAAAAAATGGTTTGAATTTGCGCATTTGAAATCATGGTGCCCCATTTCGGCTTCCTATATATATATATATATATACCCTCTGTTCAAACAAAATTACAAATTTAATCTCATTATCAACCGCAGAAATATGAGACGATATGTATCATCTGCTATGGTGTGGGACCGCAGCAAGCCTACCTGCCATGATATGGAAGCGTATCATGTGTTCACCTGCTGTGACAGAAGCATAGTAGGTGCATAACGCTGCTACTATGGTTAGAAAGAAGTTAGATTTGCATTTGCGTTCGAACTTGAACCAAACTTGCAAAATAATTAGATCAAGAGGCTGAAGCTTGGGAGTTTTTAACCAAAGTCGCCAAATGCTGTTGATTCTTGGGAACCAGTACTACTATAGCATTTGCTTTTACCCTGTTGCTGTTGGTTGGTCCAGTCGACCACTCGACCTTGTCCTGGAGAACTGAAGTGGTTTTCGAAAGCTATTGAGTACAATGAAACGACATGGTGAGTTAATAGTTAATACCATCACAAGACATAATTCAGATGATGAAGCAGCGCTTGACTGATGAAAAGTTTGTTCCCCCAGAAATGATTCAGTTGACGAAAATAGAGAGCACATGCAGACACGGGTTAAAAAAATGACGGACGCAAATTTAGTGGCCATTTTTGGATTTGATATGCGCAGCGTGAGACCATTTTGAATCTCGATACCGTTAGTTTAATAGCAAGAACTTAATTAACTTCGTGTATCCTCCGATCATTGTTCTACAGCTCAACAGGCATTCTAATGACAACCTAGCTCCCAACCTGACAACCGGAAATATGTCAAAGTGTGACTGTCGTATGCTAGTATACTCTCTACAGTCTTCTCATTAAATGAGTCGGGGCTTTAGTGCTAGTACCACCACTCAGCACAAAAAAGTCAACTGAAACACGTTGTTGCATACGTGGTCTGTCCAGTGGCAGCTCACCGTGCTTCTCTGGGCAAGCCCATGAAGGGGCTGGGCTTGGGCCGGGAGCGCAGCCTGAGGACCATCCCATGCCAGGTCTCGAGCAGCATCCCCGCCGTGCCGCCGATTGACCGCGGCCCCGACATGGGCAAGAGGCAGCCGATGAACCTCCTCCTGCTCGGCGCCATCTCCCTCCCCACCGTCTGCATGGTCGTCCCCGCAGGGTAAGTCGCCATTTCTGGTCACTCCTATATGTTCCACTTGGGCTGCAAATTTGCAGTTGCAATGAACCACTGCACGGCAGCGGAAAAAAATATACCATCCTGGCAGCAGCTAATGATGCTTGGTTCTCCCTTACATTTCAGGGAATGCCGCTGGTGGGATCTAGGCGAAGGGCAAGTTTGGCAACGACGTCCTCGCCGACGAGTGGCTCAAGACGCACGGTCCGAATGACCGTACGCTCTTCTCAGGGGCTGAAGCCTGAAGATGAGCACACCATGATCACACTGCAGCGTTCAGAAGTTGTGCAAGATGCAGCTAATTACTCGCACTAGTAACTTGCTGAAATTAACCACGTATATGCAGCAGGGTGATCTACCTATCTTGTCGTGGAGGCCGACAAGACCCTCGCGACCTACGGGATCAACACCTTATGAAGGATCCTCTGTATGCTTACTGAACAGAACTGATCTGCATTGTTCTTCTGAAATAGTCACTGGCCTTGGTTTACGCCGACGTCAACGAGGGCAAGGTCCTCTTCTCTTCATGCCGTGGATCGAGGCCGACTTCAGGACCGGCGAGGTCGGCATAAGCTATGCACATGCTCTAGCAGCAATGTTTCCAAATTATCTCTTGTTTCTTGTTTCCCAAATTATATTTACACACTGTATGAAAGAAAAAAAAAGTTTTCATTGCATAGATCACCTTTTGAGGACTCTGAAGTCTGAATCTGGTGAGATGGACACCTTCGTTTGATAGCTGATCCAACTAAAGGGTATTTCCTGAATCTGGGCACCTACATAGCACTCTGAGGAATTCTAGAGATAAGAAGGCATATCTTCAGCATTGCTTCAAAAGAATAATACAAAGTCGATCTGTTTTCTGAAAATGATACAGGCTGCTGTCCCTATTGGCTGTTTTCTCGATTATTCACATAGCTTTTCCCTTCAGAAATGAAACGATCAAACTATCAGAGCAAATAAACCAAGCATCGATATCTGAGATCAAAACTAGAGTGAATTCAGTATGCCATTAATTTGAAATTAATCTTTCAGATACGTGAAACATGCAAGCATTTGCAGTACAAATTGCTTAGGACATCCATGGACCATGATCCATCCAGCATCAAGCTTATGAACACAAAATGCACAAAAATTGACTCTCACATATAGAAACCACTTAGAATATATGAATCCCATATTACATTAACTTGCTACTAATCACACCAAATGTACTACTTAAAAACAATTCAAGAATCTATTTCACTCGACGAAAATTGCAATATCCATCCAGCCTCCACCTCCCTCATCTATACAGCAACCCACAAAAACCAGCCAAAACAATAAAAATTCACCACACGACGATGCAAAATTCTTCTTAGCTTAGGCATATGTAATCATCAGAATCAAGAACCCAGGACCAGCCATGAGCAGCCCATGCGACCATTCTCTGCTTCCCCTTGTGCCTACGAAGAGTGGGCCCCACCTTCCGGCGGTTTCCCCTCCGACGTGTAAACGACCGCACCGGGCGGTGTATGCGCGTACATCATCGGCGGGAACGGCTGCACGGGATGCGGGACACCGTAGACGCCGCCGACGCCCCCAGCCGCGTAGAGATCTCCCGGCGCCTCGCTTCCTACGCCGCCGACTATGTGGTAGACCGGCCCGGGCATGTAGCCACCCTGCGCAGCCGGGTCGAGGTAGTGGACCGGTCGCACAGGCACGTAGTACACCGGCTGCGACATGTACGGCGGCTGTGGGGCCGACCACGACGCGGAGCCCTCCGCGACGAAGGGGGCCGGAGGTGCGCCCAGAACGGGAGCCAGCGCGTCGTCCTCGCCGTGCGCCATCTCCGTGTCGGACTTGGGGCGGGCCCCCGGGCCGGGGCTGGGCTCGTCGGAGGTGGTGTCGAGGCCGAAGAGGTAGTCCGGGACCTCGGAGACGATCGACGAGACCTCGGATCGACCGCGCTCGATGGGCGCGGGCGCGGGGGCGTTGAGCGCGTCGACGAACCACTGGTCGGAAGAGACGTCTCCGGCGCTGGAGAGGACGGAGCCGAAGGCGCCCGCGACGGCGTGGTCCGGCGAGGCGGCGAAGAGGAAGAGGCGGAGGCGGGGCGGCTTGATGGCGGCGGCGGTGAGGCCCTGGAGGCGGTCGACCTCGTCCATGAGGTTGTCGACGTCGTCGTCAGAGGTGATGGATATCAGCGCGTCAAGGTCGTCCTGGGGGAGCTGGTACCTGAGCGCCGGGTCGGGCTTACCCGGCGCGAAGAGCGCGGGGGCGACCTTGGTGAGCGCGGCGACGAGGGCGGCGTAGGAGGCGGCGCGCGGGACGGAGACGATGCGGGTCTCCCCGCCGACGTAGCGGAGCTGGTGGTCGCCCGGGCGCGGCATGATGCGGCCGCCGAAGCTGCACATGAGGCGCACACTCGTGCCACCCTGGGCCTGCGCGTGCGGCGGGGCAGGGGGCAGAGGAGGCGGGTGCTGGTAGTTGCCGCCGTTGCCGACGCCTGCCCCGGCGCGGGGGGTGGAGGAGGCTGAGGAGCCGTCGTGGTGGTGCGACGACGATGACGCCATGGGAAGCGCCGGCGGCGGGGCGTGGCGGGCAAGACAATGAGGGAGAGAGAGAGAGGAGGGCGAAGAGACGATGGGGAGGGAGGCTGCCCCAGGAGAGAGGTGTTAATTTCAAGGGGGCATCGGGATTTGGGAATCGCAACTTGCGAGGAGAGAGGTTTAGAATTGAGATCTTCCGGAGGATGGAAGAAAGGAGAGGGGTTTCTTCTGTTCGGTTCGGGTGGGCATTACCGTTCTTCTGCTAGCTAGAGGATCCGATAGGAGTACTCCGTTAGTTTTTCCCATTCCTGCCCTAAGTTTCAATTCTCGAATTTTGAATTTTGAAAAATGTACACAGAACAGGAAGATGCGATATTCTTCCTAGCAGTGATTTTTGTTTCCTTCATGCTTTCGTTTTTGTCTGTAGTTGTTTGCAATAGGTTTGGTAGACGTGTAGAAGTAGCAGTATTACTTATTACCGTCGTACAATCTCCTAGTTCAATTTCTCAAGCCTTGACTTCCATATTTTGAAATCTAAAAATATATACAACAAAATTATGAAGATATGAAAAAAGAAACACCCCGTTGTAAATCTATTGTAGCTTTAGTTTTTCTAGTCCCTCACTTTTTTTTGCTAGTTTGATCCTCGTTCGAATAAAATTGTAAATTTGGTCTCTTCTCGACCATGATAGTTACCTACTACGATCTCATACTGTAGCATACATCCACTGTGTTCCCACATTGTGATAGGTGACACGTATCACCTCACCTTCCGTAGTTAAAAATAGTGCTAGATTTGCAATTTTGTTAACCGGCCAAAAAATCAAAGAGCTAAAAAAAAAAAGGCAAAAAACTCCCGTTTGCGCTGGGTGGAGTAATTAGTACAACTTGTGGGTTCAGGGTGATCAGACCAGACCCGGTAAGGGACAAAAAAAAATTGACACGAAGGGACAATTATTGATCCCATGACATTCCATCCTTAGACCTTACTTACAGTTCCCTCGGGAAACGACAGGCCTATTGCGCTGCCATCTCCTTCCTCTCCTCCCTACATGAACGCAACTCACGCAACGCAACGCTAACGGTATATTTCCAATCTTTTCTAGCACTAGAAATTTCACCCAAAAAAAAACTACATTTCGGCTGCACGATCCGTTTGGTGAACGCCCAGGGAGCAAAGCTCAAACCCCAAGCTGTGATCGTAAATTCCGAACCGTGGAACCGAGAGAACAGACCAGTCACGACAAGCCATGATATGCAAGTACACCAAACACGTAGGATTATTTACTTATCTCGTGTCCTTTGCGCGTCTGTTTGCTCTGCCTTTTTGGCGTCGCGTTTGCTTAGCTGAAATGTTTACTGTTACAGCCTTGTATTTTTTTTTAAGGACTGACTTCTGTGAATTTTTTTCTTCAGAAATAGCCCTTTGGCTCGTGTATTTCATGCAGACGGCGCGACATGTGACGCATTTCACAGCAGTAGACTCATTTCCGCGCCACCCTTGCACGGGAATGCCATTCCCGTGTCACCCGAGCGCTAGAATTCGCTTTCCCGCGCTACCACTACGCGGAAATACCGCGCCTCACTCCTGGGAAAATGAAATGCCGCTCCCCGTTGCGCGGAAATCCAATTACCACGCCCTTATTCTGTGGTAATTGGACTGCATGCCACGGTCGCCGCTGGATTCCGCTCCGACGATTTCCCACCCCTCAATTCCGCAGTAATTCAAATTCCCGCGCTCTGCTGTCTCAAAATTCGCCATGTGTCGCATCGTAGTGATTTTCACGCTCTCTGTGCACATAATGCGTGGGCCAAATGGCCATTTCTACAAAAACAGGACTAGTTTTTTTAAAAAAATAGTGGACCACAAGACTGAACATTTCTGCTTCGCTTAGGAAATTAGAAATCCTGACAAAAACAGGTGACGCACCTACCGCTCCACTCTACCCACCGATCCACGTCCACGGCACGAACGGAACCGGACGGAGTAACTTGCGAGTTCCTCTTGTTTAATTTCTTGGAACGGAACAGAGGAAATTGTCTTGTGCTCAATTCAGCCTGTTCCTAACGACAAACGAGCATCGTCGAAAAGAAAATATTTTAGTATGAACATCTCTGCCCAATTCCAGCAATGGTTTTGGTTTATTTGAAAAAAGGAAGGCGGAAATGGCTTTGTCCTGGTCGGACAGAGTCGAAGAAAGATTCTTACGTAACGTTTTGTCAAAACTCAAAACAAGGATCGTAATCGTAGTGGAAATTAAGGGTTTGAATTCTGGAAAAAAGACAACCTGTGTGAAGCCAAACACAGAAGCATAGTGTTTGCGCCTTGTCTGGCTCTAGCTCAAATTATAGTGTTCCGTTATCTACTTATTTTTTCCCATATAATATCATCTAGTTGGTAGTAGTTGTTTGTGACCATTCTGCAATATAATCTGTAGCAATTTGCTCCAAGTTAGGGAAAGGTGCATCGCCCACTGCTCAAAGATTAGGTTCTGGGATAACGTTTTCTGAGAACTTGTAAATTATATATATCCATTCTTGCAGATAATCACAACTGATGCGCTTGTATGGCGTTACATATGTAGTGAGCTCATGAACCACACATTTGTAGAACGAAATTAACCGACATAAGCTTGGCATCAGAAGCTGAAGGACAGCTTCGTAAGATAATTTAGAATTTTAAATCCTTTTTATGGATATACAAGCACTTCCATAAACTCATTTTTTAAAAAAACAATAGTAAAAAACACCGTTGGACTTTGCATTATTCTGAATGTGCATTAGGATTTCAAACTTATTGACAAAACGTTTCAGCGAGATGTCGTACTTTGTTAGTTGAGCAGGAAACATTATTTTTTCGGGAGATGTTTGAAGCTTTGATAATTTGATCAATGGTTGAGATCAACTCAAAAGTTGAGCTAAATTAATCGGTGCTAATTAGGCCAGAACCTAATATTTCGAAGGCCTCTCGGCAAAACGAAAGTGGAGGTCTTGGATAGAAACTGACATTTTAGATTTCTCAATTCGGGTAGTTGCGTGTATTTTCATATCTAAAGCCTAATGCACATCGATAATATGTACGAACACTTTTATAAAACCGATACCCTCCTATATAGCACTGTATGAACAAGGCTATACGTGCTAAACTTCTCTTGCAAGTTGTAAACGACATAAAACTTAAGGCCTCGCATTAAACTCAAGAAATTTACGTATAGCTATATGAAATGAGCTATTTTCTATGAAATTCATGCATTCTAAATATTCTCTAAAGAGTAAATTTTTCGGTTAGCCAAGACATACAACTAAGCAATCATCAGTCGACACTAAAAGCCGAAAGTACCAACCTTTAACTAAAAAATTCTTCATATCCTTCAACTGATAAGGAACTTTCTGTTAGTCACCAAACACAACCAACTGGTCACCATAGACACTGAAAATCCAAATTACCAATCTTGAATCAAATGTTTTCTTCATATTCTTTAACAAGGAATTCGAATATATAAAAAACCACCATTGTCAAATTCTCTCAGCTTAATTAGCAGGTAGTAAGATGCAAGTGAGTTGTGTCGAGCTAGTCATCAATCTTGTGATCGAGCATTCGTTTGTTTAGTCTATTGTGAATGCCAAATGCAGGTGTTTTCAAATGGCGAGTTGTCGAGTTGAACACTTGGATTGGCTTGGACAAGTTCTCGGTATTGTTGATAGTAGTTTAATTCTTTGTTCTTACTAGTGGCTGCTTGAGAGTTGACGATATAAGTCTATATCCTTATGTACTTCGATTTGTACATCTAACTATAAGTCTACACAGGCTATATATGAGATATATATATAAATAGGCTGGGCCTGGCTCTCGTGGGCCTTAGACGATCGCACTTGCTGCCTATGCCCCTGGGTGGGTCCTGAGAATAGCTTAATCCCAGTAATCAAATGCTAAAGTATCTGAAAAGCGAAGTGATTTTTGCTCTTTTACCTTTATTTTTTTTGCAAAAATAACTCTCTTTCAAATAGAATTATAAATCTAACCCTCTACCTACACGAAAGGCACATTCTGCACTGCCCTATTATGGAAAAGCCTCCCATACTCTCCCTCTGTGGCGCCGCTCTTCCCACGCGCTCCATGCACGCCATGCCCACTACCGCGCTCCTCCGTAGCGTCGGCTCCTTCCGTGATGAGGGGGTCATAGATTTATATATTATTTTAAGAAAGAACCTTTCTTTTAAAAAAATAAAGAAATAGAAGAAGACCAGAAAAAATAATCCTTCTCTAAAAGCCAATAAACAAATACAAAAAAGAACAATCATTCCTTCTGTTGGCATTGGTACTCCACGTGCTCGTGATTATGTGCTGCTGATCTGGACGGAATGTCCCATCCGAGTCGTGGTGGGCCCAGAAAATTAAAATATCAGCCATGCTGACATGGCACCAGCTGGGCACTCCTCTGAGCAGTGGTACCCGCTGCCCACTCACCACACCGTCGTTTTCTTTTTTAAGGACACCACACCGTAGAGTGCTGTGGGCCTGTGGCCAACAGAAAAGGAGTTGCAAACCAAATCTGAACAGAACAGGTTCAAATTGGCCAATGGGCTTAGTAAGACGGCCCATCGAAATTCTGGACAGTTGATTTTACCGCGATGAGCGCAGACCTACTCCTATTTGTTGTCAGTCACGATATGTTTTTTTTTTCTTGGGTTGTATATCTGTATTTTCTGGAGTAGTAGTTGACATCTTACGCCTTCTCCGGAAAAAAATGAAAAAAAAGCCATCTTATTACAAAACACACAATAAAAATATAGAATAGGAGATAACTAAGCTTAGCATGATGAAGCTTGGTGAATATAGGCCTGTTTGGGGGGCTGTGCTTCAACTGTGCTTCAGTTTTGGATCAAAAGCTCCCCCAAACAGTATGGCTGCAAAACAGTTGGGAAGCTAAGCCACAGCAGAAGCACCCCCAAAAGCTGCAGTCGCTGAGGAGGAGATTTTCAGCTATGGCTTCGCTTGACCGTCTCCCATCTCACTCACTCCGCCTCCCCAACCTCCGCCACCCTGCCTCGTCACCTCCACGTCACCTCTCCACTCATCCACCGCTGTGCTTCGCTAGGTTACTGCCTTCCCGCTCGGTTGCCCCCCAAAAGCTACAGCTGCAGCAGCCAGTTTGCCAAACGGCATAACAAGAAAGGCCACGACCACACCACTACACTGCTTTTCTGACCAACAAACCAAAAAAACTTTTCGGCTCGTATGACCCCCAAACAGACCCTAAGCTAGCAATGATCTTCAGAAAAGTAGCAATGTGCATATCTTCCCTAATGACTGACATATGAAAGCTGACTTTAAAACCCAAGTTAGGGAGTGCACACAGTCCCTATCTATGTGAGGGGCCTAACACACACTATACCTATAAGATTATGAGGGAACTCAACCTATAGAGAAGAGAGAACAGTTAATTGTGCATGATAGCAACCTATAGCATAAGATGAGAGGTCCATGCAAAGCATGCCAGAAGTTTAAGTGAAGTGTACTCAGTACTCTAAGATTAAGCCCAATATCACCCAGAAGACGCAAAAGAGAGGAAATGCAGGAAGTAGAAATATACTACATAATATACAAAACTAGCTCCCCCTCAAAGAATACCATAAGGGCACACGACTCCAAGCTCTCCCCTCAAGGCCACAAAGCTAGAGCTATACAGAGGCTTGATAAAGATATCAACAATTTGGCGATCACTCTCCACAACAAGCTGGTGCACTATATCACCCTTCTCCACATGGTTTCTAAGGATGTGATATCTGATATCTATATGTTTGGTCCTATAATATTATCTTAGGTTCTTGGCAATATGAATGGCAGAAGTGTTATCACAAAAAGGTAGAATACTATTTATGTCTAACCTAAAGTCTCGCAAAGTCGACATCATCCAAAGTACCTGACTACAGCAACTAGCTGTTGCCATGTACTGGATCTCAGTAGTGGACCATACAACTTCAGACTGCTTTCTAAATGACGAAGAAACAAGAAAAGTGCCCATGAATTAGCAAGTGCCAGGAGTGCTCTTTCTATATATCCTACAGCCACCAAAGTCTGCATCTAAAGAGGCTCTAATGGATAGACAAGAAGAGGAAGAGTACCAAATACCATAGTCAATGGTAGCTCGAAAGCACATGAAAATGCGCTTCATAGCCGACGGTGAGAGACACGAGGAGAGGCCTGAAATCGAGCACACAAACACACGTTAAAGTGTATGTTCGGCCTTAAGGTAGTGAGGTACAAGAGAGAACTTATCATACTCCTGAACTTTTTCTGATCAACTGGCTCACCATCCTCACCAGGCTCAAGAATAGCCGTGGTGGCCATAGGAGTCATCACTAGTTTTCCATCAGACATGTCAAAGCGTCTTAGGATGTCTCGAGTGTACTTGTCTTGATGCAAGAAAATACTCTCCCGAGTCTGCTTGATCTGGAAGCCGAGGAAGTAGCTCAACTCATCTATCATGCTCATCTCAAACTCTACGCTCATCACATATGAAAACTGAGAGATAGAGTATGGGAGGAGCCACAAAAGATAATGTCATCCACATAGATCTGGACAAGGAGAAAATCCAAGTCTACGTGTCTAACGAACAAAGTCTTATATACCTTATCTATCTCAAAATTGTAACTAAGAAGGTAGGACTTAAGCCTCTCATACTAAGCTCTAAGGGTTTGCTTAAGTCCATACAAAACTTTGGAAAGCCTATAGACATGGTTTGGGTACTTGAAGTTCTCAAATCCTGGAGGTTACCTCACATAAATCTCTTCCTCGATATACCCATTGAGGAATGCACTCTTGACATCTATATAATACAACTTGAAGCCCTTGGATGCCAAAAATACAAGCAGGATCCTAATGACCTCTAATCTAGCTATAGGGGCAAAGGTTTTCTCAAAGTCAACACCCTCAACCTAAGAAAACCCTTGAGGAACTAGCCTAGTCTTGTTTCTAATGACCACCCTATCTTCACCTTGCTTGTTCTTGAATACCCACTTGATCCCAATGACATTATGATTAGAAGAGGGCTCAACAAGCTGTCAGACTTTATTCCTCTCAAAGTTTTCAAGTTCCTCATGCATAGCATTGATTCAAGACAAATCTGACAATGTATTAGAAACATCCTTTAGCTCAAAGGAGGCAACAAAAGCAAAGTGAAAACAAAAGTGATAAGCATGACTTTGATTGCGTGACACGCTCAAGCAGGTCCCCTATCATCCGATCAGATGGATGATGCCGTTGAATGTGGCGGAGAGGACCAGAAACAAAAGTTGTCTCTACCTTATGAATAGAAGAGGTAGGAGCAGAGTCACTAATTGTTGGAGAGTCTGAATTTAAGAGCTGATCTCTCTGAGGTGCAGAGATAAAAATAGGAGGCACCTCAGGTGTAGAGGGCACTGGATCAGGTGCAGCACCATCATCTCCATCATCCTTATCCTCTACAAAGATGGTCTCAGAGAGAGAAAAGGAACTTAATATAACTGGTCTAATTTTTGGGCTAGCCTCATCAAAAGTTACCTCACATGTCTCTATAATCTTACTCCCCTTACAACTCTAAACCCTATAACTACGAGAAGAAATCGAGTAATCTAGAAAGATACAATCAGAAGAATGTGACTCAAACTTATCTAGGTTCCCATATTTCAGAAAGAAACACTTGCATCCAAAAACAAAAAAAATATGCAACACTTGTCTTCCGCTCACACCTCAATTCATATGGAGTGCGGTGCAAGTGTGCTTTCAAGAAAACTCGGTTGGACACATGGCAAGTAGTAGATATGGCCTCAGCCCAAAACTTTCTAAGAGTACTGTACTCATCCAGCATCGTCCTGACCATATCGACAAAGGTCCTATTCTTCCTTTCCACTACGCCATTTTGCTGAGGGATGTATGGAAAGTAGAATTGATGCTCAATAACTGACTCCTCACATAAGCACTCAAAGTAGGTGTTGTTGAACTCTGTGCTGTTGTCACTGTGTATAGCTCGTAAAGCACTTGAGAGCTCAATAGACAACCTACGAACCAAACACTTGAAATGAATAAAAGACTCATCATTCGAGGCCATAAAAAATACCTAAGAATATCTCGAATAATCATCAACAATAACAAGAACATACCACCTCCATGTGTAAGAGCTGTTCTAGTGCATCAGCTATTACCATGGTGACTGGGGGAAGACAAGCAACAACCATCTTGCCATGTTGGCAAGGAGAACAAACTAAGTCTTTGACCATCTTAGGTTTGGGCAAACCACGAATAAGATCATGGCTGCTAACTCGGGTCAAATGATCAAAGTCAATGTGACCAAGTCTCCTATGTCAAAAGGAGAGATCACAGGACTCAGAAGCAACTAGGCAACAAAGAGAATCACAAGAAGAATCAGCAAAATCAGCACGAAAGACTCTCCCAAACTTAGAAATCCCACAAAAAAACCCTATAGAAGATTCAAGAATTCTACAAACATTACGCTTGAAGCTCACATCAAAATCGTCATCGGTAAGCTGAGATACATAAAGCAAATTATACTGCAGTTTACTCACTAAGGCAACATCCTTAAGAAGGAATTTATCATTAATGCGCACACTATTTTTAGCGATGACTCTACCCAACGAAATATCCATAAAGGTGATTAGCTCATCACCGGTGGCTCGGGCTAGGGAAGAAAACCAACAAGAATCTTTGGTCATTGGCGACTACAGCTGGAGCATATAATCCAAATATCTCCCTTTCGAGTTCGATGAACCTGGATCATAGAAAGTGAGAGGTCAATGACTCAGTACTAAGAAAAACAAGTGCAAATTTGGGAACCCAATACTAAATCACACGATGGTTAGAAGTGCCTGTCATAGGAACAAAAAAACTAGACTCTAGTGTTTCTCCATGGCTCAAACCTCACAAATCTTGAAGGAATGCCAACAGATGATCTGGGAGCTAGAACTGGATTAACCCGCTATCGTGCAAAGGCCAGACCATCCTGGTAACGCTGCTCAAATCTCCTACCATGAAAAACCTCACACTGCTGATATCTACCTCGATGGGAAGAATGGGGAATATCAAGAGGACGACGGAAAGACTGACCATGAACAGCTCCAGAATGAAAACTAGAATGAACAACCTGAAAACCAAGTCCTGAACGCTGCCCAAAATCAGAAGACATCCTACCTTTCCTAGGAGTTGTAGGTGCCTTAAGAGCCCTTTGGGTTTGGGGACAACCCGGAATACCCCTAAGTTTACAACCACGCTCACATCGCGCTATATTGGCACGTCTAAAATAGAACTCGGCCAAGCGTCCAGCCTTCTGACAGAAGGTGCAAGAATACTTCGCTTTACTAGAGGTAGAAGCGATAGGAAGAGAAATCTTCTCATTAGAGACCCCATGGACAACCCCAGCTGACTGAAACACAGTGGTGCTCGCTTTGGGAGCTTTCACAATCTCTTCACTCTTAGAGCCATGCACAATGGTGGGGGATGTTCTCGAGTATGCTCTAAGTAGTCAAATTCTAGACCTTAATTGAATCTGTTAATCTTCGACTGGTTTAGAATAAGATTGAGCTTCTTCTTGCCTCCATCAAACTTCTCAAGAGTGCTCATAAGGTACTGGCACTCCTGGAAGAGAGAAGCACAGGAAGAACAGGGGAAAGGTGATGATAAAGATCTGAAAGAAGAGCAAACATCACGTGCATATCTCTCCCTACGCACGGCTGCCTCAATCTCGAGTGCCTCACAAGAAACACATTCGTCATTCCTAATCCTAGTGGTATGGGCCTATAGCTTTTTTCTAAGCTCAACATGGACTCTACTCAAACCTCCTTCAATATCAGCACATTTCGGACAAGCTTATTGTGATTTAGCTAGTAGGTCCTTAGTAAGTTCAACACACTTGACATTTAGGATATTACAGTCAAGTTTTAAGTTCCTACAGCCCTCATATGAGCAGACTGGGTCCTTAGAAACATGTAATTCAAGTTCATCATTCCTAGTAGCAAGCTTCCTATGGTGTGAGCGCACGGCATCAATTTCTGCAAAGAGTTTTGGGCAGTTATCACAAGAGGAGATAATGTGAGCATGAAGAAAACTAGTATCAACAGGAATATCAGGAGTATTACCACTAGCATTCTTCTACTTAACGACTTCAACTTCAGCAAGCACACTATCATGTATTGTCCTTAGGTTCTCAAGCTCCTCAAGCAAGGCATCACAGAGAACACAGTCATTAGTGTTACGGGAGGAGGTAGATCTAAGTGAAATTATCTCCTGTGACATGTCATCTATCCTCTTCTCTAGCTTCGAACATCTATAGCCCTAGCTCTAGCATAGAATCTTCCTAGCTTACATAATGCATCATTACGCTCGTCATAGGAAGGTACCTCATCTGACTCACTGTAGAGCTCGGTGTCACTGATGCTGTTCTCGTCAGCCATGAAGCACATGTCGGTGAACTCGTTGCCGCCCTTGGTCTTCTCTTGTGGATCATCCTCTCCATCATTATTGCTCCACGTCTCGGTGTTGGAGAGGGAGATATCGTCAAGAGCAGTGAGGATGCGGTGGAAGAGCTTCTTGTTCTTCGCGAACTTGCGGTACTTCTCACGCGCGGGATCATGGGCTGGAGCCTTCTTATTGCGGTTCTTGTTGGTGTATTCATTCTTTCCAGCACCGTCGTAGTTGTTCTTGCCCTTCTCTAGCTTGGGGCAGTTTGCCCAAATGTGGCTGGGGCCACCACACTCGAAGCAAGTGATGAGACCACCTCTTTTCTTTTTGCTCACCCTCTTGTATACATGAGAGAACTTTCTGACCAAGAGGGCAAACTCATTTTCTGGGAACCTCTCCAGTTGCTCATCACTTATTTCACAGAGAGCCGAGAGGGAGAAGCCACCAGAACTCTCAGGAGTGGGATCGGTGATCAAAGCCATCGACTGTGACTTCGTCTTGCGAGAGACGATGTCAATCTCATGAGTCTTGAGCTGGGAATATATATCCCGCCAAGAGTCAAGGTCGACAAGTTCATGGTATTCTTGATGGAGATCACATTCATCTCCCAAACTCGAAGATCGAGTGACGTCAGAAAATATCGAGCATTATCCGAGTCAGGTTATGTGGTACCAACAGCTTGGTGATCGCTTAGGATCTTCGTGAAACGACCAAAGCACTCGTCTAATGATTCCCTAGCATGTTGCTCAAACTTGTTGTAGTCATGCTTGTACTAATCTTGTCTCACCGTCTTGATTTGGGTGATGCCCTCATGGTAAGCACCGAGGGTCACCCAAATTTGGTGTGCAAATCATAAGTGGGAGATCTTGTCATACTCACTGCGGCTAAACCCCTGTATGAGAATATTCTTTGCTTTAGCATTCGCCTCAACATCAGCCATATTCGCGGCATTGACATTTTCATCAGCAAGAACATCATAAGGGAGCTTCACCTTCTGCTAAATTGAAAACCCTTGGGTAGTAATGTATGATTCCATTCTGGATTTCCAAAAAGGGTAAACAACTCTAGAGAAAATTGGAGGATTGGTGGAATTCTTGTCAATCGCTATGGCTCTTGAGACTGGTCAAGATATAAAAATAGCAAAATCGGCTCTGATACCAATTGAAGGACCAAAATGGCGACTAGAGGGGGTGAACAGGAGCCAAATAAAAAAACTTCCCATCTTCAAAAATATCCAAACCTCTCTTCTGAAAAGCCAACAGAAAAGGCCAACAAATCCAATACTGGACAAAAGGGTATTCTAATCACTTTCCTTAAAGCACCAATTAAAGTGCTCAGTTAGGACAGTAATGGATAGGTGTCCAATGGCTTCAGATAAACAAAACAGCATGATCTCAAAAACAAGAACTGAGGTAACCTTTGATCGGCTGAGAATCTTGATCTATTCTTACTCGTGGGGTATTAACGATCAACGTGATCTTGGATCAACTCCCACACGTCCTAGCAAGATAGATCAAGGCACAATCAACTCCCAAAACAAAGAGAACGCGATCTATTGAGATCTTTCTTCTTGCTACAACAGATCGATTTATGATCAAGAATTTATATAAAGGAGTTGCTGAGAGCCTAGATGATTGATGTGTCCTAGAGATACACCATCCATCAATCACTCATCTTTGGCTCAAGATCAAACAAGAAGGATAAAAAAGAACCAAGTGAGTGTAGGAGATGATTGCAAACAAAGCAAAGCAAGAACTAGAATGTAAGCATAAACATGAACAAGATTCTTGCACTGGAACTTTTTTATTTTTTGGAGGATGGTTTACAAAACCTCACAATCAGGTGGGCAAAAGCTCAAAGAGTATCAGGATACCAAAATCCTTCACAAGACACACACACGGAGAGGCAGGGTTAACAATACTGTTTCGACCTCGGATTTCGACGAGCCGGTGGTACCGAAATTCGTGAAAAACCGAACGGTTTCAAAAGTCAAATGAATTTGAAATCTGGTCAAACCGCGGAATGAAATTTGAACGAAAAGGTCAAAAGCCACTCGAGAAGCGATGAATTTTGAGCGCTTTTGCGAAAATCGACGACAGGTTGAAAAATTGGGAAAAATTGCAAAAAATGTTGTAAAATTCCAAACTTTGTTTTTTCAAAAAAATATTCACACTCTGGTCATAAAGATTTTAATACTATTTTTAGGGAACTTTTGTATATTTTTTTCAAATTTCTCAAAAATTTTGAATTTGAATTTGAACTTGAGCGATAAACTGAACGAAATCATTTTTCGAACCGGAGCGGTACGAGCGAATTTCGTGAATTTCGAGCGATTTTTGACGAAAAGCGAAACCCTAGGGAGAGGCACCCCCTCTATTTATAGCACTCTGGGAGTAATCTCAACTCTTAGATGATCTACTTGAACCTCAAGAAACCTCATTAAGGGTGCATATTCGCTCCCACTCGCATATATAGGCTAACCCGAAACTTAATAACATCACGGATTTTGACTATACCCTTTAGCATGACAGTTTTAGCTTCCTTGGCTTTTTTGGACCTAGATTCCTCCCTGAGTCTACTCCCGGTCTATACTGTTGCCTGCCACGTCCATCACTTTAGTTCCTTGTTTTCCTGTCTCGAAACCACTTCTCGACCCTAGTCATCTTCCGACGTCCATTGACTCTTCTGAATTTCAACTCTCCTAGCCTAGTCCCGGTCTCCTCCGCCTCACATGACCTAGCACTGAAGTCATGCAGCCAACACAGACAAGAAAACTATCACATAGCAATGTCCAAAATCATATCAGAAGATCCCACCTTGGTTCATATAGCCTGTGACTACTTTAGCCTATAATCATTCTTGTCCATGACCACTTTAGATATGTCTAGACCAATTACAACTACTCAAACAGAGGTCTAAACCACTCCCCAAGAGGTCATGATCACTCATATGGTGGTCTAGACCACTTACTAAGAGGTCACGACCACAACTCAAGTGGTCACGAGCACTTCTATAGAGGTCTAGACCATTCGGGGCCACTTACTGAGAGACCACAATGGCCTACGACCACTCCTACAATAGTCACGATCACTCCATAAGAGGTCACAATGGCTCACGATCACTCTTAGAGTGGCCCACAGTGGTCATGACCACTCCATGGGAGGTCACGAGGGCTCACGAGCACTCCTAAAGTGGTCACGATCACTCCACTAATGGTCCTTAGAGGTCTAAACCACTCCCATAAATGTCTTTGGAGGTCTACACCACTCTAGACTCCTACAGTGGTCTAGACCACTCCCACACTGGTCTAGACCACTCCAAAAGAGATCCTTGGAGGTTTAGATCACTTAGTGGCTTAGACTACTTTTACAGTAGTCACCATCACTCTTATAATGGTCACGACCAATCTCATATAGGTCCTTAGAGGTCTAGATCATTCTTATAGTGATCACGATCACTCCCATAGTGTTCACGACTACTCCTATAAAGGTCCTTGGAGGCTTAGACTACTCTTACAATGGGCATGACCACTCTAGAGGTCTAGATCACTTTCACAGTGGTCACGATCACTCTATAGAGGTTCTTTGAGGTTTAGACAACTCCTATAGAGATCCTTGGAGGTCTAGACTACTCCCACAATGATCAAGATCACTCCTATAGAGGCCACGGCCACTCTAGAGAACAACCTCTTTAGGGAACGACCTTTCTAGGGACGACCCCTCTAAAGAACGACCTCTCTAGTGGTCACAAAGCACACGACCACTCAAACTAAATTGCTCAAAGCTAAAGCAAGTTCAAATCAAACTCAAACCTGAGCACCAAAAGCTTAAAACAAAGTCAATTACTCATCACAAATATAGATAGACCGTCACATAGTCTGTCACATGTACACATGTTTGAGATTACTGCTTGATCTATTATGTTTTGGCCTGAAAGTTCATACATGGTTCTTGATTCCTACAGCAGCAAGGTCTGCAGTGACCGTGAGAGATCCTTCAGAAGCTGCTTTCGCACGGTGGTACTTCACAATCGGCAGCTTTCGGAGCACAAAGCCGCATGCTAGAACGCACAGCAGCTGAAAGAACCATGACACCGCAAAGAATAGCGCTGCATCATTGGGAAAATGCTTCACATGAATCTGAAATATCACACAGTTTAGTACTAAACCAGTAATGTTGGTATACATATTAGCATATGATGTACTGCGCTTACTTGCTCCTTTGTGAAGACCGTGTTGTGTGTTCTCAAAGGCTGCCTTTGTCATAAATCTCAGAGCTGAGGTTAGCGCGTTTGAAGCACCAAATCCAGCCAAGAAAGACTGCAATCCCAAAAAACAGAAGACATATCTGTTTATAAGGGAATTAAGATAGCACGTAGTATGTACATAGCACAAGAATTTTTATTCGGGATATGTGACAAACCTGCACAAATTCAGGACAAATCAAGGATAAATCACCAACCATGCCCCCCTGAACATATATCGGCAACCCCAAACACCGCACTGATGGTGCAGACGCCGGCCAACGCTGCCAATCCAACTCTTCCTGCAGTTGCCATATCTAGCTGCAACAAAGATGAAAAGAAGCATAGTAACAAGCTGCAGCCCATGTACAGAGACAAAAGTGACGCACAGTTAGTAATTTTAGGACTTTCTATGATCAAGTCTAGAGAGCTCAAGAAGAAGAATATATATCCTGCCAGATTACGAACTCTTGTGTTGATCTTTGCTTCATGCCGGTATGCCAGGAGCAAAGTTGTTCCGACAGCTAAAGGTTGATATACTATAGTGAGCAGAGCACTCTAGTTGGGTGGTAGCCCTGCAATAATTAGCAGGCCATAAGACCTCATGTGTACATCGACTATTAATTTCTTAAGGACATGATCAAACTTAAAAGATAAAAGTAGTTTTTAGATCCTACTGAATTATCTTTTTGGAGTAGTACATAAACACTCCTTGAAAGTCCAAACATATGCATATTCAGTCCACATATTGTGGAACATTAATTGTAATTTTTTTAGAGAGGACAACCCTTGTGTATGTTTATTAGCATTTGTAATATGGCGGATAAAAACTTACAGGGAAGAGGTAAACATAGTAATCTTCAATTGTAGCATGCTGTTCCAGGAGAGAACACATCCATTTCCGAAAAGCCAACACAGAAGCATTCCAAAATGCCTCCCCTACAAATTGCATCATTAAAAATACCATCAGTTTTTTTCTGCAGGATAAATAATTGCAAGTTCTCAAACATTTCTGCAACATCGTATGCATAAAATGAGGGTATAACGAAAAGAGAAACCTCGAGGTTTTGTGCTACTGCATTTTCCATCTGGGAAATAACGTTCTAGATCACACCAGTAAGCCTGAAAATGAACAGTAGTTCTGAAAAGCCCAAATGGAGTACACAGATCGACGTTCAAAAAATTAGAGTACGCACATAAATGACATTGAGCCTCATAAAGAAACAAGAATATAGCTCATACAGAATAAGAACGTGGCACTCCTGTTGTACGCAAATAGTTATTTTGGGTGGTTGGTAGTCCCTGTACCGGAGATTAGGCATTAGCTCTTAGGTGGCCGCGAATGTACTAAGCTCTCCGGTGAACTAGATCATTCGGCGCGTTGCGCGCCCTACCAGAAAATTTATAGTTCACCTATCACATATATATATATATATAAAAGGATATTTTCTCTATGTATTTTCACGCGAAATTTTCTAAAATTTTTATGATACTGAGTTTAACCAGTTTACTAACTAGTTCAAACAAGTTTGAATTGAAATTCAAACTAGAGTTTCCCTTTTTTATGATAGTTTGGTTATAGGTATGTGCTGATTTTATATATAAATCAGCAAAGCATGTGATCCAAACTCGTTCAAAATCTTTGAATTCGAGTATATTTTTTCAAATGTATGTGTTTCATTTGAATTGTTATTAATGGGTATATACCTTAAAACTGAAATTTTTGAAAAATATACTCGAATATGGCTTGAATTCGCGCATTTGAAATCATGGTGCCTGAGCACCATGGTGCCCCATTTCGGCTTCATATATATATATATATATATATATATATATATATATATATGTGAAGTAGTACCTTTCAAGTATCTCTAATCATATATCAGCTAGAATGACATTAATTCATAGCAAAAATAGAGTGATCATCCTACCAAGAGGTCAAAGTGCAAACCCAACAGGGCAAAACCAAAACCCCCCATCATTGCAGTAGCTACTACTTCTAAACAATATGACTTTCATCTTCAAGTGGCAGTAAGCATGACAAAACAATAAAAAGAAAATACAGATGGTCCCTTTTCACTAATCAAATCCAAAAGAGAAATGCCTTATTTTAGATTAACACTATGTATCCGCTAAGCATCTTATCTCATACCATGGTTTTAGATGGCTTAGCATCTACATAGGAGCCTTCGAATTGCCCGTTGCTTGTCGTGCCGCCAACCAAGGTCCACCTTCCATGACTCGTTGAGCCATCTTGGGGTACTGAAAGGAAGGGAAGGAAGACAGGAATGAAGGTAAGCAAGAGCACTATCAGTAGTAGACCTGTTCATTTCATCAGCTAGCACAAAATAAGTACAACGTCACATGTGTAGTCCCGTACCGGGGGCATGTGCGAGGTGAGCAACCGCACAGGCCCCCCAAATATTAAGGGTCTCATTTTTTTTACCAAATCTCCTTTAATTAATGAAGCTTAATCTTGGTGTTAATAGTAAACTAGTAAGTGAGTAGCTCTTTTTATTCACTTCTCTGTAAAAACTTCCATCAATTCACATCTACTTTCTCCGTTTCTCTCTCTTTATTTTCTTGTGCTAAACTTTTACTTAAAAAATATTCCTAAGAAAAATATAGGCCAATTGATATTTTAAAGATTGTGAAACAACTATATTATTTCCGTAATTCAATTGTTGCATATAGAATTTTGTTGAGTATTCACATGGTTTTTGCATTTGCAAAAGGGAATTTTTATAAGTTATTTTTTAAAGTCTTACTTGGACTTTACAATGACTCGAGAAAGATCTAATGGATTGAAAAGACTCACGATAGCACTATAATGACTAAACGTATGATGATTACAAAGTTATACTAGTTTGGATAGTGAAACATGATCATTTGTTCTTGTAATTAACCCTTTCAAGAGTGTCTAATTTTAAATTCGGCTCAGGGCCTCCAAAATGCTATCTACGGCCCTGACATGTGAATAACTAATGTTTTGGTACTCAACGCTTCAATATTCATCAGGCAGTGCTAATCAATATCAAAGCACTGAGCATAACTGTACCAAGCTCTACAGTTCATACCATGAAGGATTGGAAACCCCTATCCTTCCCACATCAGCTCTTACTAGCGATGCTAAAAAAATTAATATCACTGCATATAATTCAGAATCAAGAGTAGAACTACTGAAATATTCATTGTAGTGAGTATTGGTCCAGGATTGGGTAAGAGAATAGTAGGATTGGCAATCCATTGAATTCATTACATGTTCGTTGTCATGCATAAATTGCAAGGAAACGTGGTGAGTATGCTCTGGCATAAATCAGTGTAATTCTTAAACAAAAAACCTAGCAACGCTTTCAGAAGCTACCTCCAGTTCATACAACATAAATCCATAAAAAGACAATGGTACAAAACATATCTAACACTTCCATGCCCCTATAATTTGTAATCAAAAGCTAGATACCTACACAAAGCTCAATTTGAGTCAGAAACATTCATAAATTCAACTCGTGATGGTTTGCTCATTTTGTTCCACAATCCTTGCGTATCTAAGGGTCTGTTTGTTTTTGCTTTTGATTCTAGATTCTGGCCCCAAAAGCAGAATAAAAACAAACATGCAGATTCTAGGAATCGATTCTCACAATCGAGCACACCCATATATACTAGAATACACAATCCACTTCATATGTGCTTTTGGATTCCAACTTTTGGAGAATCAGCTTCTCTACAACCACAATCCAAAATCTGCTTTTAGATAATCCAAAGCAAAAACAAAGAGGGCGTAATTACATGAATGATTATTGTTTGAAACATGAATTTTCTCATTTAGTAAAACCAATAGCGAACATAGTATATCAAAGTCACATACATTTTATTTTTTTACTCCCACCAAATCCTCTAAACCAAAACCTAACTATGTCTCCTAACTAACAATCAGAATATGTATGCCTCGTTAAGAAACACCATAAAGTCATTTGAAGTTTTAACTTTGAACCAACACTTACCATATCAATCACCTATGATGCACCGATACGGATACATCGGCATGACACGATACCGACACGGGGATTCGTCATTTTTCCAAAAATACCGACACGGCGACACGGTTATATATTAAATAATAATAATATACATATGTATTATTTTTTTTTCTACTTGTTTGTCAAACTGAAATAATGTAAAAGTGTAAAGTGTAAACTACGAATATGTACCTCAAAGATGATCCACGCCTCTTACTGCCATTTTCTAAAAATCAAGAGTGAAGCAGTGACTACTAAATACCGAAGTACTACTTCTAACTACTAACTAGCAAAATTACTAAGTACTACTACTAACTACTATAACTAGCAGTAGGAGGACGCAGAGCAGTAGTATACTGCTAACTACTAACTAGCACAACTAATAAGTACTACTACTAACTAGCAGTAGGAGTCGGACGCAGAGCGGTAAGTACTACTACTAACTACTACCTAGCAGTAGGAGGATGAATCAACAAAGCTTATACTTTGGTGCCTCCTGAGCGCAAGTAGAGAAGGAGGATGCAGAGCACTGAGCAGGGCGCCGCCGAAGGAAAGCAGATGTAGCGCAAGAGGATGCAGAGCAGTCGCAGGAGGATGTAGGGGAGGGCACTGCTGGTAGAGCTCGAATCGACGACAGGGACAGGCGGCCGAACCGATGGTGTGGGAGGTGTGTGTTGGATCGAGGCGCACCAAGAGGGGGTGAATTGGTGTAAACTAACACCTAAAACTATTTTTTTATGTTTTCATTCATTCTAAAAATTAACAAAATAATGAATAAACTGAACAAATCAATCTAGGATAATTGATCTAATACTATGGAAGAGAAACTAGATTAAGTATGCATACTAGAGAGCAATTATACGTAAACATGAATTAGTAGATCGGAATCCTTACTCACTGATTTTAATCAAAAACACGCATATCGATCCCTTTACATGAAAACACAAACCTCAAATAATCTCTCAAAATTTTCTTCTCTTTTCTCCTCTCTCTCCTCTTTCTTCTCTCTGCACAGCACTACCGAGAGCTCGACTTCTCCTCTGTGCAGTACTGTAGCGCGATCCTATAGCACACGCACTGTAGCTATCCTGTAGCATGAGCACTGTAGCACCAAAGCCTTGGCTTGAATCGCTACGGCCGCCGTTTTCTTTTCTTCTCAGTGCCGTCAGCCGCCTCTGGCTTTTTTCTTTTCTTGTGCGGCACTTCACGTCGTAGGACTCCCTGTCCTTTTATAACGCACGTCTAAAAACACTTAACCCTAATCACATGCATGTATATCTGGCCCAATACATGCACACATCCAAAACTAACACATATGCATGCGTACGGCCCACCTGCCGCTCTTACATGAATCACTCGTCTTTACGGCCCGCTGGCTGCCACACTGCATCATCCGTCTGCGTAGACCTCTACGTGTCCCTTCTCGCTGCACCTACGTCCTTCGCGTGCTGCACCTCCTGCACCCGCGATCTTGCGTGCTGCGCCTGCACCTCTGCGATCTTCGCATGTGCTGCTCTCGGACTACGCGCCACCTGCGCGGTTTCTCTCTGACCTGTAGTGTACGTTCATTTGTGTCCACCTACGTTGCAACATGCATCTCGCGTCCCTGCGTTGCACTTCCTGTTACCTGCGCTGTATCTCCTGTCACAAATAAAACAACCTCTCACAATACCTTGTTCCATAACAAATATTGTTGTCCATATATCATCACACATATATTATATTGTTGTCAAATTAATCATCACACATATATATTTCACAAATGGAAATAACAATCTCCCCCTTGATGAGTGATTTGACAACATTTAAATAGTCTATCATTTTTATCAACAATCTTCCCCTTAATTATCATTCAATAACTCCCCCTTAACTTTCTCAGTTTAAGCACATTTAGCATATTATTTCTCTCCCTTTGGCAAAACACACATCAAGGATAAATGAAAAATACTGTCCGAGCAATAAAATAATTGAAATAAATCCATGCATTTAGAATATATCATGAGCAATCGAGTTCAATATAAAATACAAATACCCATACAACATCGACTCCAATAGTAAGTGGTAGAAAGAAACATTTAAACATCTAGTAACCTTCCACTGGATCATACCTCGTTTCAACTCACAAATCAAAGTAAGCATTTTATTCACTTATGAGCAAAAATCAAGACTGCATAAAAAAAACTTTTTTGTAGCATAAGCAAGAACCTTTCTTCAAGATTTTAGAAGGCTATACATAATCATTTTACTCCACCCAGTCACTCACACCATAGGTATTTGTCTAGTATGCCCTCAACATTTGTCCACTTTGTACCACTTTGAGGTACATTTTTTTTGCCTTTCGCATCCACTTTGAGGAAGTTTTTTTTATTTGACTACCCCGAATTTTCGAGTTTATAGTCATGGGATTGACATAGGAACATGTTATCTTGGGCATACGTCGACTGCTACTATGGTATTAGAAAGTAATGGAAGTAACTTATATTTAGCATAACCCACTAAATCTCGAGTACTAGTGAACACTCATGGTATAATTAAATGTGATTTTAGCAAGTCTCCAATATTGCTCAGTAAAGAACAAAAGTGTCAAACATTCAATAAGTAAGGAACTCGGTCATGAACCAATGGGGACTAGATAGTCTAAAGTAACTTGCTACATACCAATATCAAGAACAGATGTCGACAGATATTTACATATAAATAGATTTTTTTATTTTTTAAAAAAATATTGCTCACAATACTTCTAAATAAATGTATCTATTTCAACACAAATGAATATGCTCCACCTCAATTGTTGCATCTATATGATATTATTTGAGTGTAAGATACCCAATTCTCCCTTCAACCTAGAAAAATGTGTAAGATACCCAATTCTCCCTTCAACCTAGAAAAATCAGAATATGCCAAAGGTTTAGTAAAGATGTCTGCCAATTGTTTTTCAGTTTTCACAAAGACCATTTTAATTGTGCCTTTCTCCATATGATCTCTAATAAAATGATGTCATATATCAATTTTATCACAAACAAAATCAGCATAAGAATAACCAAAAATTTCTAAAGAAGAGTCGTGAGAGTACCATAGGACAAAAACATATGTACCTTGTTGAATTCATTGGTTCTCCATTCACATTTGTATCAACTATATGTATAGGCTCATCATTTCTTTTTTCCATCTGCAAACCTGCACTTTGTAAAACAGATCTAACATAGGGGCTAGACTCATCAAAATCAATATCACATGACTCCTTGAGTCGATTAGTCTCAACATTAAACTCATTATCACCATTCTTCACAATTACTAGACTGGGAAATTTTTTTTATCTCATATCATATGACAAGTGCAAACCAAATCAATTAGCCACCGGTTTCCAAGCCCTTTATCTTTATTCTAAAATGAGAGAAAATGTCCCACACTTTCCTTACTTTGCTATTTTTGAAAGAATTCTTGGGAACCCACAATGTTTTAGCACTATTTAACTCAACTGGGCTTCTAGTTCGATACGCATTGTATAAAGGTAAAATGCCCAAAGTTGCTTGCTGTTTTTGAGAAGTTTTAGGATCAAAATAAACATTTTTTCTTTGCTGGAAATTAATTTCATTATCCTAAAAACAATGTGTAGGATGCTCAAAATAATTTCTAGCAATATGACCATCCCTACCACAATTATGCAATTAACATTATGAAAATTATCCCAAAATTTTGGACCTAAATTAATATAACAATTGGTTTTAACATGTCCAAATTTTCCACAATTAAAACATTTTTTCACCATTCTATTTTGAATCTTTTTCATACAAATGTCACTTTGAAAGTCATGTATTTTTGGAATAACCTTTGACGTGCTTGGTTGTGAGATAGAATTTTTATCAAAGCCTAATTGAAGGACCATGTGGAGGTCTATCCATATTTATGATGAGTATTTGAATTTATGTGATCTAGGATAGCTTAGATTTGAGTTTGGACTTAAAATGGATTTCAAGTTGGAAGAGGGAAACAGAGAGTTTCCCATTTGCGTCGGACTGATTTTTCGTGACGGACCAAACCACACTGAGTCTCATGTGTATGACGGACCAAATCACAGTGAGTTTCACATGTATGCCGGACCAAATCATAGTGAGTCTCACGTGTACGCCGAACCAAATCGCAGTGATTTTCATGTGTATGATAGACCAAATCGCGATGTTTTTCACGTGTATGACGGACCAAATGTCGCGTGAGTTTCACGTGTATGACGGACCAAATCTCAGTGAGCTTCACGTGTATGTCGGACCAATTTTGACAGCGTGCAGTAATATGCCTTTTTGAAGGTCTTCCCATGCTCAAAAAATTATGTGCTCTACATGAAAGTTGTAGAGAATTTTGAAACGCAACTTTTTCATGTTGACAAGTTTTTCATCTGAGTAACATAAAAAATTGAGAAGATTACTGCTGTATTGAGAACAGAATGTTTCACTTGGTTGAAGTGTTTTGGTTCGTTTTGGTTTGTTCTAACCCCAATTCGTGATAGAATTGATGCACTGGGTTCATGGTGGAACCAAGAAGGGTTTTCTTGTCTTTGTGGATGTAGGACTTCATTTGGTGGGCATGGTGAGGCGAAGGGAGGCTGGAACTAGGCATGGGATGGCCGGAGGTTCAAGTTGGCCGGATGATCGCCGGAAGATGGCCGGAGATGAAGTCGGTACAGTCCCAAGAGACAAGAGATCAGTGAAGAAGCTAGCTTATCACTACTTGGATCAAGGAGAGCTGTTGGGTTGCAGTTCTGGAAGATAGAGTAGTTGATAAGTGTAGCTTGCTTTGAAAACCGTGCAAGAAAACCCATGTGTGTGGTGGGTTTTGGGTTAGCTCTTGCATGGCTGGTTGAGTGGGTTAATCCTAACCATTGATGGATGCTCTAGGGTTTAGAGGCTCATCCAAGGGTGGTAGGTGGCCCAAGAGTTGTATAAATAGGGGTGGAGGGGCAGCCTCCCCTGTGGTGAAGGTTTTTGATGCTCCTTTGAGCTTTGCCCACATGAATGTGAGGCTTTGTAACCTTTCCTTCCATAAATGAAATGTTCTTCATTTATGTTTATGTTTCATTTCCTTTACGCATTTACTTTACGCATTTAATTTACGTAAGTTAAATTCCGCATTTACTTTCTTGCAATTTACATATACGCAATTTGAATTTGCCTCCTCTCCTTCTACATGCTTACGAATATTTGTTGAGGTTGATGTTTATTGAATGATTCTACTTCTAAATTTTTGTTCTCAATTATCTAAGAAATCCATGCGTTCTTCTTGCAAGAAGTTGTTCTTTGCATTCTTGAATTTGTGAACTTATAGAGTGCATTTCCTTGAACTTCTTTGTGTTCTCTTGCTTGCTGGGACGTGTGGGAAGTCATTCAAGATCACTTTGATCATCAAAACCCCACGAGCAAGCCTCAATCGAAGTTCTTTTGGTTTTTGTTGAAACTTGGTATGCTCTTCGTTCTCGGGCATAAAGGTCGGAACTTTGACATCAATCCTTGTGATTGAAGGTTGGAATAAATTCCTGACATCCCAAGGACCTTATCTACCAAGTTTGGTTGAGTTTGGATCAACGGATCAAAAGATACATCAATTCTCCTATTTGATTCCGTGCTGAAAACGCCGTCCATTTGCCTGATTTCACTGTAGCTACAGTAACCCGGTAGCACCAGCTTCAGGCTGATTTTCGTGAAAATTGATTCTTTCGCTTCTATTTGATTATCTAGAGGTTTGGCTTGGTTTCTTTGGGTGAAAATCTGCATTTGTGATCCTCCTAAGGGAACATATTTTATTTTGGGATCATTCACCCCTCTCTGATCGCCATCTCGGTCTTTCACTCACCCTTCCTTCTTAAATGAACATTTTGATGTATCAAGAATTAAATTCAAGTTTTTCTCACTATTTGTCATTTTTTCCAAAGACATTTTCAAGTAATTGTTTTCTTTAGCAAGATAAGGACATCTATTGCATAAAAATGTGTAAGGACGCCATAAGCCGCTCTGCATTCCCCGAGCTTGACGCATTCCCAGGCTCGGAGGCTGCAGTAAAACGATCCTTATCAGAGTAAGCCGGCTATTCCCCTGTGCGGCCGACCATTGAACGTCCTCAAGGGGTACCCCAAGCCTGATGACATTCCCGGGCTCGGAGGTCACGATCTCTAAAATTACTGCTGGGGACGATCTCGGTCGCCATAAGCCGCTCTGCCGCAATAAGCCGACCAATTCCCCCGTGACCAGGTTTTCAAGCCGACCAATCCGAGTCGTGCCCGAGCCTGAGTACTTCCGGGCGAGGCCTCGGTCAATATAACCTCAATATGTTCCCGAGGGCAACCGGCTCGACCTAAGAGGCACAGGTAAGGCCTGCCTTCCTTTTTGGTATTTGCGCCCCGAGCAACGCAATCCCACGGCGTGACCATAAGGACCGCCTCCGGGAGGTCGATGCTACTGGTGTAAGACGACTCTCATCGCTTCAGAGCCCCCTCCCGCCGTGGGCCCGGACCAGAGGTCACGCGAAGCGGAACTCGAGACGTCTATGCGTATATTTCTGCGTGTTCCTTTTTGCAACGCCAAAGGTCGCGTTCTCTAGGTTCGCCTCGGGATGACCACCCGAGCCTGGGCGTTCCCAGGCTCGGAGACCGCAGTAAAACGATCCTTATCGGAGTAAGCCGGCTATTCCCTTATGCGGCCGACCATTGAACGTTCTCAAAGAGCACCCCGAGCCCGATGACATTTCCCGGGCTCGGAGATCGCAGTTTTAAATTCACCACCGGGGATGACTCGGTCGCGATAAGCCGGCCTGCGCACTAAGCCGACCTTCCCCCGAGGCCAAGAGGCTAGGTTCGAATTTCTAAACCGCCCTCTGAGGGAGCCCCGCCGAGCTTGAAGCATTTCCGAGCTCGCCGGGCTGGACCCAAGGCCCAAACCTAGTCCGAAGCCTGAGTGATCTCAGACCGGCCAGTCCGAGTCGTGCCCGAGCCTGGGTGACCCCAGGCGAGGCCTCGGTTACATCTGACCTCGAGCATCCTTAGCTCGATCAGTCTCCAACCCGAGTCGTGCCCGAGCCTGGGTGATTTCGGGCGAGGCCTCGGTCAAACCCGAAGCATCCCTAGCTCGGTCGACCTGATCTAAAGTGGTTCAAGCCGAAGGCAATAGCTCGCCCTTGAGGCCCCGCCGAATAATCCTGCTCCATACGTCTCGACGCGACGTTGCTCGGGATCTTTTATAAGAACGGGCTAAGCAAGCTTATAAAGGCAACGCGGGTAAACAAGCAAGCTAAGTCTTCTAAGAAACACGGCTTTATATGTTTTGGCAAAAAGATACGTTGTCTTTATAAGGGGTATGAGTCTTTCGACCCCCACCTGTCTACTAACTTAATTTCCTAGTCCGTAGACATGTCCCGAGCGAGCTTTTCCTGCTCAAGGTTGGAAACCCTCCTCCGCAGAGCTAGCACCTCGGCCTCCACTTTGTCGACCCGATCGCGGTCGCTCTGAAGCTGGGCTAGGGCAGTCTTCCCCGCTTGAGTCACCCGGGCTAGCTTCTCCTCGAGCCCGACGACCTTCGCCTCGGACTTGGCGGCCTTCGCGTCCGCCTCGGCCGCCCGCGCCTCAGCTTCGCTGGCCCTCGTCCTGACCACGACCGCCTTCGCCCCAGCCTCGGCGGCCCTCGTCTCCAACTCGGCCGTCCTCTCCTCGAGCACGGCCACCTTTGCCTCAGCTTCGGTCGCCCTGGCCTTGAGCCTGGCCACCTCGGCCTCAAGTTCGGCGGAGGCCATCCCCGGAGCGGCAGAAAACCCTTCGAGCCACCCCTGGAGAGCTGCCACCTCCTCGAGCGCAGTCTCTGCCGCCGCGCTTGCGATGGGCAAATTCGCCAGCCACACCCGGAGCCCCTGGGCCTCTTTCTACGCGGCTTCCGCCCTCGAGTTGGCGTCAGAAAGCTCGAGCTCGAGGCGCCGAACCATCGCCGTCGCGCTCGAGCGGTTCTCGTCAAGAGCCTTCTGCACCTTCTGTCGGACTCGGGCGAGGGTCTCCTCCGCCTTCTTCTGCTCCTCCTCGACGGCCCTGGAGAGCGTCGCGGCGTGGAGGTCCCTCATGACGTTCAGCTCCCACTCGACCTCTTGGGCCCTACGCTCCCGCTCGACCTCTACGACCCGCGTGAGCTCAAGGGCCTGAGCCTCCCTCAGGCGCACGACCTCCTCATGCCCGCGCGCCGCAGCGACTTCGAGTTCGGCAACGTCCCTCTGGTTGGCTTCGATTACGTCCCAGAGGGCCTGGAAGCTGAGCACGTGCCCGCGCATGACCCCGTACCCCCGGGAGATTGGCCGCAGGCCTTGCGAGGACGAAGGAAAGGTCACCACAGCTCCGAGAAAAGAAAAAAGGTAAGAAAGAGGGGAAGATCCGAGACTAATACACTTACCGCCGCTAGCCAGTCCTCCAACGCCTACAGATCGATGGAACCATCAGGACCCCGAGGCAGGTCGCCTGCAGCGGCTCCCTCGGCGGTCCCCGTCGCCGCAGAAGCACCAGCGCCCCCCGAGGTTCCAGCGCAACCCGCCTCAGCCGGGATGATGGCGGTCGAACCCCTAGGGAGGGTGGCCGGCTCAAGGGCTCCTTGGTTGCCCTCGCCAACCGCAGCAGATACCCTGAGGCTGGCGCCCAACTCAGGGGCTCCTTCGCCAACCTCGGCCGCACCGACCCTGGCAGCGCCGCCCTCGATCGCGCCGACCCCGGCCGCACTCTCCTCAACCGCGTCGTCCTCCTCAGAAGTCATGGGAAGCAGCACTCGCCGTGTCCTAGGCCACGGCGCGAGACAGAAATCGTCCTCGTCCTCCTCCTCCTCGGCCTCTCGGACGCTTGAACACCGCGGCGGGGCGGGGTGGCAGAAAATGTACGGAGGCCGTACCTGGTGCGACGACTCCACGGCGGCGGCAGGAGAACTCCTCCCCTGGGTGCTTAGCGCCAGAGCTCGTTGCTCCGACTGCGCATCCAGGGCCCGTGCGGCGGCTGCCGCCTCCTGCTGCTGACAGAGAAGCCAGGATCAGCGAAAGAAGAACCAAAGGAAAAGCACGGAGAAGCGAGCTCGAGCCTAAGTGACCCCGAGCTCGGGACATTTGACCTACCACGATCCGATCACCCCACTCAACATGGGGCTTCTTGGCGATCGGCTTTGGGGCATCAGGGGCCGGCCTCTTACTCCCCTTCTTGCCCTTGCTCAGCCTGGGGAGCGGCAGCATCTGCTTCGCCGTGTCCCAGAGCTCCTTGGTTACCTGCACGGACTCGCCACGGTTAGCGCCCGGGTCCGGACTCTCGGGGCTGAGATCAAGGCAAAAGCCATTACCTTGCTGCTCTGCCCCAAGATGTTCTTAGGGACGTTGCCGCCGAGATCGTAGGCGGTGGCGGCCTTCCCGAAGATTTCCTGCATCCTCGAGGCGATCCAAGCCGCCTTCGGTGCTGCAAGAAGCGGAACGTTAAGAAGCAAGGAAACTACGACCAAAGCCCAAAAGAACATAGGGTCGTGCAATGCTCACCCTCGTGGCCTTCTCGGGTGGCGTCGTGCCTCCTGGTGATCTCGAAGAAAGGGTGCAGCCTCTTCCGAAGAGGAAACACCGATTCGCGAGTAGTCATGGACGACCTTTGCCCTTGAGCCAGCAGCGTAAGCGCAGATGTGGATGAGCGCGACCACCGCCTGGTCGGCCGTCGAGTCCTCGGGCTCTGGGGTCTCTCGCTTGCCGCCAACCGCGGCGCCGTTGTAGGCGAGGCCGCTCCCCTCGCCCTTCTTCAAGTAGAACCATTTCTCCGTCCACGGCCCGAGCGAGTCCCAGGTCGGGATCTGGAGAAAGGAGCAAGGGAGGCCAGCCCGCAGCTAGAAGTAAAGACACCCGACGACGGGGTCCTTCGCGGTGCGGGACAAGGAATAGAAGCGAAAGAACAACGAGGGGGTGGGGAGGATTCCTAAGAACCCCTCGCAAAGGTGAGCAAAGATAGAAAGGTGGAGAAGGGAGTTGGGTACCAAATTGAAGAGCTCGATCTCGCACTGCGCAAGGACCGCAGCCAAGAAATCGATCTCCGGGGTCCGCAGCCCAAAAAGCATATAGTGCTCCGTGCTCACGGCCTCGTCGTCCCGAGGCTGCGGCACATTCTCCCCGGCTGAAGCCGCCAGGTGAACGGGTCCAGCAGCCCCGAGGTCTCCATCTCCTTCATCCGCTCCGCGGTAAGCGTGCTCTTCCCGAACTTGGCCATGGAGTCGGGGAAGGTACGAGATTGAAAGCAAAGGACCGAGGTCGGCGCCAAGATGCGAAAGAAGAAGCAGAAATGCGGCGGTGGGAAGAAAGGCTTCGAGGAACGAGGCCTCCCGGTTTTAAAGGCGCCTCGACTGCCGACATTACTATCGCCTCAAAAAGCGTGCCCGCAGCCGGTAAGCAGTAACCGATGTATCGTGACCCTTCGAAACTCTCGCACGGACGCGTCTTTTCAAACGTCCACTAGCCATCCCTCCAACTTCCTCGTCCCAGAGGATCGGGCGCTTCCGGGCCCCCTTCGTCCCCTCGGGGCGGAGAAAGCCCAAGCATCCCTGGAGTCATCAAGCCCACTCAAAGACAAGGCTTTAAAACTCAAACATTCCCGAGCTCGGCCAAAAGGGCGATCCCTCCATGAAGACTTCAGACTCAAGAACGCCTAGAGTCTCAGACCGTTTCTTGAGCCTCAGGGGCTGGTTGTCGGGGATCGGTCATCCTAACACATGTCCAGGCCCCCCGGGGATTTCGGTCGTCCTCCCCCGAGCTCAGAGGACTGTTCCCGAGCTCGGGCGAGGGTGGTCCCGAGCTTGAAAGACTATTCCCGAGCTCGGGCAAGAGCTTCCCCAAAATACTGCAAAACCTCGACGACCTCATCGACCTCGGCACCCCCGGTCCAGACTTCAATGTAATAGATCTCCTCTCTTATGTATGGATGACCTCTATCCCCTGTGTGGGAACTAGGGTCAACCATTCTTGTCAGTCCCCCTGCGTGGGGAATAGAGGCTATCGCCTGTCGAGAATCCCTGCGTGGGAACTAGGGTCAACCACTCCTCAACACTCCGTCGGTCCCTGCGTGGGAACTAGGGTTAATCGCTCCCGTCAGTCACGAGCAGTCACTGGCGTCGACCTCGAGATCGTGGCAGGAGCCTATAAAGCGCATCGACCGCTCGGTCGGAAAGACACCAGTATCAAAAGAACCGCAACGGTAACAAGATCACACAAGGCAGCACTTACATACTCCACCGTTCACCGCGCCACCCTCGGCAGCGGGCTCCCCCTGTAGTTCTCTCCCGAGGAGCTTTTAGACATCTTTCGCCTACGGACAAGACTGGAGTAGAGCTGTTACCCGACTTAGGGGGCTCGAACCAGTATAAACTTTGTGTCCCCTGTTTGATCGTCCTTCTTCCCGGTGCTGCACGTCTCCTAACCCCTCTTCCCAGACGAACGCGACTCTGGGCCTCGCCCCTTCGTGCAATCCTTCCCCCTTCTTTTGCGGTCGACGGTCCCGATCGTCGACAGTCGAGATTTCGGATTTTGATCGGGACGAGATTCAAAATCCTGATTGAATAAAAAAATTAAATTGCTACAGTATTTTCGGCGATTTTGGCAAATCTCGGGTTTTTTTTACCGGATTTGGCCCAAGAACCCTTAAGAATATCGTCTTCCATGAAAATTTGTTGAAAAATCGAATTTTTTAGACTTTTATAATTTTGGTAGAAACACTGTCAAATTTTTATAAATGGTACAAGTTTGATCATGCTCTGAAAAATTTATGGTATTATCTTTAGCAGTGTAATATCATACAAATTTTTTTCAAAAGCACAAGGAACATAAATGGTACAGTATAAATCCACTGGAGTGTGATAATAATCCAAATTTTTTGAGAGCTTAATCTATGTCTAAAAACCCTTCTCTAAAAGTTTCAAAATTTCTAACCCTCTTTTGGTTGCTCAATGAAATCTATCTATTAATCATCAGGCTTTTATTAGGACGGTAGCACTGTCATAATTTTTTAAAATTCCTTAGGCTTGATAATCATATGAAAATTTTATAAAAACATTATAGATGCTTCAGGACCATCCAAAAAAATCAAAAATTTCTAATGTGGTTTGAATCATTTTTCATTCGGTTGAAATTTGTTAGTCTGCCTTCAGTAGCATTGGTCTAACTTTTTAAAATTCCTCAGGCTTGATCATCATCTAAAAATTTTATGGGAACATTATTGATGCGTAATAAACATCCACAAAAATTTTCAAAATGTTATAACCTTGTTTGCACCATTTTCATTCGGTTGAAATTTTTTTGGTCAACCTTTTATCACGATAGTAGCACTGTCAGAATTTTTAAAATTTCTCATGCTTGATCATCATCTGAATTTTTTATAAGAACATTAGTGATGTGTCAGGACCATCCAGAAAATATTTCAAAATTTCTTAACATTGTTTCAACTATTTTTCTCTCGATTGAATTTTGCCGAGATTTCAGCGTTTCTCGGCCAAATTTCAGTTTAAAAATTCCGATTTCAATTTTTCTTTTTCAATTTTGTCCAAAGTTTTGAAATTCGCCCACCTCCAGAAATGTGAACTGAAAATGAAATTTGAAACCTAAGTGGGGGAGAGCCGGAGGGGTGGCTGGTTGACCTCGAGTACTTGGCTCACGCCTCTCAATCTTGTTCTCTATACAACAATTTATGTACTTATTACTTGATCTGCATAACAGATAAATTCAAACCTTGCAACCACTTCTGAGTTCTGGACAGGTACATTGAAGTACGCAAGCTAAATGATTTACAGATAGGCTCTATGAACTGATTAACAATCACTAAACTTATAGCATCCTTCAGCAGCTAGCCTTGAAGTGAGGGCTCAACATTATATTCGCGAGCTTGCCTCTCACCCAAATCGAAGAAAGAAGAAAAGGGGGAGAAAAAGAGCAAAAAAAAAAACTACGATCCCGCACACGAAGCGCACACTCATCACCAGCCCTTGCCTATCAACCACAGCCAGTCGAGCACGACGCCGGAGAATATGCCGGCGAGGAGGCATACGACGAGCAGGTTCCCCAGAGCGTTCTGCTCCGGACCCTGCACAAGCAAAAGTGCAAATACAAGTCAGAATCACACCCTGAAACAGAGACCAGCTCATGACGACAAACATTTTCTTGATACCAAAATGCATGAGAATGAACTCGCCTTGTATCCTTTGGGCGCCTCGGTGAGGACGCACACGGTGAGGAAGCCGTTGGTCAGGCCCAGGAAGGACGTCAGGAAGATCATGTAGCCTTGGTCGCCGTACTTGGCCGTGAAGTAGAACGCCGGGATGAACAGGAAGCGCGCCAGGATTGCGGCCGTCAGTCCCTTCCGAGAGGCCAGTTTCAGGCATTTGATCAGCGGCAGGTACCTCCCAACAAGATCCCACACGTTGTACATCGCGATCAGCACAAGCGCGTACCTGAATTTTTTCAGAAATGGCATGGCAGATGCTTGCATGATACTACTGAATTTTGCAGAAGTTACCTTGTTGAAATTAGATGTGAGATGCAAGTGCTTAATAAAAAAGCGAGGAAGGAAGAGGCATTACCATGTACCCAGGCTGTGTGATCCAGTGTCTTCGGATAAAAACCCAGGGAAGATTGATAGAGTCAAGACATATATCAGGAAAATATCAAACGCGTAGTCTATGTTCTGCATCAGAAGCTCTTTGGTGCCTAAACGCTCGTGCTTTTGTGGATCCTCCTCAACCTGAAAAATCAGTATATCGACATTTGATTCTCATAGCAAAGTTACAGGAAATGCGTGTACAGGCATTGATGCCAAAGAGACAAACTTGTCTATCTTGTACAGTTTTGAGCCCTGCAGCAGCAAGGTCGCTGGCAACGGTCTTGCTCCCTTCAGAGGCTGCCTTTGAGCGGTAGTACTTCACGATGGGTAACTTGGGAAACACATATGCGTATAGGAGGAGGCAAACTAGCTCGAAGACGCATGTTATTGAAAAGAATAATACTGCACCGAGAAATCAAACATGGATTAGTTATACAGATAAATCATGAAATTTTGGGAAATATGTACGATTGAAACAAGCGCCCAGACATTAAAGGAGAGAGTTATGTGAACAAGTGCTGAAATGGATATTCCTTTTTGGGAAAAGAGTAGTTGTTGAGAATTTGAGATCACAATGGATTTATAGCATTCCTATTTTGGCATAATCAGAGCTAAAAGAAAAAAAGACGCAAAATAACCATAGATAAGACATACTTCTTGGGTGTTTTTCTTTCTTAAGACAAGTGCTTCTATAACTTGGTTTATAGTTGGAAGGGTAACGTCTATTTTTGTACTTAATCAGTAAAAAAAAATTATTTAATGAATTATTTTTACTGTGCAAAAATGAAAATGCACAGATTCTAAAGCAGCTATAGTACTAACCTCATGTCATTAACCATCCCTTTAACCCCTCATTTCCTTTAGAATTCATATAGTTTTATTTTGGAAGTGCATAGAAATATTTTCGGTTATTATATATCACAATATAATTTTACTATATCCACATATGTTGACAAGATTGGACGTACTAGCTCCATTGCGAAGACCATTTTGTGAGTTCTCAAAAGCTGCCTTAGTAATTAATCTCAAAGCTGATGTCAGAGCTCCCGAAGCAGCCAAGCCCGCCAGGAAGGACTGAAAATCCAAAGCATGACATGGATCATGAAATGTAAACTAAGGCCATGAGTCTGAGACCTACAAAGAAAACCACAAGCATCAGAAATCACTGTAAAGACTAAAAGGTTACCTGAATGAACTCCGGGCACATGAAGGAAAGATCGCCAACCAAGCCACCTTCAACATGGGCATCGGCAGTCCCAAATAAGGCACTGATTATGCATACACCAACGAAGACTCCATTTCCACCCCGTCCTTTAGTACCAATGTCCAGCTAGAATACAAAGATGATTACATGAGCTGTTATACTGGCACATTAATCTCTTTTTATTGCAAAAGGCAATATACTTACCATTATTAATGCGAAAGAACTAATTAAGAAAATTGCAAATCCATACAGATTCCTCTTCCTCGTGTTGAGCTTTGCTTCATGATATGCCAGGATGCAGGTTATTCCAAAGGCAAAAGGCTGGTAAACTAGCGTAAGAACTCTTGTTGGATGGTAATTCTGCAATCAGAAGTAGTACGTTGTAAATCATTGTATATTTGCTAAAATTTAAATGTACAAGTGAAACAAACGCTGCAATGAGAAGGGACCATTTTTCTCAGTTCAAGGAAGGGAAAACAATGGAAGCTAGAAATGATAAGCCATATCAATAAAATGAGTTCAACATTCGGTTGACAAGCGCTGGACCCAAATGTTCAGATGTTGACTGAATCAAGAAGAAAATCGTGGTTATTTTTCAGTCTACTCCAACGCTATAAACAAAGGCCAAAGGATGCCTTTAGCATCTATTCAAGTGCATGTATGATGCTTCTAAATACCTGTTTAATTCAAACCATCAATTGAATGTTACAATCTACTCCAACATCCAAAACAAAGGACAAGGGTGCATTTTGCATCTATTCTAGTGCATTCATGATGCTACTGAATACTGATTTCATTCAAACCATCAATTATGTGTTGCAAACAAGCACGTACCGGGAACAGAGCGACATAGTAATCTTCAATGGTAAGCATACTGTTCCATGCGAAAAGGCTTCCATTTCCCAAAAGCCAGCAGACAAGTATACCAAGGAACTTCCCCTGTCAATTTCACAACCAAAAACAGCAATTGTTAGTATAAATCATTTTATTGAAATCTAGAACACTACATCATGAACCATCATATGAACTTAGAGAACAGAAAAGTAAAGAGACCTGAACTTGAGGTGCTTCTGCACTTGCTAACTCGAGGCTCATGATAATTGAGTTCACCTGCGCCTATGCAAAAAAATTCGTAGAATGGGCAACGCTTGAAACTGAAAGAGCCGTATGTAATATTGATTCAGAAAACAAGGATTGAAGTAGCACCGGAAGATCTTGTATGTCAGAGAAAGAATTAGATATCCGAGGAAAACGTTTCCATGGCATGATGGCATCACAGTTTGCAGCAAGATGACACTTATAAGCAAGAAACTAATTATGATGCCTTACTTTAATAGGGACCAAAGGCACAGAAGTGTCTAAATCCAAGAGCCCAATGCGACCGGTAGACTGATACTTAGAATAGAAAGTTTCAGACGTGTAAGGATTAGGACACCGATTACTAGTTTTTTTTTCTTTTTTTTTTGAAGGCGGCGAAAGCCGTGATTGGATTAGAAGGAGAAGGACACCAATTACTAGTTACTCCTAGTTCTCAGAAGCTGGGAGTTGAATCCTAAAAAAGGCGGAATTCACGTCATGAATCCGATCCAGCAACAACGCATGGGCCACGAGGTCCAAGACCCAGCCAGAATAAGCGCCGTCCCGTCTTGCCCACGCCCTAGAGATATTATCAAATCATCACAGACGAGCTAACGCCAGTGGCAACGGACAGAACTACCAGCGGCGGCACAGATCTCACCAAAACGCATGAATCCGCAAAAAGGAGAGTAATTTGTCAAAAACACTAGCACGAGCGGCAAGAACGTACGAATCGGCCATGACAAAACACCAATATTGCGTCTTTATTTTACGGTATCACAAGAGGAGTCTTACGGGAGAAGAGTACTGGCCGGCCGGAGAAGTCGATCCCCGACACCGAGGCGAGGTGGCGGCCAAGAAGAGGAGCAGCAAGCGAGGGGCAAAAGGGGTAATATGCTGGCCGGAGATGAAGCCGGCGAAGGACAGCTAACCTGAGCGGCGCGCGGTGTCTCTTATGACTTATGTACTCGTGAGTTAAATCAATCAATAATCCGCGACAAATCAATGCTAATTTTAGATAAGTTGATCTAACTAAAATCTAATAAATTATATTGCACTAAATATAAAGACCAATTAGCAATAAGTGACAACACTCTTGCAATTTAGATCCCTATACACGCCTCGTCTCTTGAGTTAGCGTCATGATTTTTTCTATATTCAAACCTTACAAATGCACTATAGATGTTAATTATATCTACAAGTATTTCATTAAACAACTTAAAAATTTTATGATTTTTTTAAAAAATAATATTGTTTAAATAATATTACAGAAATATTATACGGAAAAAATAATTACAAAAAAATACCCATGTTGCCATTTTAATTAGCGACAAAGCTTTGTCGCCATTTCAATTGACGACAAAAGTTCTATCGGCAAATAAACTAGCGACAGGCCTTCTATCGCCAAATGAATTCACGACAGGGTTCTGTCATCAATTGAAATGGTGACAGAAGCCTTAGCCTTATCGGCCAAATGAATCCGCGAGTAAACAATATGTCGGCCAATTCAATCAGAACAAACATTTGTCGTCGCGAATTGTTTGTTTTGTATATTATTTTTGTAAAATTATTTAAACGGTATATTATTTAAAAAATTCTAATAAAGAAAGAGAACTAGTTGCTTTAATAATAAATTACAACAAAACAACATTAAATAGAAAAATAAAAATCACATCAATTTACAATAAAATAAAAAAAATAGTGAAACAATATTAGTAGGTGACGACTAACTGTAGGGCCGGATCCTAACATACCCAACCAAGGTTCACAAAACCGACGAAAACCGTTCGAAAACTGCGATTTTCGTGCGTACCACTGCGGTTCGAAATCAAAACCGTTCAATAAACCGGTTCATTAAAAAAATTGAAAAAATTTATGTGCTCGGTTTTTCGCGAAAAACCGCGGTTTTCGTCAAAACCGCTCACAAAAACCGCTTTGCGATGAACATTCAATTGGCAGCGGTTTTTCTATTTTTTTGGAATTTTTTTTAAAAAAATTGATTTCTTAACCCTTCGGTTTTTGACGGTTTTCGAGCTATTTTTGCGGTTTTCGTACCGCGAATTTCGAAATTCGGTTTTGTGAACCCTGTACCCACCCCAGGGTTCACAAAATCGACGAAAACCGCTTGAAAACCACGGTTTTCGTGCGTACCGCTGCGGTTCGAAATCAAAAACCATTCGGTAAACCGGTCCATTCAAAAAAAAATTTAAACTAAAAATTTTGAAAAAATTTATACGCTCGGTTTTTCGTCAAAAATCGTTTTGCGATGAACATCCAGTTGGCAGCGGTTTTTCTCAAAAACCGAGCGATTTTTCTTTTTTTTGGAATTTTTCAAAAAAAATTTGATTTATTAACCTTCGGTTTTTGACGATTTTCGAACGATTTTTATAGTTTTTGTATGTAAATTTCGAAATTCGGTTATGTTAACCGTGCCTGCCACGTTGGGTCCGCCCCCGCCTGGAATCTCTGAACTTTCTTTGACCCCTCGTTGGAAGAATCTCTGCACTTCTGCAGATCATTAAGCCAACGTGTATTATATGCGTCGCGTCGGCAATTGTTTAAGAAATCTGGACGGCGAAAAACGCTTGGATGGGAAAATCGGATGGCGTTCAGACTGTCCCCACCCAAGGTTTAAAATCCCGACGAATTTTTTGACCCACTCGTTGGAAGAATCTCTGCAGATCATTACGCCAACGTGTATTATATGCGTCGCGTCGGCAAGTGTTTAAGAAATCTGGACGGCAAACAACGTTTGGATGGGAAAATCGGATGGCGGTCAGACTGTTTCCACCCGAGGTTTAAAATCTCGACGAAATTTCCAAAATTTCGGTCGAGACAAGATTCTAAATTCCAGCAAAATAAAAGATTCAAATTGCTATAGTTGTATCGGTTCGGATATTTTGACTAGAATTCATGTTTTTGGACCGGATCTCGCATCAATTTTCTTGCGAATTTTAATGATTTTTCTGAGGAATACATATGAAAAATTTGCAATAGAGTAACAAACCAACTTTAGCTCAGTTAGTAGAGCGGATGGAGGGCTGAGTCTATCCTTAGGTCACTGGTTCGAATCTTCACGTCGCTGATTTTGTCATCACTGTTTGCACTTCTCACCGTGGACAAAAAAATGCCAAAATAATAGGACAACAAACACCGCTAGGGCTCGAACCCAAGATCACGAGGCAAAGAGGCTAACGCCCTACCAACTAGACGGTCTTGTAGTACTCATATTTTTCCCCGAAGTTTTTCTAACCTCATTTCACATAAGGTTGAAAATCATCGAAATTTTGGAAAATGTCACTAAAATTTCGGTAATTTTGGTTTCAAATATACAGGATTTCAATTTTGCTTTTTGAATTTCTTCTATATTTCAGCCAAAATTCCAAAATCTTATCAAAATTTTAGATTTCGGCCGCCTTCCATATGTGATTCGAAAATGAAATTTGAACCCTGTCCCACGAGCGTTCACATTAGCATATCGTAAAGATAAATTCGTCTGGTATTTGCGTGACACGTTGCCGTATAAAATATGTATTTAACCGTATCTACAACGGGGTAACAGATGAGCAACAAAAACTGCAGTTCAAAAGAAACGTGTATTTTATCTCGTAACAGTATATCAATGTGCTGCAATTTTTCCGAAATTGACATGACTAGTTGGCGTATAACAATCTCTAGGTCCTGTAAATATGGCTTTAAGTTAGTTTCAACATTTGAAAAGCCAATAAATCCTTTAAACAGCAAAGCTTTTAAGCAGTTTCTGGTATAAACTAGAAGTCACGTATAACTAGCAAAAAAACTAAAAGCTAAAAGTTGGATAGAATATGTTTTTGTAACTTATTGTTAGGAAAATTAGTTATTTGTCAAACGGTTTTACAATACAATAAAGAGAGAATTGTAAAAAAAGGAGGGGAAAAAGACCGGCTTGATTTGACCTAATATATCATGGGAGCGACACCGTTATGGAATCCGCTAATCTCAACCACACGCTATTGGAAACTAGTATAGTGCCCTGTCTTCCAGTTTCCTTTTTCCAACACGTAATATATGATCTTTTTCTTTTCTATAACGTTTGTTTCCTTTTCCTTAATTCCAGGATATTTGTTTCCTTTTTCTTGAGATGATGCTGGAGGTGGGGGGAGATCTGTTGTGGGCCACAGGGATGAGTTAGACACATTAAACAATGGCCATCGGATGTGGGTGAGTAAAGCTGAGGAAAGATCTGAGAGGTTAATTTTGATGGAGGCAAGTTTCTGAGGACGTTTCGCTGGGTGCATGAAGGTTGGACCATCTCTAGTGAGGTGCATTATTTAGGATGGACGTAGAAAAGAATGCTTAGGTGCATTATAAAGGAGTATAGATTTGGGATTGATTCCCCCCAAGTTGCTAGCTTTCTGCTTTCTTTTTTTTGGGACCAAAGTCATTTACTACTCCGGTTACTGCTAGCTCGGTTGGAGACTTTTTATTATTCTTGTGACATACCAAAATTTATATTGAGTTAGCATCAAAAAAATATCAAAAGTTGGTACCTTCGTTCTTTAAATTCTTAGTACCTCTTGATACTATCTTGATATAAATTTTGATACCTTCCAAGAGGATAGGAATCCTGTCCTACGGAGATTGCAACTTAATGAGTATCCGTAGGCTAAGATTATCCGATCGAGATAACGAAAGCCCTAGATCGTCCAACAGTAGTACCAAAAGAACGACTGATTTGCTTGCATCAACAAGCTAATCTAGAGAACATGACAAGAACGATGCTGACAGCCTGTCGTCATTTGCATCGCTGAACTTGCATTTGTTAGATACCTTCAGGTAAGTTGAACTGAACCGTTATTTTATCTGCAACAAGCTTTCTCATCAAAAGATGGATATTCGGGTATGTGCCTTTTGCTCAATTTAGTTTCAAGCCTCTCTTTTCGATTCTTTAACATCTGAAACTTGGGAAAAGGCATACAAATTGATACACAGGTGCATCACAATATTATACACTTCAACATGGCCTTACATCCATTTTAAAAGTTGGACAAATATTAAAGTATGAATAAAAGACAAATAGTGATTACTTACCCCCTTTGTTTGCTTCAACATTTATGTAATTTGTATTTGGAGGTGATCCATAGAAGCACCCCTCAATTCTGAATCACTTCAGAGTAATTGGAATTGGAAGTGAAATCTTCAGTGGAAGACATGATTCAAATGTTGCTTGGTGCTTAATTAATTTGCATCCATCTCCTGGGGAAAGGAAGAATATACTACACAACTTGGTCACCAACCTATCAGCCACAGCCAATCAAGAATGGCCATACAAAATATGCCGTTCAATAGGGAAAGCACAAGCAAGTTACCCAAAGCATTTTGTTCTGGTCACTGCATCCACAATCATGTATTCATGTATATAACTTGAGCAAATGATACAAAACACATCAGTACTGGTTGAGAACAACCATACACTAACATTGTACCCTTTGGGTGCCTCAGTAAGGACGCAAACGGTGAGATATCCGTTGCTCAAACCAAGAAGCGACGTCAACATGATCATCTAGACCTGATCACCATACTTTGCGGTATAGTAGAGCGCATGAATGAGCAAGAACTGTGAAACTACATCAATCAGTATTCAGTAGCCCCTTCCGAGATCTCAGCTTGATGTGTTCAATCGGAGGTAGTATCGATCCTTCCCATCAGACCCATATGTTATAGCTCGCGATCAAGAGAAGTGCATACCTGCATAATGATGTGACAACGTGTGAGTGGCATCTGTTGTCATTTCCTAATGGCATAACCTTTTGAAGTAACCTATCAATCCATAGTCAACTAGAGAAGTTAGAATAGGACAGTACCAAGAGCCCAAGCTGTGTGAACCAGTGTCTTCAGCTAAAAAAACTGGGGAAGATGGTCAATGTCAGTATATATATCAGGAACAAGTCTGAAACAACTGTGAATCGTATTAACTTAAATAGCGTTGTTAAATTAAATTGACAGTAATTAAATAAAAATTAAGCAACAAGTGTTAATCGCTTATATTAACTATTACAAAATTATACAACTGATTGAATTGCAGTACTTAAAAATTTAATCTGGAAACAAATTACAAGAATGATTTTGGAGAAGCTCTCGGCGAAGCTCACAGCTTCAACGCCTGAACGTAGCAACGAAAATGGATATGTTGGATCTTCGTGGCAGTAGCAGCCACGATCTTCAGGTATCCACACGAACAGGCGGACGACACAGTATGCCGGTATGTTAGTACCACGCAACAAGTGTGAAACAACTGTGAATCGTATTAACTTAAATAGCGTTGTTAAATTAAATTGACAGTAATTAAATAAAAATTAAGCAACAAGTGTTAATCGCTTATATTAACTATTACAAATTTATACAACTGATTGAATTGCAGTACTTAAAAATTTAATCTGGAAACAAATTACAAGAATGATTTTGGAGAAACTCTCGGCGAAGCTCACAGCTTCAACGTCTGAACGTAGCAACGGAAATGGATACGTTGGATCTTCGTGGCAGTAGCAGCCACGATCTTCAGGTATCCACATGAACAGGCGGACGACACAGTATGCCGGTATGTTAGTACCACGCAATACAATTCTTATGATGTTTTATCTGGTTCAAGTGAAACTTTTTCGCCTTCCTTTTCTTTTTCTCTCAATTTTTCATACAATTTTCAGACGCACTGTATTTATAGCCAAAAAACATTGTTCATTGACGGTTGCTACAGTACCCAAGAGCACGGAAGCGAGTTCGCTTGCTACAGTATGCGCCCATTGCTCTAGCAAGGTTGTTGCTACAGTGCCCCCCAACAGCTGGCGTTGTGCATATGTCGGTTGCTACGGTACCACCGCTTGCTACATCCGAGGACAGACAACTTGCTATAGTGTTTTCAGCACAAAAAAACGTATTTTTTGCATGCGTGGGTTATCTTAACCCTATTCTTGTGTGTGACTCTTTAGGTCCATACAATGTTAGCAGTAAAAATCGAAAAACTCCTTTTTCGATTCACAAGTCTCAAGCGGCTCGTAGCAGAACATAACGACTACCCAAATTGCATGAATGTCATTTATCCGAAAACCTTCAATAAATACATGTTGATCCCTTTGTCACTTTGATATCGTGGTTTAACTTAAGGTTGAGGTTTGTTATCCTTGTACTGTTAAACTGATTTTCTCGATTATCTGAAGTAGACTAGCAAGATCGATCGATTAACACCTTTAATCGTTCGGGCATGGCCATGTACATTCTTTAGTCTATTTCATCGAGTGACCGATCAATATTATTCCCTCAGTACGAGCAGGACAAATTCCGTCTTGATCATACACTTCCCTCTGCATGATTCAAGGCATACTCGAGTGTTATTCTTATGATTTTCCAGTTACGGACAATGTTAGACAATATCAAAGCATACCATCCTTATACAGGAAACTGTGTTGATCTCAGGTCTAAAGATCAATCATTATTATTGTATGAAACAATTTATGACACTAATCAAATCCTTAAAATATGTTTCATAAGCGGGCTAGTCCAATAGCATGGACACTTACATGTATTCACATGATTGAATTGTATCACATACCCATAATCCGTGAAACATGATTATCAAATAATTCATGTGCTTGTTTTGAATATACATTATTGGTGTCCCAACTAATAAATAAACAAGGGATAATTTATAATAATGTCATAACCAAATTACAGAGTTTCACGATCAAGTCACATACTTGATCTAATATGACATTATCAAAATAACAACATAAGCATAAATACAAGTTAATCATCTTCATAATTGACCTCTTGGGTATATTTCCAACAACTTCTGCATTCAGAAAAGCATGAAATCTGTCAAAGAGAACTCCCTTTTCTACAGAGAACAATCATAACACATGCAATTTATACCGGGAAGAGGTATGTGTAGTAATCTTCGATGTAAGCATGCTGTTGAACCCGAAGAAGCATCCATTTCCCAGAATCCAGCAGATGAAAATACCCCAATACTTTCCCTATGATCAGTGTTCCAATGTTGTAGAAACCAAAATTTAGTGAGAAATTATAATCACCTTTTCAGGGAGGAAACGAATACAAACCTGAGTTGTAGCTGCTCCGCTGTCTTCTTTATCGTATGCCATGTTTGTAGAGAGACACTAAGGAGGGTGGCAAGAGGTGATGCAAAAAAATATTTGAAAAAGAACTTGCTACTCTTCAAAGTTCAAACACAAAGGGTACTTACCAGGATGGTGCCGTAAGATGAGAAGCTGCGCATCTAATCTAGTACAGTATTGTCAGCGTTTGTACAGAAAAGTCCCCTGTGAATTAAAAAAAGAACCTTGCAGTTCTGGAAAACTGTATCTAGATCTAGACCTTGTCCTTTTGAAAAAAAGTCTCCTAGTGACTCCAAGAAATTACGTTCAGCCTCAGGTCAAAATTCGTTCGACGCATGGCTGTACCTAATAGAACTTAAAAGGCGATGAAACAAGTATTGGCGAAAGGTTAGAAAGGAAGACAAAACAAAGAATGGTATAAGAAAGACGAAAAAAAGTAACAAAGCTTGAACTCTGGGGAAGACTAATAGGAGGTTAGACGAACTCCGAGCAAATTGTTTATCCGCCTAGGCCAATCACAGGGAAGTAACATACACGTCCTTGCTTCACCCGTCAACGCTAGCAGATGGAAATGGGAACACATCCACATGACGCTGAGCAAGAAAAATTGGTGGTAACGACGACGCATATATACCAGTTGCACGGGACGTAGGAAGGATGGCTAGTGGAAATATTTTAAGCCTCAGACATGGGCATAAAAAATACAGTTCTTTCAATGGCAGGTGCATCAATGCATGACAACCCTTGTGCATTCCCATTAGACCATAGCAACCCATGCTCAATTGCCCATCGCATACTGCGCGCCGCCCGGAGATAGTGCCTCACCGGTTGTTGCATTGCGTGTACTACGCAGAACAGATTTGCATAGAGTCAACACCCACAATTTTCAGGAATTTTGGGGGATCAATCAGCATTGGAGAATTTTTGTGGCAACGGGATGGATGAATTCTCAATTCAAGAAGCCCACCTGCTCCGTTGCCGTTCACCGAGAATTAAAGTGAGCTTTCGCAATTCCATAGTTGGAGTAGTGAGTAGTTCCTAGCCAGGTTTACTCTGGGACCTGAACACAAGCAAAGATTGGGAATGGAACAATTTCTTGAGCTGACAAAAAAAAAAGGATTGTTGATGAAGGCATCATTAGGAAACATTGGGAAATAAAGTTTAGGATCGCATCTTTGCCTGAATGGTGTCACAACTGGCAAATGTAGCTTGACAACCAGATGCTTCATGTTAATCTGACGAAGTTACAGCTACATTATTAAGCTCAGTTGGCAGTAGAGATGGCAATCTTGTCGGTTTATCTTGGATGGTTACCCTAATAGAGATAGGTTGTTAGGTATGCCCGTTAGGCATTGGGCACTCACGGCCAGTCACGGGCGACGGGCTTAGGCAAATTTCTCTGCCCGTCGATCTTGATTGGCATGCCCGCGGGCATAAAAATGGCTAGCGAGAAATGAGTAGCCACCAGGCAGGCTTCATTGGGTTTGAGCCCACCCTCGGCCGACGTCAGTAATCTTGCGTGAGGTATTTTTATTGTATTTTTTCTTTCTTTTTTTATCTCTTCAATTTATGTATGAATTTGAGTTGCACAAGACTATGTTTACTATGTTTATCTCAATTTTACTTTGTTTTCTACGTTTTTTGGTTAAAAAACAATTTAGCTTAGTCCTTTTAAGCTCTCCTGGCTTCGCTACTACTGACGGATATGGGTATAGGTGAGCATCACCCGTGCCCACCGCAACTGATTGCGTCACAGGCGAGAAAATGGTTGGCTGGCATGGGTACTCATCCGTGCCCGCTGAGTTCAATTGCCATCCCTAGTTTGCAGTGTGCTCTACTATAAAAATGAGATCCAGAAGTGAAAAAAGAAAAAGAAAATGAGATGCATACATCTACATAATGTGCTTAATTGCATGGACACACACAAGAGAGAAAAAACCAAAATCTTTTGTGACCCGTCACCACCCTTTGCCTATGAGCCACATCCAATCAAGAACAGCCCCACAAGATATGCCTGCCAAGAGGAAAAGCACAAGCAGGTTGCCCAAAGCATTTTGTTCTGGCCCCTGCACACACAAACAATCATGTGTATAATTTGAGCAAATGCTGCTAACAAAAAAAAACAGCAATTCTGGTTTCAAAAATATTCAAAAACCAACCTTGTACCCTTTGGGCGCCTCAACGAGGACGCAGACGGTGAGATGCCCGTTGCTCAATCCAAGAAATGCCGTTAACATGATCATCCAGCCCTGATCACCGTACTTTGCAGCGTAGTAGAACGCAGGAATGAGCAGGAACCTTGAAATGACTGCAATTAGTAGTCCCTTCCTAGATGTGAGCTTGATTTGTTCAATCAGAGGCATGTATCTTCCAACCAGGTCCGATACATAGAAGATCGCGATCAAGACAAGGGCGTACCTGAATTGTGAATTGAAATGATGAACTATAAGTAACAAATGCCAATAGCCAGAATCAACGAGACGAATTAGAATAGGTTATTACCAAGAACCCAAGCTGTGTGATCCGGTGTCTTCAGCCAAGAACCCTGGGAAAATTGACAGTGTCAGGATATAGATCAGGAACATGTCCATGGCGTAGTCTATGTTCTGATGTAGCAACTGCTTGTTGCTTAAGCGTTCGGCAGGATCAGGATTTTCTTCAGCCTGAAAAATTCATGGATATATTCAGCATCTTGATGTCTCTTTCCAACTTTTTTTTTGAAATATCGGCAGGAGCTCTGCCCTTCATTAGAGGAAAGAAAGAGATTGCAATACAGCGATGGAATATTACAAAGGTTAAAGATTAAGAACCAGAAGATACGGAAATGAGACGGATTGATTGACAAAGATCGGCTACTGAAACATGATTTTCTGTCGTTCAAGTCAATACCAACGGATTCGGGTGGCATTTTATGCCACCAGCAGCAAGGTCAGCAGTGACCGTCAAAGACCCCTCGGAAGCGGCTTTTGAACGGTAGAATTTCACGATTGGCAACTTCGGGAAGACGAAAGCATATAGTAGAACACATAGCAGCTCAAAGAAGCATGATATTGAGGAGTACAACACTGCATCAATTAAGTAGGCCAAACAGATATATCAGTAACTGGAGATTTCATAAATAAATAAGAAAGATGCACCTCTGATTGCTGCAACGTACTAGCCCCTTTACGAAGGCCGTCTCTTGAATTCTCGAAAAGTGCTTTTGTAAAGAACCTCAATGCAGAGGTTATTGCACCTGATGCAGCCAGGCCGGCAAAAAAGGACTGAAAAATCCAAACATACACACCAAAGTACTAAACAATTTCAATCTGTCTTTTGTAAAAGAAATTATGATTGAATTTTTCTGATAAGCTACTTTTGTAAATGTGGTCATGCGAAATGGTACCTGGATGAACTCTGGGCACATCAAGGACAGATCGCCAGTCATCCCACCTTGAACATGACCATCTGCTACACCAAAAGCAGCAGCGATGATGCATAAACCAATGAATGGTGCAATTCCGCCTCTCCCTGAAGTTGCAACATCCAGCTGCAAACAGGGAAGAACACAAAAGTTCGGTATTAGTAGTGTGTGGTTCACACAAGTTATGTGCTGGTAATCAGCTGGGCTTACGATGATCACAGCAAATGAGCTCAAGAAGAATAAAATGTATCCTGCCAAATTGCGTGCCCTGGTGTTGATCTTTGCCTCGCAATACGTGAATAGAGCAGTTGTGGTGAGGACAAACGGCTGATAGGTGAGAGTAATAACTCTTGTCGGATGGTACTTCTGCATTCAGAAGGCATGAAATACCATCAGCTTCCTTTTGCAGCAGGAACTTTGGCATACTTGGAGAACTGATGGAAAATGAATAATACACACATATTCCTACCGGGAAGAGGTACACGTAGTAATCTTCAATTGTAAGCAAGCCGTTGAACCCAAAGAGGCATCCATTCCCCAAAAGCCAGCAGATGAAAATACCCCAGTTCTTTCCCTACGGTCAGTATTCCAGTGTTGCAGAAACCAATATAAGTATGTGAGGAGATTATAACAACCCTTTCAGTAGGCTGAACGAATGAATACCGTGGTTGTATCTACTCCAGGGACTTCTTTATCAAATTGCATGCTAAGTTCACTCTGATGGCCCTACAGATGAAGAAAACAAGAACTAGGAAGAGTGGCAGAAGATATGTAACATTGAGTTGAATGCTTTGTTTTATGTGGTAGCAGGAGAGCATCGTACCATTGAATTAAGGGGTTGAGCTGTGGACTTTCAGAAAACAGAGAGTACTTACCGGGATTGTGCTGTAAGATGAAGAGCTGCCCATCGAGCATAAGGGGAAAGAAACAACTACTGACAAAAATCCAAAAAGAAAAACAATGGAACAAACAGAAGAAGAGAGCAATAATTGTAGAAGGGCAAAAATTAGAGAAAAAAGGGTCACTCTCTTGGAAGGACTTGGAGGTTACATGATCTAAGAAAAGAATTGTTTATATGCCAAGCAAATCACATGGAAATATCATATACACCGTAGTCTTGGCCGTCAACACTATCAGCTGGGATCACAATCACATGATGCTGATCCAGAAAAATAGGTGATAATGACGATGAAATGGACCAATTGTGCCAAAGCTGAAGGAAAACTAGTGGAAATATATTAAGCCCCAAAACAATACAGTAGACCACAGTGACCTGTGCTCATCACATCTTGCCATCTGAAGATAGTTGCAATGTTTTCCTTCTTCAGATTCAACAAGCACTGGAGGACAACTTGCCAGCATGCAAGCCCGCAACTAGACATACGAATCCTCAATTCAGTTAGTCTGGCAACCGCAGCATGCACCTGACCAGTTCAGAAACGGACTCTGTTGTTGTGGTGATCACTGATACTTTGTTAGGGTTAGATGCACGGTATAATAATAGAGACAGAGATTTAACGTGGAAAAACCCTTGCGGGAAAAATCACGGGAAACAATCCACTATAATGCTTCAAGATTACAAGCAGGAGATTGGCTTATATAGCCAAAGAGTCCTAATTGTAGAAGACTTGACATCTAACAAATTATGGACAGAACCAATAGATATGGTAGTTAGTTATCTCCAACAAACCTCCCTAACTCAAAATCTATAACAAAATTGTTTTCAGAAAAACCTTGAAAGGTAATTAAGTACGAAGAATACAAGTGCGTTAAAAGTCCAAAGGACTACCGAACGAGGAAGACTGGAACAGTCAAGCCAAACATTTGTAGTGCGAAAAATCACCAAAGATATAAAAGATTGAAACAGTCTTGTCCAAACGCTTCTGATAAATAAAGTAAGATTGAGCAAACCACCAGCAGGTCGAAAGAAAGACTGGAACAGTCAATCCAAACACACAGCTGTAACAAAGCAGACAAAGAATCTGAATCTTCAAGAATTCATAACCCTAGTAAAGTCTGAGTCTGTGCAACTGACCTCCTGAAACAGATGCTCAATCATCAAACGGCATAAGCCAAGACATCACTTGAGGTGCTGGGTAGATAGTGAAGAACTCATAATATGAACTTTTGGAATGCTCGACATGGAACATAAAATTCAGCAAACTACCTACTGAAAATCCATAACATGGTTGAAATTGCTCCCGCAAAAATGTCAAGATAAAGAAAAGCTATCGTGCTGACAATGGAGTATAAATTGTAGTAGACCCCTCATATTGAGCAGAGACAACAAAAAGAACGTTGTAGTATTCACGCAGAAACAAACTCCTTCTTGCACTTCAATACTTCATTTGAAATTGACATTGGAGCAAAACCTTCACTAGAAAAAACTCTGAAGAGTATAATGCTACCATCAGGGAGTCATCAAATTCCAAATGAACGTTGCCAAAATCTTCATAATGGTCAACGTATCCAAACGGTGAATAAACACTAAGATAATAGTGATAAAAAACCAAATTCCAATAAACGGTGATGAAAACACCAAATACAGTTGTCTCTCCAACTGATATTTTTTTAATTCTTCAAAGTTGACGATGAAACGTCAAAGAAATTGCCGATGATAAATCCCGTCTGAATGGCAACGAAATCCACCAATAATACGAGCACAAAATAATAAATATAAAATTATGCATGAAATATCCCGTCAAATAATCGGAAAACAGAAGCTAGAAAACCGAAGTCGTCCAGAGCCCTTTATTTCAAATCCATCTGGTCAGCCGATTGGAGCATGGGTGTTTGGAGCCGGAGCTGACGTGCTTCTGGAGCTGAACCATACCAGGATTTGTCTGGAGTCAAAACAAATTCAATCCAGTTTGGAATTGAATTGAAGTCCGATCGGTAAAAAACAAAGGCTCAATGATACGCTCCCACGCATGGCCTGCTTTTTCAGTGTCCTCTTGAGTCATGAACAACTACTTCTAGAGAGCATCGTCCTGTTATCCTTGCGGAACACTGGATCGGATGCGACGAGGCGGGCCATGTGATCGGCGACGTCGACGATTGAAGGCGACGAGCGCAGAAGCCGAGGCGAGGCGGCAGATCGGAGCGGCCGGGCCGACGGCCGCGTCGCGCGATGAAGGCCGACGGCGATGAAATCGGGAACAGTCGTGCGGGTGTAGCCCCTGGAGTCACCTTCGTCGGGGCAACGATTGGATCTGAAACTTGCGCTCTGATACTACTGGTTAGGGTTGATGCAGGTATCTATACCTCTTTATAATACACCTAAGCATTCTTTTCTACGTCCACCCCAAATAATGCACTCCATTAGAGATGACCTAGCCTTCATACACCCAGCGAAACGTCCCCAGAAACTTCCTGCATCAAAATTAACCTCTCAGATCTTTTCTCAGCTTTACTCACTCACATCCGATGATCATTGTTTAATGTGTCTAACTCATCCCTGTGGTCCACAACAGATCTCCTCCACCTCCAACATCATCTCAAGGAAAAGGAAACAAATATCCTGGAATTAAGGAAAAAGAAACAAAAACATTCTAGAAAAAGAAAAGATCATATATGAAAAAGGAAACCGAAAACAGGGCACTATACTAGTAATAATGGAGACAGAGACGACAGAGATTTAACATGAAAAAACCCTTGCGAGAAAAAATCACAAGAAACAATCTACTATAATGCTTCAAGATTACAGATAGAAGAGATTGGCTTATATAACCAAAGAGTCCTAATTGTAGAAGACTTGACATCTAATAAATTATGAATAGAATCAATAGATATGATAGTTAGAGATATTGAGTTATCTTCAACATACTTTATTTTGCCTCGTCATTTTTTCCTCCTATCTCTAACCCACTTCGCACTCATGTACTAGCTTAACTTACACTATCCGGGAACAATCTGAGCTTAACACACACATTCCTTTAGGATTAGGGATTTTTATTTTTTCGAGTGAAAAACTGATCGGCTGCTGGAGGTTACTACAGTATTAGGAATGTTCAGTGCTGTTTCGGAAAGAATGGGAATGCAAAAAAAAAGGGCACTTGTATAAGAGAAATAGAACGAATATAATTGCTGGATGGAAATCACCAGAGAAATTTTCAGTCTTTTATCTTTTTTTTTCACAAATGAAGTTTCTGTCATACCGACTAGTTCCAAGATTTTATAGAACAAAAATAAGAGAGATTGCAATTATGGCTTGCCTATCGGGCATTAGCGGCTGATTTGACAATGCGTCACGGCACTAAGACCCCGTGGAGGGCTTAAAGTCAGCTTCAACTTCTGAAATGCCGATAAGCCTCTTTAAACAATTCAGTTTTTAAACGGTTTTTGACATAAGTTAAAAATCATATATAACTAACAAAAGGCAAAAGCTGAAAGCTGAGCTGAACCTGTTTTTTCAACTTATTGCTGAGGGAAATTAGCTATTTATTAAACGGTCTCTTAAAAAAAGCTACAGCCGCTTTTCAGCTCAGAAAACTAAAAAACAGTTTTTCAGAAAAGCTACAGCTCCTCCAAATAGACCCTTAGCTTAGTATGTGCTTAATTTTGGAGAAGAGACCCAGCCGGACAATAACCAGAAAAATCGACAATCTGATCACCATCCTTTGCCAATGAGCCACAGCCAATCAAGACATCCCCAATAATTATGCCCACTAAGAGTGAGCACAAGCAAGTTCCCCAAAGCATTCTGCTCCGGTCCCTGCACAAAGGCGTTTAAAGCTTAATTAAGCAAATGCAGTGACTAAAACACAACCATTGAGTCCCTCAAAGTACCTTTGTAAACACTAACCTTGTATCCTTTGGGCGCCTCCGTGAGAACGCAAACGGTAAGATATCCGTTGCTTAGTCCAAGGAACGACGTCAACGCGATCACCCAGCCTCGATCGCCGTACTTCACGGCGTAGTAGAACGCTGGAACGAACAAGAACCGTGAACAGGTTACGACCAATAGCCCCTTCCGGGACATCATCTTGATGTGTTCAATCAGAGGCAGGTATCTCCCGACCAGGTCCCAGACGCTGTAGCTCGCGATCAAGACAAGTGCATACCTGCATGTTGGCATGGTGAAGCATGAGCTGCATACACTGCGTTCGCTGATTAACAGTGTAAATTTCTCAGGTAATGTAATATGTTGGTGTGCAGATCTACTAGTACCAAGAACCCAAGCTGTGCGATCCAGTGTCTTCGGCTAGAAACCCTGGGAAAATTGAGAGTGACAGAGTGTAGATCAGGAACATGTCCAACGAGTAGTCCAGGTTCTGCAGTAGGACCAGCTTGTTGCTCAACCGTTCAGGAAGCACAGGGTCTTCTTCAGCCTGAAACACCCATGTAAATGCTGCATCAGTAGATTTCTCTACTGATGCAGCATGATATCGATGCAAGAGCAAGACTATCCTTTTTCAGTTTTTTTTTAAAGGCTAGTCTTTGTTAGCACAAGGGTTTTAACTAAAACATTAACATCATCAACTAGCCTAAAGCATAATCACCAAAAGAACATTAATGCGGAAATAAACATTAGAAGAACTCACTGACCCGGTGAGGAAGAAATAGCCATTAGGGTTCGTCGGTGTAGAGGAAGAAGAACAGACGGGTTGCGCAGTGAAGAGGAACCCAGATCTTCTTCGATGATGGTCACGGGAAATCCTTCCAATCGCTCGCAGCGCATTCGTTAGGATCGGTAGAGAATTTTGGGAAGATGCAAAACCAGAAAATATTCGTGAGCTTCTTGGTCCCGGCTTCCCCTTTTTATTTAGCGCTGTGCGATCAGGGGATCAACCCAAAGTTCGTTGGGGTGCCTCCGATCATGGCGCGGAATTTGCGGTAGTTTGTTACTGACTCAGTCCGAGATTAACCCAACATTCTCCCACTTAATCGAAGGACTCATTAGCATTATCATAAGTCCACACTTAATAGAACAGTGACCAAGGTAATGTGTTACAACAGCTTATTTATCGCCACTGAACCCCATCATCTATAGTTCACCATTCCATTCAGTTAGGATCATAAGTTTTCTTTAATGGGAGTTTTGGATTGTTCTTTATGATCCCTTCATTCCAGAATCAGGCTTTCCCTCAAACTCATGCCGGCAACATGCTCTCGAAAGAGACTGGGTGGTAAGCCTTTAGTAAGTGGATCCGCAAGCATAGACTTAGTACTTATATGCTCGACATCAATAGTCTGATCCTGGATTCTATCTTTCACAACATGATACTTAATGTCAATGTGTTTGGCAACATCACTTGACTTGTTGTTACTAGAAAAGAACACTGCGGCTTTGTTATCGCAGTACAACTTTAGTGGTCTAGAAATGTCACAACCACCTTTAAGTCCGGATAAAATTCTTTAGCTATCGCTCTGTCCTGTAGCTTCATAACATGCCACAAATTCAGCTTGCATCGTTGAAGATGCCGTAAGTGTTTGTTTGGAGCTTTTCCATGAAATAGCTCCTCCTGCAAGGGTGAAGATATATTCTGATGTTGACCTTTTACTATCAACACACCCGGCAAAATCAGCATCTGAATAACCAATGACTTCAAGGTTTTCAGACTTCTCATATGTGAGCATGTAATCTTTAGTGCCTTGAAGGTAACGTAAGACTTTCTTCTGACCTTCCAAATGGTCGGATCTGGTTCGATGATATCGCCAAGCATCCCGGTAACAAACGCCAAATCAGGGCGAGTGCATACTTGAGCGTACATAATGCTTCCGACAGCTGAAGCATAAGGAATCGACTTCATCTGATCAGATTCTAATTGATTCCTTGGACATTGAAATAGTCCAAATTTATCGCCCTTAACAATAGGAGCAGGCGTGGCAGAGCAGTTATGCATATTATATCTCTTAAGTACTCTGTCAATGTATGCTCTTTGGGATAAACCTAATATCCCTTTGGACCTATCTCGGTGAATCTCAATGCCCAAAACATAAGAGGCATCACCAAGATCCTTCATGTCAAAATTAGCGGAGAGAAATCTTTTGATCTCAAACATCATATCCTTATCGCTGCTAGCCAATAAGATATCATCCACATAAAGAACTAAAATAGTAAATTTGACATCTTTAGACTTGAAATATATACAATTATCCACTTTATTTTCCTTAAATCCGAATTTCCTTATTATATTATCGAATTTAAGGTACCATTGTCTCGACGCCTACTTCAGTCCATAAATTGATTTCTTGAGACGACATCCCATATGCTCCATGCCTTCAATGACAAAACCCTCGGGCTGTGCCATGTAGACATCCTTTTGCAGATCACCATTAAGGAATGCCGTTTTGACGTCCATTTGATGTAGCTCCAAATCATAATAGGCCACAAGTGCCATGACAATTCTTAGAGAGTCCTTTTTAGAGACGGGAGATAAAGTATCAATATAATCAATCCCTTCTCTTTGAGTAAACCCTTTAGCCACAAGTCTTGCCTTGAACCTTTCGACATTCCCCTTGGAGTCATGCTTAGTTTTGTAGACCCACTTACAGCCTACCTTTTTAACTCCTTTAGAGATTTCTACTAAGTCCCAAATGTCATTCAGGCTCATAGATTTCATTTCGTCTTTCATGGCGTTAAGCCATTCAGATGAATTCTTACTCATCATGGCCTCTTTAAATGAAATGGGGTCATCCACCTTCCCAATATCATGCACGTCTTCATTCATGTACACAACATAGTCATTTGGGACGGCGGATCTTCTTTCCCGTTGTGACCATCTTAAGGGTTCATTAGGGTCACAATGGTTCTCGAGGTTCATTATCGGTATTGCATTATGTCCTTCATTATCAGTTGCTGCATTATGTCCTGAGTCTTCAGTGTTAGTTTCAGGACTTTCAATCGGAGATGCATTAATTTGAGGTGCAGGAATAACAGCCTCTCGGATTATCGATAGAGGTACATAAACCCGATTTTCCTCAAGGTCTATTTTCCTCCCCTCAGAACTCCCACTGATTTCATCATTCTCAAGAAACACAGCGTGCTTGGTTTCAACAAATTTAGTATCTAATTTCCCAATGTGTGGATTGAACACTTTGGCTTCAGCTGCACATCCCCACATGCGTAAATAATTTAAACTCGGTTTTCTCCCAGTCCATAACTCATAAGGTGTCGATGACACTGATTTACTGGGAACCCGGTTTAATATGTGTGCGGCCGTCTTTAAGGCCTCCATCCATAATTTAAGTGGTAAACTGGAGTGAGACAGTATACTCCGTACCATATCCATAAGTGTACGGTTACGCCTTTCAGCCACTCCATTCCGTTGAGGTTCACCAGGCATGGAATATTGAGCTACTATTCCATTTTCTTCAAGGTACTTAGCGAAAGGGCCAGGAATTTAACCATAAGGTGCATGTTTTCCATAATACTCTCCTCCCCTGTCTGATCTCACTACTTTAATTTTTGAGTTATGCTGATTTTGAACCTCAGCCTTAAATATCTTAAATTTATTTAGTGATTCAGACCGTTCCTTAATAGGGTAAATATAACCATACCGTGAAAAATCATCAGTAAAGGTTATAAAGGAATCATAACCATCTACTAACATAATAGGGAAGGGACCACAAATGTTAGTATGAATTATTTCTAAAGGACATGAGCTGCGTGTTGCTCCTTTCTTAATTTGTTTAACGTATTTTCCTTTAATGCAATCAATACAAGCGTAAAAATCAGAAAAATCCAATGGGTGGAGTATCTCTTCCTTAATGAGACGCTCCATTCTCCCCTTCGAAATATGGCCCAAACGACAGTGCCATAGTTTCGACGAGGTCTCATTATCCATATTACGCTTGTGTTTAATAGGAGCATCACACACATTTAGCAATAAAGGAGACTGTTGAATAGACAGCATATAAAGCATGTCGTGCTTGGTAGCAAGACCAACATTATTACATTCAAATTGAATCACACATTTATTGTCTCCAATAACACAATAAAAACCATTATTGTCTAACAAGGAAACAAAAATTAAATTCCTCCTCATGGAGGGAACATAAAGGACATCCTTTAGGAGGAGGGTGAAGCCGCTCTCCAAAACTAATGGAAGCGTCCCAATAGCTTTAACTTCAGCCTCCTGTCCATTGGCAACTCTAAGCTTTCGGTCCCCTCTTATGGTCCTTAACGAACTGAACCCCTGCATCGAATTAGTAACATGCACAGTGGCTCCAGAATCAATCCACCAAGAATAATGTGGAAAATCTGCATAAAGTGATTCATCGACAAAAGTAATTGTATCGTTACCCTTCTTGGCGAGCCATTGACGGAAGCTGGCGTACTCCTTCTGCACATGTCCTTCCTTTTTACAGAAGCGATAGGTGATGGCAGTGAGAGATTTCACCCCTTTAGGCGCGGATTTGCTTGTTTCCGTCTTAGGATTAGGGGAGAAATGCAGCTTCTTCTTAGCCTTATGGTCCCCATGAGAGTGCTTTCTTTTGCCATTTCCATTATTGACCATAAAAGCCTGATCTCTTTCTTCAGTCTTAATCCTTTCCTCCTCCTGGACTAGTTGAGCAATGAGCTCACTCATGGACCACTTCTCCTTCTGCGTATTGTAATTAATCTTAAAGGGAGTGTACGCAGAAGGTAGAGATGTCATTATGAAGTGAACCAGAAAACCATCAGAAATCGCCATGTCAAGTCCTTTAAGCTTAGCGCCATGTCATTCATTATCATGACGTGCTCCCTTATGCTGCAAGAGCCATCAAATTTAGTGGTGAGGATCTTCATGATAAGAGTACTTGCATAAGCCTTTGAGGAGCCCTTAAATTGCTCCTCAATAGCAGCCAAGTAGCTCTTAGCCTTATCAGATTCGGGGATTGCTCCCCCTAATCCCCACCGAGATGGTGCTCTTCATAATCATAAGTGACATGCGATTAGATCGCTCCCATCGTTCACAGTTAATATCATAAGTTTTTTTTAATTCAGCATAATTTTCCTCAGTTGAGGAAGGAGCGATAGGAGCAGGGTGACATAAAGCATAATCAAGCTCGAGAACGCCAAGGACGATCTCAAGCTTTTCCTTCCAGGTAGGAAAGTTATTTCCTGTCAATTGCTCAATACCGCTGATGTAATTTGCAACATTAGAGGCATTGGCCACGGAGAAAATATAACATAATTCATGTTAGGAAACATATTATTTTATGCATGAAATTAACCCTACGTTGGTCTGATTAATAACATGCTAGTGGCAAGAAAAATTAAAGCTTCCAATTCGCATCACTGCTGGGCAGAAACGAAAAGGAACTAAATTATTTTATGGGTGACACATGTTCATAAACAAAGTTGGTCAGTAAATGAATATGGTCATGACATTATCCCATTTTCATCATTAAACAATTAATCTCTAAGAAAAACTTCCCGTTGGTTCCATTTCAATTAGAGATAAATAATCATCATGTAAGAATTAAATGTCACATTAAATAATTAGCCAAGAAAATAACCATGAAACTAATCATAACATTAATGCCCAGAAAAAATAATCATAAAATTGATCATAATATAAATACTCAGGAAATAAATATTAAAACAATGCTTAATTGCTGAATTTAAAAGAGACAAAAGAAAGGAGCTAAATGCCAGAAAACAAAAAAACAGCCCAAAAGGCATTCAACCCGACCATCCGACCGCGCAGCCCAAAGATAGCGGTGCGCGATCCGCCAAATGTGACCCAAGCAGCGCCATGCAGCCAGCCGCGAAGACGCCAGAAGCGGCCCAGCCAGCGGAGGCGGCGGCAGCCGGCTCGAACGCAAGCGGCGGCCCACGCAGAGAGCGGCTCGGTCTATGCGCGAGAGCGAGGCGCCGATCGCGACGTGACGCGAGGCGCCACCACGCTACGGAGGAGGCGGCGTCGGCCGTTGATCCGAAATGGACGACCGAGATCCCGCGAAAGCCGGAACAAAAGGGCGATGCGGGCGATGAAAAAACCCTAACCCTAACCCATTCAACTTCCTCTCCCGAAAACTCCGCATGGCGATCGCGAAGCGGCGCGGCGGCGGCGACAAGCAAGAGGATCCGCGACGCTTGCGCGATGATGCGACACGCCGCGGCGGGCGATGCGCGCGCGGCGGCGACAAGATCTACAAGCCGGACGCAGCGCGGCGGCTAAGGCCCGCGACGGCGAACGAGCATCATACATGCGAGTCGCTGACGGCGACAAAAGCACCGGCGCCGGAGACGACGACAACGAGCCGAACGGTAAGCCCCTCGAAACCCCCTCTTAGGTCTTTAGATTTTGCTTGATTTGGGGACAGAAAGGGATTAGGGTTCTGGATTTAGGCATTTTGGGTTCGGATCTATTCTTTTCCCCTTCTTCTCAAAGCTAACCGAGCCCAAGAACCATACTAAACCGACAAGAACATGGCTTAAACCGGGCTAAAAGGGATCAAACTTAGGCTAGGGTGCTCTGATACCAAATGTTAGCATAAAGGTTTTAACTAAAACATGAACATCATCAACTAGCCTAAAGCATAATCACCAAAAGAACATTAATGCGGAAATAAACATTAGAAGAACTCACTGACCCGGTGAGGAAGAAATAGCCATTAGGGTTCGTCGGTGTAGAGGAAGAAGAACAGACGGGTTGCGCAGTGAAGAGGCACCCAGATCTTCTTCGATGATGGTCACGGGAAATCCTTCCAATCGCTCGCAGCGCGTTCGTTAGGATTGGTAGAGAATTTTGGGAAGATGCAAAACCAGAAAATATTCGTGAGTTTCTTGGTCCCGGCTTCCCCTTTTTATTTAGCGCTGTGCGATCGGAGGATCAACCTAAAGTTCGTTGGGGCGCCTCCGATCATGGCGCGGAATTTGTGGTAGTTTGTTCCTGACTCAGTCCGAGATTAACCCAAGAGTCTTTAGTTAAGTAAATACCGATGCTTTTGAGTGGCTTGCAATGCCACCAGCGGCAAGGTCGGCGTTGACCATCACGGACCCCTCGGAAGCGGCTTTTGAATGGTAGAACTTCACCATTGGCAACTTAGGGAAGACGAAAGCGTATATCAGAACGCACAAGAGCTCAAAGAAGCATGATATCAACGCGAACAGCACTGTGTCAAACAAATAGGCAATATTAGAGGCACATTTAATTCTGATTGTTTTTTAAGAGAGGTGGTTTCATGCTTTTCTTTGTTACAGTTACATAAATATTAAAGTATGAATGAAAGGTAGATGGTGATTACTTACCCCTTCGTTTGCTTCAAGATTTGTGCAACTTGTATTGGGAGGGAAAGCATTGAAGCATTGTTCTTTTTTTAAATAGGGGCAGGAGCTCTGCCAATACATTAATATGAAAATAGTCGATACAGAACAGTCGAAGCTAGGAGTGTCCAGAATTAAAGGTTATACAGGTACACAAACTGGTAGGCCCTGATTAGAAGTAAGGACATAAACACCAAGAGAAAGAAGAAAAGGCTGGGAAGCGCGTGTGCAAGCTTTAGACCGCAAATACAGCGTGACTCGCGGGACCCATTGCATCCCGGAAAGCACTCTTACGGTTCTGGACATCCTGAACAATGGTATTAACCACCAGATGCACTGTACGGTATGAGTTAGTGAAAATCCTAGTATTTCTTTCTTTTCAAAGGTTCCACATAGTGATCAGGACAACACCGTCCACCTCTTTCCTGCGCTCTTTTGGCACGGAGAAGCGGACTATTCTCCATCAAACAGTGAGACCTAGATTCACAGATGTAGCGCCAGGAGGCATATGGTTTATGGCCATGTAGCGTAGCACCTGCGCCCACACCTGCCTCGCGAAGGGGCATAGCAAAATCAGGTGTCCTGCAGATTCATTGTCTGATCCACATACTGATTGTTACAGATGGCAAACATACTTTTGACTGTTACGACATACTAGCTCCTTTGTGAAGGCCATCCTTCTCAAAAGCCGCTTTTGTCACAAGCCTCGGTGCCGTAGTTATTAGGATTAATTGATAAAATGTTCTCACTTACATGTGACATTGATAAAATACCTCGTAATATCTCACTGACATGTGGGTCCTGGGGTCACATGTCAATAAGACAAATAGGGCATTTTATCAATTGCACCAATTAAAAAGGGGCATATGATCAATTCCCCGTTATTAGGCCTGATGCCCAAAAAGACTGAAAATCCAAACAAATTGGACAAACATGATGTTTTTGCAATTAGAAACTCTCTTGTGATTGTTGGCGTAAGAGATAGCCCCTGAATGAACTCTGGACACATCAACGACAGGTCGCCGGCCATCGCCCCTTCGGCATGGCCTTCGGCAATGCCAAATACCGCAGCAATGGTGCACACACCAACGAAGGTTGCAGCCCCTCCTCTTCCTGACGTTGCAACGTTCAGCTATGTACGAGGAGGAGAAATATGCGCGTCAGTAAAGTATGTACTCTTGGATTCTTGATTTACAGCGAAGAGTAATGAGTCACTGAAAACAACTGTGCTTACAATGAGCAGAGCAAGTGAGCTCAAGAAGAACAGTGTATACCCCACCAAGTTGCGCATCCTGGTGTTGGTCTTTGCCTCGTGATACGTGAATATTGCAGTTGTGCAGAGGACGAATGGTAGATAGGCAAGAGTGATAACTCTAGTTGGATGAAACTTCTGCGTTTGGGAAGCATCAAAGTAGTTAAATATTCAACATTTTTCTAGCATCGGCGTACCTTCTTAAAACCTTGAATGAACATAGCCTCAAAGTACTTTAATCAACTGTGGTGCATACTGCATAGTACATACATACCGGGAAGATGTAAACAAAGTAATCTTCCATAGTCAGCATGCAGTTGAATCCCAAGAGACACCCGTTTCCAAGAAGCCAGCAGATGAAGATGCCCAAATACTTGCCCTGTGGTCAGCATTCCAAGGTTGCAGAACCAATGTTTAGTCTCTTCAGAAAGTGTTTCTTAGCCGAAGAGATTGAGCGCTTTTCGGTACTGAGAGTGGAGACCACAAACCTGAGTTGTAGGCAATCTGGGATCTTCTTCCTTGGAATCCATGCTCAGTTCAATTTGATGGCCCTATGGATCAAGAAAACAGGAGCCAGATACAGCGGCAAAAAGATTATGAGAAATGTAGGTGACATAGATCTGTGCTCTTTTGAAAAGCTACTTACCATGAGTGCCCTGTAAGATTACCATGAGTGCCCTGTAAGATGCCGAGTGATCCATCGGGCATATAAAAAGGAGAAACGAGTACTAACAGAAAGGTAAGCTAAAGAGGAAAAATAGAGAAGCAAACAGAGGAAGAGCAAAAGAAGAGGCAGAAAAAAAAAACAGAGCAATGACTGGCACAACTATGTCCAAATCCAAGAGCCTATTCCGTGTCGCTATAACTGAAAGTGGAGAATTTTCAGAACTCCAAGTCACCACCCAGAAACAGGAACTTCGAACAAAAAGGCCAACTCACACCTTAAAACACAACACAGTAAACACTAAACACTGCAGAAGTCGTTAGCCTAATCAGAATAAGTACCACCAAATGCAAGAAAAGCTTCGTCTTTTCGCACCCATGCCATCAAATACTCGACACAAACAATGGAATCTCATGATAGCATCTGAAACCTAACATGGGCATGCAAGTCAGAAAGAAGCACCATAGAACTTTAGCTATAGGTTTCAATATTCCTTTGAAGAAGTGCGGTTTACGAGCTATGTTAGCATCTATGTACAAGATGCTCATCATAATCCTATTCATACATATGGACAGCTAGTAGAAATGTTTCGGTTTGGTGAACGGTGTGAATAAAGTTGCAGTTCATTCATTCTCACATGATTGATAATTTGACATCTCATATGTAAGTCCGTCGGAGCTTAATAGGTTATTTTATATGTATGATGTATCTAATCTTAATAAGTCCTTTTTAGGTGTATCAAAGGCTATTAAGTCGATAATCCATGTTAATTTACACAGCAAAAGTGTTGCGCAGCAGGAGTAGATCCAGCACTCACAAAATTTTGAAAAGTGCTATAAGATCACCTCTTCAATGGACAAAATTGGTTGATTGAATTAGTTTCAATTTTAATGGTTTAGGATTTTTAAGACCTTTAAACTATTTGTAGTGTATATTTAGTAGATTTCAAATATATGTGTTTGATTTATGATCTTACAAAATTATTGTAAGAGACTATAGAGTTGCACGTTTGAAGTGTGCACTCCTAATAAAAATTTGAGAGGTGCTTCCATGCTTCTCTTTTTTACAGTTGCACAAATATTAAAGCATGAATAAAGAGTAGATGATGATTACTTACCCCTTCGTTTGCTTCAAGATTTGTGCAACTTGTATTAGGAGGGAAAGCATTGAAGCACTGCTCTAAAAATTTTCTAGTTCCACCACTGCTGTTGAGATGCTAGCCTAGTCCATTTGAGATGGCGGATTTATGACATTTATCGGCTTGTCTATAGTGAATCTAGTAGACTAATACAATTCCCATATATCAAAACCTACTTATGCCATAACTAGATTCATTCTCATGTTCTATTAAAAGAGATTTTATTTTGATCTCAAATAATACTATATATTAAACCTTGCAAGTTTCCTTGTCCTCCCTTCATGAAAGCTCTAAAAAGCGTAATTACGTTTAGGTCCTTTCAATTGTTTTTTTACGAAAATAATATTTCGGTTCAGCGAAATCGTGGCCTTCGTGAAAGGACCCTAGATAAATGCAAAAAAGAGTGTAATTACGTTTAGATCCTTTCAATCTTTTTTTACGGAAAGGACCTTTCGGTTCAGCAAAATCGTGGATCCTTCGTGAAATGACTCCAAATAAATTCAAAAAAAAGGATGTAATTAAGTTTATATCCTTTCAACCATTTCGCATATTTTCTCGATTTGCTCGCGTGAAGGAGCAGCGATCGTAGCGTGGCATGTCGCGGTCACTCATCTGGTATACTCTAAAGCAGTCCATATCCGAACAATGTAGTGAAGAAGGCAAATGATAACCTGTAAAAATTCATATTTCATTCCAGCTGTTGCCAATGCCATCCATATAGGAGTAACTTATAATTGACAAAGGAACAAACAATGCCATCCGGAACAGCAACTTTTGTGGTTGACAGTGACGCAATTCCAATCACTGCATAATTCCTCGCAACACATTGTGATAAACAGAATCTACTAAATTCCTCACAGCACCTTATATTTACTCGCCGCGTCCGCCCCAGCTAGCGACGGTCGGGGTGCCCACCGTCGGCCGGCCCCTCGCAGTTTCTTCGAGCACCATGCACGCGGCGCCGCCCCATGACTCGCGGCCGCATCCACTCGGAGACACACGCCGCCCTCGCCGTTGACTCTTGGCGTGCCTCCGTCCGTAGGGCCGCCTCGTGCGCGGCGGCCGGCGGAGAGACCTGAGTCGGAGCCGTGGAGGCGGAAGCGGCGGCATCTGCCGCATCGGCTTAGCCTAGGGCACGGCTCAAACGCAGTGATTAATTCGAGGCCCTTTCTGCAAAATTACACCTGCCACCTCCGTCACTTCTCGATCTGGAGCGCCTACATTTGATCAAACGGCGAAGGACTACCCGAACCTAGATCCCGAATAACACACGCGATCCGTGAAAGGAGAGCCCTCTCGGAATTTATTACACTATAGGGCCTTTCATGAAAATTAGCCCCTGCCGTTGCTCTCTTTTCTCCTGCAAATCTAGACCACCTAATTTTGATCGGACAGCAGATTGTCACTCGTCTTCTTTTCCTCCACAAGCCTTGGCACATCACGCAGCATCCCGCTTCCAGACCAGGCAATGGCGGCGGCGTACGATGACGGCGGCGCGCTGCTGCTGAGTTCGCGGCCTGTTTCCAGTGGGACTCATTTGAGTTCATCCTACCATCCAATGCTAGCTTGAAGAGTTATTGCAGTTTCCGTCGAAAGATGAACTGTGCTGTCTGTGGCTCTCCGCTGGTTGTTTGTATGAATTTTTTTTTTCTTTACAGAAATACAAGTTTTGGAGAATTTTGCAGTGTAAAGATGGAATATCTTTGATGGGCTGCTGCAATCTTTAGGTCCATTTTTTTTGTGTGTTTGATTTTACGGCTTATTGTCATGTTTTATGTTTCGAGTTTAGTGTGAATTTTATGGGATTTGATCACGTGGCCACGTTCACATACAAGCTTCGATCTGGTCAGCGTGTTCAGACGAAACAACATATCAACATATGGCTGGTTGTTCAAGAGGCAAGCAAAAAGGCAAAATCATCTCTCCTGCCGAAACCAATAAGTACGTACGTACTTTGAGCAAGAGCATGCTGCATGCAGCAGGAATATTAATGGTAAGATCACTGCACCTGCAGGTGCAGGCATGCAGGTTCTCTGTATACCTGAGACTGAGAGTACAGCGGCGAGACGACGGCCTCCCGTACCATCTTCCTGGGGTCGTCGACGTCGCTCGTGTTGGACGTCTCGTGGACGCACGGCATGGTACGTGAACTCGCCCACCTTCTCCTGCCGGCCCGCGGACGAGGGTGTCGAATATGCCGCCCGTACGTGAGCACGATGGCCCTCGGCTCGAAGGCGTCGCACTCGGCCTCTCCTCCTCTAGCTAGTGCACTCTTCTGCTCCTCCCCCTAACAGTGCTCAAGTGTTTTTGTGCTGGTGTTCTTTCTCTTCCTTGATTAAGCGTCCTCCCATCCCTTCTCCTATCTATCTGCCTTGCACTGCTGCATGGTTTTCCTGTTGCTATCTGTTGACTTTAGGGTTCTTGGGCATGGGCTGTGCACTGTTGCATTGAGATGACATTTCCTTTGCTTGCCAATCTTGATCAGGGATATGGAACTTGGAAGGGAGCCTACTTCTTTCTGCTTTTCATGGGGGTATGGTGAGATGGCTTCATACTATTGGCTTTTAACTCTTGGATATATGGTCATGATTGCTCTCTGGGAGAAGGATAACTTCATTTTCCACAGTTAAAAGTGCACTTTTCTTATATATTTTGTCATTCTATGTATAGTTCTTCGAATAATTCTCTTAAAGGTGTACTTGGAAGGGAGCACGATAGTCTGCATAAAATACGTGTAGTTTTATAAAATTTACGCGAGGTCTTATGAGTAGTTTTCAGGGCGCCGGCAGCCACAGGCCGGGTGGTCTGCTTCTGGAGCGTGTGGGAGTACAAACCATGTTGTTCAGCTATTGTACGTAAACTCCATTCAATCTAAGGAGTGGCCCGTAAAAAAAAACACTTAACTGTTCCGAGTCTTCGGACACACGAACCGGCGAAACTATGGTAACATATTATCACTAGTATAGTGCCTGTGCTAACGCTACGACGCAGTACACCCGCTTATCAATTAAATGAGAAGATAAGTATGAATACAACACTTAATAATAAAAGAGAAATTTAGAATTTTAAATGAATTTAGAAAGAAAAACGGAACTAAATGGAGGTCGAATGAGCGAAAACGGGCTCCCAAAAGATTTTAAATCAAGAAAGAGAAAGAAAAAAGTATTTTCTGATTTTAGATTATTTTTTTGTAGCTTCCACAGAGAGCACAGCGTGCTCTGCGGGCTTAACCAGCGCAAGGGTGAGGAAGGCCAGGGTGGCCACCGGTCGTGATGGGTCGACCAGTGCGACGAGATCGCCGGCACCGGCGCTTGTGGGGGAGGAGTCACGGTTGCGGTGAATTTCGCCGGGAAAGATGACGGTGATGACTTGGGTTACCTCCAAAATCCGGCGATCTTTACAAGAGGGAGCACTTGGGGATTTACGCAATGCGATGGGTGGAGGAGAGCTCGCCGGCTTTTATAGCCCCGAAACAAGTATATTTATGGAAACCATAATTTGGGATCAAATCAGATTGGGAGGAAATTTTGACAATAGAGCATAAAATTTGGGGAATTAACACCATAGATGGAAAGAGGAGATTTGGTGCGGGATTGATGAAGCTTTGGAGCTTCTTTCTTGCTTTAATGGAGGGAGGGAAGAGAAAAAGCTTCTCTGGTCTGGGCTGCAGCTAGAAGAAGCTATAGGTGGGTTGCCTTCATTTTTTTTAAATATAGAAGAATTTTTGAAAAAATAGCACATTAGGTTAAAAAATTCTAGAAAAATTCTTAAAAAAACTTTCGATTATTTTGCACTTAATAAAATTATTTAAAAAAAATTATAAATTTGCCGAGGCACGGCGACCGCGAGGTCGCCGACCAGCAATCTCGTCGTGTCGGCAAAGCCACCGATGGCGACCGTAGAGCCATTGCGGACTGTTTCTCGGCCATGGCTTGCCGCCTTGTCGCGTGCAATCTCTACCGATCCGCCCCATCTCCGGTTTCCTTTTCCGGACATAATATATGGTCCTTTCCTTTTCCAAGACGTTTGTTTCCTTTTTCTTGATTCCAGGACGTTTGTTTCCTTTTCCTTATTGATGCTGAAGGTGAGGGAAGGTCTGTTGTGGGCCACAGGGATGATTTCGAAAAAATATGGAAAAATAAACTGCGCTCGCCGACCGCTGGATCCGCAAAGAAAAAAAAAGATAAAAATTAAATAGTGCTCGCCGGCCGCTGGTTCCGCGAGAAAAAATTAAAATAAATTAAGCAGCACTGACAGACCGTTGGTTCCTTAGATAAAAAATAAAAACAAAAATTCAGCGCTCGCCGTGCGCTGAAATTAGGCTCTATGGGGCTAGATCCGTAAAAAAGTCTCGAGAAGGGTCATATTCAGAAAAAAAAATACGATCATAATACTAGGACAATAAAAAAATTCAAGTCTTGTTTTCTTGCATGCGGATCCTCACTGTTTATTTCCTTGTTTAATTCGCCCTCCTTCCAAATATGTCGTATGTACAATTTTAGCCACTAAAAAATTCAAGTCTGGTTTCTTTGCATGCGGATCCTCCTTATTTATTTCCTTGTTTGATTCGCTCTTCTTCCAAATATGTAGGTGGGAGAGGTCTGTTGTGGGCTACAGGGATGATTAGACACACTAAAAAATGGTCATCGGATGTGGGTGAGTAAAGCTGAGGAAAGATCTGAGAGGTTAATTTTGATGGAGGCAAGTTTCTGGGGACGTTTCGCTGGGTGCACAAATATTGGGCTATTTCTAGTGAGATGTACTATTTGAGGTGGACATAAAAAAAATATTTACATGTATTATAAAGGAGTATAGATAACGAAACCAACACGTATATGCAGTAAGAGCTGTAATTGTAAGGTGAGTGCAGCGGCTTGATCGAGCACCTGGGAGTACGGCGAGACGTCGGCCTCCCGCACCATCTTCCTGCGATAGTCGGGGTCACGCGTCTCGACGGGCAGCATGCTGATCGAACTCGCCCGCCTTCTCCTGCCGTGCCGGCTGGCCCGCAGCGCGAGGCTTTTTTAGACCTAAAGAACATCCAAATCAGATGCCTCAGTTCCATATATGAAACCACAGGAATAGCAAATAAGGTTTTAGCCCAAATATCTGTAAACATAGCAGGACCACTAAAAAGCGAAAAACATCCAGCCACCAACATTACATATTGCCATTATCACCCAGACCACAACCTTACATATTGCTATCCACCAAGTTACTAACAAAAGCCGTCGTAGCCTTCAAATCTTCCAGAAAATGATCTTCTTTTTGAGCTTTACCCATCAAAAGATCTTTTCCTGTTAAGTTGTTCCACAACTCAAAGGAAGCGGTGCTCGTATCCTGTTGTCTAAAAACCTGTAGAACTGATCCATCCTGCTCACCATTTCCTTTTTGTAGATTGGACTCCAATTCCTCAAAGATGAAAGAATTCTTCTTCAAACTGTTCTGACACTTAACCAACACTGACAACGAAAAATCATGTCATTTCTATTTTTCCACAAGTTCCAAAGGACAGCAGCACAAATAGTATTCAAAGTAGCATTTTTCTTATTGCTAATCCAAAAACGAGCCACAGATTCAAAATTATGACCAACATTCAAACCAAAAAACTCACCAATCAAACCCCAAATATTGTGGCTACAACACAGTCAAAAAAAGATGTACAATGATTCGATCTCATTACACAAGCAACAATAAACCCCTCTATCCATCCCCCTCTTTAACAAATTATCTCTGGTCATTAACTTGTTATGAGAGACAAGCCAAAGGAAGAACTGAACCCTGGGGGGCACAATCAAGCTCCAAACCGCAGGGATAAAAACAGGGAGCACGCCTCTAAAATTTATAACAACATAGAGAGAATTAACCGAGTAAATACCATTACTATTATGCTGCTAAACTAAGACGTCATCCTCATTATTGAGTTTAACACTCTTCACCATTTCTACAAGCTCAAACCATCTGATCATCATAGACTCAGAGAAAGTTCTCCTAAAAGTATACTTGACATTAGAACCATCCCAAATCTCAGCAATTGTGTCACCTTTTTCATTAACTAGCATATAAAGATCCCAAAATTGATTAGCTAAACAAGAACAACCAAACCAAATATCCTCCCAAAATCTAATCTTAGTCCCATTACCAACATACCATCTGTATCCAAACTTGGTAGCTTGCATAGCCCAAATAATTCCTTTCCAGAAAACGGAAGTATGATCAGTGTCGCAAAGGAAAATATTTGGATTATCAGTATTGTATTTATACCTAATCAAATTCCTCCACAACTTGTTCTCATCAGCACAAAATCTTTTAACCCAAGAAACAAGCAGACAGATGTTTAAATCTCTAAGATTAGGCACCCCAAGACCACCAAAACTTTTCTTCATACACACAAGATACCAATTAGATAAATGAAGTTTATTATGCCCTTCATAATCGTTCCAAAGACAATTAGCCATATGGAAATTAATAAGATCTAAAGCCCACTTAAAGAATCTATGCCGCCCGGCCGGTAAGCCTCACCGTACGATGTGTCCCCCGGCTCGAAGGCCGTCGCACTCGGCGCCCGCACGTATACAGCAGAAATTAAGCGCACCGTTCGTACGTCGAGCGTGATCTCGTCTGCCACGAGCGACAGACGGCAGGTCGCGTAATTTCCTCCCGTAAGTCGCGCGGGGGCGGGAAGCGCCTAGCTTGTCGAGCAAAGATATATGAACTTGGTGAACTGGTGATCGATCACGGATTCACGGTGCCGGTCGTGGCCAGGATGAGGTCCCTGGGCTTCACCGTCCTGCTCCTGCTGCTACTGCTGCAAGCTTGCAACCAAGTAGTAGCAGTAGCAGTAGTCAACTTGTTCCTGCTGTCTGGCAGTCGCCTACAGCAAGTAGCACATCATGGACTGTCAGTTTCTGTTTTTTTTTTCGACAAAAAAAATCTAATTGTGCTAGCGCAACAATTTCTACCAGTTACGTGTTTATTTTTCTGAAACACCTTGACGTAACGTGCGGTCGTCTCAAGCTTGAAATCCGTCGGTCAGGCCAGGCCTATGCAGGATGTCGAGGAGAAGAAGGCGAGCTTACCTTACCACCTTCCCGCGTCACGAGTGACGCTCAGCAATGCTAACACACCACAAGGCTACACTAGAGCGCAAATCGACGACACGTCAATGCCACGTACTCACATGCATGGCTTTCGCATTTCAATTTCCATGGATGTCTCGTAAGTCTCAGGACAAAACAAGCATGATCTCGTCACAGCGTCAAGGGTAAAACTGATCCCCACGACGACAAGAACTCCACGAGATAAACGACCAGAAAATGACTGAACGAGGGATGGTTTATTGCCATTTGCCAACGGTAGAAGAAACAGAGAGTAATATGCACTGGAATGATTTGGCAACACTAACCTTGTATACACTTTGCGTGCCTCAGTTAATTAGGATGCAAACCGTAAGATACCCATTAATGCTCAATTCAAGAACTGACGCTAGCGCGATCATCCAGCCCTCGCCTCCGTAATCTGCGGCGTAGTAGAATGCAGGGAGGAGCAAGAACCGGGAGAGGACTGCGATTGCGGTATCCATCTCCCGATCAGGTCCCAGGCGTTGTAGCTTGCGATCAGGACAACCTCATATCTACATTTTGATGTCACCAAGTGTAAGCAACATACATTACTACAGAATGGTATAACACTATTATTTTATGAGCAGTGCTTTAATGCTTTCCCTTCCAATATAAGTTGCACAAATCTTAAAGTAAACGAAAGGGTAAGTAATCACTATCTACCTTTTATTCATGCTTTAATATTTGTACAATTGTAAAAAAGAAAAGCATGGAAGCACCTCTCTTACTTTATTTGGGTCGGTTCCTAACTTTTCATGAAAAAACCGATTATAATAGATGATTCAGTGAGGATGTTAATGGCCCGTTCGTTATAGATTTCACGTAACTTCTGTTTAAAAAAACAAATTATACATAAAATGAAAGAATTATTAGTAGCTTCTCGTGTAAAATCAGAATCCGTCCCGAGGCCGATTCTCAGGATTCTGCAGGGTTGAAAAATGAATTAGCCCATTAAAGTGAGGCTGCTCCTCCCCACGCGCGCCCTGCAGCCCCAGATCCAGCTCGTGCGGGAGAGGAGAGCTCTGCAGACCGCAGCGCCACGCCCCTCCGTCGCCCGAGTCTCTCCGCCGCCCCAGCCCCTTCGGCGCCCCAGTCCCTCTGCCGGCCGAGTCCCTCCGTCGCCCGAGCCCCTCCACCGCCCAAGTCCCTCCGCCGCCGGCCCGAGCCGCAGATCCAGACGCCGCCTCGCCGGTCCTCGTCCAGACGCCTCACCTTCTCGCCGGCTACTGCTCCCCTCATCAGCTCCAGCGTCTACTCCTCCTCAAATCCCAGGTTTGTGCATCCCCCAGCCGATTTGCGCATCCCCAATTTGCGCCCCTCAAATCCTAGGGTTCTTGCATCCCCCAGCCGATTTGTGCCAGGTCTTGCGGTGGCAAAACCTGAGATTTGTGCTCCACATAGTCCAAAGCAAGACCTGAGATTTGTGCTCCTCAATTTCGTAGGATTTTTACTTGTGCAATTCAAAATTGGAGACAAATTTCGTAGGGTTACTTGTGCAATGCAAAATTGGAGACAAATTTCGTAGGGTTACTTGTGCAATGCAAAATTCATAGGATTTTTACAGATGATGTAAATATGGATGCCAAGGGTAATGGATTTCATGATGCAGAAAATGATGTAGATCAAGAAATGGATGACGACAATGGTGCAGAACGTATACTTAGTGGAAAATTGAGTGAGAGCAGTGGATATGCTGGCAGTGACCTCTATGACTACAAGGTTTTGATATGCTTTCTGCCTTTTAAGTTTCTCATCTGTATTTGTGTTTGGTATTATCCTGTTATTACTAAACATATACATATGCCTTATTTGGTTTTAAGACTAATTCCAATGGAACATTAAATAGCAGTTCTGGTTTGACAATCTATATTAATAGTGTGTATTTTAGTGACCTGATGGCACTTTTGTAACTGCAAACTGTGAACGTTTAATGTAAGTGTGTTACTTTACTGGAGGACAATAGATGATGGATATTGAGTGGCCTATAATGGGCCCTACTAGTATTGATCAATATAGGTACGAATGACTTGGGCAAAATACTGGTTGGTTTTTGTTGTTACTTATCAGTATCTAGTATGTATGCAATTTAGTCATACCAGTTCAAGGATATACTAGTAAATTTCCTGTTCCGTGTAAGATATAGATCCATTATGCTTTGAAAATTACCATGTGGTTTTGATGGTGATAACATCTTTTGGTAAAAGCCTCGATCTATATATGTTGTAGTTTGCTATAGATATCATTGTTTTCATAATTTCATGAAAGAACTGTCTTGAAGTTTTGATAGTTGGAATTCTAAGTTTTGTTAAAGCATTCTCATTTGTGTGGTTCCCATTCTAGTTCAAGTTTCACCTATGCTGAGCTGCAATTCCTAATCTTAATGCTCTATCTCTCAGTATCCAAATCTTCATGCTGTATTTGCTTTGTTACTTATTGTACCTCTCCTGATCGAATGACAGGTCGTTCATGCTGATGATTCAGATGCTGAGCGATCTGTAGATGATAAGGCATTAGCAGCAAAGACAGACTTAAGCAAATGTCCAAAAAATCGTTCAACTGAAAATGGTTCTGCAAAAGTGGAAACATCGCTTAGTGAAAAGAACCCTTCTAACCCAACATCCGGTCACGAGACTCCATTGTCTATGCGAGAGGTCCTTTCTTCTTTGGATCCTGGAATTTCCTTACCTATTCGCGGTGCTGAATATTCTGCAGACAGACACTCAGCCAAAATAAATGGACCTCACCCACATGTGAAACGCAGTAACTTTTGGGGGAGGGATAATGTAAGAAAGAATTCTGGTTATGTTTTACTTCTTTTGCCTTTCGTGGAGCCAATGAGTATGCATAATGCACTGCCTGGCCACCTTTTTTTGCCCATTGAATTATGGTTTCCTCATTGTATGATATGCTTGTTGGACCTAGCCATATGGATCTTTTGTTAACTATTGCGTGGATGTTAGTACGAAAACAAGTCCTCATTTGCATCATTACAAATACATTCAAAATTATCCAATCACTACTTTACATCATTAACAAAAAAATTCATTCAAAATTGTCCAACAGTTATAAAAACATTGATATGTACACTAAATCAACGACAAAACAAGCCCTCAATCCCTTTAGGGTATTCTAGTCATTTCCCACTCAGCACAGACAATTAGCCCTATAAACAATTAGGATTGCCGAACGACCAGATTCTCTAGCCAGCGGATTCTTTAGGCAGCCGTTTCTCCAGACAGTTAGCTATAATCCAGAATCTATCCTGAAGGGGGCCAATAATTGGTTGGGAATCATCACAATCGGTTCTCAAGTTAGAATCGATTGTGATGTAGCATTAGGCACATCACAATCGGTTCTCACATAAGAACTGATGGTGGGAATCGATTGTGATGTGCTTCGCTAGGTTATATATACTCTTGGGCTGAACTCTCCTCTGTTGTTATTCTAGAGGCAAAAAAACCATCGTCACCCCAAAAAAACACAATATAGTCTGGTTGGAACCAATACTCAGGTGAGAAATTATGAAATCCTCGAGGTGTTAAGAGGGTAAAGTTGAAGCCCTAGCTTGAGGAGATTTCTCCTTAATTTTCCATCATTTGTGGTTTTCTTCATAAGGTGAGCATTCCTTCAAATTCTTTCAATTTTGCACTAGGTAATTGTAAGATCGAGTATGCCGACTAGAGGGGGGGGGGGGGTGAATAGGCGGTTTTAAAATTCTTCTCACTAAACACACGCTCTATGGATCTCTATGTCAAAACCTAAACAATAATCAATGCGGAAGCGATAAACTAAGGTTTTGACAAATAATAGCCTAAATCAACTAGGCTTACTAAGTGCACTAGCTAATTATGTCTCTATTCAAGAATAAACAATCCTAAAGACAATTAAGCAATTTAATTCTAGGAATGTAAATTGCAACAATGTAAATAGAGAATTGAAAGCAAACAAAAAGAGACACACCGATGTTTTACCGTGGTGTTCGAAGACTTGCCGGTCTCTCCTAATCCACGTTGAGGCAAACCCAAACCACTTTGGACTGGCTCCACGAATTGAACACCCGCCTCGATTCCACTAGTGATAGCTCTTTCCCCCTCCGGGTAGGCGAGCTCCGACCTTCACAACTTTGCCGGGCCTTCTCACAATCTCCTTGAGAAAGTCACCGTGCACGACGCCTCCACACGCCGTCTAGGTGTCGGCAAACACCAAGAGTAACAAGTCAAGCCCTCTAGCTTGAGCTCCACCAAGTACAACACATGTACAATGGTGATCACCGAGTGCAACACATGCACAAGGCTTCCCTCAAGTGCCACACATGCACAAGAGGCTCTCAATCCCCTCCTAATTGCAACACATGCAATTAGTGCTCACTCTTAGCTCAAAAACCAAATATGAGTGTGCAACACATGCACAACCTCACCCAAATGCTCAACAAAGCCAACCACAACCAAATGCCAGCCCTCAAGGCTCCTTATATAGCCTTCACAAGAAAAACTAGCCGTTGGGGGGCAAAATAGGCATAAATACCCAGGAGGCCCGGTCATACAGCCTAGGGCGGTGATGACCATCATCGAGGCTAACGGCTAAAAAACTAGCCGTTACTCAGAAAATCCGGTCATACCGGACCCCAAAAATTGCATACCCCTTCTCTGGAAAAAATGCACCGAAATGGGCCCGGTCATACCGGAGGCCGGTATGACCGGAGAAGGTCCGGTCATACCGGAATTCGGTATGACTGGAGGTGGCCCGGTCATACCACTCCTTCAGCCACTAAAACCCCATAACTTTTTACTCCGAACTCCGATTTAGGTGATTTTTGATTCTATGCGAAGCTTATCACGAGGGCTACAATCTTCGCTCATTTTCAAGATTTAAGCAACCATAGATATTTTTAAATATCATCAAAACAAAACTCTAATGTAGTCATTCAAGTCTAAAATCTGATTTTTCGAAATCCCTCACATAGACTTGATCAAATAGCATGACTACAAGCTAGAAAGAGTCAATAAGATCAAATATTGAGCCATGTGATGATCAACTCATGATCAAGGCAATTTTGCAAAACACATTTGCAAAATCTAATCACATGCTCCAATGTCAAACACATGAGCACCAATATTTTGCAAAACACATTTGCAAATATAAATCTTGCAAACTAGAGCAATCAAGATTATATCTTTGAGCCATGTGATGATCAACACATGATCAAACCAATTTGCAAACATATTTGCAAACCCTACTCACATGCTCCAAGATAAGATTCAATTAAACCATATTTTGCAAAAACTCATTTTGCAAACACAAAGTATAAACCTATCTTAGCCTTTGTGATGATCAACACATGATCAAGTCACAAGTTAAGACACCGATGCATGAGCTCTCACCTTTTGCAACACATGCAAAACTTAGCTCTATGCGAAACCATATAAAGCAAATTACATGAGCTATCTCCCTTTTGCAACACATGCAAATCCATAGCTCCATGTAAAAACCAAATCGATTAAGATTCAATAAGAAGCAAGCATGAGCTCCCTTATTTGCAACACATGCAAATACTTAGCTCATGCAAAATCCAAACAAGAGAATGAGCTAGTGTGAACCGAATTGAGTTCATCAATACATGATGAAGCTCAAGCTATAAGACTCGACTCCTCTTAATAGTACGGCAACCTATACTAGCAACCCGGTCTCCCATCCAAACACCGAGACCGGTAAAAAACTAGGAACACATCCTTAGCCCTAGCTAGTTTTACCTTTGCCTCTCGCAGCCACTTGGAGCTTTCATGATGACCGATCATCTTTTCTTCAAGTAGGGATCTTCATCTTGTTCATCAACACATGATGACGTACTTGTCCCGTTTATCCATCTCAACCTTGGACTTAACCTATTTCAAACTCATTGAAAATGTTAGTCTAAAATACATGGTTGTCTCAATCATCATTGCACTCTATTAACACATAATGGATGCTCCCAAGATCCTTTGATGATTGACCACAACCCAAAGATAAATGATTGAAAGATTAATTGTGTCTTGAGTATATTAATGCAACTAATGCTTCGTATACTCAAGAACTTTCGATTGCCCTAGGATCAACAAAGTGAACCATCAACACATGACTAGTTCTTTGTTGATTGAATGGCAACCGAACACAATTTAAATTGTATTTAAATTGTCATGAGTATATATTAACTACACAAGTTTCATATACTCAATTCGATGGAATCTAAAAGTAATGATCCAGTTTATATGGAGTGGTGGAAAGGGATCAATACTCTTAAGATCATTAATTATAGACTAAACTCCGTTAGATGTGTGCATACAAATAATTTGAACTTGAATCAATATGCACATATTCAATTTTTGATTGTTTTGGAGTTTATCCTATATTGCCACGAGTATACTACAACTACACAAGTTACATATACTCAAGGGGTTGTTTCAAAGTAATAATCCTTGATATAGAAAGATGAATTAGATCAATACTTTGAAACTTCAAGATTTAAGCATGAACTCCCCCTAAATGTGTGCATTCATGTATATATGGAGTTGAAACATTAATGCACATCTTGAGGTCTAAATAACGGTAGAGTTCATCATTTAACTTGAATCCAAAATATGCATTAAGATATCGTAAAATGAATACGAGTGCATACCTTGTGTTTTCTATTTTTCAATGAGATGAGACTAATCAAAGATATACTCAATAAAAGAGTTAGTCTCACATTTGAATTTATCAATATGATTATGAATATTATATCCAAAGAATGCAACAAGATATGATAATATGAACTCGAATGCATACCTTTGATATTTCCATTTTTTTATCCAAAAGAGACTTAATGGAGTTAGTCTTATAAAAGATTTGTCATTAATTAACAATTGAGACTAATCAATATTATGATTATCAAAAGAGTTAGTCTCAATATTAGATTTGTCATTAACACCAAAACCAACTTAATGGAGCTTGAATTTTCAGTAATTCGATATGTCGCAAAGAGAATTCCTATCAGATTTCACACCCTTTATTTGACAAACACACATCCATTTATCTGCTTTTTAGTACTCCCGTATTAATTTAGAATTATTGTTGCTGTAATATGATGAATGTTAGAGTTTATGTTATATAACATACGTCTCCCGTTCGAGGGTGCTTGTTTATAAATATGCTAAAATAACATATTTATAAAAAAAACACTCTTGAATTGTTCATGTTTTTTTGACAGTTTGAGGATATGTGGTTTGGGCAGATTCCTAATTAAGCTGTTGTACAACTCCAGAGAAAATTAATTTCGATAACATCTCCCTGGTGTTCTCCGGATAGACACCCTCTTGACTTGTTGTCGAGAGGTGTATTTGGAGAACTACGGGGAGATGATGCCGAAATTTTCTTTGTAGTTGTGCAACAGTTTAGGAACTTGCTCGAACCACATATTCTCGAATGGGATTAGAACCTAACTGTCGGCGTTTCGAGCACCGGCAAGTAAATTTGTAAGTCTAAGGGGTCGCGCGTTCCTCTCCCTGAATGGTTAGACTCAAAAGTCCAAGATGTATCTTGGTTGAGGCGTAAGATCCCTACTCGATTCGTGTGGTGGCGCCAGATTCTATTATGCATGATGATCGCACAAGGTTTACAAGCAAGAGTGCCAATGACTTAGTCGGATGGGTTCGATGGCGCTCTCTCTCTTTTCCTCTCTTTTCTACAGAGCTCCCGCCTCCTTTTATACGAAAGGAAGGGGCAGTTACATCGGAATTGGGAGAAGACAAGACGACCTACACTAGGAGCTTCGGTCCTTCGTTCGTTGGATCGATCAACGCTCGGTCTTGCCCATCGGGTCGGTAGCTTAGCCGGTCGTGGCGGTTAGGTATTTCTCCGGAAACGGCGTGCGACCTCCGCGAACCTTACGGTGTTGACGTTGCTGCGCTCGGCGTGGCGCCGCCTCGGGAGAGCGTGTCTTCGCATCTTGATGTGACCGATCGATGGGATGGGAGCGTGACTTGATCGATCATTTAAACCTTCGGGAAGGAGCCGCTGCCTTGTATAGTCACTTTGATTGACCCGTTCGTAGGGTGCGTGGCGGTCGCTTGGTTGAGGCTGCGACACGTGACCCTCGGCGGGAGTGATCTTGGCACGATCGGAGTCGGGATTCCGACCTCTGCGGTCGGGAGCCTGCTTGGTCGGAGCCGGGGCCGTCTCACCGAGGAGGTCGGAGCTTGACTCGGTCGGAGACATTTCCCTTGGTTGGTCGGGAAGGAAGTCCGTGTGGCTTTGGTGTACTTAGGTCGGTAGTAGGTCGAAACGGCTGCTGGGCTTGAGTGTGCTTGAGGCCACTGGTTGGTCACCTGGTGTTTGGGTACCCGTTATTAGTATTCGTCGAGAGCCCCGAACCCTTGAGCGACTTGGCAGGTCGGTTGAGGGTTGAGAATAGCGGTGGGCCCATGCGGTCGGCTCGACCGATTGGGTCAAGCGATTTACGCCAGTGTACCCTAACGATCCGACGGCACGCTTTGAATTTTGCTCAGGTCATTCGAACCGCGGGGTCTTTGAATCACCTCGTCGCGACGTCGCAAGATACTTAGCGCGCGCGCGCTTCGTCTTACGGATTGCCGGATTACGGTGAAGGGCGCCGCTTTTCCGACGCTTGCATTTATTCTGGAGGCGTTCAATCTTCCTTCGTCCGGGTATATAAGGACGCCACGGTTTGCTTGAGTGATGAACCCTTAAACGAGAATCCTTTTGTTTTCTTAACTATGGCTTCGGGCACCCTTTAGCCTTCGCTTTTGGTGATGATGTCGGGCGGAAGAAGAGGATCCCTTGGTCGAAGCTTTTAATGAGTTCGACCAGCGATGGCCGAACTCCGGAGGAAGAAGCCGCACTCGTGATGTCGTTGCCGCCGATGCGCCGCCGAGGTCGCCCGAGGCTCAAGGTAGCAAGGAGGCCCTCCTAGAGGCGATGGCGCGAGGACGCCGACTGTAGTTGGTGCGGCTTCGTCGATGTTGCTGAACGGCATGAGGCGCATCGGCGTACCGTTCCACATCTGCGGCGGTCGTCCTGTCGACCAGGCAAGGGCCTACCAACATGTCGTCGGTGCCGTCGGTGCCGTACGGATGTTGAAAGGCTTTGGAGCGGAGGAGACCTTGCCGTAGTGTAGCGTAACTATTTTTGTACCTGTCGAGTACTATATTGCAAAGTTGTGTAAAGTTTGAGCCTGTTGGCCTATAATGAAATTTCCTTTATGGATGTCTTCGTCGTAGCTGGACGTAGGCTCGTTTTACGTCGTAGCTGGACGTGGGGCGTCCATCCCGAGTCCTCGTCTGGCGAGGGGAGCTGCGAGAGGAGTGGCCACCGTCTATCCCACACGTATACCCCATCCGCAGTGTGGGACTCGAGGGTGAGCGACGCGTTTACCGCGCTGGTTTGAACGCCGTGCTCGTGGAGCTTTATAACAGTAGTCCGAGTGGGTCTGGGAGGTCCCGCCAAGGGGACCCTTCCGAGCGACGGTCCCGCAGTAGGTGTCCCGCCTGCGTGGGGCGACCCATAAAAACCTTTCTACTAATCTCAGATGGCCCCGGGTCGCTCGCCACCAGGGTATTAATCGGTCGCCGCCATTGATGAGCTCCCGGAGAGTGTTAAGTATGGTCTCGGACGCGAGTAGAGGTGATTGGGTCGTCACCGACCTAACCGAGGGCCCACCGTGGGGCTCACCTCATACTTGCCCCTTGCTCAAGTTTTCTTTGGGCGCCCTATGCCCATCCGCGGGTAGGCCCTTTGAACCCGCAGCTTTTAGTTGGGCCTGGCGCAAGCCACGGGCTTTTTGCCATTTTCGGCCGCGGCCTGGGCTGGGCCTCTCGCGCGTGCCGAGCAACCGTCCCGCCTCAAGGCGGAGACCGAGAGGTTAGGACGACCGCCGGGCGGCGGCTTTTTACTCTCGCCGCTTTGTCGTGGTTTAAATGCGGAGTGGAATTGGAAATCGGAGTTACCAGCCGGGCGTGAGTGGGCACGACGCCGCCGAGGGGGCGCTGTTCGGTTGGTGCTCGCTCGTCTTCTATATATACGCCGGGCGCTTTGAGTAGTTACGCTTGCGGCTTTCCTCGCTCTCGTCCCTAAGACAAAAAGATCGACAAAGAGCCAAGGAAAAGAAAACTCAACCTTCTCTTCTCCTTGCCTTCCGTCGTCTCTTTCGCAAGGATGTCGTGGCCGAGTGCTCGCCAGAGAGCGATCGGCGCTTGGCCCAGTGAAGAAGGGCTTCCTCCCGCGCAGATCTTTCCGGTTGGAGGGTGCCGACCGAGCGGCCGCCCCTCGCCGAGGGATGACGGTCGTGGTCCTTGCCTCCTTTTTCGAGCGCCGCTTGCCGTTGCACCCGCTCGTCCGGGCGCTCTTCCATTACAAGGCGGAGGCGCACCATCTTAACCCCAACGGGGTCCTTCACATCGCCATATTCATTACCCTTTGCGAGGCTTTCCTCGGAATCGAGCCGCATTGGGCGTTGTGGAGGCATTTCTTCCAAGCGAGGCTCTAGAAGGACAAGCCGACGGACGCGGCGGCGCCCATTGGTGGCCTGGCCCTCCAGCTTCGGTCCGGCCGGAGCACGGAGTACCTCGAGGTCAAGCTGCCGTCGTCCAACAAGGGGTGGCGCTTTGAGTGGTTCTATGCTCGGAACGTCGGAGACAGTGCCCCGCCCTTCACCGGCAATCTTCCCGTGGCGGGGGAGGAGTGGAACTGGGGTGCTGAGAAGCGAGAGAAGAACAAGGTGGCCCTAATCTTGGAGCAGATCAGGGCCCTAAGGAGGCAGGGACTCACCGGGGACGTGGTCGTGCGTGCCTTCATGGGGATGCGCGTGCAACCTCTTGTGCACAGACCTCGCCCCCTGTTCCGCTACGAGGGAGCGTCCGACCATATGAGGATGGCGGAGCCCGAGCTGTCCGCGACGGAGGTCGAAGGCCGGGTGACCGCCGTCATGGGAGGAGGCGCCACGGAGGCGGCAGGCGGCCATCCGGAGCCATTCTCGGCGGCCCGCCCTCCAAATTTGGTAGGTCGGCCGGACCTCTTCCTGCCCCTGTTTTCCTTGCGTTTAACACTTGGTCTGACCAGTGCTTTTTACCTTCCAGGGACTCTTGGGCATGTCCTCCCGGGCACCGCTCCCGGGAGACAAGGAGGCGAGGGCGGTCGCTCGGGCGAAGGCAGCGTTCGACTCCTCCGCAAGAAGCGGAAGGAGGAGAGAAGAAGAAGAAAAAGAAGGAGCGCGGCGAGGGCGCGCGTGGCGAGGATGTGCCTGAGGCCACCGCTGCGGCGCAACCTCCATCGACAGCAGATGGAAGTACCCCGGTCCGCGCGTCGTGGGTTTCCTTCCGACCCGTCGACCGGTGGTGATCCGGTCGCGGACCCACCAGAGGGGAACACCACAGGCACCGCGCCCGAGAGGCCTCAGGCGGAGGGTGCGGTTGCTGCCATCGTCGTGCCTTCGGTGGAGGCAGCTTTAGGGAAGCGACCGGCAGATCTGCCCCTCGGAGGGGGACCGGCGAAGAGAGCGCGCCTGCCGCGCACTTCGGCGCCAAGAAGTACTTTTCTTTGTTCAAACATCTTTGCAGAAAAGTCGTTCGAATCGCTTTTTAGAATGTCGCCATGTGCAGCGCTTATACTGGTGTGACCGTGGGGCGTCTCGTGGCGGTTCCGCAAGGGACAACGCCGCAGGAAGTTCCAGAGGCGCCGGTCGGGTCGGCGCCGGCCGAGTGTTGGCGACCGAGGGCACGCCGCCACGAGGTCGAGGTCGGGCGAGGAGCTTCCAACGCCTCGGTTGGGGACACGCCGTCCGATGTGGTGGCCCTCGCGAGGAAGAGATGGCGGCGCCGCCGGCAATCGTGCCACCAAACGGCGCCGGTGCTCGGCGCCCGACCCCACGCCCATGGGGAGGCGCCGACCGAGGTCCCACAGAGGAGGTCGCCGAGGGACCCTGGGACCGATCCTACCATCGTTGCCGATGGTGCTCGACGTAGCGCCCGCCGAGCAGACGATCAGGCCCGCTCGGAGAGGCCCCCGAGTCGGGTCGGTGGCGAATCGATGAGAGCGAGTGGGTCGCTCTTGAGAAGGCGCTCGACGCCGCGGAGATGGAGCTGGTCCGAAGGGCTCGACTCTTTGTCCGAATCCTCCACCAGGCGTTGGACGCGATGGTCGAAGTCAAGCCGACACCGTAAGTTGGCGAAAGAACCCAACTTATAAAACTCGACGACGCGCCGTGAGACTAATGGTTAGTCATCACCTTGCGGCGTTTGCGTCGGGCTCGCATACCGTGGGCGGTTGTCGAGGAAGAACGCGGCCATTGCGCCTTGAGTTGCGCTCGCTCAAGAGGCGCCGAGCGTGAGGCGATCGAGGCGCGAAGGTCCGCCAGAGCTTGAGGGCAGCCAAGACTCTTTTCGATGGCGCTGGGGCCGATCCCGAGGACGAAGGTGGCGAGCTCGAGTCCTTCTTGGCGAGGCCACCGCTGCTAGGAATGCCGCCACCACCGCCCGGCGGTGCAAGCGCAGCGAACCGTCGCGAACCGAGCGAGACCAGGCTCGGAAGGACGCCGACCGAGTCCGCTCCGAAGCGGAGGCCGCTCGGAAGGATCTGTCCTCCTGAAGACTTCCTACGAGGCGGTCGGGCAAGAGGTCGACAAACCGCGACCTCCACGGCCGTAAGGGTCTCGGCTTTCTATTTAATTCGCGGGACTTTTCGTGAGTCGTGATCATCGGGCGCCGCTGCCATCCGCGAGACGCAGAAGAACTTGGGCCTTGCGGTTGAGGAGCGGAAGGGACGCCAGCGTGCCCGTGACGGCGGTCACGGCGGGGACGCGGCTCGGGCGGCCGAGGTTGCCGAAAAGGATCGGCCGAGGTGGTCGCGCGAGCTAGAGGCCCTTCGCAGGCCGCCAGACGCTCGCGCTCGTCCTGGAGCCGCAGCGAGTTCGAAGTTCTCTAGCGCCCTCGCCAGCCCGAGTCCCGAGCGCATTGAGAAGGCGGTGATCGCGCGCGCGGCCGAGCTTCTTCGCTACCTGGTCAACACCATCTTGCACTACGATGGTATTGACCTTGCGGTGGTGAGCAACGGCGTCGTCGGAAACCGGACCGACGGAGAGGTCGACAGGTTCGAGCTCCTGGTGGAGCCGCATGCTCGGGAGGTCGCCAGCCACATCTCGCCGCAGGTCGCCCTCGAGAAAGGACGAAATAGTTAGATTTGACCTTTGTAATTTGTAAAGACTTATCATGCTCGTAAGCAATTTTTAAGTTTAACAAGTTCCAGTACGCTCTTGCCCCTTCTGTGTTTTTGGCGAACGTTTGACTAGCCATAGCACTAAGGACAGCAAAGGTCACTTATGCGTAGGTCGGGTTGCTTCGAGGGGGGCTAAGAGGATAGGGATCTTGGTTACTCGTGATTATGCGCACTTGTGAGGGATCGGAGTGTTCCTGACCGACAAAAGATCGCTCCACTTGGGCGTTTCCTTCTTCCGCAAAGCATTAGAACCATAGCCGCTGGGGCGTAGGCCATAGTACTTGGGTCGGGAGGATTACCGCTTGGGGAGGACCTCGTGACCAGTCGGGTCACCGACCCGCATAAGCGCGTGAGCTAGCCGAGTCTGTGCGGGGGAGGAGTGTTCCCGACTGACTAAAAGGTCACTCCACTCGGGCACTTCCTTCTTCCGCGAAGCGCTACTTAGCAACCATAGCCGCTGGGGCGTAGGCCGTAACGCTTGGGTCGAGAGGGTTACCGCTCGGGATTAACCTCATGGTTAGTCAGGTCACCGACCCGCACGAGTGCGCGAGCTAGCCGAGTTTGCGCGGGGGAGGAGTGTTCCCGACTGACTAAAAGGTCATTCCACTCGGGCACTTCCTTCTTCCGCAAAGCGCTACTTAGCAACCATAGCCGCCGGGCGAGGCCGTAACGCTTGGGTCGAGAGGTTACCGCCGGGATCGACCTTATGGTTAGTCGTCACCGACCCGCATAAACGTCGACTAGAGGCGCTTGAACGGCGCCAAGGCAGCCCGAGCGCCGCAAGGCGACAGTGCTCGGAAGATAAAGATAAAGAGTACGCCAGGAAAAAGAGTTTAGGATATAATCGCCTTAACTTTTCTATGTTCCAAGCGTTCGGAAGGATGCGACCATCGGCATCCTTGAGTCGAAGGTGCGGTCCGAGAACCTCTACGACGGTGAAGGGCCTTCGAGCGGCGATAGCTTGTGCTTGTCTTTGCCGATCCGACCCGCCGAAGGACAAGGTCGCCACACAAAGGATCGCCCTCGAACTTGGCGGCCGTGGTAGCGTCGCAGAGCTTGTTGATATTTTGTCGATCGAGGATGGCCACGTCATGCGCCTCGTCGAGTGGTCGATGGCGTCTTGTTGCGAGGCGAGCCCCGAGCCTCATCGAAGGCTTGTAGTCTTGGGCGCCATACTCGTGTCCGTCGCAAAAGCGGCCGCCAGCCGAACACCATGAAGAACGGGTAAACCCGGCCGCCGGGTGGGCGTGGTCCGTAGGCTCCAGAGAACGGAGGCGCTCGGCCACCCAGCGCCGCCGGTGCTTGAGCCGATCAAGATCCGTGGCTTGAGTCCTCGAAGGATCATGCCGTTTGCACGTTCGACCTGGCCATTAGTCCGCGGATGGGCCACGGCTGCCCAATCGACACGGATGTTGAAGTCGTCGCAGAACTCGAGGAACTCCTTTCCTGTGAACTGCGTACCGTTGTCGGTGATGATAGAGTTGGGGACTCCGAACCGAAAAACGATGTCGCGGAAGAAGATGGCTGCTTGTATCGACGTGACGTTCACGACCGGCTTGGCCTCTATCCACTTGGTGAATTTATCCACCGCGACTAGGAGATGAGTAAAGCCCCCGGGCGCTTTCTTGAAGGGTCCGACCAGATCGAGTCCCCAAACTGCAAACGGCCAAGTGATGGGGATAGTCTGCAAGACTTGAGCTGGCAGATGTGTCTGTCGGGCAAAGAATTGGCACCCTTCGTAGGTGCGTACGATCTGCTCGGCGTCGGACACAGCGGTCGGCCAATAAAAACCCTGTCGAAAGGCTTTTCCAACGAGGGATCGGGGGGCGGCATGGTGACCGCAAACCCCGCCATGGATATCGAGCAGCAGCTGCTTCCCTTGGTCAGCCAGAACGCACCTCTGGAGGACCCCCGAGGGACTCCTTTTGTAAAGGTCTGGGCCGACCAGGACGAAAGATTTTGCCCGCCGAGCGAGGCGCCGGGCCTCGGTCGGGTCAGGGGGGAGCGACCCATCCGTCAACCGATTGATGAAGAGCTTCTCCGGTCGGATTCCGGCCAAAGACGCGGTTTGATCCGACCAAATCGCCTCCGACCGGCGGCGGTCGGGGTGACCGTGCTAGGTGGATCGGGAGACCGCTCGGCCACCAAGTTCAACGGGATGGAAGGTTGCAGGAGGTCGCAGACGAAGATTCCGGGTGGGACTGACCCTTTGCTGGAGGCGAGATTGGCTAGGCAATCGGCCTCACTGTTGTGGCGTCTGTAGCTGTGGTGGAGCTCGAAACCTTTGAACCGCTCCTCGAGCTTGCGCACTTTCCGACGATGCACCATACGGGCGCCTCGCGCTCAAGCCTTCATGACCTGGTCGACGACGAGCTTGGAGTCCCCGCGGACGCAGAGTCGGCGAGCGCCGAGGTCGGCAGCGATCCGGAGACCGTTGATGAGAGCCTCGTACTCGGCTATGTTGTTGGTCGCGTCGAAGAGTAGCCTGATGGCGTATTGAAGTTTGTTCCCGAGTGGGGAAATGATGACGACTCCTGCGCCCGCGTCGTTCTTGGTGTAGGATCCATCAAAGTACATTGTCTAGTACTCGGGGTCCTCGATCACCGGCGGCGCCTGGGCTTCGGTCCATTCGGCGACGAAGTCTGCAAGGACCTGCGACTTGATCGCTGTCCGAGGGACATACGTTATGCCGCAACCGCTGAGCTCGAGCGCCCACTTGGCTATCCTCCCGGAGGCGTCGCGGTTGCGGACGATCTCGCCGAGCGGGGACGCGGTCACCACAGTGATGGCGTGCTGGTCGAAATAATGTACGAGCTTTCTCTTGACGGTGAGCACCGCGTGGAGCAGCTTCTGCACCTGTGGGTACCGAGCCTTGGACTCGGAGAGAACCTCGCTGATAAAGTAAATTGGCCGTTGTACCTTGAGTTCACGGCCTTCCTCCGCTCGTTCCACCACAAGGGCCGCACTGACGACTTGAGCAGTGGCGGCGTGAAGGTGCAGCGGTCACTGATGCGAGGCGACCAGATTGGAGGGAGGACAAGAAGGCCTTCAGCGGGTGAGGGCTTCCGAGCCTCCGGGTCGGTGAAGCGGTTGGTTTTCTTGAGCACACAGAGCGGCATTCGCGCCGCCGAGGCGAGACACGAACGACTCAAGGCGGCAAGGCATCCCGCTAGCCTCTGGACCCCTTTGAGATTGGGAATCGGGCCCATTCTTGCGATCGCGAGATCTTCTCTGATTGGCCTCGATTCCCGTTCGAGACGATGAAGTCGAGCTTCCTTGGGGACCCCAAGACGCATTTCGGGGTTGAGCTTTATACGAACCGTCGGAGATTCGCGAAAGTCTCTTCCGGTCGGCAATAAGGTCGCGCATTCTGGTCTTCACGACGATGTCGTCAACATAGGCCTCAACGCTGCGCCGATCCGTTGTTGAAGCACGTTTGCATACATCGTTGGTATGTAGCGCCGCGTTCTTTAGGCCGAACGGCATTGTAACGTAGCGTAACGAGCCGAACGGCGTGATGAAGGAAGTCGCGAAATGGTCGGACTCCTTTAGTGCTATCGGTGGTAGCTGAATAGGCATCCAAAAGGAAAGAGACTCGCACCCGCGGTGGAGTCGACGACTTGGTCGATGCGGGGCAAGGAACGGGTCCTTGGGACACGCTTTGTTGAGATTTGTGTAGTCAACACACATCCTCCATTGCCCATTTTTCTTTTAACAAGCACGAGGTTGGCCACCACTCGGGGTGGCGGACCTCTTTATAAACCCGCACCAAAAGCTTGGCGATCTCTCCCTATGATCCTGCGCTCTCCTCGTCGAAGCGGCGCGGCGTTGGGCGACGGCTTTGAGCCCGGTCGGATGCTCAGGAGTGCTCGGCGACTTCCTCGGGATTCTGGCATGTCGGAGGTCCTCCATGCGAAGACGCCATTATTGGCGCGAGGAAGTCGACGAGCGCTTTCCTATTTGGCGGAGCGTGGCTCGACCGAACGGTCTTGGTCGATCGCAGGATCGACCGCGACCCTCTTCGTGTCCTCGGCGGACTTGAAAGATCCCGCCGACTTGCCGGACTCGGGACGGACTCGAGGCTTCCTCCTGAGGTTATCGAGCTCGGCAGACGCGATGACTGCCGAGGCGAGCTCACAACTGCTGCGTTCGCAGTTGTAAGAGAGCTGAAAAGATGATGCCACAGTGATGACTCCTCGTGGCCCGGGCATCTTCAGTTTAAGGTAGGCGTAGCTAGGGACTGCCATGAACTTGGCGTAGCATGGCCGCCCCAAGATGGCGTGATAGGAGCCGGGGAAATTCGCAACCTCGAAAGTGAGGGTCTCGGTGCGGAAATTCCCTGGTTCCCCAAAGGTGACGGGCAGGTCGATCTGCCCGAGCGGATGGGCCTGTAGGCCAGGGATGACGCCGTGGAAAGGAGCCTTGCTCGGTCGGAGACTCGAACGAGGAATCCCCATGGCGTCGAGCGTCTCCATGTAGAGGATGTTGAGGCCGCTCGCCATCCATGAGCGCCTTGGAGGCGCTTCTTCCCACGACGGGTCGACCACCGGGTATCTTCCGGTGGGGACGTGGTCGGTGATCGGCCGATCAAAGGTGACCGAATTCGACCACCGAGGTATTGAGGACGCCGGTGAAGCGATGTGGACCTCACGTGAGGCGAAGTTTGAGCCGACGCTTCGGCGTAGCACGCCGATCCGCCAAAGATCATGAGGCGGCCGTCGGGTTCGGGAACTCGTCGTCCGCCTTCTTCTCCGCGACCGCGGGGCGTGGTCGCTTCTTTCCTTTGCCCCGCGGCGCCGCTGGGGCGCAGAAAGGAAGTGCCTCGAGACTTCGCATCCCGTGACTTATGTTTGACGGGAACCCGTGGTTCGCACGGCCGCCCATCAATTTCTCGAAGTGGTCAGCGCGACGGTCGGTCGCGCCACGCTTGTAGGGCGGTCGGCGATGGCGACCACCGGAGCTCGCGGACTGTTTTCCATGTCGCCGCTTGCCGGAGCGGCGGTCGGGGGATCCGATTCGACGCGGGCTCTTCTTTGGGCCTTTCCTCCTTCGAAGATAGCCCCACACCTCCTCGCCGGAGGCGTGGTTGGTGGCGATGTCGAGGAGTTCCTTGGTGGTCTGGCTTGAGATGCCCGGTTTGTGCACCGTGGCTTTGCAGAGGTATCAGATGAATGCTCCCACGACATCGGCGTCGGAGATGTCGGGAGCTCGTTGCATTGGCGGAAAACCGCGGATATAATCCCGAGGGTTTCACTGGCCGCCGCTTGCAGCCCTTCAGTCCCAGGAGTTGCGTGGCGCTTGTAAGTGCCTCGAAGTTGCCGACGAAGAGGTCTTCAAGTCGGCCCGTTCCCCGTTACGGCTCGGGCAAGTACTCAAGCCAAGCTCGGCCGAGTCCGCAAGGTAGATGGGGAGGTACCGATGATGAAGAAATCATCCGTCGCTTCCCGCCCGCATGCGAGCCGGTAGTCTTCGCCGCACACCGGTTCGTGGCCCGGTGTACTTGGCGATGTTAGTGGGCGCCGAATCGACAGGAAATCACTGTCGGAACCTCGCGCAAAGCCCGTGGTCGGGACCATCGGGGTTGGCCGCGGCGGTGGCGCCGCCGCCCACTATACGCGAGTGGACGGCCTCCGCCGCTTTCTTCGCGCCGAGGGTGGCGCGAACGCCGAGGCGCCCTCGAGGTATTGGCGCACCGAGGTGCGCGAGGCCGGGCGGCTCGTGGTGTGGCGTCGCCGTCGGACCGGCCGGCCGGCGGCGGTGCGGCCCGGTGGCGCGAGGTGGCGCCGAGCGATAGGAGCCGAGGCTGCATGTGTTGCACGGCCGCGCGCCCACCACCGGAGGTTACGTATGTGGCCTTGGCCTCCGGGTCGACCGGTTCCGGAAGGCCTCGAAGCAGCATCGCAGCCGCGGCCACGTTCTGGCTTGCATGGGGAAGAACTGAGGGCCGTCGGATTCTTCCGCTGGCTTGTGGTGTGCCTGACGCGCGCGTCGCCGGGCACCTGCTGAGTCGCGGGCTCATCCTGCTCCAGGTTGGCCTGGAGTTGGTCGAGCTCGGCCCTTTGCCTATCCAGCTCTTCACGTTGTCGCTGGAGTTCGGCGCGACGGGCTTGAGCGCGTTCAGCATGATCGCGTGGGTGTTCCCCTTCTGCGCCTCAGTGCGTCGGATGGGGACCCCCGTAACCGCGGGGGTTATGATTAAGTCGACCGCGTTCGCCATGTTGCACTCGCGAGTGCCGTCCATGGCGTGGTACTCCGATCGGAGCTGGAGTCGTGGTGGAAGAGTCTTCCAACACCGTGGATAGAGGCGGCATGTAGCCGCCATAGCCACAAGTCGCGAGCTCGCGAGGGTGACACGATCACTGTCGAGCTCGCGGAGCTTCGCCAGACGTGGCGAGCGCTCCTCGCCCGCTCTGGGACTGCAGGGCGCCAAGCCGAGCCGGGCGAGGTCGTTGGAGATGGCGCCCGAGCTTTCGGTGGCGCCGGAACTCCGGTGGCGGCGGGACGAGCGTAAGCCCTCCTCCGAGGTGACGGCAAAGTTGAGGAGCCGGCGATTCGCTTCCCAGCCAGCAGCCATGCCGTCGCAGTGGAAGATGCCATCGAGGAGGCAAGCGGAATCCGTAGATGATGATGAAGACGCACGAAGACCCTACCGGGCGCGCTAACCGCTCGCGTTTCGAGCACCGGCAAGTAAATTTGTAAGTCTAAGGGTCGCGCGTTCCCTCCCCGAATGGTTAGACTCAAAAGTCCAAGATGTATCTTGGTTGGGCGAATATCCTACCCAGTTCATGTGGTGGCGCCAGATTCTATTATGCATGATGATCGCACAAGGTTTACAAGCAAGAGTGCCAATGACTTAGTCGGATGGGTTCGATGGCTCTCTCTCTTTTCCTCTCTTTTCTACGGAGCTCCCGCCTCCTTTTATACGAAAGGAAGGCGGGTTACATCGGAATTGGGAGAGGACAAGACGACCTACACTAGGAGCTTGGTCCTTCGCTCGCTGATCGATCAACGCCGGTCTTGCCCATGCCGGGTCGGTAGCTTAGTTGGTCGAGGCGGTTAGGTATTTCTCCGAAACGGCGTACTCGCCTCTGCGAACCTTACGGTGTTGACGTTGTCGCGCCGACGTGGCGCCGCCGGAGAGAGCGTGTCTTCGCATCGTATGTGACCGATCGATGGGATCGGGAGTGTGACTTGGTCATCATTTAAACCTTCGGGAAGGAGCGCTGCGCTTGTATAGTCACTTTGATTGACCCGTTCGTAGGTACGTGGCGGTCGCTTGGTAGAGGTGCGACACGTGACCCTCGGCAGGAGTGATCTTGGCACGATCGAGTCGGGATTGGACTCATCTGCGAGGGTCGGGAGCCTGCTTGGCCGGACCGCTTGGCTCGGTCGGAGACATTTCCTTGGTTGGTCGGGAAGGTAAGTCCCGTGTGGCTTTGCAGTACTTAGGTCGGTAGTAGGTCGAAACTACTGCTGGGCTTGAGTGTGCTTGAGGCCGCCGGTTGGTCACCTTGGGTGTTGGGGTACCTCGCATCGATGATTCGTCACTAACCTAATTACAGATTTGGAGTCATCATTGGTACTAATTTGTTTAACAGATAGACGTTTTTAAGGTCATTCAATTCCTCAACTTTGTTAATGCTTCCACCCTTATTTTGTTTCATTGAAGTCAAAAGAATTACAAGTTTATTATATTAGGTAATTTGATATCATTGTTGATGTTTCAAATGTATGTTTTCTAACTAGAGAATTGAAAGCTCTTAACTAGGGAAGAAGGTATTGAAAGTAAAATTATATATCTTGGAACACGTCCTCTATTTTGCAAAGGTAATTAAATGATGTCTCAATATTTGAAATAGCTAGCTAGCTGTCACTTCAATTTTTTTTGTTAATTTAGTGTGCGTAGTTTAATTGCAGATGGACCATGATGAATGGATGCATCAGAAAAGCCGTGTGAGTGCTGAATTTCAGAGATGTGTTAAGGAGTTTAAAAAAATTACAGAAGAAGATATGGTGAAGAGGGGTGTAAACTACATGTATTGTTCTTGCTTTGATTACACCAATTTCAAGAGATTTAACAACTCAGCTCACATTGAAGACCATTTGATTCGATGTGGCTTCGTGCGGAATTACACGTGTTGGATCCATCATAGGGAGACAAGTAATACCCGTCTGGTATGCAACGAAGACATACGGGAACCCGATCACGAGTTGCAGCGTGATATATTTGAGGAGGGCAATTTAGAGCAAATGTTGCGAGATGTGGAGAAAAAATAAACGGAATGAGAGTTTAAAAAGTTAAAAAGCTTGATGGAAGTTGATGTCAAACTGTTGTTCTTGGGTTGCAAAGCGGAATACACCAAGTTGGGTTCAGTCCTTGTATTGTTTGAACTGAAGACAAAATATCATTGGATAGATACAAGTTTCAATACACTTTTAGTTTTATCGGATGTGCTTCTGGAGGAAAACGAGTTGCCAACAAGCATTTATGAAGCGAATAAGCTACTATATCCCATGGGAATGGGAATGGAAATAGAAAAGATACATGGATGTCTGAATGATTGCATCTCGTATTGTAACGCGTATAAGGAATTGCACGTTTGTCTAGTTTGTGGTGTACCCCGGTACAAACAAAAAGAGAAGAGTAATGACAATAAGCGTAAGAGTTAGGGTGGTGACGGTGAAGAGGTCATCAAAGGGGCACCGACCAAAGTGTTGTGGTACTTGCCTATCATTCCCCGTTTGGGGCGGTTGTTTTCAAATCCCAAGAAGTAAAATTGTTGCGTTGGCATTATGAATCTCGAAAGAAAAATGGCAAGCTAAGATACTCCGCATATTCGGCTCAATGGAGAAACAATGATTGAAAACATTAGTTTGGTGACGAGATGAGTAACATAAGATTTGGATTGAGTACCGATGGAATGAATCCGTTTGGTAATATAAGCAGTCGTCACAGCACTTGACTAGTTCTGTTGTGTATATACAATCTCCCTCCTTGGTTGTGCATGAAGTGAAAGTATATCATCATGTTATTGCTAATCTCGGGACCTAAACAGCTGGAAAATGATATTGATGTGTATCTAGCACTACTGATTGAGGATTTGGTAATATTGTAGAACGAGCAGGTCATGATGTGGGATGCATACAAAAGAGAGAACTTCACCCTATGAGTTATGATATTTTGCACCATAAATGATTTTTCTGCCCTTGGTAATTTGGTAGGCTACAATACCAAAAGAGCCAAAGCGTGTTCTATTTATGAAGAAGAGACTGAGAGCTTGTAGTTGTTGAATTGTAAGAAAAATGGGTACATGGGTCACCATAGGTTCTACCTCGAAGTCATCGATACCGTAAAATGGATGACAAATTTGATGGGAAGAGGGAAGTTAGATCGGCTCCGCAGCCTATGAGTGGAAGGCAAGTATATTCACGCGTGGAGGATATCGATGTTCAGTATGAAAAGGACCGTAAATCTGTTCATCTCAGGACCATTTGGAAGAATAGGTCGATATTTTGAGACTTACCATACTGAAAGGAGTTAGATATCCGGCATTGTATTGCTGTCATACACGTTGAGAAGAATGTTTGCGACAATTTGGTTAGCATCCTGTTGAACATACCTGAGAAGATCAAGGATGGTGTGAATGCTTTCCACGACATGGTTTATATGGGAATCAGGCCAAAACTTGCAGTGATAGAGGAGGATGAAAAATGTCCGTACATTCTCGCTGCATGCTACACCTTATCCAAGAAGGAGAAAGAAGACATCTGCAAGTGTCTCTAAGGCATTAAAGTTCCACCAGGCATCTCCGCAAACATTTAGAAGCTGTGTCCATGAATTATTTGAAGTTGCTTGATATGAAGTCCCACAACTGTTATGTCTAGATGACCCAAATACCCAGTGAGTTTTGAGGATCTGTTCCGTTTGTACAGCTTAAAAGCCATCGATATTTCTATTGTACGATCTTGGACGCTGTAAGTATCGCACCATACAACATGAGCCTATGACTGTTATAAGATTTTGTATTATGTTTTTTACCATTTGACACGAGTTATACATAATGAGGCAGTGAGCTGTGACAGGTAAACACCCAGTTGGGTTCATCGACTCCGAGATGGTGTCTGCGACCACGGCTAGGCTTCAATCGTGTTCCTTGCCAACTACATCAAGCAGGCATTGCAGGCTGAGGCAAAAAATAACTTCGTTCTATTCCTGTACCACAAGGAGTAAGTACTATTTTACCCTTCAATTACTTGTACGCACTTAAATCGTATATAAACTTATTTTCTTGCACTGCATACCACTTAATAAGCAACCATTAGGTTCTACTCATCATCGCTCCGAGTGAAAACAAAGTTTACACTTTTAACTTGATCGAGAAGAGACCGATGACCTACGCGATCAAGCATGTTTTGCAGAAGTAAGTACATTACTCTAACATAATATTTTCTGTATTTAACTACGTTCATTTTTTTGCCTCAATGGCATCTCTCCAATGTATGTAGGGCTTTCTTGTCTTACGTTTCTGAAGGAGGGCGACACGATCACAAACAAGACGACCAGCTGGAGTGGAACTGCTTCAAAGTACAAGTGGCTAGCATAGGATTAATTTTTTCTGACATCTATTCGTCTTTTAATTTGATTTTCTTTGTTCACAGTGTCATCAACAGGGGGTGCGATGACCTGTGTGGCTTTTACGTCAGCATCACATGCTAATCCTGGTTGACGGCTCATACCTTTTCCCTAAGGTATATGTACATGCATAATACAACTAAGCCTTTTACATACAAATTTTTAAAAACTTAAATTAGTGCACTCATTTCTATTTTGCAGAAGATCGATATCCCTCACAAGAGCTTACAAAACAAATATTTCAACAAATTACGAAACTACATATGCCAGTAATACTGGACATAAGTTATAGCGGAAGACGATAGGTTTAGAGATCCGACAGGCTCCTACTAGTCCATATGTAATAATATTATATCATGTAAATGCGATATGTAACTGATTGTTAAGTATGTTTGTGTTCTATATTGTGAACGAATGTGGTATGTGTATTAGTGTTTGTGTTTTATATATATTGTGAATGTAATATTCATACTGTGTGTAATCTGTGCTGTTTTCAGTGCATATTGTGTGTAATATGTTGTTTTCGGTCGGTTCTAGCTCGCAGCCGATTGTGATGTGCACCCACATCACAATTGGTTCCAAGATAGGGCCGATTGTGGTGCATATCACAATCGGTTCTGGCGGGACACATCACAATCAGTTCTAATCTCAGAACCGATTGTGATGACAATTTATCACCATTGGGCGAAAACCGACTGTGATAACGCTCCTTATCACTGTCTAATGCTTTGTATCGCTATCAAAACCCACTGTTATAACGAAAAAGTATTGATTGTGATATACATTCCTATAGTAGTGATATGTCCCTCAGAACATAAACTTTTGAAACGATCTGTCAATGCTCAGAATCAAAATGGGATAGTAGTACCTACCGGGAACCCAGCCTGTGTGATCCAATGTCTCCGGCAAGAACCCCTGGGAAAATTGACAGTGTCAGCAGACAGATCAGGAACATGTCCAATGCATAGTCCATGTTCTGCATTAGGAGCTGCTTGTTGATCAAACGCTCAGAAAAGACAGGGTCTTCAGCCTGCAACATCCATGCAAATTTCATTGTCGTCGGATACTATGTTTCATCTAGTACCTGACGTGCTGTGAGTTAAGCGGATACCGATGGATTTGGGTCTTTCGATGCCAGCAGCAACAAGGTCGGCAGTGAATGTCAAAGATCCCTCAGAAGCGGCCTTTGAACGGTAGAATTTCATTATTGGCAGCTTAGGGAAGACATAAGTGTACAGCACGACGCATAACAGCTCAAAGAAGCATGATGTCGAGAAGAACAACACTTCATGAATAAGTAGCCCAAGTGGATGCATCATATTCAGAATTAGGATGTTACATATAGCGATGTACCTAGATCTGACTGTCGCAACATACTAGCTCCTTTGCGAAGGCCATCTCTGGAGTTCTCAAAAGCTGCTTTTTTAAGGAGCCTCAATGCCGATGTTATTGCGCCCGATGCAGCCGTGCCGGCAGAAAATGACTGGATCCAAACAATTAAAACAAGTTGAACACATAGTCCCCCAGAAGAAGAAAAAAAATCCTACTCCATAGAAGAGAAATTTTTGTTACTGTTGGCACAAGAAATTGCACCTGGATGAACCCCGGGCACATCAAGGATAGATCGCTGGTCATTGCACCTTCATCATGACCTTCGGCGATGGCAAACACTGCTACAATGGCACACACAACAATGAAGCTTGCAATTCCATGCCTCTTCCTGAGGTTGCAAGATCCATCTATGACAGAGAAGAACCAACCAGTGAAGTTTGGTTCATGGGACGTGTGATTCACAACAATGAGCCAAAGACAGTAACTGTATTTGCTTACGATGACCAGTGCAAGGAAGCTGAAGAAGAACACCCACCAAGTTGCGCACCCTAGTGTTAACTTTGCCTCATGATACACGAATAGCGCAGATATTATGAGGACAAATGGCTGATAGGTGAGAGTAACGACTCTTGTTGGATGGTACTTCTGAATTTAGAAGACGTCAAAATCAGTTTTCTGTATATCAGGAACTTGGCATACTCAGATAAATGGAAAGAACATAGCAACGCTTCTATACTGGGAAGTGGTAAACGAAGTAATCTTCAATCTGAGCATGCTGTTGAACCCAAAGAGGCATCCGTTTCCCAGAAACCAGCAGATGAAAATGCCTAAATACTTCCCCTGATCCACACATAGTTGCAGAAACAGATTAAGCGCCTTTTCAGAATGAACTTTTCGAGAAACATTTCAGCATGAACTTTGAGGTGGAAATTGATGCAAACCTGAGTTGTCGGCGTGCCATGATCATCTATTCCATTTGCCATATTTAGTTCACTGGTGGCCCTATAGAACCTAGTACTGTGTATTTCAGGAAGATAGAGTTACTTGCCGGAAGAGCTCTGTAAGACAACGGAAGTGGCAAACTATAATAACACAGGAAAGAGCACAAACGAGCACTAACCAAATAACTCAAGAAGGGAACAAAGTTACAAAAAAACACAGAAATTAACAGTAGATGAGAGAGAAAAAACAAATGAAAGAAAGACAGTGCGACGACTAGCAGCAGATCACGAACTAAGAAATAGTATTAGTTTCTAGTAAAAAGAAGAAGAAGCAGTACTAGCATATACGCTTAGGATAATCAGAATTCAGAACATAGTCACTCACAGGGACCAAAGTTGGGAAACGAGGCTGAATTCAGCATATGCGGATGCGGAGCTAGGCTCGTCCAAGAAGTACGTTTCTGATTGAACCAAGTAATCAGGTTAGAGGTTACAATTACAGGTTACAGTAGTACCAGGGATCACATCACCAGTCACCACAAACGTATGATGGTGTTGTGCCTGTAACGATCACCGCCAATGTGCACAAGAAAGCCACCATGTATCCTACCAAAATGCGTACCCTTGCCTCGTGGTATGTGTACGCCGCAGTTGTGGCAAGGACAAATGTCTGGTAGTTAAGGCCTACTCGGATGGTACTTCTACATCCAGCAAGAACTGGATCACTTGAAATCAACTTAATTTTTAACTTTGTTTTCATTAGTACACTAGAACCAATAATACCGGGAATAGGTAAACGAAGTAATCTTCGACCGTAACCATGCTGCTGCACCCAAGGAGGCACCCTATCCCCAGAAGCCAGCAGATAAAAGTACTCAAATGCTTCCCCTGCGATGAATCACACACATTTGCCAAGAACAGATACAATGCATATGCAGTGAGTAAAGAGATCAAGACTTGAGCATCTGAAAGAATTGAGATAAGACGCCTGAGTTGTTGGTACTCTGAGATCGTCTTCCTTGTCTGCCATGGCTGGTTACTTTGATGCCCCTGCTACAGATCAAGAAAACAAGCACTTATTGCAAGAGCTTGAACGCCGAGCACGTCTCGAAAAAAAAGAAAAAGCATCAGTAGTGAACAAGATGATGACCAATACAGCACACAAAGAGTGATGCGTTGGCTGAGATTTGGGATGGTTCTAATGTTAAGTGTACTTTTAAGAGAATTTTCTCTGAGTCTATGATGATAAGATGGTTTGAGTTGGTAGAAATGGTGAAGAGTGTTAAACTCAATAATGAGGATAACGCCTTAGTTTGGCAGTATAATAGTAACGGTATTTACTCGGTTAATTCTCTCTATGTTGTTATAAATTTTAGAGGTGTGCTCCCTGTTTTTATCCCTGCGGTTTGGAGCTTGATTGTGCCCCCCAGAGTTCAGTTCTTCCTTTGGCTTGTCTCTCATAACAAGTTAATGACCAGAGATAATTTGTTAAAGAGGGGATGGATAGAGGGGTTTATTGTTGCTTGTGTAATGATCTGTTGTCCATCTTTTTTTTTGACTGTGTTGTAGTCGTGAATATTTGGGGTTTGATTGGTGAGTTTTTTGGTTTGAATGTTGGTCATAATTTTGAATCTGTGGCTTATTTTTGGATTAGCAATAAGAAAAATGTTACTTTGAATACTATTTGTGCTGCTGTCCTTTGGAAATTGTGGAAAAATAGAAATAACATGATTTTTCGTTGTCAGAGTTGGTTAAGTGTCAAACAGTTTGGAGAAGAATTCTTTCATCCTTGAGGAATTGGAGTCCGATCTACAAAAAGGAAATGGTGAGCAGGATGGATCAGTTCTATAGGTTTTTGGACAACAGGATACAAGCACCGCTTCGAACAACTCAACAGGAAAGGATTTTTCGATGGGTGAAGCTTAAAAAGAATATCGTTTTCTGGAAGATTTGAAGACTACGGCGACTTTTGTTAGTAACTTGGTGGATAGCAATATGTAAGGTTGTAATCTGGATGATAATGGCAATATGTAATGTTGATGGCTAGATGTTTTTCGCTTTCTGGTGATCCTGCTATGTTTACAGATATTTGTGTTAAAACTTGGTTTACTGTTTCTGTGGTTTTATCTATAAAACTGGGGCATCTGAATGTCCTTTGTGTCTAAAAAAGAGTGATGCGCTGCTCACGAGGAGGTACTACTTAGTAGTTACACGCATCGCCGGTGGTTTGCTCGTCCACGTCACACAGGCAGATTCTGACGACAGAGGGGGAGAATGGTGACAGAATGATGTGCGGTGTAGCGAGACGACAGACCAGCGACGACGACGCGCGTGGATACCTGTCCAAGTGGGCAGCATGAAGGGACGGGAGGGCGTCTCGCGCGGCGCCCACGAGCCGCTGCTCCGGTACGGCGGAGCTCCTCCTCGTCGTCGCCGGTGTTGGCCGTCGGAGAAGTCGAGGGCGAACGGTCGAGGTCGTTGCGGTAGGAAGGGCGATGGATTGGATTGGGGCATTGGGCTGGGCGTTTTTATTTACAGGCCCAACTGAATTAGGCTTCTCTTCAAGTCTACGACACTTCCAAGGCTGGGGTTTGGAAAAAGGCTTCCACTTTCCGCTGGGATTGGGCTGGATCCCACCGAATCAGGGTCTATCCAAGGACGGCCATAGCATAGCAGGAAGGTCTTTACCCTTGACCACCGTTGGATCCAGCATTAACACGGTCCAGATCAGAAGCAGCTCACCCAAATCTCCCATAAATGCACATCGTAGGATCTGACCCGTCCAATGGAAATCGAACGGTGAGAGCGCCCTCCACGATCTTAATTTTCTTCCGTTTTTTTTTCTTGAGAGAGAGATGGATGTTCATAAAAAGCTTCCAATTAAAGCTTTCGCATCCGACGCGGACGCTCCTCGCCTCCTGAGATAGCCCTCTGACGCTGTCAGTAGTAGGCCCCACCTTGACACTCCTCTCCTCTTAAGTCTTAACCCCACCCGTCCCTCTGTCTCTCTCGCAGAGCCAGTACCCGCACTCTCCCCACTTTGATCTGCCGAAATCCCAATCCCTTCCACGCCTCGCCGGAACCCTAGCCTTCCGCCGCCGCCATGCCGCCGCGCCGCACCAAAGGAAAGGGAAGGGGCAGGGGCAGGTTCAGGGGCAAGGGCAAACCCAAACCCAAAGCCACCGACGCCGAGCCCGTAGAGGAGGCCGTCGAGGCCGAGGTCGACGGGGAGGACGCGAAGACCGAAGAGGAGGCCGCCGAGGCTGAGGCCGAGGCCGAGGACGCCAAGGAGGAGGGCGCTGAGAGCGGGGCCGAGGATATGGATGCCGAGGCCAAGGAGGAAGCCTCCGAGAACAAAGCGGAGATGGATGCGGAACATGAAGCGGAAGACGACGAGACCAAGGCCGAGGAGATGGATGCGGAATCTGAAGCGGGAGCGGCCGCTGCCGAGACGGATACCAAAGCGGAGTTGGCGGATGCCGAGGCCGAAGAGGAAGTCGCCGAGAGTGACTCGGAGCACGAAGCAGATGCCGAGGACGCTGATCCAGAAGCCGAAGCAGAGGAGACCGAGGGCGAGAATGAAGAGGAAGCCGCCGAGACCGAGGGCGAGAATGAAGAGGAAGCCAACGCGACCGGCGGCGAGAATGAAGACGAAGGCGCGGACTCCGATCCCGAAGGTGAGGGCACCGACGCCGAGCCCGATGCTGTGGAGGAATCCCCTCCTCCGTCTCCACGAGCCCGCGGACGCCGCCGCAAGCGAGCTGCCGCTCCCGACCCGTCTCCTGAGGATGATGAGGCGGAGGAGGGGACCCCTGCGCCACCGCGTCGGCGGCGCCGGCGCAAGGCAGGGGACCGCGGCGACTCTCCGCCGCCACTTCCAGACCACGTCAGGTGCCGCCGAAGTGATGGGAAGAAGTGGCGTTGCCAAGCCCGCGCACTCCCCACCGTCAGCTTCTGCGAGTACCACTACGCGAAGGCCAACAAGGGCAAGAAGCCGCCAGCGGACGGGGAGGTCCTTGCTGTCGCTCTTCAACGGCAGAAGAAGAACAAGAGGAAGGGCAGGAGGAACCTGAATCCGCCGCCAGCATCACCTCCGGCAGCCACAAGCGACCTGACAAGGGATCTCCCGAACGGACTGATGACAATCTCGCCCGGGAGCAGCGGGCCTGCTGCCTTGGCGCAGCCTTCACCTGTGATGACAAAGGTTGGAGTGGACATTCCCGTGCCAATCCGGCGGTGCTACCGTTCCAAGAATGCTGAGCCATTGCCCGTTGGCCCTGTGAAGGTCACCTAGCTAATCTTTAATTGTTCTCGTTTGATGGTTTGATTTGCATTTGTAGTTTTGTGCTGGTCCATGCTTATCGCTGAGGTTTGTGTGGTATTAGGTTGTTCCTCATGCAATGAGTATGACAAAGGCTGCACAAACGACGTGTCATCGTTGCGGGATGAAGAAGGCAGCACGCATTGTCAAGTGCAAGAATTGTGACAAGTACTTCTGCAACAGCTGCATCAATAAATGGTTAGTTCAGAATTTGTTTCAGTGGTTTATTTTCTTGCTTGGCTGCCTTGCATGTTGCTGCATCAGTGCATCATGATTAAGTTATGCATAGAGTGAAGTATTACTTTTCAACTCTCAAGTAATGAGAACTTGGTTGATCCTAAGTAATTAGAATAACGATTCATCTAGTTTTATGTTTGCCTGCTATTTAGTTTGTTAGTGGTTGCAGAGGAGATGGGACTGAGGGAGGGACATACATTTGCTTGAGGTTATGAAATATATTCCTGTGTAGTTGTGAATCATCGACTTTTAGGTTTGCATGCTACTCCAGTTTGATTAATGATTACAGAGGAGGAAGTAGAGACAAACATTTGCTCTAGTTTATGAACTATATTCCTGCATGGTTGTGCTAAGCTCCTGTTCTTCATGCTAGGCCTTAGTATAATTTTGCATAATTGGGAATTTCCTTCTATGGCATCCTGAACTACCAGTAATAGGTGATAGTTTATTGTGCTATGCAGATTACATCATTATGATCTTTAATCTGATCCTAGCTGTGATAAAGATATTCATATTTCATTTGTTCTGTGTTTGTTTCAAATGTCAGATATTGTTTGTGCTGCAGCTGATTAATGTATTGTTTTGGACATTGGCTAATCAGTGTCAGAAATAAAGACCTGAAATGTACTTACATTTTCCCAAATCAAAAATAGTATCAGATTTAGGGGATGTTGGATGGATGCCACCATGTGCCACACATTTTTTGCCTGCTTGTGGCAGCCAAGTTGATTGCCAGAAGCTAGGGAATTTTTTACGAGTAAATTTGCTCCATGCCATCGCAGTCGTCGCAGAATTGAAAAATACCATCGCAGAGGAGGTCGACTTCACAATGCCATCGCAAAGGCCCAAAATTCTGGAAAATTTTATCACCATCAATTTTTCAGTTACAATGATGTGCAATGACCATTCTACCCTCATTATTTCTTTTTCGTTTCTTTTTTTTTTCTCTTTTTATTAGGGCTGGCTCCACCTATCATTCTATCTTGTCCTCTCCCATCCATATCTCTATTCCAGAATGAAAGAATGAGGGGGAGGCAGCCATCATCTATGAGATTTTCCCTCGCCAATATGGAATTATGGATGCTAACGAAGCCCATGGACGTAAAATGTGACGGCGATGACATTTTCCAGAATTTTTTGTCTTTGTGATGGTATTTTCGAGTGAGGTCCGATTGCGATATTTTTCAACTCTGCGACAATTGTGATGTCATGGAGTAAATTTACTCGATTTTGACAAAACAACATGTGTATGACTACAAGGCTAGGATTTTAAGAAAGTACATCACATCATAATTGTGGTAATGCACCAAACAATGGCCACAAAAATTTAAATTGTCTAACTTGATTGTGGCAAGTTGTGGCTCCAAACCAAACATGCCCTTACTTTGGAGCTGTCCTTGCCTAGTTCTCACATTTCTCTATTTCATATTTGGGAATACTACCATAGAGATTTAATTTTCATTTTCTTGTTTGCCCTAGACGACTTTAGGAAACCATTTCTTTTCTTTTTTAAAGTTGCACTGTTACATAATAACAAGGTGAAGGTGGTAACATGTTAACGAAATGTCATGATCCACTGGTGCTTTCGCTGTTCTTAATATAATATATTGAGGGTGTGTCCAGCTGCTTTCTTATTCACTTGTACTTCCTTTGGTTATACGTAAAAAATCTTATCTTTTTGTTCAGCGAACATTGTCATGCATAATACCGTGGATGGGTTGCTTATTTCAACTTCTAGTTTATAATTCAAGAATTCCTAAGCATCATCATGGAAACTGGCTAACATCGTATTCGACTGGCTAACATTGGCTCCCTTTTTTTCCAATGGGGAAGGGATTAGGAAAAAAATAAACTTTTGGACTGTTCACATCACACAAATCTTAGTTGAATATTCTGTTTTATTTTCATAAAAATGCATTATTGTGTAGCATTGTTTTAAAAAAAAAGGTAAAATCATAACTCATAGTTTACCCAATTGGTGCTGAAATACAAAGCTATTCATGATAGGTAAATGGTCTGTGCTCATTTTGCTTGATTAGTGCGTAAAATTGTTACCACAAATTGAGCACAGATACCGATATCATCATATAAATGATTATCCAAATTGTTATGCTCCTTTTGCTTTAGATATAGACTTAGTATTCATGGGGAGCACAATATAATTACTGCATATAAAGCTTAGAGTAGGGTAAGCATATCAAGGCAGAGTAGTACCGTATATTTAATTATCATGGATGTGGTCTTGGCTTCACTCATTGTTCCAGAAAATAAGATCAGGAGAAAACGTTATACTTGTGCCTTTGGCTTGTCAACTAGGCATTCGTTATGGAGCCAAAACCATTAGGGCTTAGGAGGAAAGGAGTAGCTTTTTCTTCTTCTTCTTTTTTGCCACTGTTCTAGATCAAGGCCAGTGAAGTCGTATGCGCCTGCACTGAAGCATTTAAAGTAGCATAGCCAGTTTATAATCAGGGCCACTAACCGACTTATCAACCTTGCTATCAAGGCTACTAGTTTGCATAAACCATTATTTAGAATACTGTTTCCTTTTTCTGTTTTATGTGCATTTGGGTATTTAGAAATTCCTTTGGGTCTTGTGTGTGTGCTGTGCTTATTTTTCCCTTATCTTTCTTTCCATTTTCTTGGTGGGGGGTGTGGTGTCACAGTTCACAATTACATTGATTAATCTGGATCTTTTGCTCAAGCTTCCCTAGGAGTAACCACAAGTTAAGGGTTAAGAACCGCTTGAGCTTCTTTAGACAACTATGGGTGTAGGTTTTTTGTCCCCGCAGCTTCCAGAATATTAAATAAACTTGCAAACATGTTGTCAGTGTAGTACCAGTTAGAGAGCATAGCATGTATAGGAAACATGAAGTTAGTGAGTATAATCATGGAAATGTTAGCTTAATCTTCTGTACATTGCTTTTACGTTACATGATTTGTTATGTTTGTTTGAGAATGTCCACAGTAACTCATTTTAAGTAGCTTAGCTAATGTTGGTGCATACTTGGAAGTTAAGGGCTGCGCTACAATAACCAAGTTCCTCTGTTTGGGAGAGATAATTACTCTCGATAAAGCTATTCATTGCTGAAAGTTATCTTGGAACAAAGTGCAGCTGAAAGTAATCACTCGACTTAAAAGGTGTATCTAATTTTAGCAATAACTTGTGAAAGTAATTTCTTCAGTAGCAGTACATTGTTTGGTATGCTTTGTTCGACTTAATTGGAACCAATGGTTAACTTAGCCTTGGTATGCCCATGTGGGCTTTCTGTTGTAGTAAGTCTTGGTCATGACTGTCAGTACCCTGCAGGTATTCTGGGATGTCCAAGAAGGATATAAAGACGCTCTGTCCAGTTTGCCGTGGCTGCTGCGATTGTAAACAATGCACCCTTGGTCAGACCAAGGGTGCTATGTGTAAGGTGGTCTTTTACTAGATAGCTGCATGATGATCAATTTGATAATGTCCTTTTATTTGATTATTTATTTATTTGTTGGTGTTTATGTCTTGAATCTTCAGGAATCACCAGGTGATCAAGCGAAGCAAATCAGGATCAAAATTTGCAACCACCAATTCTACAAGCTTTTACCTTTACAACTTAACCAGGAACAGCTTGATGAATTGGAACTAGAAGCTAAAATACAAGGTTCGTTTGGGTATTTTTTTGGTTTGCAGCTCTTGCATTTCCAGTATTAATTAATTGTTTCTACTCTTAATTAGGAACAAAAATATCCAATATCCGTGTCCAGGTAGCTGAAAATGACCAGAGTGGATCACTTGACTGGTAAGCTCTGATATCTGCTATTTTTCTCATTTAAATATTAGCTAGTAGCATGTATCCAGTTTGAGCAGTCTTCTCTCTTCAATTCATAATGTCATTTACATTTATATTTAACATGGAATGAATCACTCTTGTAAATATATGAACAGTTACATGCCTCTTTTGTCATTTGTATGTTAATCATTTCGTGCTAATGGTTATCACAACTCACAAGTTTAGCAGCACTACAGTCCAGTTTTTTAGTTATTTTCTCCTGTTCATGTATGTTTGTCATAGTTCAAAGCAATTAAACATGTTTGATGAGTTACGATGCCCTGCATGGCCTTTTGCATTTAAGCATCTTAAAGGGAAATCTTTGTTATTTTGTATTTTATTGTTTTGGTTTGTTTTGCATTTATCCGGTGTGACTTTTAGACTGGTTATGCTACTTTTTAATCTACTTGTTTATTGCACTGTAATTCTATTGCAATTTCTCAGCTGATCAGTGATTTTATTAAATACTATTTGCAAGCAGTAATAACTGTAAGCTCTCCGTGCACCAATTCCTGAGAAGCTGCCCAAGATGCCCTTTTAAGCTTTGCTTAAGTTGCTGTCAGAAGATACGTGAAGGAAATATGTCGGGCAGCACCCCCGAAGAAAAATTTGCACAAAGATTGCTTCAGCAAGAGTCAGCCCATGAGGATGGCAGCATCAGTTGCCCTTCCATTGAGTTGGGTGGCTGTGGCGACTCTCTACTAAACTTGATATGTGCATTCCTATCGGGCTATTCTGGGGAACTCAGTTCAGGAGATGAGCTAGATGCTCCAGGCAATCATTCTGAAGTCAAGGATGCTCTACCTCATCGCTCGCCTGTAGCCGAGAGTAATGGAAGCCTTGCCAGATTATCTTCTGGCCAGCAGGAAACGGTGTCTTCATAATTGCCAGCAATGTAGCTCTTCTTGCGGGTATCCGTTCATCTTTCAGGTGGGAGTGTCATAACTTCGAGAGCAACAGACATGTGATGTTCATTCTGAAGCCTGAAAAGGTGGGTCATATGGTCTGAATTGGGCAGAGGGTAGATTACCTGATTTAGTGTGATTATCGGCCAATATGGCCATTGATTTTAGGTCTGTGACCTGGGGAATTCTCAAGTAATTCTTCCGTATTGTTCGTCTTTGATTTGGACATCATGTTGGTCATCGTTGTAAATAGGGTATGACTTTATTTATTTATCATTAGTGAAAAGCAGGTTGGATCTTGTATTGAGCGTACTGCTGTTAATTTAGGTACTGTGTATTGGTTATTGCTGTGTGCGGAAAGTGTCGCATGAATATCGGAATAGTCTTCGAAATAAACATAAATATCGGATTGTTACATTGACTTATTCGTATATCCGGTTTTCCGGCCCAGATATATATTATTAATCAGGAGTGGAATATTTTATTTAAACTGAGCACGTTACACATATATTTGTTCTTTTGGTGGTGGTACCGCGAGCAAAGTGTGACGGACGTGTGTTGTTACTATGGTAATGCGGATGAACGGTAGATACTACAGCCGTACAGGCCATGTCAGTAGACGTGGAATTACACCACTGCTCTCCCACGGGCCACGGCGGCCTAGGCCAAGTGCTTTGCTTTGCTTTGCCGTCAGGGGTGGCGACTTGGAGACAGCGGGCGAGCGCAGGACGGATGACCAGCGCGGTAGGGTGCCGTCGCCGCGCCTGATCCCGTCGCTGTCCCGTTGCGCGCGCTTTGCCGCTTCACTGCGGTAATCTTGCCACGCCGGCTGTCAGCGCACGGTGTGGCGTCGAACGGTGGACAGCTGAGCATTACACTTGGTTTGTCTACACAAAGCTTGTACTTTTTTTTTTCTGTTGATTTACTCTCAAAAAGGACATCAAAACCTGATGCCCCAGTTCCATTAAATGAAACTGAAGGTAGCAAACATATCGTTTAGATCCAGAAACTTAAGACCAACAAAAAACCTCCAGGGTTACAGGTTCAGTCATTTAACATCTAGGAAACCTAATTATATATTGCCATCAACCAAGTTACTATCAAACTCAGCAACCACTTTCCGGTCTTCAGGAATGAGTTCCTCCTCCTTGCCTTCAATCAACCGAAAACCACTTTTAGTCATATTGTTCCAAAGCCCAAAGGAAGCGGTACTCGAAGTTTGTTCTCCAAGTTGCTGCAAAACAAGTCCAGCTTGGCCACCATATCCTCCTTGAAAAGTGGTCTCCAATCTCTTAACGACCTGAAAACTCTTCTCCATATTGTTTTTACATTTGTCCAACACTGACAATAGAAAATCATATCATTCCTGTTAGTCCACAAGCTCCAAAGAGCAGCAGCACAAATGGTATTTAAAGCTGCGTTTTCCTTATTACTAAGCCAAAAACGAGCTACTGAATCAAAATTATAGCCAATGCTCAAACCAAAGAAATCGCCAACCATATCCCAAATACTTCTAACTACAACACACTCAAAGAAAAGATGATTAACAGTTTCATTCTCATTACACAAGCTACAATATACTCCTCTATCCATTCCTCTTTTCAACAAATTCTCTTTAGTCATTAACTTGTTGTAAGATAGAAGCCAAAGAAAGAACTGAATTTTAGGGGAAACAATCAACTTCCAAACCGCCGAAATGAAGACGGGAAAACCCCCCCTAAAATTAATAATAGCATAAAGAGAGTCCACCGAATACTCTCCATTGCTGCTATATTGCCAAACCAAAGCGTCATCTTCATTAGAGAGCCTTACACTACTAGCTACTTCCACTAGCTCAAACCACCTAACCATCAACTCATCAGAGAAGGTTCGTCTAAAAGTGCATTTAACATTAGTTCCATCCCAAATCTCGGCAATCGTGAAACCTTTTTCATTAACCAGCATATAAAGATCTCAAAACTGGATAGCTAAACACGAGGTGCCAAACCAAATGTCCTCCCAAAATCTTATCTTAGTTCCATTACCAACACACCAACGATACCCAAACTTAGTAGCTTGCATTGCACAAAGAACCCCTTTCCGAAAGACCGAGGCATGATCAGGATCACAAAGAAAAACATTAGGATTGTCCGTATTATATTTATATCTAATCAAGTCTCTCCACATTTTATTCCCCCTAACACAAAATCTTTTAATCCAAGAAGCAAGAAGACACAAATTTAAATCTCGAATGTTAGGAACCCCCAGACCACCAAAATCCTTTTTCATACACACAAGGTGCCAATTAGCCAAATGGAGTTTACTATGACCTTCATAATCATTCCAAAGACAATTGGCCATATGAGAATTAATAAGATCTAAAGCCTACTTGGGGAATTTGAAGAAAGATAAAAGATAAAGATGAATACTTGCTAAACAAGATTTGATAAGAATTAGGCGACCACTGTAAGAAAGGAGTTTACCCCTCCAGCCTGCAATACGTTTCAACATCTTATCAATGAGAGGCTGAAAATCCTCCCTCCTAATCTTGTCATAATGAAGCGGAATACCAAGATATTTAATAGGAAAAGTACCAACTTTACAGCAAAAGATACTGGCAAACCTATCAGTTTCACTCTTATCACAACCAATCGAAATCAACCCGTTTTTGTGAAAATTTATCCTCATCCCAGACATTTGCTCAAAACAAGTTAAGAACCACTTAAGATGTAAAGCAAACTCCTCTTTATTTTTAGAAAACAAAAGGGTATCATCAGCATATTGCAAACTGATGATACCACCAGGACAAACATCTTCACAAAGACCCTTAATTATCCTGCACTAATGACTTTAAGTAAGATTCTGGTAAAAACATCCGCAACCAGATTGAAAAGAATTGGGGATAAAGGGTCCCCTTGCCTTAAACCTTTACCAGTTTGGAAAAAATTACTTTCAACATTATTAATTTTCACCCCTACAGAACCTTTATCTAAAATAGAATGAATCCACGACTGCCATTTGCTCCCAAACCCTCTCTTAGCCAAAATGTCCAACAAGAAGCTCCAATTAACCATATCATAAGCTTTCTCATAATCAAGTTTGAGAACAAGGCCCTTATCTTTATCGCGATGGATTTTATGAATAACCTCATGCGCGGTGACCACACTCTCTAAAATGTATCTATTTTTAATAAAAGCGATCGATTTTGCATAATGATTCTATCACAAATGTGACTAATCCTATTTGTTAACACCTTTGTAACAATTTTATAACTACAATTCAACAAGCTAATTGGTCTGAACTGCTTCATATTTCTAGCGTTACTCTCTTTAGGAATTAAAGATATCATAGCAAAGTTAAGTCTGAACAAATCAAGCTCTCCTCTTTCCAAAGATCTAAATAGAGCCATCAGATCATCTTTAATAATATTCTAGAAATTTTGATAAAAAATAAAAGGAATGCCATCTGGACCAGGAGCTCCATCCGAGTAGGAATCAAAAACTGCTTTTTTAACTTCTTGTTCAGTAAAAGGAGCTTCCAAAAACAAATTTTCATCATCCGTTATCCTGTCTTCAGGACTAAAAAAGCTATCCCCAAGATTAATATTAATTTTCGCTTCAAAACCAAATAAGGATTTATAATAGTCGCAAGCGATTTTTAACATTTTATCAGTATCATGAACAGGTCCATCCGGACCCTCAAGAACATTAATATAGTTTTTCCTTCTCCTTTGGTTTGCAGCCACATGAAAATATTTGGTATTTCTATCCCCTTCCTTTATCTCCTTTTCCCTGGCACGTTGTCTGGCTTTAACTTCTTCCATAGCCCAAAACTTACTAATCTCCTGTTTAATAGACACTAGTCTACTCTCCTCTTTAGGAGTGAGAGATCTAGTTTCAGATGCTATATCAATAGAATTAAATTCATTCAGCAGAATATTTTTTCTCTTTTTCATGCAAGAATCAATATTAAGACTCCATCATTTAGTAACTCTCCTAAAATTTCTCACCTTGTGTTGCCAAATATCAATAGCATCAATCCCACTCCTAGAAGTATTCCATGCCTTCTGAGCAATTTTATTAAAGTCTTCATGTAAGAGCCACCATTTTTAAAATTTATAACTACATTTGCCATAGTGATTACCTTCACCCGAATCCCACAGAATAGGGGTGTGATCACTACCAATTCTAGCAAGCGAAGAAACAATAGCTAAAGGATACTTTTCCTCAAATGAAGTACTACAAAAGATTATGTCAATAACCGACATAATTAAATTATCCTGATTATTAGCCCAGGTAAAATGTCTACCAGTCAAATGCATTTCCATAAGACCCCACATATCTATCCATTCATTGAACTTATCACACCACTTGTGATTAACCTTACCGATGTTCTTATCAGATTGGTATCTGACCAGATTAAAATCTCCCCCTAACAAGATCGGAGTCTGTTCATCACCAACAAAAATCTCATGCAACTCAGATAAAAAAGATTGTTTACCTTCTTCATAAGGGGACCCATACACAGTAACAAGCCTCCAAACAAACTCATTTTCCTTGGTTTTAATCAAACATTGAACAAAAAATTCTTTAACAACAACTTGGAGAATTTCTAGACAATTGGAATCAACACCAACCAAAATACCACTTGCAGTAGCTTTGGCTGGTAACTCATGGCTACAATTATAAAAGGTGACACGGCATAACGGGTATATTGCGTTAGGAATCAATGTCAAGTGTAGAACGATCATTTTAGAGTAAACAATGATCCGTGACTTCTTTGGTTGGTTTCCATACTGAAGCAGGGGACGGCTCTCCTTGCTTAAAAGGTGTTACAAGTCTTCGTTTCTTACTCTGTATCAGCTACCCTGCGCATGTGACTTGTGAACAGGGTTCCAAAAATCAACGAAAATCTCTTAAAAATCGCGTATCGGTCCAGCTCGATATTTTGGAATTGGTCGGTAAACCAGTCCGATTCAAATTAAAAAATTCGGAAAAAATTATCTAAAAATTCCCTAAATTTAGTATTAATAGCTTTTTGACATTTGGGATGATTTTTTTTTTGAAAAACCGAATTTGGGAGACGTTTTTGAGCAAATCCGAATATACATAATAGAAAAAAAGAAAAAAGGGGCAAAGTAGTCAGCAATTCCTGATTTAATTGAGCTATCAAATCATGTTATAATTTTTTGAACATTTTTGTGTGAGTTCCTGAGGAAATTATAATAATCCTCTAAAATTTTCAAATGATGGTCGGACTTGTGGATTTTTTTAAAATTCTGACAGTGCTACTGTCTTTGTATATGCTCTTCTATTTTTGATTTTCTAGGGGCACTAAATGAAGTCTAATATTTCTGGAAATTTTAATACATGATTCTTGGGCACTTTTTATGATAACATTAAAATTTTAGAGCGTGATTTTAATTTTTTATAAAAATCTGACAGTGTCACATTCCCTTTTCATTCATTGATGTTTTTTATTTTCCAGAAGCACTACATGAATCCAAAAATTGTTGAAATTTCTCTAAGGTATTTTGTAGATTAATTGGGATTTATTCATATTTTCTATATTTTTTTCAATTTTCCTTGAGTGTGCCGATTTTCGATGTAAATCGGTAGAAAATCATACAAAACCGGTCAAAAAATTAAAAAAAAAACGGCCAAAAATCAAAATTGAAAATTGGTCCTTGAGTGTGGCGATCTAGGTCAAAAATTAGTCCAATACTTAACTTTGCAATCCGTTTGGTTTTTACTGATTTTTGACGAAAGTTGGTGCCGAGCGGTTGTCAATTTTCCAAATCGGTTCAGTAAGGTAAACCCTGCCTGTGAACAATGAAGCCGTTACACTTTGCTGATCATTTGGAAAATAGAGAAGGGAAGATGTGCAGAGACCATGTGTTTGGTGAGATAAATGTAGCCGGTGTTGGTGTACTACGAGGGCCATGTATGAATTGCTACAGTTGATGAACCAAACTTACTCACAAATAAATAAGGAAGCGTATAATCTCTACTACTTCTAATTAAGAGTTGATGACGGTTTTCCGTTATCCTTCAAAGTACCTGATCTGTTAGATCTAATATGCACGACTGAGATGGAAGGTGATTTAATCCGTTCAAATCTTTCCGCCGCTAAGGTCGAGACGCAGCAGAACGTGGCGGCCATCATGTTCTACCTGTCGTCGAACAGCGACTACTGCGAGGAGATCAGCCGCACCCCGGAGGCCGTCCTGACGCTCGTCCACCTCATGCGGGAGGGCACGTACCGAGGTCGCAAGAACGCACTGGTGAGCCTCTACGGGGTGCTTCAGTGCGCGAGCAGCCACAAGAAGGCGGTGTCCGCCGACGTCGTGGCCGTGCTCGTGAGCCTCCTATCCAGCGACCGTGACAACCTCGTGAACGACTCCGTCGCACTGCTCGCAAGGCTTGCCGAGCAGCCGGTCGGCACGACAGTCGTCCTGGCAAGCTCGTCGCCCGCCTTGTCGACTTCCTTGGCGCGTGCGCGTTTAGGTCGGGGAAGGACCATTGCGTGGAGCTACTAGCCTCGTTGTGCCAGCACGGTAGCAACAAGATCATCGCCCTGCTAGGCAAAATACCGGGGCTGATGCCGCGCTGTACACCCTCATCGCCGATGGCAGCCCTCAGGCGAGCAAGAGGGCGAGGTGGCTTGTCAACAAAATACACTGGCACTTCAAGCGAGCGAGAACCGGCGCCGGCCGCGCCACCAGCTGGTGATCGTGTTATCCGAGTATAGTACACGAACTTCCTGTTGGACAGTGCACATTTCTTTTTTTTCTTCATTTAATTTGGGTTTTCGGAGACGAACTTTTTTGTCTAGGCTCGCATTTTTGAAGATCGGGGATGGATTTTGATGTTCGTTTTGTTGCGCTACATTCGTGATACATTCTACCGGATACGCACACGTACATGTATATTATGTATGTATACTGTATAGTTAGTTGTACAGAGAACAATGTGTTAGTTGTTTCAACTTTGCATTTCTGTTCAATTGTTTTCCTCTTGTGCGTAATTAAGAGAGTGGCAAACAACTAAGGCTTCAGTGTAAGGTGTGGTGATTTGAATAAATAAAGAAGTCTTCCTGTGACAAGAGTTGTTGATGATTGCATCCATATATCCAAAGTGCTTTATGTTGCTTGACTTATTTTTGTTTGGAATCACCCTTGCTTGTGATTTGCAATTCGGAAGGGGTAGCAAGCAGCAGCTTTGTATTAGAGGCTTTGTTTGCAGCATCAGAAGGATGTTCACTCGATTGATCATATAGTTAAATTGATGTCGTTTTTGAGTATGCAAGGAAAGTGCCCGCTTCCGGATCGCTGGAGCGACATTTGCATGGAATGCCTTGCTTTGTCCTGCCATTTGCTATGACACCCTATCACTATTTTTGCGTTTAGGCCACAATTGCCTGGAGGTCTACTTATCTTGAACAGCTCGGATGTGTCAACAATTTCATGGTTATGTTAATGTTGAATGAATGATTTGACAACAAGTGCTCCGGAGATGTGTTTCCTAGCTTTAGTCGATTCTGTTACCAATATAATATATATTATAGTTTTCATTGACTTTTGCTTGGTCAGGCTATTGTGCTTTGTCGAAAAGCAAGTACAGTTCAATAAGACTGAAACACATTCTCTGTTTTTCTCATTTGAATTAGCTCTCGGTGATATTGATTTTCAATTGAATACTCTTTATTTCTTTGCATTCGAATATCAAATGATGATCTTGATCAAGATATGGTCATAACTAAGACTAATTTATGTACTTTTGTTTGTAGAACTCTTCTTCTTTTTATGTCAAAATATATAAAGCGCAATGTGCCTTTCAAGGATGCAGTTCCTGGGCCAGATGGAGGTCATGTGTACAGCATGCAACTGATTTATATCTTCAAGAGCTTATTGCCATGACTTTGTTTATTATGTTTCTTTACATAGGTTGCACATTTTGGATTGCCTCTAGAGATGGCTCACTGGTAATATTGTTTGTTGGTGTCCTTGTGAACACATATCTAGGTGGTATATTGGTGGAGAATTGTGAGTTGATTCTTGGTGTCAAGGCTACACAGGGTGATACTGTAGAGAACAACACTGATGTTGTGAACCAGCAGTTGAGCTATTCATTCAGGACGACATTAAGACATAAAGATTTTTTTAATCTTAGATTCCACATGCTTCATGTTATTTCCACCTAATCGATGCTTAAGATTTGATTTATCTACTAGCCATATTACTAACTGTGCCGGAAAAAAATTGATGTTCATGATACGGTTTGGGATCATGTTTGATGATATGTTCATTATACGGGTTGAGAATTACATTGTTTCATAGGGAAAAAAATCATGCATTTCAAATGAGATTTTTATATAACCTTATATACTATTCATTATGTTCGTACATAAGCAGTACTTATGTGCATATAAAATTTATAAAGTATTTTATATCGTGAGGGCTTTCACATTGTGAAATTAAAGATAATTTTAAGGCTGAGTTTGTAAACAAGTGTTTGGAATTTGTATGCGTCGATGAATTATTTAAACATTCAACCATTGCACATTCAGGATGAACAGTATCATTCAGACAGAGTTAGTGCTCTTTGCAAATAATTTTTTTGTCAAATTGAGTTTCCGTTGTTGCAACGCATGGGCACATAACTAGTGTATAAATATAAACGAGTGACGATGAAAACAGAGAAACACACTCAGCTTAGATTAGGCCAGCTGTATGGAGAGCGGTCAGAGCAAAGAGAGGGGTTTGGGCCAAAATTACGTGGACCACGTACTCATGTCCCTCATTCTTTTTGCGAGACCGAGGCACCGCACCTCTGCTACGACCTTTTTTTTATTTAATATTTATTTTTAATTTTTTTTCAAAACTATACGTTAGAGTTCAAAATTTGCAAAAATAGGTATCGGTCGTCCGTATATCATCCCAAAAATCGCCCAATACAGGAGCGATAGCATTTTTTTTATAATGTTAATTTCTCTGCGCTTGGCTCGCCTGAATGAGGCTCTAACTGCGCTTAAAAAGCCACCCGTCGCCCCTACATGGGACGATCGCCCGTGTAAGGAGCGATAGGTGGTCTTGTCGTTACTCTAATTAGCTAGGCCGTTACCCGAGGGACATATCGCCCGTATATGGGGCGATCGCCCCATATACGGGCGACCGTCGCCTAGTTTTGCAATTTCTAAAACCTAACACATAGTTTTCAAAAAGAAATTAAAAAAAAATATTAAAGAGAAAAAAATTCTGCTGCATGGCTGGTCCTGTTTCTTCACCCGTTCGAGGTGGGAAATTTTTTTCTTTAATATTTTCTTTAATCTTTTTTTCAAAACTAGGCGTCAGGCAAAAAAATTGCAGAATTAGGCGCCGGTCGCCCGTATATGGGGCGATCGCCCACATCTGGCGATTAGTCTTGACTTTAAGCGCGCGATTTTCCTCATCTCACGGTCAATTCCTAAAAAAAATCATAACTTTTTCATATGATGTCGGATGGAGATAAACTTTATATGAAAATTGTAGCTCTCGACGGGATCTACAACTTTTGTATACAATTTTTTTTTTCATTTGAATCCATTTAGATAGCCAAAAACGGGATAGAACGTTCAGATCTAAAAATAGATCTGTTTTTAGATCTGAACATTCTATCTCATTTTTAATCATCTAAATGGATTCAAATTGAACAAGTTTGTATACAAAAGTTGTATATCTCGTCGAGATCTACAATTTTCATATAAAGTTCATCTCCATCCGACATCATATGAAAAAGTTATGATTTTTTTTAGAAATTGACCGCAGACGGAGGAAAAATCGCGCGCACTAATCACCCGTATATGGGGCGATCGCCCCATATACGGGCAACCAGCGCCCAATTCTGCAAAAAAAAAAAATTTGCCCTGACGCCTAGTTTGAAAAAAAGATTAAAAAAAAGATTAAAGAAAAAAAAATTCTCCGAGGTGGGGGTTTTCTACGTGTGCAGCGGGCAGCGCACGGGCGTGGCCGCCCGACAGAACAGGGCCCAATTCCCCAGCTCCTATGCGGCCGCGCTCCGCTGCCAGCCCAGATGTCCAACTCCCCCGCGCGGCGGCTCGCTTTGTCGGACCAGATGGGCCGGTGGAGGCATGGCCACAACCCGGCTTGTTGGTGGAAACGGGAAGCTGGCCTGAATGGAGTGGGTTAGGCTGTATGGGCCTGGGAAAGGGAGGGTTGCTTCTTAGATTCCCGTGTGCCATCTTTACATGGGCTTTTTTTCGTGACACGCACCTCCATTGCCGTCGGACAGGTGGTGCCGGGGCGCCTGGCCAACTACAACACCCGGGTGGTGCATTTTCTGTCACGCCGTGTCTTAAAAGTAAAGAAGTGTTTTAAGTGAGTAACCAACCCCACCACAGGGGGCGCGCTGGCCATGTGGGCTCCGTCGGTTTCCTACTTTGTCTCAAAAAAACAGATGCAGACCTACGTAAAAAAAACTGTTAGGCCATAAATATTAGAAAGAAATTTTAGCCTATAAATATTAGAGAGAGGCTATTATAATTTGCATATAAAATTATTAGAATTAAGAAGATTTTTTTGAACTCTTAGGCTATAAATAAGATTATATTATATAAATTTGTGATTATTAAAATGCTGAACTTGATTTGTAAGTACTTAAACACAAGTTTTTGCATGTAGGATTGGATGTGAACTATCGTGATTAATGTATGAGCACAGACAATGAGAAAATCAAACCAAAGAAGATAGTTAGTTATTGTAATTCTGGGCGTAGAAGCCATTCGATGATAGAAGCTAACAAAACAAGCCAAAACGATCTAGAGAAAACGAATAGGAACTAGCAAAACGCAAATCAATGCACTAGCTGCAGCCAATCCCATCGGATCCTTTCATGAATGCAACGTCGTTGCTCCAGCGGTCGAGCCTCTCGATTCCGAGGCCACAGGCCGCCACGACGACCTGCCGGTGCTGCCGATCTCGCCGGACGGCCGGAGTAGCACGCCATCACAGATCCAGTCGTCAAAACCTCCTACAGCCTCGTAACTTCGTGGATCGAGCTAGTGATGGTCAACGGGGCCGTGCCTAACGGGTCGGCCCGAGGCACACCATTGTTAGCACGACCTAGGCCCGGCCCGGCCCAGCCCATGACTCCGTGTCGTGCTTTGGTCGGCACCTAACATGGCGGGCCGGCACGGCAGGGTTTTGCCTGGCCCCGGCTCGGCACGTTGGCTACTCAGCATGGCATGTTTATTTGAAAAATAGCAGTTGAAGGCTTTAAAAAATTAAAAAAAATCCAAAAAATGAAAAATCCTAAATTTTTTCCTATAAATAGGTGGCTGCCCCCCTCATTTTCACACCAGCAAAGTTGCATTATATTTTCTTCATTCTCTTGTGAAAATTATCTTGCTCTTGATGGTAATTTGACAAATTCAAAATAGTTTTGCCAAAAATCTGAAATTCAGCTTCCGGCTTCTGTCAAGAAATCAAGGTAATAATTGTGATTTAATTTTTTCATTTTGTTAGTATTTTAAATCATATTTTAATACTAATAGCGTAATTATTTCTTATTGTTTTCTTTATGAAGCACGGGGATTTTCTGTCCTTTCCAGTTTCTAATTTCGGGATTTCACCCAAGGAGCTTCTCAAGATCTTCCTTTAAACTTTGGTGAGTCACCTGCATTTGAAAACTATATTAGAACCACTCATAATCTTAGGTTTTCTACAGTTTCTAGATAGACAATAACTAGAAATTTGATTAAATACTATAATAATTATCGTAATAAGCTAAAAGAGCAATTTAGTACCTGTACTTTTTCTGTGTCTTTGACATCAAACATGTGGAGTGGTAGAGCTAAAGAGGATTACCTTAGTGTAGTTGCTCATTATGTAAATAATGATTGGCAACTAGAAAAGAGAATTATAGGATTCAAATTAATTGATTTAGCATATACTGGTGAAAATATTGCTGATTGTATTGTAAAAGTTGTGGAAGATGAAAGATCATGTGGAGGCCTACTCATGTTAGTGATGAGTATTTGACTGTATTTGAGTTAGGAATCTGATTTATTTTTAGCAATTGGATAATTATTGTATATCATTTTGGACATTGCTATGTGATGGGTTTTCTTGTTTTTGATGATTGCAGGACGACGGTGCTAGGTTATGGTGAGGCGGAGGATGACCGGGACTAGGCGAGGTGCGCCGGAGGTCCAGACGGTCGGGCATCGCCGGAGGATGACCGGAGATGGAGTCGTTGCAAGCCTAAAAGACAAGGAAATGGCTGATAGGCTAACTTGGAGCTGCTCGGATCAAGGAGAACCGTTAGATTGCGGTTTAGAGGATAGAGTAGTGGTCAAGTTAACTTGAATTAATCTCAACCCTTCATGAGGTTTCTTGAGGGCCAAGTAGAACTCATCCAAGGATGGAGGATGACTCAATCTCAACCCTTGATGAGGTTACTTGAAGGCCAAGTTGAACTCATCCAAGGGTGGAGGATGATTCAAGAGTAGTATAAATAGAGGGGAAGGGGTAGCTCTTCCCTCTTGAAGGTTTTGTATGCTACTTTGAGCTTTGCCCACCTTGTTATGAGGCTTTGTAAACCTTCCTCCAAAGAAATAAACTTTCACTTCCTTACTTTTCTGAATTTAATTTCAACATTTACATTATGTCTTAAATTCAGTATTTAAATTCCGCAATTTACATTCCCGCAAGTTGGATTTGTCTCCCCTCCTTCTACTTGCTTTTAAATTCCGCAATTTAATTTCTTGCAATTTACATTCTCGCAAGTTGGATTTGACTCCCCTCCTTCTACTTGCTTGTGCTTCTTGTGCCGAGGATGTATGATTGATGGATGAATCTTCTTTAGATCATATCCTCATCATCTAGGCAATCTTTTTGCAAGAACTCGATCGTTTTGCTCTTTCTTCGTAGATCGCGTTTGAGATTCTTGTGTTCTTGCTTGTTGTGACAAGTGGGAGTTTATCCAAGATCACCTTAATCATTAAATCCCTACGAGCAAGTCCAAGACCAAGATTTTGCTCTTCTGTGCTTTAGTATTTCAAGAGGAGTCTTGGCTAGGTTTCCTTTAAAAGGGGAAATTTTAGTTGGGATCATTCACCCCCCTCTAATCGCCATTTCGGTCCTTCAGAAGATTTTGGCTTACTGATAAGGTTTTTGCAATAACATTAGATAATGCTTCAGGAAATACTTCTGCCATGAACATTCTTACTCCGCTTTTCAATTCATATACCGAATCTTTCTTATTACATCAGCGATGTGCTTGCTATATTATTAATCTTATAGTTAAATCTGGTTTGAAGAGGTTATACTAGTACCTTGAATCTTTTCACACTGCAATATCTTTCTTAAATAATTCTAATTAAGGAGTAGCAGTATATAAGACTTATTGTATTGCAATGGAGGTGCGTCTGCGTAAGTTCTGTTTGGATATGCCTGTTAGATGGAACTCTACTTACTTGATGCTTAAGGCTCTCATACCCTATAAGAGCATATTTTCTGTTTTTATTAACATGCACTATCGTAGACAAGATGGTCAACCGCTACTCACAGAGCAACATTGGTATGTTGCTGAATACTTGCTCTTATTTTTGGAACTTTTTATGATTCTACTGTTGCTTTATCTGGAGTTTATTACTCAACCTCTCCTTTAATTGTGCATCATATTCTAGAAATTGCTATGTTATATGCATTTGCATTTATTTTTTATCATAGAGCTAAAGTTCGAGGGTTTTCTAATGTTCTCTCACTTCTAAGTGATGTGGTAGGTACTGATCATTCTAGTTATTTTTAAAATATCCGTGCTAACTTATCTCAAATTTATGCTAAGTATGATCAGAAGTTTGCTGAAGTTCGCATGCAGCGACCTCCATCAGCACCCACAACAGTTAAGAAGAAAACCTCGTGGGGAAAGATATAGGTTGCAGGTAGCTCTTCCTCAAGGAGTTCAACTACAACAATGTCAAATGCGGACACAACAAGTAGTGGAGAGCTAGCTGTCTATCTCAATAGCGACACTATCAACTACCAAGAGCAGCAAGAGGAGGACTTCAGTATTTTGCAGTGATGGCATGAGCACAAGATAACATATCCGATGCTTTCCATATTAGCACTGGATGTGTTAACAGTTCCTGTCTCCACGGTTTTTTCGAAGTCTGCTTTCAGTCTATTCGAAAGAATAATCGAGGAGAGAAAAACAAATCTGACAAGTGAGATGGTAGAAATACTTCTCACTGTGAAAGATTGGGAACAAACAAATCAACGAGTTTAACAGACTACAGAAAATGTTGAGCTAGCGGAGACGTTTGAAAATCCTTATCTAGATAATCAGGAAGAATAATTGTAATCTTCACGTTTTTTCCTGTATCATGGAGCTATAGGTTGTACTCTTTTTTCTTTGCCAAGGTTTTCTCGTGTTGAGTTTTTACTTGGCATAGATTTTAACGAGAAAGCCAAACATCAATAAAGCTCATTATTTAATTCCAATTGTTTGTATTATTTTAGAATTTATTTTATATTTTAGCTTTTTATTAATTTACATATATTTTTAAAAAGTTTTTCTACATCCTTTGAGTTTTTCTAATTATTCTAAATTTTCCCCATTTTTCTGAATGTTTCCAAATTTTTTTGTATTTTTTCATATTTTCCAATTTTTCTAACAAATTTTCTTTTCTTTTTTAAATTTTTTTAGCTCTAATGGCCAGGCCCGGCCCGTTTAGACCCATCGGACTGGTGACGACACGGCACAACCCGTGAGGCCAACAGGTTGTGCTTGGGCTGGCACCCTGGCATGTGGGCCGACACGGCATAGCCCGTTTATTAGTCGGGCCGAATCGGGCCGTGCCTAAATGGGCCATGCCGCCCGTAAATGGGTCGGGCCGTTTCGGGCCACCCATTTGGCCCTCTTTAGATCGAGCTCCCGCCAGCGCTGATCTACAGGATTTTGGAGTTCATTGCTTGGATGGATGAGAAAAGGGAGAGGAGCGCAACACAATGGCTCAAGATCCGCTCAAAGCTCAACCACTGTGAGGCTGGTCTACACATATATAGCACCCCACTTACTTCGTGTAAAAGTGTTTGAGAGAAACGAGAGGGAAAGAAGGCGGCATCTGGAAGGGGAGCTAGGGCTCTAGGATCCCCTTTTGGCCGCGTGGTGGCCAAGTAGGTCACGCTAGTCCAAACACACGACGCAATTCTCTTGTTGAAATGGAAACTGCTCGGTTCTTTCAAAGCTGCCTGGTTTGCTGGTTTTGCTAAAACCGCTTGGTTCATCCGTTTTTTTTCTGGTCCAATTGCATGGGTGGTCTTTGAAGCGAATTGAGCTGTCAAGGTTGCCTATTCTAGTTTTTCGATTCAACCGCGGGCTCGATCCGAATTTAATAGCTATGGTAAAATCTATGGTTCTTTTATAATTTAGACCCTGCAGTTTAGGTTAATTACTTTAATAATATTTTAATTTCTAAAAAACATAAATAATCCTAGAAAATTGGTTTTTAAGCATATAATCTTCAATAAATTTGCGAAACCTTAGACTTAGTACATATTTTGGAAGCATCACATTTTTATGATTCTTCTTCTGTCATTGTGTGTTTGGGAAGTCATGTGTGGGGTTTTTAGTAGTTCAAAAAATTGTTGAAATACATAATTTATTGCGCCCTGACGCATGGTTTTGGGTGTTTTCAGGAACAAGGTTCCAAATATAAGGATAATGCTAGGAAAATTCTAGGAAATTAAGCAAACCAATCTTTACAATTTTACACTTGTTTCATGCATTTAAATTATTTTACCAACAGTATACCAACAGAAAAACTGCATGAATAATATAGACCTTGTCAGACATCACTATGAAGGTTTTATCCTGTCCTGAATGGTAGCAACCACCTTTTCTGGACATTGAATATTAGGATTAGCCACACATCCCCCTCTCATAGTCAAACCATTAACATGTATGACAAAGATGCATATTCTCTTGTAGAGATTGCCAAGATATATACTACCCAGAGTGTGATTACTTGGCTGAGATGGATTTGCTAGCACTATGGTAATCCATGAAGGAACACTTAAGCATCAAAAGCCAATTGTGCTCCTGCAGACACTATGTGACCAAATCCAATTAAGCTTTTACAACAAGAAGTCTGTAGCAGAGTATAATCCTATCAAGCATTGTATTGTCTCTCAATTAAGGGTATGTAACCATGCAGTTACTAAAACTAATCTGATTGAGAAAAGTATGTTCACCCTCCACCATAGTAATGTGACTTTACAATAGCAGATCGTTACGCCAACTTTGCTAATTACTTTGAGTTATGCTCGTAGCTGTAGAAAAGGTCGTGGGTGGTATAGTGGAAGTGATAGACGGGTGCATTCGAAGTATGGTAAGTCTAGGGGGAGGTATATAGAAACATGCAATAATCTCATTGTTTCCTTTTTTAGCTATGATTAGATGTCACTTACCTACACAAGTTGCATTATTAGTTTAGATATAATTCAAATAGAACATGGTTATACTCATGTAGAGCAAGTTCTTATCTTTTGCTTTACGATGAAATTATTTGCATTAGATTAATATCTTTTCCCAGGAAATAGGACAAATTTTTGAAAATGGTATATGTTACATGTTGTATAGGATTTCTTACCTTACATATCCTTCCCTCTGCTAGTAGCACATCTTACCTTAGTACATGCCTAACAATAGCTTCTCTTACCTGTAGTAAAATCCTTAATTTTGAATGGAATAAAATTGTGAATTGTACACATGACATTGTAAATATTATATTGTTTTGTCTATTAGAAACTGTTATTGGGCTGTTGGTATCCAGTGAGCCTCAATTAGCTATGTAGGTTATTTATCAATTAGTTCTTTTTGCATATTGATGCCTAGTAGGCAATAGGGGAGCTAGATTGTCTGACAACACATGAACAAATGAAACTTATTGTCCTTATATCAATCTTAGAAAGATTGTTTTCGCTAAGAAAATAGTATAATCCTCGAAGAGGTGCAGAATAACATGCACTCCAAAACTTGAAGTATATATGATTCCACCCATTACCACATTAATTATTTCTTATTTAAGAACTCTGTAAGCTGAAAATTCAAATATGTGTTGTTTCATGCCAAAATAAAATTATACTCTAATAGAAGTATCATTGCAATAAATTGCTAGAAGTATTTGAGTTGATTCAAAGCAAATACATGAAACACACACTATCACTCGAAATTTCTATGGATGGAGTGAAAATGGGGAGGAATTTTTGACATGAGAGGTGCATTTGATATGTGTCGGGACCCGAATTTATGAATTCAAAACCTTCTATGTATACTGCACTAGTCCAGAATCACGCTAATTAGTGCACATAGTGGCAACATAGATGAAATACCATATCATACGTTGAATTAACTAAGAAAGTAGCAAACTATTATTAAATAAAACATCAGACCTTATGATCAAAGTTTACACCACTATGCCTTAGATGAAATACCATATCATACGTTGAATTAACTAAGAAAGTAGCAAACTATTATTAAATAAAACATCAGACCTTATGATCAAAGTTTACACCACTATGCCTTAGGGGCTTAAGAAACAAATAAACTATTACAGTGAAAATAAAATAACTTAGGCCATTCGACATGCCACAGACAATCGTCTGGGGAACGTCTTCCTAATCCACGTAGTCTTCATAATATTCCTCCTCATGATATTCAGTATTTCCTGGCTCTTCCTCAGCAACTGATCAACAAAGGCATAAAGCCGTGAGTACAAAAGAGTACTCAGCAAGCCGTAGGAAAATGATGCAATATATTCATGTAAGGCTTGACAAAGGATAGTCATATGGTTCTTTTTGCAGAAAGCAATAACTTGAATTGAAGTACAGTAAATAGATTGAGAGCATATTTATGAAAAGATAATAAATAACTGGTAAATCGATGATAGATAACATGAACAGAATGGTGAGGCATCACCCTACACCATCTAAAATAATTATCAAACCATTAAATTTAACAGTATAACTTTAGACAACAAAACAACAATGAACTCCCTGTTCACATCCCAACAAATCTACCATTCAACATTTCATGAAATACTCTATACCTCATGTGAAATTCTCGAGCATGTCCATGACTGCGGACATGGCTATTCGAATAGTTTTACACTCTGCAGAGGTTGTACTACTTTACTCACAAGACATGTTCATCTCTTTGTGCAACGTAATTAGCACACTTCCTTTGGGGTGCCGCAGAGAGATCATGATAAAACTTTTACAATGCCCTGTCTAAACTCGGTACTGCCCACTAAGATTTCGCCCCTCAGGGCCCCCTCTTGAGCTATGTGAGTCTACCCGTTCACTTCGGAACCCACACCATCAATTAGCAGTACTCAAATTTAGATATTGCAAATTAATCAGCTAGGTCTGTCCCATACCAGACATGTGGTTGTACTGTTAGGCCCAGTTTAATGGCGCACAAGATTAAGTCCTTAATTTATCTCAGGCAAGACATCCACATCCCAATTGTGCCAATGGCACCCCCTTTGCTGCACAATCACTTGCCCGAGGGAAAACAATTTCGTTTAACCAAGACCAATGACATGGTACAATAAGTTTTACAACAGTGGCTATCGACCACAATTCAATATCTTATTAAGTCAAGATTAACATTATTCAACACGTGATATAAATCCCATCGTATAACTAAGCATGTCTAAGCATAGCTACGATAACCCAATGTTGGTAGTATGATCATGTCCAACTAATAATGTCCCAACCTAGGGTTAACAATGGATACATGGTATTCCAATAATCAAGGTGACATAATGACAACTAGGTATATACCTATTCACAGTAATTAATCATTGTACAAAAATAACATGCAATTGTATAAAACAAATTACTTTGCAAACATAGGTTCAACATGATCAAAGATTACGACTTACCTTACTGATCTATTACTGAGTCTTGATCTTGAAATTCTCCGTTTGCTCCCTCGAGTTTCGGTCTACCGGAAAAGAAAGCAACGAATACAAATAAATATCAAACAAAGACTCAAACAAGTTCAAAATTGAAAATAAATTGCTCTCGGAGGTAGAGTTTGATTTTAGAAAAATTTAGAAACATGAATCGCTTCAATCGGAGTTCGTATGAGAGAGAACGGGCCTCCGAAAGATTAAATTCAGAGAAAAAGGCTGAAAAGGAGAAAAACTGAATTTTCTGATTTATTTTTTTCTCTAAAGGAAAACAGATTTATTGCGCAACACTGACGTCATCTGAAATTTGGTGGACTGGGTCTACGGCATTGCAATTGGTCCATCGTGCACCCGGTGCACGGCTGACGTCATTGCTGACGCTGGCGAACTGGTGGCGCTGATGTCATCACTGATGGGGTGACACACGGGTCCGCTCGGCCGACGTGGCGCTGATGAGGAGCACGCGAGAATGCGACGTAGCCGCCACACAGACACTGACGTGGCAACGTCCCGCTTATGGTGACCTCTCGCCTTCACACGGCGGCGTGGCGACTTGAGCCCGCATGACACGAAGGAGATGATGCGGGATCTGGCATTCCGGTACCGGATCGGCTCGGTTTTTCGATGGATCTAGAAGAGGAAGGCACGGGCAACGTGAATGTGCAACCGAGGACGACGAAAACACACTGGCGCGGGCGAATAACGGGGAAGAAGAGCCTCGGGCGGTGGCACTACTCCGCCCACTTTGTTCTCAGCGACGGAGGGGTCTCGAGTAGCAAGAGATGGGGCGGCGGGTGCGATGGAATGAGAGGAACACAACTCGAGGGTTGGCGGCGCCTTAAATAGCCTCAGGAGGCGTGTAGGGAACGAAAACCGAGTGACGGCGCGGCATGCGGTACTCGGACGCTGGCGGAGCTAAGATTAGGGTTTCGTGACTAATTTGGTGAAATTTGCGTCGCGGCGAAGCGGGATGAGGAAGCGGTAGAGCACAAGCGGTGCGGGCAGGCGAGAGAGGAAGCAGGCCAAGCGTGAGGTGAAAAATGGGCTGGCAAGGAAATAGGAACGGGCTGATGGGAGAAATGGCCCGAGAGGAATTTTAGAAAAATAAAAGCATTTCCGAATTAAGAAAAATCCAAAAATTCAAATAAAAGCAAATAAATTCAAATAAATAGCAAATAAATTTAGAAAAATCTCCAAAAATACAAAAAAATCCTTGGAGCATAAGGAACCCAACTATGACTGAAAATCTTTTGTTTGATGTATAGTTTAGTCAAATTAAATCCTTTAATTAATAGAAAATTCAATTTAAGCTTTGATTAATCTAGGGAAAATGCAAATGGTTCATTTTCAAATTCAAACATTCCAAAACTCAAATTTTGGGATGTTACAATATGAAGAGGCATAAGAAATAATGTGGAAAAGAAGATCCATGGTAGGCATAATGGCATATCCTTAGGTCAAAGCCAAGAGCAAAATAAACCTGAAGCAATTAAGTAATCTAGATTAATTGGAAGATTAAGAAATATATTGCATAATGATTCTAAGTATCTAGTAGATATGAAAAATGTTGCTAATGGCTATTATTATTATAGCCCATAATAGGGCCATTGCCGCAACGCAAGAAGTATTGCCACTCGCTGCCATTCATGAAGCGTGTTGCATCGCCATTACAACTATATTGTTTGCTAGGAGCAAACTTAACTCCTATATAAAAGGATGATAACCTATTGGATTATAGTGATTCTGCACATCTAGTTTGGCCATATTTAATTTGGTATTATGAATAGAAGTCAGGCATATTGTTTATCACATACTTAAATGAATTTTCATATATCCCAAAGAATAGTGAATATTTTTGAGTGATTTAACTAAGGTTATTCTAGAATAAAATCTAGTATTTCCATGTAGATTAATTATGGTCAAGTTGTATGTTCCAGCATTTTATTTATGTTCTTGTAGAGCATCTTGTAGATTTATATTATGCTTTTAGAGCATATTAATTGTGGCCACATAAAATATGTTGTGTAATTATAAACTCAAAGCTTAATGATCAAAATAAGTTTAAATATGGTATGAATAATTGGATCAAAACATGGGCCAATAATAAAAGAAGTTAGACTATAATATTATTCTGCTAACCATAATATTTAAATGCAATGGATTGGTTCAAAACCATCCATAGTCACTACTTCATAGCACTAGCTTGCCGCCATGCACCCCACTGCTGCGTTTGTAGCGCAACACAGCCACTCTTAAATGCATACATTGCATTGAGCATTGCTGCATATGCTACTAAAGCCACCATTATCTAGCTTTGTGCTTAGAACAGCATATGCTACTAAAGCCACCATTATCTAGCTTTGTGCTTAGAACACAAATGGTCTAGTAGATCAACAAGCATATTGGGTCACACCCATTTATAGGTTCAAGCAGCAATAAGTACAGTGTTTTAGCCCTTCAAAAACTATAAAGTTTGGCTAAAGTATATTGCAGTAATATATGCATTTTTAGGCCTGAAGCTTCTCAAATTGAGGGTATTTGTGCTATTAGTAGAAAATTGCATAATTATAACCCAATAAGAGATGGGATAACCCACCAATTGTTAAGGTCGTGCAGTATTTCATGCCACTACATTAATAAAAGTATAGCTTACTGCATATAATGAATAACTCCCAATTTAAATTAGTGTGTGTCGAAAGAATGAAATATTTCCCATATAATATCACCATCATAGCATACATCTATGGGCCTTTACTAGTAATTGAGGATATAGGTTAGATATGAAATTCTATTAATCGAATGCCCATCATAGGGGATTTTTGTAGTATGCTATTAAGAAAGATCTAATCTTGACATTAGGGGTAGAGAAAAGCTCAAAATTGTCGTATACCTCGATATTTTCTAAGTGAAAGATTTTTAGTATCAAGATTTGTGCACTAGCCAAGCTAAATTAAGGGTTTAGTTGATCCTCCTGTAAGCTAAATGCAGGAGCTTGCTAATTTTTCAAGAAATTATAAAAGGAGTAATTGAGTTGTGTTTAGAAGAAGCTAACTCATCGCTATGAGTGATAAACCTTGGGTTTTGAATAGTATATCCACCTAAGCGGAATGACTTGTTGGTCAATGATTTAAATCTATAGGGACGTCTATAGGTTCTATGATCTAATGAAATTAGTCAAGTAATGGTTATACACTCGTTAAGACTCCTGACGAGAATTCCCCTAGAAGGTGAGAATGACCTCACAAAGAGGCTCATCATGAAGATGAAAATCAGCAATATAAGCGTGTGCATAGTATAATGCTGGGAATGTGAAAACCAAGAATATTTCATTTGGGGAGTGAAGAAGATTTGGTTAATGGTGAAATAACCTCTAATTATGAGGATATGGGAGAAACGAATAGTTATTAACAACGTTGCCTCTGTGATTGCTAATGTTTCTCTAGTGAGAACTCGGATCCAGAACCAAAGTCGATGGCAAAGATGCTTGAAGCGCTCATATCGGGTCATCTAGAGAAAGTAACTAAGGCTGAACCGTAATTGATAAATGTATGTTTTGGAATAGAAAGTTCAGACTTAATGGGTCATTATTAAAATAATGAGGTGGTGAATATTGATAGTTCATACATCAATGCAAAAGGCCAAGCATGAATGAATAAATAATATGCAATTGATGGATTCCGAAAATCCATATGAAGAGATCCTCGAAGGACTTAGGGTTATTAATGAGAAGGAAAGAAAATCGCAATATATGTATAAATCTCATATACTTAATATTAAGTCTCAATTTGAAGAATGAGCATTTTTCTTTAAGTAAAAAGTCAATATGTGACTTACCGATCAAAATTTGAAATCACACCGATGACTATATAACCTTTAGAAGTGAACAAAGATCCATATATATAGACCCGATAGAATGAAATGAAAAATCATAAGACCATAAGTGCGCCACATAAGTACTTATTAGTGCATTTCCACCAAAAGTGGTGGTATCCTCTAGTAGTATGAAGAACAAGTGTATTCGTGATATTAGCAACATGATTAATCCCCCCAATGCCAAGATTTAGAATGGTTATATATATATAACAACTATTCTGCAGCTGCGTGTAGTTTAAGCAATTCTATGCACCGGTCGGTTTTGCATTTCGACCGAGCCGAGCGTTCTCCTAATTAGCGCTATGGAATTTGCGACCGAGCCTTAGAATATTAATTGTCCGGAATTAATGCATGCATGTGTGTGACCAAGAGATGCAAAGATGTATACATGAATCTAATTTCTATTTGTTTTAGCCATAACTTTTTATTCGTATGTTCGATTCACGAACAAATTTTACTATTAGATTATTGATGACGAGAGGAACAACATGATATAAGTCTCGCTAATAAACGTCGCATAAATCAAATTTTACTATCAAATGTACATCAATTTACTACTATATGATAGTAAAATCTATGTATACTGGTAGTAACATCTATATATATGGATAGTAAAATCTATTTTATGCGTCGAGACTTATATCAGTGTGTTGCTCTTGTCGTCAGTAAGCTACTGGTGAAAACGGTTTGTGAATCGGAGCTGTCAATAAAAGGTTATGGCTAAATCAATAAAAAACATATTCATGTATAAACTACGAAATTTTGCATGCATGTCTGTGACCGAGAGATGCAAATATGCATTTTCTAGTTATACATGAATCCGATTTTTATTTTTTTTAGCCATGACTTTTTATTTGCAGCTCAGATTCACGAACGAATTTCACCATTAGATTACTAATGACGAGAGGAACAACATGATATAAGTCTCGCTAATAAACGTCGCATAAATCAAATTTTACTAACAAATGTACATCAATTTACTACCAAATGTACATCAATTTACTACTATATGATTGTAAAATATATGTATACCGATAGTAACATCTATATATACGGATAGTAAGATCTGTTTTATGCGCCGAGACTTATATCAGTGTGTTACTAGTGAAGCTACTAGTGAAAACGGTTTGTGAATTGAGCTGTCAATAAAAAGTTATGGCTAAATCAAACAAAAAACAGATTCATGTACAAACTACAAAACACATTACCAGTGAGGCATGATCGAATAGTAAAAATGTCTTATGTAACGTGTTTTTTAGTTTGTACATGAATCTGTGTATTCTTTGATTTGGCTATAACTTTTTATCGACAGCTCCGCTGCACAAACGGTTTTCACCAATAGCTTACTGACGACGAGAGCAACATAATGATATAAGTCTCGCTAATAAACACTGCACGAATGAGTTTTTACTACCATTTTATCGAATGTATCATAACATTTTACTACGGCATAGGCGGCTGAACCTCTGGTATGGTAGTAAAATCTATGTATACTGATAGTAACATCTATGTATACGGATAGTAAATTCTGATTTATGTGCCGAGACATATTAATGTGTTGCTCCTGTCGTCAGTAAGCTACTGGTGAAAACCGTTTGTGAATCAAAGCTATCAGTAAAAAGTTATGGCTAAATCAAAGAAAAAACATATTCATATACAAACTACGAAGCACATTTGTTAGTTGGTGCACGTATAAGTCCACAGTAAACGTTTGCGTTCAAACTGGCTTGTTCAGCGACACAGGGTTACGGCTCGCGCGTAGAATAGCCTAATCGGTAGCATAAGCGCAGATTAGCGCTACATATATATATATATATATATATATATATATATATATATATATATATATATATATAGTGGTACAGGCCATTCTTATAGTTCTGCAGAACAGGTTAATTGATTGTAGTTTCAAAATCCACTCAGAAAAAGTTGCAAAGTATTTAGCTTAAATGAAGAGGCTTAATAAGTTATATTTAGAAGGTACGTGATATTGTAACTAATTTTACTCCTGCAATCCTATGAAAAGTTAAAATTGCTTCTGTTGCACAATTAAATAGTGGCTATTTGAAAGTGCCTGGCACATTGCCCCCAAATTATTTCTTCATCATAATATCTAGAAGAATAGCGAGAATAGGTGTCTAGAAGACTAAACATTGCGGTAATCTAGCATATTTGCTCACTATATCATTACCTATAACTATTTATGAAAAATGGATTACGATATTAGAGCACGAAGACTCTAACATATGTCGTTTAGATGGAGAGCATGTATGCTAAACTCTAGACTATGAAAGTCTTAATTTTGATTTACCTAAAAGGAATCAATTCGATTATTACTTCCTGAGTTTAGCTTGTAGGTTTTACCACTTAATTGTTGAAAACCATGCATAGATCATGACGATGGATAACTATTCATGAAAAATAGATGGTCTACAAGACTATATGATCAAGAAGATCAAGTATTGTACTATTTTTCCTTTAGTGAGTCTTTACTAGAAGGTTTCTCCTATGAAGGTTTTTAAGGAGGTAATAAGCGCAATACAACTTGCGTATGCGATGTATTCTTCTCTCCATTCATTTTTAACACTAGATTTTTGGAAGAAGCTTTTAACGAGTCATATACATATCGCGGTATTCGTGCAAAGGGGAGTGTTGAATAATCAACCCCCTAGAGGGGGTGCATCGGCTCTATAAGCCCCACCGGTTTCGACTTCGTCTCCAAGAAGAGATAAATGCACGTACCAAAAGGACTCTTAGGCCATAAATATTAGGAATAGAATATTGTAATTTGTATTGAAGATTATTGGAATAAAAAGATCGTCGAACACATAATGTGTAGTAGGATTTTTCTTGTTTCTAGCTGTGTTGGTTGGTTACGTGGATCCTCGAAGCTCGTAGTCTTTTTGTACCGGATTACTCTACTTGATGGCCAGTGGCGAATCCAGGATGAAAATAGAGGAGAGGCTCCTATATTGAAGTTCTAATTCAAGACAAGCATATTAATGGTGCATCTACCGGTGTATTACTAACTAAATTCAAAATTCATACATAAATAGAAGGGAAACAAAGTGAAGAGTCAAAATATAACAAGTAGATAAAAATATAAAACTTAGTGATGCAATTTCAATTTATAAATACTTATAAAAATAAAAATTGAAATAAAACTTACGAACGACCGGTAGTGAGTACGACGCAATTTCACTCTACGATTTTTCATCTCTTGGAAGCGTCGAATGATTCCTTCATTATCGAGGCTTCTAAATATTTCTTTCTTAGTGTAACATACCATCAAGTCATTGAACCAATTATCTGCTATCTTGTTGCACAAATCTCATCTGCTAAAGATCCGTCTCCTGTAGATACGAAATTTTTAGACGCTTGAAAAAAAGATGCTCTAGTGTCCATCTTGGTAGATACAAAAGTTGCTCTAGGGAAAAAATTATAGTCCTGGGCTCACAATCTGAGAAAATAACATAGGACTATTTAAAATGTGCATGGATTTACCTTGCAGTAAGCTACAAAAATTTAAAATAAATAGATTTTGGTTGTGTATGACAAGAAATAAAGAAAAACCTCATGTAAAGCCCATTACCCATTATCGGGGCAATGAAGATAGATTGAATGCAACACTCTGTTAGAACAAATCGGTGAATACTTACAAACTCTGACTGTACTTGAGCAATTCCACAATCATCATGTTGGTGCTTTAGAAACAGAGACCACTACACAACAATTTGGCCATCAATTAACCTCACAACAGTCCCTAAAGTCTGCAGTGCTCATATTGACAGTTTGTTCTGTGCTCTATATTAGACACCACGATCTATTGAAATGTATACATTAATAATAATGTAAAATAGGGAATCTTTTGTTTGCTTTTGATATCACATTCGCAATCAAGATCCAGCATACCAGCCCAACGAACAAACCAACTCTCAAACTAACCCAAAGCAATCTTAGTTCATAGCAACTAGACCAAAAAACCAACTGCGTATTGAGCAAACGACACAAAATTGTTACTTTCGCTCAATCAAACAAGAATTAAGCACAACGACAAATCTACTTGTAAAGTATATTATCAGAAAAAGGGGGCATAAGCATTGGGGCAATTTATACCAAGCCTATTCGTCGATTTGTCATTTTGGCCTTCTGAGCTTCTCATGTAGCGATCAATCCGAGGCTCTGAGCTGTCGTGCATTGGGCCGCCGGCGTTCCCCGCCCACGCGATGCGCATCCTCCCTCACCCGTAGGCCGCAGCCCCCCGGACAGCGCTCGCCGACACTGTCACCCGCGCCACCACGTGCTCGCCTTCTCGACTACTCGCTTGCCAGCGACTGACGCCCTGCCCTCGACGCCACACGCTTGCCTTCTTGGCGGTTCGCCTGCCCCGGCGCCCCGTCCTCAACGCCCTGCCGACTCCGGGTCTCCAAGCCGCCACCATGGCTCTACTCGACTGCTCCTGCCATACTGGGGGGGGGGGTCCGCCGACGGCCGAAGGTGGGGCTGAAGCCCCAATAAGCCCCAACGGTAGATCCGCCCCTGTTGATGGCTAAAATTCTGACTAATCGGCAGAAATCCCGACCGAGAATAGAGTTCTTAAGCAAGGCCTAAAGGTGAAGTTAGGAAAGCAGAGAGGAGCAGAAGGCAGCGCTAGAGACGCAGAACGCGCGCCGGAATTCAGAGCCCCAGCCAGAAGAAAGGGAAAGGCCAAGATACGCACTAGGGGACGCACAGACGCGACACACGTGACTACCTACGGCGTGAACTGTTACACCAAAGCCAAAAGCTCCTCGTTTCTTTCACCGGCTCTCAAAATCTCGACTTACCTTCTAACTTCGACTTTTCTCAGACTTCAGATTCATGCATTTCATGTTTTTTTCTTGCAGCTCGGCCTTCCCGTATCAACAAAATCATAAAATTTGTACACTTGCGACCTTGCAAATACACAATACGCACGGACCAACGAGCATCAAATGGCCTCGCTTAGCGCCTTACAAACAGCTCTCTTTAGCAAATACATTTAGGTTAATCGGCCCGCACAGTTTATCAAAAAGTTGCTTCACAAAAACAGCTGTGGTACGGGTAATTAGAGATCGATCCTACGCCAACATCACGCTCGCATATATTCATAGCCATGTTATATCCGCTAATCTGCACTATGCAAAAGAAGCTACTACTCCCTAACAACTCCTACAAAACGCTATCAACAAGCTTAATTAACCGCACGGTCTCTTTGCAAGAACATGTCCCGGACCAGGCAGCCGAGCACCAAGCTGACAAGGAAACAGATTACGGCGCCATGGGCGACAGCGTGTGGCGCGGCCGAGCTCGTGCTGCTGGTGCGCGCGAACTGCAGCGAGTCGACGGCCAGCGGCATGTTCTCCTGGTCCGGGCTGCACCGCGGTGCGGCGCCGCCGGACTCGGTCGGGTGCGCGCTGTAGAGCATGGCGCGCAGCACGGCGGAGACGGTGGGGATGTACACCGTCTTGTTCTTGGCCAAAAGCCACGTCAGGCCCATCAGCTGGCAGTCCCGCCCCAGCATCCGCCGCGCGCGGTCACCGCCGGCGACCTCGCGGCTCACGTTCCCCTTCAGCTGCATCAAGCAAAGACTGGATGTTATAACTTCTCGTTCGACGATTCAACGGCAGCAAGACCTGAAGAAATGCAATTAATGTGTTCCATGCAGGAATGTTCTTGCAATGCAGAACTGCTACAGGTTGTTGCGAAGTTGGTAGGCTCTGTGTTTCAGAACTCAAACGTTTGCATTTGGCTTGTACAGCTCTCTCAATAAATGCTTCCCATGCGCAACAACTTATTCCTGCAGATGCATCCTCTCCAACTATATTTCGTTGCGTTACACCAAAATTTCAGTAACTCCAACAATAGCTTCCTAAAGCATGACTGCCAGTTGTGACTGCTTGGCAAATGTTATTAGATGCATGTGTTCGGTGTTCTTCACTGATTTAAGATGCCACTGGGACGCACAACAAACAGGTTGAGGACAAGCCTCTCTTCAACAATCAAGGTTCCATGTCGCAAGACCACATTGCGGTGGTTAAGGATTCATCATTGAAAAGGCATTGGACCATGTCTCGAACCTCGCTGTCTTGCTACTAGTATTACTAACTTTTCTCCCAGCAAGATATGGTCCAATAATTAACTGGCAATGCTAACTAACTCTAGCTTGTGTGTGTGTGGAGGGGGAGGGGTTCCCCTTCCTCACAGTGCTTTCAGAAAAGCAGTATATCAAGCAGCTAATGATTAGTGATGATCGAGCTCAAGAACTAGCAACTAGCATCAAGTCCATTTGAGCCTATGAAACAATAATGTGGCTAGAAAGGGGCTTCATTTGTGGAAAAGGGGATATAGGGTATGTACAGTAAAGCTACCTTAGCTTACTCTTAGCATGTTCATATCAATTTTATCCTATATGAAAACGTGAGAAAAGAGAAGAGAGAAAAGAAGAAAGTTAGCTCTCATTTAGTAGTAAGCATTGCACGGAGGCATAGGTAGATTAATTATATACAAGAGAGAAGTGATATTTATTACATAGTATCTAGAGCTAATCTTTAGAAATAGTGATTGTACAAGCTGACTTTAATGCTTACTCTAGATGACATGTATGAGAGATGAAATAAGTAGTAGGCTTTATTATTATACTTGCTCTAATAGATGTCAAATGTGCTCTTTTTGCTTGGCTAAAAGATGGATTAGCGCACAAAGAAAAAGGCGTTGCTCCTAGCGCCACACATAAGATTACAAATTAGAAATGTTCACTATTTTTGGTTTTCTTCTTTTTTTCTTAAAAAAAAAAGGCTCCTTCACAATTTTTTTTTCCAAAACTAACTCTCTTCCCCACCACAAAAAGATCAGAGATCAACACCTAGCACCTTCAGTGCTGCGGAAAGCCGATATACCGCGGACGGAAGGCACAGAAAGCGGATGGTGCAAAAAAAAAAATGACACCGAGCGCGGCAGCCCGTTTCCACGAAAAAGGCGCGCGGCAGGAGTAGTGGCTTGCGTGGGAGCCGCATCATGCGCGGGAGGCCAGCTACTACGGATCTACGACACGAGAGGACCTTCTACGGTCTGACAGGGCGGAAGGGGTTTTACAAAAAAAGCTATTTTTGTAACTTTTTTTTCGAGAGAGAGTCGTTTAAAAAAAAAGAAAAAGGAAAAGAAAGAGCTACAGCTAGAGAAGTGAATAGTTCTACAATTAGTGTACTAATTTGGTTTCTGGAAGGCCAACACTTGTCGAAGCTATTATTGCCTTTAAGCAAAACTACACAATGGACTTGTAAAAAAAGGAGGCTACAACCTTCAGAAAAGCGAAAAGATCTGAAGTGCATCAACTTGATGGTCCGAGATTCCAAGAAAAGCATCATGAATGCATGAAAGCAAGAAATTGCATACTATAAAATCTAACTAAAAAATCAATAGTGTTTTAAAGCAAAGGTTAGCTAAGGCAAAATTAACTTCAAACCAAAGACCCTATAACACAAAAGTGAACCAAAGCAATGGCATTGTAGGATAAAGCGAAGAAAGAAGGCAAGAAAGGAGCTCACCTTTTGCAGGGACTGGACGCAGCGGGAGCAGCCGGCGTAGGAGGCATTGCGGCAGCTCTTCTCAAGCTCCTTCACCATGGCGGTCGGCGTCGCGTTCCTGGCAGCGGCGTCGACATCGAACGCGGCGGGGCAGCGGAGCGAGCCGATCTGGTGGAGCCGGATGCCGCAGAAGCAGAGCACCGTGTCGCACGTCGCGTTCGGCCGCGGCAGCGCCACCCGGCGCCGCTCCAGCGCGGCGCCCAGCGCATCCACGCACCGCTGGTTGTCGTACGGCACCATGGGCCCCTCGTCCCCCCCATAGACGCCCTCGTCGGCGAGCGCCGGCGCCGGCGCCGGCACGGACAGCGCGGTGCGCGCGTGAGCCGCGAAGAGCCAGGCCGCGAGGACGGGGCAGCAGCGGCCGCGGTCGAGCGACCCCGGGCCGCCCCCAGCCCCGCACGCCGCGGCCACCCCGCCGAAGAGCTCCGCGGAGAGGTCCAGGTGGCAGGGCGGGGAGGAGGACCCCGTGGAGGCGTTGGACGGGGGCTGCGCCTGCGAGATTGGAAACGACGACACGTCGGAGGACACTGCGGGGGTGAGGAGCGCGAGGAGAAGCGCGGCGGCGAGGTGCACCGACATGGCCGCCGGCGAGGCGGTGGTGGTGATGGGCAGGAGCCAAGAGGGGTGTGGATGTGTGGGCATCGGGGGACTGGACTGGATTTTATATTTGAGAAAATTTTGTTGGCGTCATTGAAAAACTTATAGTTTTTGTTCTTCGTTTCATTTTTATCACTACTATTTTTATTTCATCCTTCTTTTACTATTTTCGTCGGTTAATCGTCAGTTGAAATTGTCCCTTTAATTTTTTATTTTTTAAAAGATATAAATGAAGTTCAATTCTTAAAAAAAAATTAATGATCCTAAACTGCAAAAGATGGTACTATAAATTTTTTCAGAGTCTCTTGTATATTTTTTATAAAAATCTAGAGCAGGAGCCGAATGACTTCATTTTTAAAAAAATTATAAGCTTGATAATGCTCGTAAAAATTTATGATACAATCTTTAGTAGTTTAGGATCATATAGAAAATTTTCTAAAAGAATTGAACTTTATTTGTTATCTTTAAAAAATTAAAAACAAAAAAAAACAATTTCGATCGATGATCAACTGACAAAAATAGCAAAAGGAGGAAGAAGAGCACTGAATTATGGCAAAAAAAATGAAAGGAGGAAAAAACCAGTAGCAGAAGCAAAATTACACATCTTTTCGGTGACGCTAATAATTTTTTCTCTTTATCTAAATGGTAGGTAGTGATGTTTGCCTTTCTTTCTTCTTGGAGTTTTGTGGTCGGAGATGACAAAAGAATGCTACTACTACTACACTACATCATGGATTCTGTGGTGTGTACACCTTATTTCTGTAAAGTATTTTGATTCATGTGAAACTAAGGCTTAGGGCTAGGAAGTCAACGGCTTGTTTAGTTCGTCCCTACGCCTAAACTAGCTAAGTTTGATTTTTTGTTGTACGTGTTACGCTCATTGCCGTAGTTATGGTGCGTCGTACTTTCTTAGCCTTACGACTTACCCGTCATCACTTATATCTTTGCCAAATTTTCCTAAGTTGTGGCCGAGGATTTCTCAGTCATAACAAGTGTAACAGGTCAACACTTTGCCACGGGTAGACATGATAAACTAAAGTGACCAGCCAAACAAGCTCTAAGATAAGAAAAACTTTGTACAAGACAATTTAAACTAATGAGGAATATTTGAAACACAGAAATTTGAAGAAACCGCTCAATTTCTACAGTAGTATAGAAAAATCCATGCGCTCTAAAATATAGGCTTCTAGGTTCCAGCAACGTCCTCACCAGCAAAAACATATGACAGTTATTTCAGGCACCGAAGCGAAATCACTTTAACTAGCACTACCGTAGACACTTTAAAAATTATCACCTTTTTAGTCTTCTGACAAGTTTTTTTTTTTACAAATTTATCCTGTTCTCGAACATAATTACAAAAATAATCCCATCTCCAACAGCGAAAACATCGAAAAGTGACGCGCGTCATCTTCCGCACTCCCCTATCGCCAAATAGGCTACTGTAGCAAGCCATCAAGGCTATCGTAGCAAGCCATCAAAGCTACCGCGGTAAGGGACAGAGATAGCCCCTTTCGTGGTAGGGGAGAGTGGAAGATGACACCTGTCACCTTTTTGCGCTTTCATAGTTAGGAATAGAGCTATCTTTGTAATTGCATCGGAGAGATGACTATATCTGAAAAAACTATTACACATAAATCAGAAAAGTGATGATTTCGACACTTTCCTTCTCTAACGACGCCTCTCTCTGCCATCTCAGAGAATCCTAAACCTAACCGTAGCAAAATCACGCCCTTGTTATTCTTCCGTAGGGCTAAAAACTTCGCACGGCAGAACAATGGCTAGGCCGGATTATGTGTGTGGTAAATTTGAGATTGAAAATTAGGATTGGTCATTGGTACTAGTACAATTGCTCTTTGAACTCATGATGCAAGTGGAAGGTAAAGTGGGCTGGCCGCACATTATCCACATTGACTGCAATTGCTTATGTGGGTTATTGCGGCAGCCTATGAAAGGCTTATGCGGGCAATAAAGCGCCCACAAAACCCACAATATCATGATGGTGACGCTGGTTATTGAGCGTCAGGAAGCACCATAGCAAGTGCTTGAGGCCGTCGATATCGTAGATGTTGCACCCTACTATCTTTGCCATGAATCGTTGGAAGTCGGTGTGGGGATCGTCGAAGTGCTTCACCACCGTGAAGCTCCCAACTACCACCATCTTCCCGACACACTGTAGCACCTGCTTGCGTTCGAGGAGGAAGTTATTGTGGTTGACTTCACTAGCGTCTCCACCTTGCCAACACCGTTACAGTTGTACGCGTAGGGTTGTCACTGTTGAACCACCCGTTGTCGTCGGACGACCCGCTCGTCAAGGCCGCCCTCTGATGGAGGCGCCTGTGGTGGCGAGCACCACGACTAGCGCTCGGCGTCGATCTTGAGGCAACACATGTCATCGCCGATGATGTGCACCCTCACCGCAGTGCTCTCGTTGGATCCGTCATCTCGTGCAGTGTGTCGTTTGTCGAAGCCTCGAAGGAGTAAAGGGATAGGGATGGGGATAAGAAGTGAGGGCTACATTGGCTAATTTGTGGGTTACATGGGCGTCCACTTGAGTCCACTTAAAAAAGAGAAGCTAGCATGCGGGAGTAGACCTGTAAACGAGTTGAGCTCGAGCCTAGACCTAGGCTTGAGTTCGTCTCGAATAAGCTCGGCAATGGTAAACGATTTAATATACACTATTTTTCAAAAATAAAAAATATTCTAGCTCAAGCTCAATAAAAGTTATCGTATAGTACTATTTAATAAGTAATTTGTAAATTTACTAGCCTCACGAGCTATTCGAGCTCACCTTGGTGAAGTTCACGAGCTTGGGATTAAACTCGAGTTCAGCTCATTTCGAGCTCAAATCGAATCTAGAGTGAACTGAGCTCGAGCAACTCGCAAACCTCGATCTTTTTTTACAACTCTACTAGAAATCCTCTTACTATTTATTGTAAGGTGAATTTAGTGGGCTAGCCAACAACTCACTGCATCCACTTACACCGCTAGGTCGAGCTGTTCTTTGTGTCATGATCATCATGCCACGGCCGGGTCAAGATCGAACGGTGGTACTAGCAGAGTAGCAGTACGCTAAACAACGCGATGGGAAGCAGCGACCAGGTACAATCATTTCTATCCGCGACTAAACAATTGCGAAAATGGTTTAGGCCCAGCCGGAGTCGGACAACGAAAATGTTATCTTTACCATCGAAATACACGACCGCGCGCTGTCACAACCAATCGACGAAATTCAGGCATATATAATTCGTGGCAGTTGCTGCATGTGGGCCAGCAATTTGGCTGCCGTTTCACGAGACAATAGGACAACAAGACCTTTTTCTTTTTTATACCGTTTATCGAGATATACGTTGAAATAGTATCAAAATATTTAACAAATTTAAAGGATCGAGATATCAAAAGTGTCGACGATCGGGACCGTCGACCGCAAAAAAAAAGGGAAGGATCGCACGAAGGGGCGAAGCCCAGAGTCGCGTTCGTCCAGGAAGAGGGGTTAGGAGACGTGCAGCACATGGAAGAAGGACGAGCAAACAAGGGACACAAAGTTTATACTGGTTCGAGCCCCCTAGGTCGGGTAACAGCTCTACTTTAATCTTGCCCGTAGGCGAAAGATGTCTAAGAGCTCCTCCGGAGAGAACTATAGGGGGAGCCCAGCCTCGGGGTCGCTAGGAGGCAACGGCCGATGGAGCTCGGTGAACGGTGGAATGTACAAGTGTTACCGCAGACGTATTTGCGCGTTCCCCTTAGGTTTCTTGGTGTGTTGCCTTGTGCAATTTTGTTACCGTTGCGGTTCTTTGGATGCTGGATCTCTTTTCCGACCGGGGCGATCGGGCACTTTATAGGCTCCTGGCGCTGATCCCGAGGTTGACATCAGGTGGCCGTTTGTGAGTTGACGGGAGCAGTTAACCCTAGTTCCCACGCAGAGGGACTGACAGGAGTTGTTGGGGAGTGGTTGATCCTAGTTCCCACGCGGGGGATTCTGACAGGGGCACATAGCCTCTAGTCCCCACGCGGGGGGACTGACAAGAGTGGTTGACCCAAGTTCCCAGCAGGGGATGGAGGTCATCCATACATAAAAGAGGAGATCTATTACATTGAAGTCTGGACCGGGGGTGCCGAGGTCGAGGAGGTCGTCGAGGTTTGCAGTAGTTTGGGGAAGCTCTTGCCCGAGCTCGGGAATAGTCTTCCGAGCTCGGGACCACCCTCGTCCGAGCTCGGGAACAGTCCTCTGAGCTTGGGGGAGGACGGCCTAAAGCCCGGGGGGTCTGGACATGTGTTAGAATGACCGATCCCCGATAAAAAGATATTAGAGTTTAAGAATAGTTTAGTAGTATATTATAGTATCTAGATGGTAAAAACTCTATAGCACGATACCATTACACCGTAGTTTTTCAGTATTGCTGTTTCTTGATCATGTGTAGTGTGTCTTAGTGCAGGTTCAGAAAAACATTGCAAAAACAGGCGATAATTACTTCAAATCACATGAATGAAATTTACTGAGGCATAAGAGCCGGGAATCATGGGGCCAAACACGCATGATGGAGTATTTTGGTTGTAACTTGGGAAACCATCAGAGATGGTAGTGCTAGTACCAGGGTTTACGTTATCGATTTGACTTTGAAAATCGCCTCTGGTCGGTACCGATTTTCATCGATAATCGGTTGAAAATGTAAAATATTGAAGGGTTTCGAAATCATACTTTTTGAAGAAAAAAACCAATTTTTGCCGATAATTGGTCGATTTTCCTCGACAATCGACCGACCAATTGAACTCTTTTGACGCCCGATTTTTTTAGCGCTCGATTTTCACCCATTTTCAACCGATTTACGAAGCATAATTTTTTCTGAATTTTTTAATTTTTTTTATTTAGACCGATTTATCTACCGGTTTCAAATGCCAAGCCGGCTAGATACGGTCGATTATCACGATACTGTTAACCCGGCTAAACCTGGTAATTGGGGAGAAAAAGGACAGATCACGCAACAGGTCCTGTTCCTGCTAATCTGCTTGGCCCACCCCACTCCACTTGCTGCTTCTTCAGTTCTGCACAAAAATATTTTATTTTACTCATCACAGCAAAGATCTCTTTTCTTCTGACAGAAACATATTTCCAACTTTATCCTACTAAGATAAACTAATTAATCAAAGCTACTCGGCATTGAGTTTTTTTCCTGCTACTACTGCACAGTTTTAAACAGTGTGCTAGTGAAACAAGGTTCAGGAAAAGATGTTACTAGCAGTACGTAGGGCAACGGCTGAGTAGGTCACAAAGTCACAGTTCAGATGGGGAAGGGGAACGAAGAACGATAAGGATTGGGTCACTTCAGAAGTCAGAACCTCTGATCGAGTTCGGATCAACTAAAAATATAATTAGACGATCATTTTAAACTACTTAAATTGTAGTCCCTAAAAGACTGCACCCAATCCTAATCCGTAGAACCTTTCCGGCTAGGTCTCCGCTCGCCATTACCAACCTCTCTTCATGTGAATGGACACGAACAGAGCCCCGGCCCCAAGTCCAGCAGGCATTGGGCTCCGCGGCTCTGCTGCAACGACGACAGCAACCCTGTCGGGTCATACAAACCGGGCTGGTCAATCATGCCCTAATTCTAGTCCACATATGGCACTAACGTCACTATTAAGATGGTTATTGTACATGTGTAAACTTGATTTGTAAACCATACTCACTACTTAGTTGTAATTCGTTACTCATGCATCTTTGTATAGTAAACCACAGCATCTTTTTTCACAGTATAGGATTCATGTCCCTTGTCTCTAGCTTGCTTGTTCTGCTGTTCTCTTTAGGCTTCATTCATCAGCCATGGCATCGCACCTTCAGCCTTTCAGCAAAGGAAGGTTTTCATTTTAGAGGATTTCAGCAAAGGAAGTTGACAGGCTAGCTTTGCTTCCCATTGGGCTTTGGCTGTTTGCCAGCAAGCCTGCCTTGTTCAATTTTTCTGATGACAGAAGTTTGCAGTCTTGCGTCTGCTTGTGCACGCGCATGAGGGAAAGTGAGAGAGAGAGGTAAAAGAAAAATTCACATACGGCAGTGAGATATGGAACCCAACATTTTTCTAGTTCTCTTGGATATTTTTTTTCAAATCTAGTCTTTATGCGAACGTAATTACAAAATTAATCTTTTTCTCTACCGTGAAAACGCTGACAAGTAGGTGTTGTCAAGCTAAGACAAGGCAGCAGGAGCCTATCGCGCTCGAGCACCACGACAGGTTATGCTGCCGCACCTGAGCTGCCCTGCCCGCTGCAACAGCTCCTGTCACCCATGCTGCCGCACTTGAGCCGCCCTGCCACCCATGCTGCCGCACTCATGGTGCTCGGCACATGGCTGGCTGTGACTCTGCGCCTCTACCGTGGTACCGAGTGCGGCAGGTGTCACCTGCTGACGCTTTCGCTGTGAGAGACATGACTATTTTTGTAATTACGTTCGTACGATAGATTTGGAAAAAAAAATGTACCGCGAGTGAAGCTTTTGCCTCCGTGCCGTTCCCTTCTTGTTTCCTACACATCTTTACCTGGCCCGCACACCACCAAAGGATCACATACACCAACACGACATCCAAAGCCTAGACACCTACCTCATCGTTTCTTGGAAACCAAAAAAAAAGCCATTTGCATCGATACATTTGAATACAACTAGGTTGTTACATTCGGAGAGAAACATGTAGTGAGGGGGAGAGAGAGTTACGATGCCAATAACAACAGCATCGTAATTGATAAGCAGCACAAATCCTTCTGGGGATTCCCCTTTTTGAGATGTGAGTTGGCCCTTGCCGCTTTGCAGCTTCTTTGTTAGACCCTTTTGCTGAGCACGCTTGCGAGCAGGGAATATACATGTCAACGGTCAAGGCCCCCCTCTCTATTTCGTGCACTAATACGGTACTATTATCAGGTGCAAAGCCCTATAAAAAAGGATTATTAGGACACTGTAATATTCTATCACAGGCTGCAGTGCAAGACTGCCTAGCTGCATCATCAGGCATGTGTGTGTGTTTGTCACCTAGCTGTGGTTTGCTCTGTTTAGTCTTTGTCAAGGGACTCCATTCACTCCAAACACTTGTCCCTATCGGCATGGGAATAAGCAGAGGGCTGGATTATGGGGTTGTTTATGAGTATGCGGTGGAACACATGAGGATGGTGACAAGGATGATGCCCTAGATGCCCGGGCTTTGGAGAAATTTTATGAGCATGTATACTATGTTCAGTGATGAAGGCATCTGTTTTCAGCGTCCAAGACTGAAGAGTGGTCCATGGAAACATCATATGGAATGTATGCCTGTATGGGTTTGGATGTGCATGCTTGCAGCGTTGTTTGATCGGTTAGATTAATGGCTGAGATTGAGCACTTATGTAGCAAGGAAAAAAACGGTACTCCACAGAGCTTACAAGAAAATACAAAGTTCTCGTCTCGATTGGAGAGATCTTTTGAACGGTTGGTACGCATAAGTTGTTGTAAATTACTAATACCCTGTAGAGTACGAAGTACGAGCCATTTTTCATAAGATTTACTGTATATAATAAGATCAACTTGCAATGTTACTAGTAGGCAGTAACTAGAATTGCTTTTGACACTGATGTTGTAGCAATAATTGGTTGATATCTTCAGTCCCACACTCTCTTCTCTCTTCCCTCTACGGCTACATGGTTAGGATTCTCTGTCGTTGCTCATAAGCGACAGAACAGCGTAGCAAAAGTAGTACCATTCAACATCTCGGCTTGAAAAATTCCAGATCGAAGGCAGGGACATGATGTGCGGACAATTGTCTCACAACACAACAAGATGAATCTCTTGTCTACCTTGTCAGCATCAATCACGAGCCTTTGTTCTTGATTGATCGGTCTAGGCCAGAGGAGACGATCAGCATGGCAGCATGGCACGTTGCTTCATCAGTTGCTTGTTGCTTCAGTACAGTAAGACATCGGGATCCTAACCTGTGGCGCAACCGTACATGTAATCTATGTGTACGGTGTCTATTCTTTTCCACTCTATACTCAAGCTGTCTTCCGAAATTCCTTCCACCTGTAAATGCCATGCTTTGAACATGGCCATCGGTGGCAATCTGTAGATTCTGTGCCAAACATTATTTTTTTGATGGCCGCAGGACCTAACCAGTAAGGCTGGTCAAAATTATTGGCCGAATGCAGATGGCAAAAACCAGCTTTTCTGATCTTCGATTAAAAACAGAAAGATCGAAATTAAGAGTCTAATCCTATAATTTACGAAATTAAGGGCTAATCCCACGATTTATACGCGCTCTGATCGAGAGTGCACTGACTGATTTTGGAATCGGTCCCGTTAGCCAGTGCCATAATAAAAAGAGAAGAAGCCATCACTTGATTTCTGAGCGATTTGCTTTCAAGTTTTTTCTTCCCGACACACCTATCCGATCTAAGGGTTTGGCTCGAGGCTACCGAAGATCCATGACCACCACCGTGAGAATCACGGCGTTGTCTTCATCCGGCTCCCAGCTTTCTTCATTGCGCACATCGGTTGTCCTCCGTGCTTCATCACCGACCGAATCATCAACAAAGAACACTAATGGCATCTTCATCTCCGGGTCAGTTAATCACTCTTAATTTCCGCGTTACTTTCGGTGATCATGATTTAGGCTAGTTAATGTTTTAGTTAAACCTAAATCTAACATTTGGCATCAGAGCAATCTAGCCTAAAGTATGGTCCTGTTAAGCCCGGATTAGGCCTTTTGTTCTTCGTTTAAGGTCGGTTTATGGTTCATCTGGGTCGGGTTAGCATTGAGAAGGAGGGGAAAAGAATAGATTCAATCCCTCAGTGCCCAAAATCCCGAACCCTAATCAGTTTTTCCCCAAATCCCAAATCGAATCAAGAAAAACCTAATGATCTAAGAAGGGGTTTCGGGCTTACCTAGTTCAGTGCTTTCCTCGCCCGTTCGTGGTCGTTGTCGGCCGCTTCGTGTGCGTCGCTGTCGTTCTAGGCGTTGTCGCCGTCGCCGCGCTTACGCCTGACGTCGCGGGCCTTAGCTTTCCCCGTAGGCCTCGTCGGCTGGTCTCCCGCCTCGGCTTGATCTCCCGCTTCGCCGGAGCCGCGCGCGCCCTCACTCCGCCTCGTGTGCACGCCGTCGCCGCCGCTCCGCCTTCGCGCTCTCTCGCTTGCTCATGTCTCCGCCTTGGTTGCGGATTTTTTGGGGCGAGGAAGCCGAATGGCTTAGGGTTTTCAGCCGTGCGCGTTTTTTGTTCCGATATCGCTCGATCTGGACCGTCCGTTCCGGATCGACGACCGACGCTTCGCGTCTCGCGCGTCGACGCTTCGCGTTCGCCAGCTGGGCCACCGCTTCGACTCCATGCTGGGCCGGCTCGCGCGTCGTATGGGCGAAGGGTGGGTGGGCAGCGTTCCATCGCGTAAATTTGCTCGCTCATGTGGTGGGCCGTCGTTATTCTTGGGCGCCTTTGTTTTGGGCCGAATATTCTGGTATATAGCCCTTTTTTTCTTTCAGCCTAAAATTTCAAAAATAAGCATTGTTAATTTTTTTTTCCTGGGCATTCATGTTACGCTTAATTTCATGATTTATTTTCTGGGCATATTATTTAATGTGGCAATTAAATATTGCCATCGGATGATTATTTCCTAGGCATTAATGTTATGACTAATTTCATGATTAAAATTTTTTTGGGCTTTAATTAATTTCAGTGTATTTTCTTATGATTAATGTTGTTCCTCTTTATGCACTGCAATAATTAATGTCAATTGCCCAGTAATAATGCATCTTTATACACCTTTTGGTTAATGTTTAGTTGTCCTAAGTGATGAAATTATGATAATTAAGGAATGCACAAATTTAGTTAATATTTTCTGGCCTATTATGATTAAGTTTGTCTCAAATCAAAATAAACCAACGGAAAATTTTGATTTGGGACTACAACCAAGTTTTGGACATTAATATACTTGAGTGTTGACTTTTCATGGTTGTATTTCGACCAAAGTTGTTTATAATCATGAATTGTCAAAATTTATTGCCCACTAATGAAATATTTTAGATCTTAAGCCATGCATTATTTATGAGCCCATCTTTGGGCATAAGTTTAAGCTGGTTTATGGATGTTTTCTCAGATAGGCCACAAATAACGCTTTAGTGCATTCCGGAAATAAACTAAGATGGGATTAGTTAAGTATTATGTTTCTACCTAAGTTGTTTATATTTTCACATATGTTACAATTTCTTATGCCCTAAATTATGAGCTTAAGTTTTTCCCTTATTTTCAATTAGCATTTAATTTACTGCTCATTAATCATTAATTGTTTACGCTTCCGCAAATAAGTACTTGATGTCTAATGCTTAGTATTTTTGATCATGTGATTAGTTTTGTCTCTTATTAATGTATTCTGGTTTGAGACAATGTGATTATGATTAATTAAATGCTTCATGACTATATACTGACCAACGTCTTTTATGGGTCATGTGATATTTAATTAGTTCTCATGTTAATTAAGTTATTGAGTCTTTTCAAGCTTTTATATGATATAGACTACATTATAATTAAGATATCTCTAATTAAGATGGAACCAACGAGAAGTCTTAGTTAGAGATTTAATGAAGTTTTGGGATTATGTGGTGGCCATAATTGCATTCTGACCAAAGTTGTTTGCGATTGTGTACCATTCCTATAGATTAAGTTATTTTCTGTTATATATCCAAAGGTGATACGGTTTGGAACTGAAGTCATGTTTTGCGATTATGTTGTGACACACGGTTATATTCTGACCAAAGTTGATTATGGTCATATGTCATTCCCATAGCTTCTCTAATCAAAATGGAACCAACGAGAAGTTTTGGTTAGAGATTCATGTTGATTTAAAAAAACGTTTAATGGCTCATGGTTACATACTGACCAGCGTTGTTTGTGATCATTTGCCATCTCCATTAGTGAATCTAGTTATTCTTCGTTTTCTGCCAAAAGGTGATGCGAAGATGGACTGCTGATTCTTTCCCCAAGTTAAGTTCTTCGTTTTTGCCTGATGGTGAAACTAATTAAAATTATTAAGCTTTGTCATTAGCATGTTATTAACCTGATTAGCATAGGGTTAATTTCATGACAGACAATCATTCACATTTTTGTGGATATTAAGTAAAGATCAGTGTTATATCCCTATTTTCAATTCAGCTATAACTTCTTCGGCTGTTTCTAGTACCCTAATAAAAAAGGAGTAATTTATTAGCATATTATTCTTGAGGTTATTGATTACGCACACAAACATAATGTTGATGATTGACTCCCATTAGAAGAAGCATCTAATAACTTAGACATTGATAAGAACTAAATATTCTAATGACTAGTGGGAGCAATTTAAGCAAATGTCCCTTTTGATCATAAAATTTAGAATCTAGAGGAGCAATCCTCCAGTTAAATTATGACTATCTGACGATAATAGAAAAGCATTATGAAGCTCCTCAAAAGTTCTTGCCAGTATTCTGATCATAAGAGTGCTCAAAGTCAATAAGCTAGGACATGAAAAATTATTGGAGCCTTTCTAATTCACTTCATTAGGTCATTCATAAAGAATGTAACAACAATAATAAAAAATGAGAAGTGAACTATGATTGTGCCCATGAATGTGTGAATTTATAAAGAAAGTTGGCTAAATACTAAAATACTACGTTTATGCTGCCAACATTATCTCAAGACTATGAAAGTTTTAAAAGCTAAGCCTTAGAGAATGAATAGGAGGCTAATGTTGAAGCTGTTGGAAGTTTTTCATCAGTACTAAGTTATGTTTTCACCCTCTATCCTAATAATGTAACTTATGTTCCCATTATGAAAGATAATTTGCTTACACTTTTATAAATTATTTGGGGAGCATTAAGTATGTTGCTAACTCTATTGGTTTCATCAAAAGTGAAATATTTATGAGAGTTCATCGAAATTGTGGCATGGTTGCTTGTACCACATTTCGAGGGGGAGAATGGAACGTCTCATTGAGAAAAGAAAAGCTTCATTATGTGAGACATAAACCGCATGAACAAATTTCTTACTCTATTAAAGATACTCTCCTTGTCAAGAAGTTTAATGGATGGAAAGATTAAAGATAATTAATATCAATATCTTATACTCTGAAAAATTTAAGATACTTAGATACGTGGGATATTGTCAAGATTTCATCCAGACTAAAGGGTACCACTGAGTTTATAGAAATTTTGATTTTAGTGGGAGCTCTGAGGCAAGGTAAACTGTACTTAACGACAATCGTGCTTATGTTCCAATGCCGATAGTCTGAGAGAATAGTAATCTTTTGTCTCTAAGAGTCCCACCCCAGTTGATTCCGGAGTTTATGAATATGTGAGCCTCACATGAAGATACCTTAAGACCAGTGGAAGTAAATTTAACCTCTTAATTGTTTATATGGACTTAATTGTTTATATAGACGATGTCTTGTTGACTATCTGCAATAGGGACATTAATGTTTAAGGCCTAAATATTTTCTTTCTCTTCTGGGAACTAAGATTGTCTTGGTGATATCTCTCATGTTTTGACTATTAAGATTCACCAAGATAGGTCCAATATTAAGGGAGTTTACTCCGATTATTAAGGGCGACAGATATTTTTCTTACGTTTCGCTGTCATGCACATTATGTACACTTAAGTTTGTATGTGCCCTTATTTAACGTTTGTTACCGGGATACTTGTCAAATATTAACCAGGACTGGACCACTGGAAAACTACTAAAGACAACTTTGCATCATAGGCAAAGTGTTAATGATTACATGCTCACATATAAGAAGTCTGATAATCGTAAAGTTGTGGGTTATTCAGACACTGATTATGCAAGGTGTGTTGATACTAAAAAATCCACATCAAGTCAAATCTTCAACCTTACAGAAAGAGCTATATTGTGGAATGGCTCTAAATTTAAGGCATCATTAATGATGCAAGCAGACTTGTGACATGTCATAAGGCTATTAGATAATGAGAAACCCACAATTGGCTGTTGTGGTTTAAGAATAAGAAATTTTATTTTTGGCTTAAGTTTCTATGCCGGAATTTATTATGTAAGAGTGCAATTTTGCTTCGAGTAACAATATGTCAAGTGGTGCTGCCAAACACATGACGTTGTGAAAGATGTAATCCAGAATCGAATTATTGATGTTCAGCCTGTAAGAATTGAGTATCATGTTTAATATATAAGTTTATGCATCATGTTTAGTTTAATGATTCTCTGTTAAAGGCTTGTCTCAAAATTAGTGCCGGCATAAGACTTATTGACAGCCTATATTTCTAGGATAAATTGAGATCTCAAAACTTCGACTCTGGAAATTACAAAGTTTGTTTTCACTCCTTTCAATGTGCACATGATGACAAATGAAAATAAACTGCACAAAAAGGATCATAAGTATAAAACCAACTCCCGTTAAGAATAAGTAATTATCCTATCAAGATAAAATGATGCACTATAGATACTGGGGTTGCAGCGGTGCTTAAATTAATCATTGTAATGTTTTATCTTGGTGTGTTGTTCTGTTAAGTATAAACTTATGAAATTAGCCTTCGATCAAGTGGGAGAATGTTTGTCGTGATCTTCGGTTAAAAACAGAAAGACCGAAATTAGGGGTCTAATCCCATGATTTACGAAATTAAGGGCTAATCCCACGATTTATGCGCGCTCTGATCGGGAGTGCACTGACTGATTTTGGAATCGGTCCCGTTAGCCAACGCCATAATAAAAAGGGAAGAAGCCAGCACTTGATTTCTGAGCGATTTGCTTTCAAGTTGCTTCTTCCCGACACACCCATCTGATCTAAGGGTTTGGCGCGAGGCTACCGAAGATCCGTGACCACCACCGTGAGAATCACGGCGTTGTCTTCATCCGGCTCCCAGCTTTCTTCATTGCGCACATCGGTTATCCTCCGTGCTTCATCACCGACCGAATCATCGATAAAAAACCCTAATAGCATCTTCATCTCCGGGTCAGTTAATCACTCTTAATTTCCGCGTTACTTTCGGTGATCATGATTTAGGCTAGTTAATGTTTTAGTTAAACCTAAATCTAACACGGAGACGACCAAGACTGCAAGTCTGCAAGAGCACGAGTTGATATCGAAAACGTGCAGATGTCTCCAATGCGGTGGTGGATCCTAGTCCTACAGCCCTTTTAGTAGGTCACCTTTTATCAGTTCTCTGCTCAAGCCCACCGGCGATCTGCAGGCACCAATGTTGTATGGACTGATCTTTATGACGGCCGCTGCGTCACCTTTCGCCACCGCTTGGTGAAGAACGTCCAGTGCGTACCGAATGTTGTATGGATTGATACTACTACTACTGTATAGTCTGTATTGCCTGACTGCAGCTAGCACGATGGAGCGGCTCGACACGGCGGCCGCCGAGCCTTGGAAGCAGCCGTGACGGTGTGCCACACCTAGCCAACGCCGCGGCCAAGCGCCACGTCCCGACGCCACACAACCGCGATGGTTTCTTCTCGCACGACACCTCGCTCGCCGCCTGCGACCGTTAGTAGCACGACCGCACGCCATGCATTGCTCTCATTGCTCGCCGAATGCCGAGAGCACCGTCTAACGAGCCGTTGTGCGGCCGATGGCGCTGGCGCAGCGGCCCGCGGGAGCGTTTTGATGCACGGCACGCACCCATGGGTGGTACACTGGTACAGCACTTGCCAACAGCCGACACCGCCAAACCATTTTAGCGATGGAAACCGCTCCATGGCCGGGTCCTGTTCCTAATTGGTCGACGGCAGTAAACGCCCCAAAAGTCCAGAACCGCCAAGAGTCATGCATTTAGGTTTTGAATTGCAATCAAACTGGCACAAAACAGTCAAACCGGTCAAACTTGTAAAAATCCGGCCCATAACGCGATTTCAGATCTATGCCTACGCAATCAGTGCCAGCAATCGACCCATGTGCTCAATTAGAAAAAAAAAATAATAAACGAATTAGCATCATCTAGTTATAGATTCACATCATCTCAAAATATCATTTTATTGTCTCGCATTTCACAAGTGGCAGGATCACAACCCAAGTGCAATATCCTTTAGTAGATTACTCAACCTTAACAGTTTTTGTATGATCATTTATCAATCTCAATCACTCAAAAACTTCAGCAAAAATATTCATATATATATATATATGCATTTACATTCTAACATAGCACAACTCATAATCATCTCCAAATGACTAAAGCATCTAAATCATCAACAAATACTTAAGAGTTATGTACATTCGAATTTTTCCAAAGGATTAAATAAATTTCGAACCAATTAGTTTTCAATAGGATTCACATCTCAGGTGAAAATCTCATGCAATCAATACACATTGCAGACATCAAGAGTTTAACAAAAGCATAATTATTTACAACCAACTTCATTCAGCTACAATCAATCAGCTTGTAAAAGAAACAAAAAGAGCACTGGTTGCTTTGCCAAACCGACAGCAGCTCTCCAAACCGACTCATTCGGCCAGCCAACTGCCACCTTTGCAATCCTTGCCCATTCTCTGCCCATGCCTGCAGCTAGCAGCCAGTCATCTTTTTGCCCATACTGTCGCCAAGTGGGAGGTGGGGAGTTTGCATGCGATACACATAGGCTCCCGCCCATAGCTTTACCTGCACCCAAAACCACTTTCAGCCCTTATACAGCAGTGAAAATAGGAGTATAAAAGCAAGTTCTTGTAGCACCAGAAGACTTTACCACTTATACCTACCTTCTTCCTCCAAAGTACTCTTGTCTTTGCTGGTCCTCCCCTGTCGAAGGAAATAATAGGCCAGGGAGGAGTAAAAGCAGTCAGAGGCCACCTCCCATTCCCTTTTCACCATCTTCCAGTCATGTCTGCATTTACCAGGTGCTAGTCTCTAGTGAGCTATTTTTCTATTTTCTTGTCTGAATGCATCTAAAAGTAAAGCAGAACCCATTTGTATATGCATGTTCATAAATAGAGTCGAGTATAAAAGGCATAATGGATCAAAGCATAATAGCATCCTGATAGATTGAGTGATATTCAATCAACAAAATAACATGGCAGAGAACAACATTGTATCTTCATATGCTTTAATAATACTAATCACTGAAAGCATTCAATTCTACGAAGAAAGAGAAAATGGATTTTATAACATAAATGCATGTTTAGAAATTTCACTTTTCTTAAGTCTGAGTTGTAGCAGCAAGCACCCTTATAGATTCATATTTATCACTTAGACCGCAGCAGGCAGAGGCTTAATGCAACAAGCACCGCATGCATACTTTACCCACTAAACCACAAATATTAGCATGTGAATCTTTAACTTGAAGTTAATCATCAAGATCAATCATCTGAACCTAACACTCCTAAGCAGATAACGATACAGGACACAAGAATACATACACTCAATAACATAGCTTGCAAATAAAACACACACATAACACTCTACAAATTGCTTGTATACAACCGTTAACCTTTTTTTTTTGAGTTGATCACACCAAGAACGATTCCAGATTTTGGAAGGCACTCATGCACTTCTGAACTCATTTCAGCATCATGAACTCAGAATACATATCACCAGCAAGCAAATAATTAGTTAAGAACTCCAGGCATCTTTTACTCTATAAAAATCAATCATGCTAATAGGTGTATGCTTATAAAGCACTATAATGTACAAGCTTTAGTATACTTCAGTGAGAATATCAAGGAAAGGTCAAACACTATTTTAAGCAAGCCCTTAGGATCACAATTCCACAACTCAATCATGCACACATGTTAAACGTATTTAGCACTTCACAATCTGAATTTTTTTTATTCTGGAAATTTATTTCTTCTTCGTTCTGTAATGAAGTAAAAATGTGCTTTCAGCATCAAAAGTCACATATCACTTATGATCTACTTAGCACAAAGGTTCACAGTTGGCATGAATGTATTTTCCCAGTGTATACCCTTTTTTGTCCAGAACCAGTATGCCTAGCACCACAGGTTCTAAGCTACTTTAAAACTTATGACCAACAAATCAAGATACTAATCGGCATAAGTAATCACGCATAATCTTCTAATGTTAATAGCACCATACTCACTAAAGCACCAGTTCTAATAATCAAAACTAAGATGACCATTTAATATGGTAGATTCGGCATATTGGTGTCTAATAATCGGCTAGACCGAAGGGGAGAGAGAAAGGGGTGTAGCACTTAGCTTTCGGGTACTGCCATGGTCGATTTGGGGGAATGGGGTAGCCGGCGGAGGCGGTCGCCGTGCCTCGTGCTTGTAGCCGAGAGCTCGGGCTCCCTTTCACCGCCGGATCCAGTGAAGAAGCCGAGTAAGGTGACGGCCGGCTGCGAGTGACTGGAGAAGAGGCGTAGAAGAAAGAGTAAGGGAGGGAGTGTAGAAATAAAAGGAGGAAGAAGGTAGAGAGGTTTCTTACCTCGGGGAGCACCGGATTTGGCGAAGGGCCGCAAGGCGCGGTGCAGGTTCGCCGGATTTGGGGGGGAGAGTTGGGAGCGCGACGCGGCCGATTTGTAGCGGCGGCGCCCGACGCATTTGGGAGGCGGCGTAATGCAGGGGAAGGGCGGCGGTGGAGCTCGAGGGCGCAAGGTAGTGGTGCTAGCGCTCGTGAGCCAAGGCGGCGGTGGGAGGTGGCGGTGCGCGACGGGAGGCCGAGAAGGCGCCGCTCGGGACCGAGAGAGGCGGAAGGGGAAGAGCCGGGAGGTGGCGACGCGCGCGAGAGAGACGATCGGGAGAAGAGGATTTGGGGGCGGCGACCGAAATGAAGAGAGAGAGAGGGAGGGAGGGTAAGGAGCGGTGGTTTTAGGGTTAGGGTTAAAAAAAGGGGGAAGCCGGTTGGGCCGGTTGATGTTTGGGCTGGATTGGAATATATATATATATATATAAGTATTTATACATTAATATTCTAAAAAATATAGAAATAAAAATCATGTAAAGAAATAGAGTGTTAAATAATTAAGTAAATAAATAACCAAATAAGCAATTATATAAATATATATATATATGAGTAATAATAATAAGTAAATGACTAAATGATTGAATAAGTAAATAAAATTGTAAAACAAAATAACATCTGTTTAAACTGAACCATGATATCAAAATAAGGAAATAAATCAAGAAGAATAGTAGAAAATATTGTTCAAAATTCATTTCTTGTTTTTCTCTTCTCTTTTCTCTAAATTAATTTATGATCTAACTCTCCTAGCGATGATACTTAGATGAACCGGTAAAACGTCACACACCTCAATCTCGAGCAATTTAATAAATTGTCTCACAAATTACTAAATGGAAAAGTTACATTTAAAATTAAACCAAAATTTGGAATTTATGTGACGAATACTCATAAAACAGGGGTGCACCAACGGCCCAATTGCAACAAGCAAAGCCCAGAGCAGCAAGCAGGCGGCCTCGAATCGGCCCGGCCTAAGCAGCCGTCCCCGCCTGCTACCCAAATGCCTCTGAGACCATTCAGGAGACCATTCCCGACCGGTCCCGACTCAGGCTCAGCGAGGTTCCCGACCGCAGCGGGACGGATTCCCGACTCCGACTTCAGGTTCCCGACCCCGCGCGGGGACAGGATTCCCGACTCCGACTCAGCGGGGTTCCGGCCCCCGCGGGGCAGGATCCCCGACTCCGACTTCAGCCAGGTTCCCGACCCGCGTGGACGGATCCGCGGCTCCGACTTCAGCGAGGTTCCCGACCCCGCGGCGGGGCGGGATCCGCGACTCCGACTTCGAGCAGCGTCGCGCGCCGAGTCCGTGTCAACCTAAGGCCACGTGCCCCACGAACGGTCATTCGAAGTGGCGAGCGAGGCGGTGGTCCTTCCCAAAACAGATTTGATAAGCTGCTGAAGCCCGTCTCTGTCCCATCAACCGGCCACCCACGGTGCAAGGACACGCTCTCTCCGAGGCAACTCCAGCGTCACACGCGACTACGCCGTCGGCACCCACATGGATCCGAGAGCGGCTACGCCACTTCCCGGAGGATTACCTAACCGCTCGACCGGCTAGACCACCGACCCAAAGATAGGCTCGCAGCGGCGACCGATCGGCGAGCGATTGGTCGACGGCGGGCAAGACAAGCCCTAGAAGTAGCTCGCTGGCACCGCCAATTCTCGATGTAACTGCGCCTTCAGATCTTGAATAAAAGGAGGGGAACCTCCTAACAGGCAAGGAGTAAGAGCTACGGAGAGCTTTTTCCTCTTCTTCCTCTTCTTCTTTTTCTTCTCCTTACGAGAGCTAAGTTTAGATCATTCTAGTGTTGAGGCTCCACCTCTCGCTTGTAAAAAAACTCGGTGCGATCATCCGCACCTCGGTGAATACAATACCAGCGCACGAGCCGAGTAGGGACCTTCGGCCCGAACCAGTATACATCTTGGACTCGGTCTAACCATTCGGGGAGCGGAGCGCGCAGCCCTTAGACTTACAAATTTACTTGCCGGCGCTCGAAGCGCCGCGGTTGGCCGCGCCAGTAGGGGCTTCGCGTCTTGGCAAACATCTCCGGATTCCCATTCGTCTCCTTGATGGCATTCTTCTCCAACGACGGCATGGCGTGTTCGGGAGCGATCCGCCGGCTCCCTCGGCTTCACCGTCACCTCGGAGGAGAGCTCACGCTCATCCTCGCGCCGCCCGGGCGGCGCTGCGAGAGCTGGACACCATCTCCGGCAGACCGTCCCACTCCGGCTTGAGCGCCTGCGGCCCCAAAGCCGGAACACGAGAGCGCTATACCTCCTTTGGCGAAGCCCTCCGGCCCAGCAGAGATCCGTCACCTCCCGCGCCACGACTTGTAGCTATGGCGGCTACATGCCAACCTCCGTCCACGAGTTCTTTGGAAGACTCTTCCACCACGGCTCCGGCTCCGACACGGAGTATCCCGCCCGCAGCGGCACTCGCGAGTGCAACGTGGCGGGCAACCTGGCCGACGGCCATAGCCACCGCGGCTCTGACGGTCCCCGTCCGGCGACCGAGGCACGGAGGGGAATACCCGAAGCCTTGGCCCGACGCGCCTTCGAGCTCGCGCGTGGCCCGAGCTCCAACGGCAACGCTGAGAGTGGAGGAGCGAAGGTCGAAGCTCGGCCGCTCGAGCCAACTCGAGCAGACGAGCCGAGCCAGCGCAAGTCTTTGGCGGCGCGCGCGGGCAAGCGCGCCAAGAGCACCACAAGTTGGGGCGTAATCCGGCGCCCCAGCTTTTTCCTCACGCAAAGCAAAACGTGGTGCGGCCGCAATCTTGCTCAGAGGCCTTCCGAGCCCGCAAACCCGGAGGCGAGCTACCTACCGGAACCTTCGGGTGGTGGAGCGCGTCGCCGTAAAGACATCTGAGCCTCCGGCTCCTACCACACCGGCGCTACTTCCGCCACAGGGCCCGCATCACCATGGAGGCCGGTGGTGCGCCAAGACCGCACCACCATGAACCACCCCAGGCCTCACGCACCGGTGCGCGGCGCCTCGGTAATGCCTACGACATCCGCGCCACCCTCGGCGCCAAGAAAGATGGCGGAGGACGCCGCCACTCACGTGTTGCGGATGGTGGCGCCACTCTCGCGGCCCGAGCCACGATGGTCCCGGACCACGGGCTTTTTGCCAAGGATCCGCCAGCGGATTTCCCGCCCGATTCCGGCGCCTACCAACATTGCCAAGTACACCGGGCCACCAACCTGTGTGTCGGCTCAAGATTACGGCTCGCGTCTTGGCCGGGGAGCGACAGATGATCTCTTCATCATCCAAGCCTCCCCATCTACCTCGCGGACTCGGCTCGAGCTCGCTCGAGTACCGCCTCAAAAGCGTCAGAATCGGGGTGACTTGAAGAATCTCTTCGTCGGTAACTTCGTGGCACTTATAAGCGCCACAGTAACTCCTGGGACTCGAAGGCTGCAAGCAGCGGCGGGAGACTCTCGGGACTACATCAGGAGGTTTTCCGCCAAGTAACGAAGCTCCCGACATCTCCGGCGCCGATGTCGTGGGAGCCTTCATCTACGGCACCTCCGCAAGGCCTTGGTGCACAAGCCGGGCCTCAAGCCCGGGACCACCAAGGAGCTCCTCGACATCGCCACCAACCACGCCTCGGCGAGGAGGCCGAGGGGCTATTTTCGAAGGAGGAAAGGCCCAGCAGGAGCCCGGCGTCAAACGGGTCTCCTTCCGACCGCCCGACAACCAAGCGGCACGAAGCGATCCGTGAGCCCCAAGTGGTTGCCACGGTCGACCACCGCCAAGCGGCGGCGCGGCCGACCGTCGCGCCACCACTTCGAGAAATTGATGGACGGCCCATGCCCGAACCATGGGTTCTCCGTCAAGCACAAATACCGGATTGCGAAGTCTGGCGCTATCTTTCTAGCGTCCCCACCACGCCGAAGCAAAGGAAAGAAGCCGCCGCGCCCCGCGAACAGCGGAGAAGAAGGCGACGACGAGTTCCCGAGCCCGACGCACGCCTCATGATCTTCGGAGGATCGGCACTACGCCGACAAGCGTCGGCTCAAGCTCGCTTCCGCGAGGTCCACATCGTCGCGCACGGGCGTCCCCAATATCTTCGGTGGTCGGAGTTCCCGATCACCTTTGATCGGACCGATCACCCGATCGCGTCCCCACACCGGAGGTACCACCGGTGGTCGACCCGTCGTCGGAACGGCGCCTCACGAAGGTCGCGATGGGCGGGCGGCGCCTTAACATCCTCTACGTTGAGGCGTTCGACGCTATGGGGTCCGCGCTCAAGCCTCCGGCCAAGCAAGGCACCTTTCCATGGCGTCATCCGGCCAAACAAGCCCATCCGCTCGGGCCGGTCGACCTGCCCGTCACCTTCGGGGAGCCGGGAAACTTCCGCACCGAGACCCTCACCTTCGAGGTCGTGGATTTCCCCGGTGCCTACCACGCCATCCTAGGGAGGCCATGCTACGCCAAGTTCATGGCGATCCCCAGCTACGCCTACCTCAAGCTGAAGATGCCCGGACCGCATGGAGTCATTACGCGGCATCGTCTTTCCGGCTGCCTTCAGCTCGCGAAGGCGGCGTGCGAGCTCGCCTCGGCGGTCGTTGCTCTGCGGAACTCAACAAGCTCGAGAGGAAGCCGCCGAGTCCGTCCCCGAATCCAAGAAATCGGCGGGATCCTTCAAATCCGCCAAGGACACGAAGGAGGTCACGGTCGATCCACGTGATCCGACCAAGACCGTCGGGTCGAACCACGCTCCGCCAAATAGGAAGCGCTCGTCGACTTCCTCCGCACTAACAAAGATGTCTTCGCATGGAGGTCCTCCGACATGCCGGGCATTCAAAGGAGGTCGCCGAGCACTCCTTGAGCGTCCGACCGGGCTCAAAGTTTGCCGCCCAACGCCGCGCCGCTCGACGAGGAAAGCGCGGGGTTATAGGAGGAGATCGCCAAACTCTTGGCGGCGGGGTTAAGTAAAGAGGTGCGCCACCCCGAGTGGCTAGCCAACCCAGACTTGTAAAAAGAAGAACGGGCAATGGAGAATGTGTGTTGACTATACGAGTCTCAACAAAGCATGTCCCAAGGACCCATTCCTTACCTCGCATCGACCAAGTCATCGACTCCACGGCTGGGTGCGAGTCTCTTTCCTTCTGGATGCCTACTCGGGCTACCACGGTTGCGCTAAAGGAGTCCGACCACTCGCGACTTCCTTCATCACTCCGTTCGGCTCGTTCGCTATGTCACAATGCCCCCGGCTGAAGAACGCGGGCGCTACATACCAGCGATGTATGCAAGCGTGCTTCAATGACCGATCGGCCGCAGCGTTGAGGCGTATGTCGGCGATATTGTCGTAAAGACCGGGAAGGTCGACGACCTTATCGCCGACCTAGAAGAGACTTTCGCGAACCTTGACGGTTTCGCATAAAGCTCAACCAGAAGTGCGTCTTGGGGTCCCCAAAGGAAAGCTCTTAGGCTTCATCGTCTCGGCGAGGCATCGAGGCCAATCAGAGAAGATCTCGGCGATCGCAAGGATGGGCCCGGTCGGCAACCTCAAAGGGGTCCAGAGGGTCGACCGGGTGCCCGCGGCTTTGAGCCGTTCGTGTCTCGCCTCGCGACGCGAATGCCGCTCTACTGTTGCTCAAGAAATCCGACCGCTTGGTTGGACACTGAGGCTCGGGAGGCCCTCACCCGCTTGAAGGCCTTCTGTCCTCGCCTCCGATCTGGTCGCCCGGCACCGGTGAACCGCGCTCCTCTACATCGCCGCCACTACCCAAGTCGTCGCCGCGGCCCTCGTGGTGGAGCGGCGGAAGAAGGCCGTGAGCTCAAGGTACAGCGGCGGTCTACTTCATCGGTGAGGTACTTTCCGAGTCCAAGACTCGGTACCCACAGTGCGAAGTTACTCTCGCGGTGCTCATCGCAAAGAGGAAACTCGTTCACTACTTCGATCAAGACGCCATCTTTGTGGTGACCACGTCCCCACTAGGCGAGATCATCCACAATCGCGATGCCTCGGGAAGGATAGCCAAATGGGCGCTCGAGCTTAGCGGCCATGGCATAATATCGTCCCTCGGGACGGCGATCAAGTCGCGAGCTCGGCCGACCGTCGCCGAGTGGACCAAGCCGAGCACCACGGTGGTCGAAGACCCCGTCTTGGACAATGTACTTCGACGGGTCTTACACCAAGAATGGCGCGGCGCGCGAGTAAATCATCATCTCCCCACTCGAACGAGCTTCAATACGCCATTAGGTTGCTCTTGACGCGACCAACAACATTGCCGAGTCACGAGGCTCGTCAACGGTCTCCGGATCGCTGCCGACCTCGGTGCCGCCGGCTCGTCCACGGGACTCCAAGCTTGTCGTCGACCAATTCATGAAGGCTGCGGAGCCCGAGGCGCCCGCATGGCCGCAGTCTTGTCGAGAATGCGCCGGCTCGAGGAGCGGTTCAAGGGTTTCGAGCTTCACCATAGCTACCGACGCTACAATGGCGAGGCCGATCACCGCCAATCTTGCCTCCAGAGAGCCCGTCCCGCGGGATCTTCGTCTCGACCTCCTGCGGCCTTGTCCGGTGGACTCGGCGGTTGGCGGCCACCCGACCAATCAAAGACGGTCGCCCGACCGAAGCCAGCGGTCGGGCGAGACTTGGCGGATCGCCAGCGGTGTGCTAGCACTTAGTCCGATCGAGGAGGCCCTACATCGACCGCTTGTGGACGGGTCACTTCCCGACCGACCGAGGCCGGCGCCTCGCCCGCGGGCAAAATCTTCGTCTGATCGGCCTAGACCTCTACAAAAGGAGTCCCTCCGGGGTCCTCCAAAAATGTATCTTGACCGACCAAGGAAAACAGCTGCTGGACGACATACACAGCGGAGTCTGCGGTCACCACGCAGCACCCCGATCTCTTGTGGGAAAGGCCTTTCGACAAGGTTTCTACTGGCCAACCGCTGTGTCAGACGCCGAGCATATCGTACGCACCTGCGAAGGATGCCAGTTCTTTGCTCGCAGACGATCTGCCGACCCAAGCTTCTGACGATCCCCATCACGTGGCCTTTTGCCGTCTGGGGACTCGATTTGGTCGGGCCTTTCAGGAAAGCGCCCGGGGGCTTCACCCACCTGCTCGTCGCGGTAGATAAGTTCACCAAGTGGATAGAGGCCAAGCCGGTCGTGAGCGCCACGTCGGTACAAGCGGCCATCTTCTTCCGCGACATCGTTTTTAGGTTTGGAGTCCCAAACTCCATCATCACCGACAACGGAACACAGTTCACGGGGAAGGAATTTCTCGAGTTCTGTGACGACTTCAACATCCGTGTCGATTGGGCGTGATAGCCCATCCGCGGACTAACGGCGGTCGGCGCACTAACGGCATGATCCTTCAAGGACTCAAGCGCGGATCTTGATCGGCTCAAGCATTTCGCGGGCGCTGGGTAGCCGTCTTGCGCCTCAAATCCTCTGAGTCTGCGGACCACGCCGACCGGCGACGGGTTCACACCCTTCTTTATGGTGTTCGCGGCTGCCGTTTTGCCCATCACCGAATCGGCTCCCGAGATTGCAAGCCTCGATGAGGCTCGGGGCTCGCCTTGCAACAAGACGCCATCGACCCCACTCGACGAGGCGCGCGGCGTGGCCGTCTGCGGTCGGCGGATATCAACAAGCCTGCGCCGCTACCACGTACCGCCAAGTTCGAGGGCGATCCTTGTATTTGGCGACTTGGTTCTGCGTCGGGTTGGACAACCAAAGATAAGCACTGGTGGCGCCCCACAGGAGGTCCTTTCACCGTCGTGGAAGTTCTCCGACCGCACCTTTCGACTCAAGGGCGCCGATGGTCGCATCCTCCCTAATGCCCGGAACATTGAAAAGTTAAGGCGATTCTATCCTAAGCTCTTTTCTTTTTCTGGTATAAGTCTTTGCCTTTCTCCCAACCGAGCACACGGTCGCCACGTGGCGACTTCGGGGTTGCCCTGTGGCGCCCGTTCGAGCCGCTTCGGATGGTGTGCATGGTGGTCGGTGACCCACCGACCACGAGGTCTATCCCGAGCGGTAACCCTCTCGACCGAGTGCTACGGCCACGCCCACCGGCTATGGTTGCCAAGAGCACTCGCGGAAGAAGGAAGCACCGAGTGAGATGACCTTCGGTCGATTGGGAACAATCTTCCCCACACGAACTCGACTAACTCACGTACTCATGTGGGTCGGTGACCGACTAGTCACAGAGTCTATCCCGAGCGGTAACCCTCTCGACCCGAGCGCTACGGCCTACGCCCCAGCGGCTATGGTTGCTAAGTAGCACTTTGCGGAAGAAGGAAGTGCCCGAGTGGAAAAACCCTTGGCCGATCGGGAACACTCCGAACCCCCATGAGTGCGCGTAACTCACCAGATAAACAAGACTCCTATCCTCTTCGGCCCTCTCAAATTGACCCGACCTACGCATAAGCGACCCCGTGGTCCTTGAGGCTATGGTCGGTCAAACCCAAACGCAAAGGAGAGCAAAGAGGCAAACCGGAGCTTACAATTACTTACGATCGTTTACACAACAGTCTTTGCAAAAAAAAAAAAAAGGGGGCTAACTTCTTTCTTCCTCTTCTTCTGGTGGCGGCCAAGCGCACGGAGGAGGAGGACTGCATCTTGAAGGCGACCTCGGGCGGGGCGTGGTGGCGATCTCCCGAGCATGCGCTCGACCGAGCTCGAACACTGCCGACCTCGTCGTCGGTCCGGTTCGGCGATGCCGCTTACTCACCATCGCGAGGTCGAGCACCGTCATAGTGCGAGACGGTGTTGACCGGTCGACGAAGCAAGCTCAGCTGCGCGCCGCAATCACGGCCGCCTCCACAAGCCCCGCAGACTCGGGCGGTCAGCGAGGGCAAGTGCGCTCGGCTGCCTCATGCCCAAGACTTGGGCGCAGACCTCTGGCCCGCCCTCCGAAGGGCTTCGATTCGGCGCCCATCTCGCCCTACCATCCTTGGAGACCCTCGCCGCCAGAGCCTTGTCCCCGGCGCGATCGCCACGTCGCGGGTCTCGCGCACGATTCCGAGCCTCCATGGCGACGCCGGGTTTTTCGCACCTCTGCGAAGTTTTGGCGTCTCGGATGAGTCTCCTCACGGGTTACCCCAACCAAAGAAATCAATGGAGGAGTTGAGATACTTACCAGTCGCAGAGTCGATCAGGCTGCCGACTTCCCCTCTGAGACTCTCGTAGGACGTCCTCAAGGAAGCCAGCTCCTTCCGAACAGTCTCCTGCTCGGACCGAGCTTGTTCGGCGTCCTCCCGGGCCTGATCCCGCTCCGACCGCAGATGGGTCGCTTCTGCTTGTGCCACCCCTCGGAAGGATGTGGCGGCGTCCTTGGCCTCGGTGACCTCCGCCAGGGAGGATTCAAGCTCCACCACCCTTGCCCTCAAGGCCTCGGCCCCAAGGCGCTCGTCGTAAAGGGCCTTTGAGGCCTCCTCCAGCCCTAGGCGGAGTTTTTTCGCCTCCGTCCGCCCAATGTTCAAAGCCTCTTGGGCAAGACGAAACTCAAGCCGCAGCCGACCACTTTCTTCCATCATGCGCCGCCACGAGCATCCGGAGCGAAGGAGCTCGCTTTGGCGCTTGCAACGCCCGCAAATCCGCACAACACGACATTTTTCACAACCGCGAAGCATATCGAGAGTTACAAAGCACGACTCCTTCGCTCCACTTACCAAACTTACGGGTTGAATCCCCGACCATCACCTCCGGCGCCTGCTGAAGACTCTAAGGCTAGGGTCGACCTTATGGATCACCCTATCTCCTCCTCCGCAACCGTGGCGCCCAAGGGGGCGCCCACTCGCCTCGGCCGGGTCCATGGATCCGGCCTGGGCCACATCCGGCAGCAGACCTTCGCCGCTCGCCGGAGGAGCGGCGCCGACAGAGCGCCATGGCTGGGCGATGAAGTCGGCCCCTCGAGCCCCTTGGGGGGGGGGTCTGACGCCTCGGCATCGGCGCCGCCCGGCCGGCGCGCCGCCGCGCTATCGCCGACCCTCCGGAAGACTATCTCGACCGGCACCGCCGGTGGAGTCGGCGGTCGCCTCTTCCGCCGGCGCCCGCCGGGCGCAATGGGCGTGGCGTCGCCGCCCCTCCTCTGGGAAGACCCTCGCGTCGGCCGGCGGCATCCCGGGCCGGGGCAGCGGGAGCTCTTCGCCGGCCTCGATCTCTCCCTCCTCAAAGGAGGGCGCGTCCTGATCGCGTGCTCCATAGGCGCCGACCGACGCAGACCACCACGAGCAGCCGTGACCGCCACTTGAGAAGTGGCTGCGACGCCCACCGTCACGCCCGTGTAGGCGCTGCACGTCACGATATTTAAAAGTCGCCCGAGCGGCTTTGCTACAAAAAATGTTCCAGCAGAAGGGAAGAAATACTTACTGAGCGGAGCGGGTGCGCGACACGCGCGCTCTCTTCATCGGCCCCCCACCAAGGGGCAGGTCGGCTGGCCGCTTCCCGGCTACCACCGGGCGGGCGTCGACAATCGCGACCGCAGATGCTCTTCGCTGAGGACCGCGCGCGGGCTGCTGTCGGGCCAACTCTCGAGCCACCACTCACCGGAGGGTCGGGATGGAATGCGCCGAGTCGGGAAGCTCCCCACTATCGATGAGAAGTCGCCCCACCGCGGTGGACTCCGTCGTCCTCCTCGCGCGCGTGCCTTGCCGTGCGCTCCTTTCGCTTCTTCTTCCTCCTCTCCTCCTACGCCTTTATGAATCGGCCTCGGCGGTCTTCGCCCGAGAGGCCGCCCTCGTTTTTCTCCCGGGAGCGGTGCCCGGGAGGACATGCCTACGAGCCCCTAGAGGATACAAAAACGACCGATCAGGTCAGACGCTAAGAGCGAAGAAGAAAGAAGCGTAAAGAAAATCCCACAAACTCACCGATTTGGGGATGAGCCGACGAAAGGCCCCGGTGGCGCCGCGCCACCGTGGCGCTCCTCCGATAATCGCCGCCACCGGGCCTCCACCTCGGGACGCGCCAACTCGCCACCTCCATCCTTGCCCGGTCGGATGGCCCTCATCTTGGAACATGGGGTGCGGCCTAAGCGCAAGGGGCGACGCGCATCCTCATGAAGGCGTGCACGACAACATCCCGGTCGGCCCGTTTCCTCGAGCCCCGATCTCCTCCACGATCGGGGCCACCTTGTTCTTTCCCTTTTCGGCGCCCGTGTCCATTGCTCCATGCGACAGGAGCTCGCCGTAAAAGCCCGGGCGCTGTTTTCAACGTTCGGACATAGATCCATTCGAGCGCCATCCCTTGTTAGAGGGCGGCACTTGATGTCCAGTACTCGAGCTCGCCCGCTCGGTTGGAGGGCCAGCCGCCCATGGGCGCCGTCGCGTCGACGGCTGTCTTTCCAAAGCCTCGCTGGAAGAAGTGCGCCACAGCGCCAATGCGGCTCAATCCCTAAGAAGGCCTCGCGCGGGGTAATGAAAATGGCGATGTGAAGGACCCGTTAGGGTTGAGGTGGTGCACCTCCACCTTGTAATGGAAAAGAAGCCCTCGGACGAAAGGGTGGAGCGGCGGGCGGAAGCGCGCTCAAAAACGAGGCGGGGACCACAACCTCGTCGCTCTGCGGCGGCGGGATAACGGCCCGTCGGCACCCTCCACCAGAGGTGCCTCATACGGAGGAAGCCCTTCTTCACTAGGCCGCGCGCGACTCTCTGTCGCGAGCACTCCGCCCACGACATCTTCGCGGGAAGCGACTAAAGGTGAGAAGAAGAGGGCCGAGGTTTCCTTCTCTCGGCTCTCTGGCGTTTTTCTTGCTTTAGGGGACGGAGACGAAGAAGGCGAAAGCGTGGCTACCCGAGGCACCCCAACAACGTACTTATAGGAGGCGAGCGACGCCGACCGAACGGACGCCTCCTCGAACGAATCGTCGCGCCCGCCCTCGTCGCCACGCCGGCCGGTAACTCCGATTTCCAATTCCACTCGCATTTAATCACTCGCGTCAGTTGCGAGCCATAAAGACGCCGCCCAACAGCGTGTCCGTTACCTCTTGGTCTCCGCTTTTGGCGGGACGGTTGTTCGCGCGAGAGGCCCACGGGCCGCTGCGGTCCCAAGATGGCAAAGCTTTGTGGCTTGCGCCAGGCCCACCAAAGTCGTGGGTTCAAAAGGCCTAACCCACCGGATGGGCGTAGGGCCGCCCCAGCGAAACTTGAGCGAGGGGCAAGTACGAGGTGAGCCCCACGGTGGGTCCCCGGTTGGGTCGGCTGACGACCCAGTCACCTCTACTCGCGTCCGAGACCATACTTCACACTCTCCCGGGAGCTCATCGATGAGCGATACCACCGGTGTGCTCGGGTGGTGACGACCAGTGGTCCATACGGATTGAGTAAAGAAAGGTTTCTTATGGGTCGCCCCACGCAGGCCAGACACCCTACTCGGGACCGTCCGCTCGGAAGGGTCCCCCTGGGCGGACCTCCCAGACCCACTCAGACTACCGTTATTAGCTCCAAGAGCACGGCGCTCAAACCAACGCAGTAAACGCGCCGCCACCCTCCAGTCCCACACCTGCGGATGGGGTAAACTTGTGGGATAGACGGCAGCTACTCCTCTCGCAGCTTCCCTCGCCGGACGGGGACTCGGGATGGATACCCCGCGTCCAGCTACGACGTTAAACGAGCACTCGGACACCGGAACCTCGCGGAGGCATCCGGTCGTCCTTGCCGACCAAGGCACTCGGACATCGGAACCTCGCGGAGGCATCCGGCCGCCCTGCCGACCAAGGCACTCGGACATCGGAACCTCGCGGAGGCATCCGGCCGTCCTTGCCGACTAAGGCGGCGTCCCACCACGACGTTAACGAGCACTCGGACACGGAACCTCGCGAGGCATCCGGTCGCCCTGCCGACTAAGGCGGCGCCGGCCACGACGTTAAGCGAGCACTCGGACACCGGAACCTCGCGGAGGCATCCGGTCGCCTTGCCGACCAAGGCACTCGGACACCGGAACCTCGCGGAGGCATCCGGCCGCCCTGCCGACCAAGGCACTTTCGGACATCGGAACCTCGCGGAGGCATCCGGCCGCCTTGCCGACTAAGGCGGCGGCCGGCCACGACGTTAAACAAGCACTCGGACACCGGAACCTCGCGGAGGCATCCGGCCGCCCTTGCCGACCAAGGCACTCGGACACCGGAACCTCGCGGAGGCATCCGATCGCCCTGCCGACCAAGTCACTCGGACACCGGAACCTCGCGGAGGCATCCGGCCGCCCTGCCGACTAAGGCGGCGCCCACCACGACGTTAAGCGAGCACTCGGACACCGGAACCTCGCGACAGCATCCGGCCGCCTTGCCGACCAAGGCACTCGGACACCGGAACCTCGCGGAGGCATCCGGTCGCCCTGCCGACCAAGGCACTCGGACACCGGAACCTCGCGGAGGCATCCGATCGTCCTGCCGACCAAGGCACTCGGACACCGGAACCTCGCGGAGGCATCCGGCCGCCCTTGCCGACTAAGGCGGCGTCCGGCCACGACGTTAAGCGAGCACTCGGACACCGAACCTCGCGACAGCATCCGGTCGCCTTGCCGACCAAGGCACTTTCGGACACCGGAACCTCGCGGAGGCATCCGGTCGTCCTTGCCACCAAGGCACTCGGACACCGGAACCTTGCGAGGCATCGATCGCCCTGCCGACCAAGGCACTCGGACACCGGAACCTCGCGGAGGCATCCGGCCGCCCTGCCGACTAAGGCGCGTCTAGCTACGACGTTAAACGAGCACTCGGACATCGGAACCTCGCGGAGGCATCCGGTCGTCCTTGCCGACTAAGGCGGCGCCCGGCCACGACGTTAACGAGCACTCGGACACCGGAACCTCGCGGAGGCATCCGGCCGCCCTTGCCGACCAAGGCACTCGGACACCGGAACCTCGCGACAGCATCCGGCCGCCCTGCCGACCAAGGCACTCGGACACCGGAACCTCGCGGAGGCATCCGGCCGTCCTTGCCGACCAAGGCACTTTGACACCGGAACCTCGCGGAGGCATCCGATCGCCCTGCCGACCAAGGCACTCGGACACCGAAACCTCACGGAGGCATCCGGCCGTCCTTGCCGACCAAGGCACTCGGCATCGGAACCTCGCGGAGGCATCCGGTCGTCCTTGCCGACCAAGGCACTCGGACACCGGAACCTCGCGGAGGCATCCGGTCGTCCTGCCGACCAAGGCACTCGGACACCGGAACCTCGCGGAGGCATCCGGCCGTCCTTGCCGACCAAGGCACTCGGACATCGGAACCTCGCGGAGGCATCCGGTCGTCCTTGCCGACTAAGGCGGCGTCCCACCACGACGTTAAACGAGCACTCGGACACTGGAACCTCGCGGAGGCATCCGGCCGCCCTTGCCACCAAGGCACTCGGGCACTAAAACTTCGAAGGCACCGCCATCCTTGCCGACCAAGGCACCGACTAGCTACGCGCCAAACGAGCGCAAAGGTAGATTTCTTGAGGAACAAACCGCGAAGTTCGCACGTCCGACCACTCGAAACCGATCGCGAACTTTCTAGCGCCGAGTGATCAAAGCGAACAAGCGAAGCTAACTCCTTCATGAAGTCATTCATAGAGAGAAAAAAAGGATTTCATTAAAAGCCTGAGCTCAAAACTTTACACCACTTTACATGAGGCACACGCAAGACTCTCTACACCTGCATTCTAAAAACTCCCTACGACAACGCCGACGGTAGGCCCTTGCTCGCCGACGGACAGACTTGGGGTCGGTGAACCGAGGTCGTTGGAGATGACTCACCGGTAGGCCCTTGCCCGATCGTCAAGGTGAAGCCACGCCGCGGAATGGCATGCCATTGCTGCTGTTCGATTCGACATCGACGCAGCTTGCCGCTTATCGCAATCGGCGCCTCGCGCCATTGCCTCTAGGAGGGCCCCTTGCCACTCCAAGCCTCGGATCGCTCAAGTAGCGCGTCAGCGGCAACAACGTCGCGAGCTACTTCTTCTCTCTTTGGGAGTTCGGCTATCGCCGATCATATTCAACCCAAAGCTCGCTCAAAGGGTCTTCCTCTTCCACCACGATGTCATCACCAAATCAAGACTAAAGGGTGTCTTGAACACATTTCAAGAAGGAAAGGAGTCTCGTCTAAGAGTTCGCCGCCGAGCAACCCGTGGCGCCCTTATATACCCATTGAAGGAAGATCAAACGACTCAGAATAAATGCCGCCATAGAAAACGGCGCCCACCACCGAACCCAAGCGGTCAAGAAGACGAACGAGCAAAAACACACCTAGCCGATGCGCGCGCGCGCAACAAAGCAATTAAGAGGCTCCGGCGGTTCGCATACCTCAGAACGTAATCCGGGCGGACGTCGGATGCGTTGGGGCACGCCCCAAAAAGCGGTAGGCCCCGTTGGCCCACCTAGTTGAACGGATCCAATCAAGCTCAACCCCAATCGAGTCCGCCGAACTCGATTGGAGGTTCGGGACTCTTGGCGAATACTCATAAAACAGGTGCACCAACGCCCAATTGCAACAAGCAAAGCCCAGAGCGACAAGCGGCGGCCTCGAATACGGCCTCACTTAAACAGCCGCCCCGGCCTGCTACCCAAATGCCTACGAGACCATTCAGGAGACCATTCCCGACCGGTCCCGACCGACTCAAAGAGGTTCCCGACCTTCGCAGCGGGACGGATTCCCGACCGACTCAGCAGGTTCCCGACCCCGCGTGGGGACGGATTCCCGACTCCGACTCAAGAGGTTCCCGACCCCGCAATGGGGACGGATCCCCGCTCCGACTTCGCGAGGTTCCCGACCCCGCACGGACGGGATCCCCGGACTCCGACTCACAGAGGTTCCCGACCCCGCGGGGACGGATCCCGCGGCTCGACTTCAGCGAGGTTCCCGACCCCGTAGCGGGGCGGGATCCCGCGACCGACTTCAGCAGCGTGCGCGATCGAGTCCCATGTCAACCTAAGGCCACGTGCCCCACGAACGGTCATTCGAAGTGATCGAGCGAGGGGTGGTCCTTCCCAAGACGATTTGATAAGCTGCTGAAGCCACGCCTCCGCCCCATCAACCACCCACCACGGTGCAAGGACACGCCTCTCCCGAGGCAACTCTAACGTCACACGCGACTCGTCGGCAAGACCCACATGGATCACAGAGAGCAGCTACGCCACTTCCCGGAGGATTACCTAACCGCTCTGACCAGCTAGACCACCGACCCAGCATAGGCTCAGCAGGCGGCGACCAGTCGGCGGAACGATTGGTCAGACGGCGGGGCAAGACTGAAGCCCCTAGAAGTAGCTCGCCTGGCACTTCGCCAATTCTCGATGTAACCTGCCCCTTCGTACTGAATAAAAGGAGGCAGGAACCTCCTAACAGGGCAAGGAGTAAGAGCTACAGGAGAGCTTTTTTCCTCTTCTTCCTCTTCTTCTTTTTCTTCTCCTTCTGAGAGCTAAGTTTAGATCATTCTAGTGTTGAGGCTCCACCTCTCGCTTGTAAAAAAACTCGGTGCGGTCATCCGCACCCCAGTGAATACAATACCAACGCACGAACTGGAGTAGGGACCTTCGGCCCGAACCAGTATACATCTTGGACTCCAGGGTCTAACCATTCAGGGAGCGGGAACGCGCAGCCCCTTAGATTTACAAATTTACTTGCCGGCGCTCGAAACGCCGACATTATGAATATTAAAATTTTGATACTCTTATTAGGAAATCGCCACAATAACAACAGAGAGCAGCTAGAGCCGCATCCTGCTGTGGACAGCTTTGTGATCACGCATCCAGGCAAGTCGCCCTTCGACCATATTTTATGAACTGATTTTGTGGCTTGGGTTGTTTGAAACTCTTGCATTCATCCTAAAAGCTAATTTCTAAAAGAAATTAAATCGCACTAATGGGATCAGTTAGATCCAGTGTTAGAACCATAACCTTGGTGAGATTATGGAGTAAATGGTGGGTGGAGGAGTTCAAGGTATGAACAACACCGGCTAGGTTGCTATGAAAGTCAGGGCTCCTCCACATAGGATATCATTTAAGGACAAACCAAACTGGTGCTTACCTCAAAATCGGCGCAAATCGTGCTGACCATAGACCCGGTATGGGACGGGCTGAACTAAGTAACCGACAAGTAGCTGACTCTGCCAAGGTGAGAAAGGTGACTGTGCTAAGTGAGGGCAGTAACCCTAGGGCGAGATTTCGGGGGAGGAGTCTCGACCCGCGTGCCTTTGGTGAGGCAAGGCGGTATGGCAGAGGTCAGCGTACGGTTGGCCAAACGTTCTGTTTCCTTGGTTTATTAGTGTGCTTAAGGAAGCGCGCTGTGACAATAAGCCAAAGTGATGCTATGGGCAAAGCAGTACACCTCTGATCAGAGTTAAATGTGATATCACTCATAGCTTCCGGGTTTTGTAAGTGCGTCGTGTGGGTTTTCCTCTAATATAGGATGTAAAACCCCACGTTGTTTGGCTGTCAGTAGATTTAAAAGTTAAAACTTGACACTTTCTAACAAATGGGAAAAAGGGGTACTTTGGATAAAGTACTAGTTTGGAGTAGCGGCTCGGTGGCCGAAATGTATATTTATATACCTATGCATAAAGGTTCCGCGGCTTGCTGAGTACTGGTGTACTCAACCTTGCTTTCTCTGTTGTTTTTCATAACATGTTGAGTCCACCCAACCAGATGAGATAGAAGGTGATTTTCTCGATGATATGAATCTTTATGATGATACTGATGTTGCTGTGGAGGGATATGAATATGAGGGGGCTGACGACCAAGACCTGGCGGAATAAATCTACCCTCAGGAGGGAGGCACCTAGAATAATATTGTAATATTAGGCGGGCGGTGTAGAAATCACCGTAGCCAGACCTAAGACAGTACTATATGTACTTTAAGAATAATTCCCCGGGTACTATTCGGTGGAAGTTTTAGTTTTACATGTATTGTTTTCCTTAGCCTGATCCTGGCGCACTCTGCTCTGTGGTGTTTTCACTGATTCTGATCTAGTCAGACAAAATGGGGGCGTCACAAAAATTAAATTTGAGTATTTCAAACCGGTTTGAGGGACAGACAAACCGGTTTTCGCCAGCTCCAGAGTCCAGAACCATGGCCGACAACAATCGTTATTGGAATTCCTCTCTATAAACGAAAGGTGAACCAGTGAAAGCGAACTGAACATGAAATTAATGTGTACGTCGTCTACTTTTTAACGTGTCATGTTAGCTTTCCAAGCCATGGGAAAGCCGAAGCATAGGTTGCGCAAAAGCCAAGAAGGTACGTACCGTCCTCTAGCCCAATCATTCAGCACGCTTAACCACTGCAACGTGATCAGTAAAACCAACTGAGCTTAAACACCAATCACTACAAAACAACCGCTTTAGCGCTGATGCTAGTCAATACACCGAATCCAATCATAAGGAATCATCGTTCACTGAGAATGTTGGCCATTTGCATCAAGATTTGCATATAATGTAAGCACCGACATAGCTTAACCAGTTACCACGAGCAAGGTTCAAAATCCTAGCGAAATTTCGGCCGAGATTTCAGATTTCGGCCAGGGACAAGATTCTAAATCCCGGCCGAACAAAATAATAATTAAAAAAAATCAAATTACTATAGTAATTTCAAAAATTTTGACGAGGTTTCGACAAATTTCGCTGAAATCTCAGTAATTTTGAGCAGATTTCAACTTTTTTTGGACCAGTTTTGACCGGATTTGGGTCCTCTTAAGAATGTCATCTTTTATGAAAATATTTGAAAAAACTAAAATTTTGAGACGTTTTATAAAAATAATAGAAACACTATTAGTTGTTTATAAAAATGTACAAGTTTGATCGTGCTCTGAAAAAATTATAGTGTCGTCTTTAGCAGTCTAGGATCATACAGAAAAATTTTCAAAAGAATTGAACTTCATTTGTTATCTTCAAAAAATAAAAAACAAAAGGAACATAAATGAGATAGAAACCTTATCAGAATTTTACAAATTCGCTCGAGTGTGATTATGATCTAAACTTTTTATGAGAGTTTAATCATTGCCTCATAACCATTCTTTAAAAGTTTAAAAAATTCTGAACCTTTTTTTTTTTTGCTCAATCAAATCTATAGAAATAATACATGTACTCAGCCAAGCTTTTATCAGAATAGTAGCACCGCCAGAATTTTTTAAAATTCCTCAGATTTGATCATCATTTGAAAATTTTATAGCAATATTAGTGATGCATCAGGACCATTACAAAATTTTCAAAAAATCTATAATGTGGTTTGAACCAATTTTCATTCGGTTAAAATTTACTTGTAAGACTTTTATCAAGACAATACTCAGAATTTTTGAGGAATCCTTAGACCTGATTATCATCTAAAAATTTTATGAAAACATTAGTGATGTGTCAAGACCATTCAAAAAATCTTAATGTGGTTTAAACTATTTTTCATTCGATCGAAATTTAACAATCAACATTTTATTAGGACAATAGCACTATAAGAATTTTTAAAAATTCCTCAGGCTTATCATAATCTGAAATTTTTATAGAAACATTAGTGATGTGTCACGACTCATGACCATCACAATTTTTTTAAAATTTTCTAACATTGTTTTGACCATTTTTCACATGGTTGAATTTTGTCAAGATTTCGGCAATTTCAGAAATTTCATTTCAAAAATTCCATATTTCAAATTTGCTTTTTGAATTTTAACCGGATTCCATCCGAAATTCTGAGATTTCACCGAAATTTCGGATTTCGACACCACGAGACCTCCTCAAAAGAACAAACAAAACTTTAGCTGTGCCTGTGCCATCCTCTTTCTGATCCAAATTTCACATCAGACATGGCAGAGCTGCCAGGTACGAAGAATAAAATCTGGAAACAGACTTCTCTGTATGCTGCAACGTAGTTCTGCTTGTTCTCGGTAATTATGCTGTTACTATATCGACAAATATTGTTTATCGATGGAATTTGTGGACAAAACCGTTTGGCTGGCTCCGCCAAGGTGCTGGGCAAAATTTTCGTACCAAAGGTTGTCAAACCTGAATACAGTGCAGTAAATTGCATATCCTACTAGTATCAAAAAAGAAAGGCCGAACAAGGTTCATAAGATATTAGTTTGCTTCAAGTTAGACGTTTCAGCTTCTGTTCCATGGTGCCACCATTTTTCGCTGTTGCTGTATTCGAGACAATCTGTCAAGGAGAGATGCAGCACAGATCAGAATATTGAATTTGCCGAATAACCTAGCAGCAAATTTCAATTAACCATGGGCACAGTAAAATCTAACAAAAGAAACAAATTACTAGTTCAACAGCAGAAAACACAACTGACGTTTCTAATTCCTAAAGTTGGTACAGACAGGATACAAGTTGATGGCCTGCACCAAATCTCAGCGCAACCAGTCAGGTACTCGCTAAGGCCCTGTTATTATGTAGCAAGGCAGCCAGAGAAGTGGCGGAGAACCAAGTGGTTTCTTCGCCGGCTTCTGGCCACCAGCTCGCCACAATGCCCACAATGTGATGTGGCCAAGGAAGAGATTAATCACTTTTTGGGTGATTATTCATTATACCAGAACCCAACTTTCTGAACAATTTTTAATTTTTTAATATTGTACAATCATCAAAAGAATGGTGTGACTGAAAATCAGTTGCAATCTATGTAAACACTCATAGCTCAAAATCTCGAATGAAATTGGTGTAATAAGCTGGGGTATCACATAAGCAGTTGCTTTTCTAAAAACAAGCCAAGGTCACATTTCTCGTGCTAGTGGTAAAGGGTTGTACTGGCTTACTGCCACATACTGTTCCTTCATTGCGACAATTGTTCCAAACTTTCTTACAACAAAACAACATAATGTTAAACAAAAGAAGACTTGTTTGCGGAAATCTACATTACCTGATACTTGTACATTTAACACTCGAAAACATCAATCTGTTTACGAGAAAAAATCAAGTGGTTGCTTTATATCCTTCTCTAGTAGTAAAGTCTTCAACGTGTGCATGATATCAAAGCCTGGGTCTAGCTTGCGTTGCCACCCCTACAAAAAGAAAATTCAACAGCCACGGTAAGCATGCTACATATCTTCCTGCAAGACATAGAGGTATTGCGCAAGGAATATTGGATTAGCTTGTAGCACAGAAGGGTGGTCATTAACCAAACCCACCAGTTATTTCCCTAGACAAGTCCATATTGAACACTTATAAGTGTTCTCTAATACACGATTTAATATGATGTTAGATAAAATGAAGCAGAACACCCTGTTCCCCTAGGTGACCACCTAGCCCGCCTAGGTGCTAGGCTACACCCTCCTGCCTAGCTTATTTGTCCTGCTTAGGCGACCACCTAGCCCGGCGATTAGTCGCTAGGCGCCTGTTGTAGCAACCCGGAAATTAATTAAGCCAGTAAAATTATTAAGCAACTAATCAATCAGATAATCGATAATTTTGCTTACTAACTAATGTTATGCATAAGTAAACTAAAATGCTATAATAGCAAAAGGTAAGGATTTTCGAGAATTGCCGTCAGACTCGCAAGCGAGGGAGGGTATCGCTCATCGAGATACCTGTTCCGTCCAGAGCCAGATCGGCACCTCTTACTAGACTCAGATTTCATCATTTGGCAATTAGTTACAAATCTGGTAGGATTGCGGGTATCCTTAGAGAAGCCCAAGTAATAGCAGAACCTCCCATAGTAAACCAGTAAAGGCTAAGGGTAGAAAAGTAGAATTGACCATTAAAAGAGGATATGGGCAAGCACAGCCCAATGCATCCCCCTTTTCCTCACTCCAGCTAAGAGAACAGCCATTCATCCCCCTTTCCAACCATTCCAGCCGAGAGCCAGCTAGAGCAGCACATTATTCCCCTTGCCACACTCCCAACCAGTGACCATAGCCATTCACTCCCTTTCCCCACATTTCCAACCAAGTGCAAGAGAGCAACCAGAGAGTAGCCAGCCGAGGCAAAGCGGGAGGAAGAGAAGAGCCAGGAGGAAGGGAACCAAGGAGGAGCAAGGCAACCACCACTTCATTACCATCACAGAGCCATTACCTCCATATTCTGCACCCCATTTCATTTCTCCACAGTAGTAGGTAAATCATAATCCATACCAATAGAACCAACATAGAATAGCGGTAGAATGATTCAATTAGAGACTAAAAATAGTAAGGTAAGCTAGGTCTCAGTCGGTTAATGCAGCAGAGGTTGCGCCATGCATGCCCAATAATCTGCTCATGCTCCCCGGCGCATGGTAGATTAAGGGTGTCGTCGCGACACCGTCCAGAACCTGAGCATCCACCTTAGAATCATCACAAACCTTAGTAATCAAAGCACTAGTTCAATCAACTTTTACCTTCAGTGCACAAATCATTGGATTAAGCAAGAGAGGAAAAAGATTTAATACTCATGTAATAGAAATAGGGCAATCGGCCGAACCAAGCGCGGCCAGGGAGGCAGCGCCGTAGCATAGCGGGCACAGGGGCGCAAGGTGGGGAGCGGGCTCACGCATAGAGAGGGGAATCCAAAGCTGAAAGTAGGCCCAAGCGCGAGCGCCCATGCGTGGGTGAGGCCGGCAGGAACCAGGGGTGCCAGGGGCGGCTTAGGACCGGAGGAAGTAGGTCGGAGGGAGTAGAGAAGAAGAGAGGGAGGACCCAGATCGGTGGGAGAGTAGACAGAGAGAGGAGAAGATTAGAGATGGGGAGCAGAACTGGGGGAAGAAGAAAAGAGGAAGAAGAGTAGAGAGGGGAGAAGAAACCGAGAGAACCAGGAGAGGAGAGTTCGGCCACTAGGAAAAGAAAAGGAGAAGAAAAGAGAGAGAAAGAGAAAGAAAGAAAAAGAAAAAGAAGAGAGAAAATAAAATGAGAGGAGAGGAGAAAAGAAAAGAGAGGGAAAAAAAGTAGGAAAATATTCGCGATCATCGCGGACTGTGTTAGATTCAATTAATCGCCTCGTAGTTGTCAAAAAAATTAAAAGCAACTCCGATAACCACGATCAGTTAAGTGTTGACTTATATAAAATTTGCAAATCCATTACTAAGTAAAAATGGTGATTCAATACCTCACTAAAATAAAAGTTCAATTGGGGATTTTATTGAGCCTCCTGAAATAAAATTTGTACTAAATTAAAATCCAGACAGTGAAACCACCTTCATTTAAAATATGCCATAGTAAAAATGAAGCAAATTCATAAATCTTAATTGCAGCGAGCAATCTATCTGCACTAGTTTCAATCCGTTCAGGGTAGGTTGGACACCATAATTTAATTGCTCCATAAATTTTAATTTTTCATAATTTCACGAGTTAGAATTAAATCCAGCGGGTCACCTTCAGAATCCGGGTGAGGACGAATAGTTCGACCCTAAACCAGGCAAGCTTCTTTTGATCATATTTATTAAATTGCTTTTAAATGTTTTCAGATATATGTGATATCATTAATGCATGAGAAAAGTATCTTCTATGATGAAAATCTAAATCGGTTGCGGTTGGTAAAATGGCATGGAGTTGAATTGTTAAAATGGTATGTTGATGAAATGCTGAAGCAATGTTGGGAATTGTTGATTTGTAAAAAGGGTAGTGGCGTATTTCTATGTATGGTGGGTAGAGGGTGCCGATGAGGAGGAGAATAACCGACGGGGCCCTCTACATAGGTTAAGATATAAGGTCAAACAGCTACATTCGGGCAATGAGCCGTAATTGCAGTACCAACCATAATGTGTGAAATCGGTCAGAAAAGGTTGTCCTAGGAAGGTGTTATGATCTCCACATTAGGGGATAGGTAGATAACTAGGAGTGTGAAGTTGGCCATGCCGGGAGTCCCAGTGAAGTACACAATATCAGTTGCGGTTGATCAAGCGCTATATTTAAAGCCTAGGGTAAGTATCAGTGCTGGTGCGGTGGCATGGTACAACTGGTACGCTGAGGATAGATGGAGAACAGTCGAGGACACCACCATCTGTTGGCTATCGGGGTTGAAGATCTAATACTGGACTAGTGATAAACATTCTGGGGCCTCACGGGATAGGGTCAGTATGGGTAAAGTGGTACAAACTTGCGTAGGGTTAAAATTATGAATTCATGCCTGTCTCCTGAATTGGAGGCTACGAAAGCTAAGTCTGCCTCTTATACGAGTGCTAGTAGCTGTTTCCGAAATTAAAATACACAACCCTTAAAAAAACCAAAAACCTAATTTCTGTAAAAATGTATTTTGAGGGAAGGTGATCATCAGATGGACTTTGGCTGGAATTGAGAGAAATTCATCTATTGCATTTTGCTAATAATGCTTGCTGAGTACTTTCGTACTCTTTCTAAATCCCCCTTTTCTAGAAAATAGCTTCGGTGTTCAAGTGTCGGGTTGGTTTGATGAGGCAGCTCAATACTACCAGAAAGGATAGAAGGATGGGTAGCCGTGCATGAACTTCGTCAGTCTTTTGTGTAATTAGTATCTGTGTATTATATTTTTGTTGTACTTAGATACTATGTATAAATATGGTACTAGATATGTAGTCTATGTGGCAATGAACTGTAATAAAGTTTCCATTTCAGTCTCTAATTATTATTCTGCTGCAACACTCTGAACACGGTGTACTAACCAATAAAATATCGGGTGTGCTCGATGTTTTGATTAGCTAGTATGCCGAGATTCGTGTAATTATCCCAGAGTGATGACGGTGTTATTGCCGTTACCCTGGGCTAATTGCGCGGGTTGTCACACCTGTGTGCCGCCCGCCCAGCGTCTAGGGGAACACTGGAACATGATCAAAATGAATTCCATCCTGAAAATTAGTATGTATTTTGGCACATAGGCACAAAGGTATATGCTATCAGTGTCTTTCTCCACAAAAGGGTATCTGATTTTGCACATCCTATAGTCTTTACAAACAAGGATGGAGACCCTTATTAAGTACACCGATATATAATCAAATTCCTTTTGTAGTGTCATAATTGAAACCTGTGGTAAATATTTTATAGATAAAGTTTTACCAGAGTATTTTACCTCAAGAACCAAAATGGTAACCATCACAGTACAGATGTTGCCATCAATGTTGACTTTGTGGCGACGAACTGTGTCAAGCAACTGATGCATGCATTCAACAGGATGAAAAACGTCCCCCTCAGGCGTTCCCCAGAATGTAAATGTCTTATCCAATTCCTGTAAATAAAGAAAAATACAATTATTATTCAAGAAAAAAATGTACAAGATGCGGACTGTATTATAAGTAGTATAGCTGAAATTTTCAGCAAATTATGATGCAATTTCAAAGACTGGGTAAAAAAATACAAGCAGCAAAAAGCATCAAGTTGGAGGAATACATTATACACAAATTGAAGCTAGACTACTAGAGCCAGCAAATACATTGTACACATAAGATTGTAGATATGAAGTAAACGCTTCCGTTAAACATAGATTGGCTGCAATTCAACTTCAGTGAAGCTGAAGCAATAAAGACATGAACCTGAAATGCCTGAACAAACAACAGAGGCAAAGGATCTTTCATTGGATAATTTTCCCTGCATCCCTTGTGTCGGCATACTTGAAGAAAGGAACACCCTAGTGAACCAGTCACATTTTGTGTAACCAAAGCATCAAACCTGACTATTAGAAACTTCTGCTATTCTCTATGTATATAAATTATTTTGAACTGCCCCTGACACTGTCTAATATCATAATGTCTACATATGCAGACACCCAAATGCATCAAGAATCCCACCACTTTCCTATTCTGACAAGCATTGTACAAGAATGAATACAGGTACATACGATATACATGATGACCGAAAGGAAGCTAGTTACATTCAAGCATCGCATATCAAGTGAGTATCAAATATGGATGAGCTCTAAATGTTTGCCTGAAGCACAGTTTCACACTTTACCTCAATAAAGGCCACTGGATTTGGACAGCTCTGATGTTTTGATAATTGGAGAGTACAGTTAGCAGCAGTACGACCATCTCTAGTAGCCACCGCCTTGAAGAACTGTTGTAAATTATCACGGTCAGCTCGGGAGAGCTCAGCAATCATGCCCACATCAAGAAACACAATGTGGGGCTTAGTTCTGAAAAACGTTTTCCTCGAACGCTTGCTCTCATTTAGACGGACAAGAATGTTTCCAGGGTGCATATCTGCATGAATAAAATTGTCCTCCTAAAGAAAGGGGGGCAATAATATTTGAAACTTCAGTGAATGAATTTCAATACGAGCATGACATATGTTAGAAATAAAACAATGATACATCCGTAGTTACCGGATTCGCTGTAAGGCTCCACGAATCACGAACCAGATTTGTTGAACCCGAACCGGTTTAGGGTAAGGGGGTTCGTGCTCACAGTGGAATCTAAAAGAAAAAGTGGCAAACAGCGAACCTGAATCCCGTACCACAACTCGGACGAACCACGTTTCTGGTAACTATAGATACATCTAACTCCAGAGGCTCTTATGAATACAAACCACTGCCCCAATACCCACCCTACCCAACCACACACAAACACCGCCACTCAGGGGAAAAGAGAATAAATAAGAAAACAAAATTAGAAAACATACATACCAGAAGCATCTTCAAGAATGCATATGTGCCAATGTGGGCAAGGTCTCTCTTCATCCAAGCATTTCCTTCAATTTCATCCATAAAACGAGCAACACTTTCTCCATTCTCAAATGTCTCAACAAGGACAGATGGATGCACAAGTGGATATAACGGCTTTGGGAAAGACACATGCCTCCATCTACGGAAGTTGTAGATGAAGCGACTCAAATGAGCAGCTTCCCTTGAAAGGTCAACTTGAGACATCATGAAAACTGCAAACTGACGGACACTCTCGTCCAGCCTCAACCAGCTCAATCCAGGGACGACATTAGAAACTTTTGCCACAAGATTGATGAGTAAAAAGTCTTTCTTGATTGATTCACCAACACCAGGATGCCTCACCTTAACTGCAACATGCTTTCCAGGATGTTGATCTCTTAGCGTAGCCCGATGTACTTGTGCAATGCTTCCAGAAGCTACAGGGTTCTCCTCAAAAGTCTCAAATATTTCAGAAAGCTTACGACCAAATGCCTTCTCAATGGCAGCCTTGCTGTAAGCAAAACCATGTGCTGGAGCTGTGCTATGAAGCTTTGCAAGCTCGACACAGAGATCACTTGGAAAAAGATCGGGTCGTGTTGCAGCCCACTGACCCCACTTAATGAATGCTGGCCCAGCCTTTTCAAGGGTATGACGCACAAGACGAAGCCACCTCCTTCTAAATGCAACGCTGCAACTATCTGCAAATGGAGCTAATGCAGTTGCAGGGAAGAACAGGAATGCCAAATGCATTGCTCTAATAAGCAAAGTGACGCCCTCCCAGACTGACCAAACCATGGATGATAGAAACTGATGAGTATCCCGTGCCTTCGTGACAATGCCTTCCATTGCGGGCATGTAGGATGGTGAGTCAGCAAGGACAGGCTGCGCCAATGCCATCTTGCCAAAAGCTAGAGCCATGACCGCAGGGATGACATGGAGCCTCGCTAAGGACAAGCTTACAGCACAGGCTGCTTGGCTCATCAGTGGGAACCGACGGCCACTATACGAGTACAAATGACTGAGCCACTTCCATGCCAACTGGGCCTGCTGTGTTGCCGATGAATTTGCCACTGCCACGGAGAGGGTATAGTAGCCTCTGGAAATCCTGTTTCTGCACTTGTGGTCCTCAACTTTTTTCTTACTGACAGTGACCTTGTAATGTGAAAACATTCTAAAGAAGATGGCTGGGATCTTTCGCCTTGTCGACAGGCCATTGTCCCTCACTGCTGTGTAGTACCCGCTGTTGTGGCTCGTCTGGGAAAAATGGGCTGCCCGCCTATTTGTTCCTACCGCCAACAGCCTGCTCACAAATGTAACAGAACATATCAGCAATTTGCCAGTTTTCAAGCTTAGCTGCCACTTGGCAGAACCCTGTGTTTACAAGGTGAAATTAAGCACTCAATTTGTACAGCATAACCAATGTAATTCAAGTCTATCTACTGATTGTTTAATCATTCCAAAATTACCGCAAAATACTTGCCATTTGATCATGTATATATGGAAAAATGGCAAATTCCAACAAATGCACACACTAACTATTTCGGCCAATGAAAAGCTTTAGGTTCATAATTGTACATATGTGGGCAAATTACTAATTTAAGCTAGATTGGATGGCCAATTGATAACAACAACAGTCCCAAAGCTTAAAACTGCCATGGTCTCCAATTTTCACGCTACCCATACAAAATTGAAGAAATTTGTACCGAGTTCAGTGCATTATACGCAAATCCGGGACTACAAGTACACAAATTGAGCCAAAGCGTGGCCCCTCCCAACAAAATCTAGACCCTCAAAACAAGTCCCCCCCGGAAGATCCACCTTTCCCCTCCATCAATCGACGCCCAAAGGAGCACGAATACCACACCAACAGAGATTCGGGGAGAGAGAGAGAAGAAGAAGAAGAAGAAGCGCACCTCTCGCTGATAGACATTAGCCGTAGCATCGCAGCTCACCGGACCAAGCCGCCGCAGATCATACCAACCAACACCGAATCCCCTAGCCAACCCCCACCCACACCACGGGCGCGCGCGCGCGGGGGGCGAGCCAAACCCTAGGAGGATATTCGAAAGCGGAGCCGGGACGGGATGGACAGGCGCTGTGCCGCCGTGCTCCTTGCGTGTGTATTTGTTTGTACAAGATTGCTTCGTTCTCTCTCTCTCTCTCTCTCTCTCTCTCTCTCTCTCTCGCTGGGGAGGGCATCCAAGCTAACCCGACGATAGCAGTTTTCGCAAGAAACTATTCAAAAACCACGAAAAATCAAATGATTTGCTTGGTCCAATATATGCGTGAAAACCGCGGTTTTTGACGAAAAACCGCTCGGTTTCGCAGTTTACCGTGGTTCTTCGTAAAAAACCAGCCAACCAATTGAACGTTCTTGAAAAACAGTTTTTCAAACGGTTTTTCAACTATTTTCGAGCTGTTTTCAACGCATAAATTTTTTCAAATTTTTTGATTTTTTTTTAAAATTCCACCGGTAAACCGCTTCGGTTTCATTTTTGAACCAAAGCTGATGCGGTCCAAACCGCAAAATCGAGCGATTTATCATGTTTTTGTTAACCCTGTCCACGAGGGTTTGTTCGCTTCCAACTTGCCAGGGGCGCGGGCGCGGCACGGGGTAGAGAAGGACTAGATAGAAAGGCCGACCTAACTTGGGTCGGATCGGAAGAGGACCCCTCACCGACTAGGGCATGAAATCTCATTTTCAGTGACATCTTAGGGTGGACGAAATTCTGGACCAAACGAAAAATAGTGCAAAACATGTTGAATTCTTTTATATGGTCCCAACACATCACTAATGTCCCATAAAAATTTCAGATAATGTTCAAGCTTGAGGAATTTTTAAAAATTCTGAAAGTGGTACTATTCTGATAAAAAGCTGATCGACAAATTTGAACCGAATGAAAATAGAAGAAATGACGTTATAATTTTTTTAAAAAAAATAGATGGTCATGATGCATCAATAATGTTGTCATTAAATTTTCAGATAATGATCAAGCTTTAGGAATTTTGAAAAAATTTGAAAGTGCTATTGTCCTGATAAAAGCCTTACCGACAAACTTCAACCTAATGAAAAATGGTTCAAACCATGTTATAAAATATTGAAAAATTTTGTGGGTGATTTTGATGAATGATCAATGTTTTCATAAAATTTTTAGATTATAATCAATCTTCAATGATTTTCGAAAATTCTGACAGTGCTACGCCCTGATAAAAGTTTGATGATCAACACATAGATTTGCTTGAGCAACCAAAAAGGTTTATAATTTTTGAAACTTTTACAGAGTAGTGCTAAGGCAATGCTTAAACTCTCATAAAAATGTTGGATCATGATCACACTACAGTGAAATTATAAAATTCTTACAAGGTTACTGTACCATTTATGTTCTTTCTGTTTTTTATTTTTGAAATATTACAAATGAAGTTCAATATTTTCATATATTTGATTGAGAAAAAAAATAGTTTAAATTTTTTGAGAATTTTGGAGAAGGGTTATGAGCAAATGCTTAAGCTCTTCTAAAAATTTTGGATCATGATCACACTCGAGCAAATTTATAAAATTCTAACAATGTTACTGTCTTAGTTATGTTTATTCTATTTTTTATTTTTTAAAGATAACAAATGAAGTCAAATTATTTTAAAAAAAATTGTACGTTTCTACACTGGTAAATATAGTACTATAAATTTTTCAAAGCGTGATCAAGCTTGTACAATTTTATAAAAATCCGACGGTCTTTCTGTCGAAATTATAAAACGTCTCAAAAAAACCCCTTTTTCAACAAAATTTCATGGAAGATGACTCTTTTACGGTTATTGGACCAAATACGGTAAAAAAGTCAAATTTTGGTATAAAAAAATCCAAGATTTCGATCAGATTTGCTAAGATATCACCGAAATTTTTGAAAATACTGTAGCATTTTTTATAAAAAAAATCGATCGGAATTTTTAATCTCATCGCTGGGCGAAATCCGAGATCTCGCGGGGATTTGTAACCTTGTCGCCAACTCGGTCTCGGCATGCTGACCTGGTGAACGGCCAACCGTGCCATAAGATAAGAGGATATATATATTATCTATACCCCTTTATAATGCACCTAAGCATTCTTTTCTATGTCCACCCCAAATAATGCACCTCACTAGAGATGGCCCAACCTTCATGCACCCAGCGAAACGTCCCTAGAAACTTGCCTCCATCAAAATTAACCTCTCAGATCTTTCCTCAGCTTTACTCACCCACATTCGATGGCCATTGTTTAATGTGTCTAACTCATCCCTGTGGCCCACAATAGATCTCCCCCCACCTCCAGCATCATCTCAAGAAAAAGGAAACAAATATCCTAGAATTAAGGAAAAGGAAACAAACGTTCTAGAAAAAGAAAAGAACATATATTACGTGCTGGGAAAAGAAAACCGGAAGACAGGGCACTATACTAGTATATATAAGAGGAGTATGGCAAGTTGGAATTGCCACCTCGCACGTGTGGCCTGGCCGAAATAGGATTGTTAGAACTTGGAACTTCCAAGATCGTGTGAACTTACGCTGCAAAAGCGAAGACAAATACGTTTGTATTTTTTTTTGTTCCGATTAAATCAATGTTTGTAAACTAGGTTAGTGTGCGGCTGTTACATGCCTAGGCGATGCAGATAGAAAGACACGATATGATGGTTGAGTTAGGGGCGATCTTGTTCACCGCCATACTTTCACATCTAAGTACGTTTGGCTAGCCATAGCTACCGTTTGGTTTCTCATGATTTTGGTGTACCATAACTTATAGCTACACGTTCCATGTGTGATACGCTTATTTTCAAACCAAATATTTATGACATTTCTGCTCCTTTGGATGCATTTTCTTTTCAGATGGAAAAGATCTGTTTTTCGGCTCACTCCAAAGAGAGAAGAACGAAGACGCCTAACCCAACTCAATTATGATGTTCAATAAAAAATCTTTTGCCCACATAAAACAGACTGAACTTGGCCTACTATCGATAAGAGTGGAAGGCCCGATGTTGTATTCTCCTGATGGGCTCAAATAAGCTCCATTTAGCCATAGGCCGAAACGTCCACCCGTCATTTGAAAGTTCAAGAACGAATGCAAGCCACGGTGCTCATTCCCTGCACGATCTCGACGTCTCAACCACAAAACCTACAATATAACATCTACAAGAAACTGGTCATCAATCCATACAGGAGTAACTCTAAGAAAAAAGGCATGAAGGATTATATGCTTTGGTAGGCTACTCATCTACTCCACAACAGTCCTTTTATCTTATCATTAATCAATCTCCTTATATGGCGATCCCTTTCTCTTCTTTTCAAAAGGCTAAAAAGGCGGATCAAAACCAAAAGGCAAGACGGAAAGAGAAATCCTGTGCGCACTGAGATCACAGCATGCAGCACACACAGTAGTCACCTCCTTTTCTAAGATTCCCAGTAGCTAGACAACTCTTCTTCATCTACAAATTGAAGAGCCGATAAAACCCCTAGAACATCAAGAGAATCTGCTGAAAGCGCAGCCGTGCGCCCGAGAATCAAACATGCTGTGGTGTGGCCACGTTTTGACGACGTACGTCGCGTGGTCCACACGGGAGGAGAAGCTGAGCGCGCGGTCTCTCGTTCTCTATCGATCTAGAGAGTTTTCAGATCCTCCAAGACCGAACAGGCGATTTCATTCAGATTCAGATTACGCGCGCGCACATTGCACGTGCCGCATTAACATGTACGCATCGTGACTATCTTGTGGACCAAGCATTTCAGGCCATCTAGTGATCCATTCCACGTACGTGCCATGCGAGCATTTAGTTAGTGTTCATTCTGGTCAGCTAGACGTATGCTAACTTGCTAAGATTGTCTAGAGGCAATTGTAAAAGAAAGATCAGAATTGATATATGTATATGTATATGTATATGTATATGTATATGTATATGTATATGTATATGTATATGTATATGTATATGTATATGTATATGTATATGTATATGTATATGTATATGTATATGTATATGTATATGTATATGTATATGTATATATGTGTGTGTAGGAAGCCGAAATAAGGCACCATGATTTCAAATACACGAATTAAAGCCATATTCGAGTATATTTTTTAAAAAATTTAGTTTTAAAGTATATACCCATCTATAACAATTCAAACGAAACACATACCTTTGAAAAAATATACTCGAATTCAAAGATTTTGAACTAGTTTGGATCACATGCTTTGCTGATTTATATATAAAATCAGCACATACCTACAACCAAACTATCATAAAAAAGGGAAACTAGTTTGAATTTTAGTTCAAACTTGTTTGAACTAGTTAATAAACTGGTTAAACTCAACATCCTAAAAATTTCAAAAACTTTCGCATGAAAATACATAGAGAAATATCCTTTTTAGATCATAGTGCCCAAGGTAATTATATATATATATATATCACTCGATTGATATTTTTTGTGCAAAGTCATTAGAATTCCTGATCTTACGATTTGTTTGGAGATTCATGCTCCTGTTTACGAGATTATCATCTCCGACAAACTTGTCGTTCTCCTCTTAAGCGTCGTTGTCACTCACTGCCGTTGGGGTTTGGGGTTCACCAGAGCCCCCGAACTTAGAGGGAGAATCAAGGCTAGGGGAGGACCGGTGGTGGGTGGCAGGGCAACAGGAGCGCAGCAGGCCACAGGCTTGTGGGCGGTGGTGGGAAGAGTCGACGGGTGGGATGATGAGATGCGAGTTGTGATTAGGGTCGGGGCGGTGAGCTGCCGGAGACGAGGAAGAAGGGGTTGCGGTGGTGGGGGGAGTTAGAGGCGCCATAGAGGAGGAGGGGGAGGAGGTGGGAGACGCCAATAACCACATCGAGAGGCTGTAGCGGCGGGAAAGGAGGTCGTGGAGTGGACCTCGCAGGTGCCAGGGGCGAAGTTGGCGAGGCGGCAGGGGTGGCGAGGACATGGGAGGTAGGAGGCGGCCCGATCGGGGATAGGGTTGGGGTTGGGTTGGTTGTGCATAGCAAGGGGGAAAGGTGTGAGTCAATGGATTTACATCCGGTGGTCTAGAAAGTGACTAATGTTTTTATATAAATAATTATTGAAACGGTGCATGGTCGATCCCAAAAAAGATTGTAAACAAAGATAAATAGTAGTTATGTACATTTTGGACAGGAGGTTTAGTCGTTATACAAGGTATGACATGCCTATACAGAGTTCTTGTGAAATTTCTGATACTGAATGTTCATGCTAGTCAATTGTTCTACCAACTAATACACCTGGAAAAACTCATAGAAACAAGCACTTGCAGTGCACTCAACATGGGTACGTACTTGTACTAACTACTAACACTATAACACTCCATCCATTCATCCAATTAAGTAGCGCAACGTGGTGCTTTACCCGAGTAGACAATCAACGGATAATTAGGCTACTGTAGCATACAGCTGTTCTCGATCGAGAGGTACTGTACGGCGACTTGTGCAGTCAAAAAGACTCAAAGCAGCAGATCGATCAACATGTGGGCACGCGAGGCCAGACAAAAGTGAACTTTTCGCGACCCTATTAATCCTGGGCTCGACCGGCCGTGTGCCGGGTGGCTTTCTCACGGCCGGCCGCGCGTATGGAGGCGTACGTACGGCCCCGCGCGCGCTCGCGGCGCGTCGGGCGAAGGTGAGGTGGATCGAGCAGCCGTTTTCTTGGTCGGCCGGGGACTTGAAAACGGAGGCCCACTCGGCGCGCGGCCGCGGCTGCGGATGAGTCACAACTCACAAGTCAAAAGGCACCACCGCTTGGGGCGGCAGGAGCGGCACTCGCAACCACGGCTTCGTCGAGCCGTATTTACTCCCTCAAAAGCGACGTCCATCGTTCTTCGCATAGCGCACTGACTTGATCTCTAAGGACTAAGGAGTATAGTACGAATTCTTCTTCTTCTTCTTCCTTTGTTCTCTCTGATTTGGCAGGTCAAAGGTGCGCAGCACTGTACGTGCACAGCGACTCAACGCAGGGCGCTGCGGTGCTGCACCACTGTCCGTGCGCCAGGCAGGCACGCAGTGCTCGTCGACAGTGTTGCTGACTGACGGGGTCGGACCACTTTTGGGCCGTGTCGCCAAGTGCCACCTCACTATATACTAGTTATGTGTCCGTGCGTTGCAACGAAAACTTAATTTACGATAAAAAAAATTATTTGTAAATAGCACTAACCATATCTGAATTATACTGTTCACTCTGAATATGCAATGGTTGAATGTTTAAATCAATTTATCGAACCATACAAATTCCAAACACATGTTTACAAACTCGAGCTTAAATTTATCTTTAATTTCACAATCTAAAGGCCCTCAGATTACAAAATACTTTGCAAATTTTAGATGCACATAAGTACCGCTTACGTACAAACACAATGAATAGTAGACAACGTTATATAAAAAAACTCATTTGAAATGCACAATTTTTTTCGTACGAAATAATGTAATTTCCAAACCGTACAATGAACATATCATCAAACATGACCCCAAACAGTATCATGAACATCAAATTTTTTTGGCACATTTAGTAATATGGAGGAGAACAGACGATCGCCACCGACTCCTAATTAGAAGTAGTAGAGATACACTTGAACAACTGAACATCAAATTGAATGAGCTTCCAAACTATATAAGTACTGCGTACAGTTCCTCAATTAACAACCTGCACAACTCTAGCAACTTTACAGCTTGCCAATGACAATTACCTGTCTAGACATTTTTCTTCAGATAGCAGGATGAGGAACTTGATGAGCTCAGTGGAAGTGTTCAAAGGATTGGAGGTGTAGGGCTAACCATACACGAGGAGCTGTTTAGACAGGTAATTGTCATTGGCAAGCTGCAAAGTTGCTAGAGTTGTGCAGTTTGTTAATTGAGGAACTGTACGCAGTACTTATATAGTTTGGAAGCTCATTAAATTTGATGTTCAGTTGTTCAAGTGTATCTCTACTTCTAGTTAGGAGTCGGTGGCGATCGTCTGTTCTCCTCCATATTACTAAATGTGCCAAAAAAAATTTATGTTCATGATACGGTTTGAGGTCATGTTTGATGATATGTTCATTGTACGGTTTGGAAATTACATTGTTTCATATGAAAAAATCGTGCATTTCAAATGAGATTTTTATATAACATTATCTACTATTCATTGTGTTTGTACAAAAGTAGTACTTATGTGCATCTAAAATTGGCAAAGTATTTTGTAATGTGAGAGCCTTCAGATTGTGAAATTAAAGATAAATTTAAACTCGAGTTTGTAAACATGTGTTTGGAATTTGTATGGTTCGATGAATTGATTTAAACATTCAACCATTGCATATTCAGAGTGAACATTATAATTTAGATAGGGTTAGTGCTCTTTGCAAATAATTTTTTTTGTCGTAAATTAAGTTTTCGTTGCAACGCACGGGCACATGACTATATATATATAGATATGTGTGGTTTTTTTATTAGGAGCGGGGAGCTAATTAAGCCGGCCGATCGAACGCGCACTGGAAAGTATCATTGCTAATCCCTGAATTACCTCCCATGCACGTTAATTAAGTAGCCCTGATCGAATCCCAATCTCTTTCCTATCCATGTTCTTAATTTCTATCTTGCAGGACAGCAGGAGCAATTCTCTAAGGTAATTTGTAAAATCCTAATTTACTTGCCATCTTGCGTTCGTGCTTGCCCTCTCGTTTTTTTAGACGTGGGTTGGGATAGAAAACTTACCACTACCACCAACTTGTAATTAGAAGTAGTTGAGCTACATGCAGTCGTGATCCAGGCTGAAGCATTTTTTGCGGTAATTTCTCGAAGGAGGCTAGCACAAGTGTCCCCTCCGAGTCAAACCACTGTGTATATGCGTACCTCCTATGTCACGCTTAGAGTAGCGTGATGGTTTCATCTTCATGCATGGGCATAAATAAATGCATATTCAAAAGTTGCTTTTGCATGTGGCTGGCCGGCCGGCTAGCCGCCCAATCGATTGGATTTCTCCTCTTAATTAATTAACCGAAATGAGATAAGCTAGCTAGCGATCGACCCCGATAGATGGATGATCAGTTAGAAACAAGTGTTCTACATCACGAATTCGTCCTTCCAGATTGTGCATGCAACTGGCTGGCAGCAAGTAATTATGAAATTGAACCCTCCATCTCACGGTAACTAATTAAGTAAAGGTCCCCTTGTAAACACTACCTGCAGGATCGTCTCAGTTAATTTTCAAGTCGTTGGATGGCTGTCAACACCATGCCTGATCCCAATCACGGATTAATTGATCGATCGACGCATGCATGTTAGTATTTCTATCACCGTCAACCTGTGGATGCGTGACGACAACATATATATATATATATATATATATATATATATATATATATATATATATATATATATAGCACACATACGCACCGGTAGAGCTAGGATTCCGCTAAGTCTCGAATAGAAAACTAAGTCGATATTACTAACGCCAAATAATACCCATACCGAGGTGCAACAAATGTATAACACAAATACACAATTAAAAAAAGATTTGAACTCCATGCTTAACGGTACAACAAAATAGATAAAATAACATAGCGTAGTAGAGCAATATGAAAATTAATACCTAACTAATGAAGGTTAAGTGTATATGAGCCAATCATATCTTCGTCAATGATAGTACAAGAATATGAACTTTTAAAGATGAAATTGCATATATAAATTAGGGAGACAAAATTACAAAGTTAGTTATTGATGAAAATTACAAAATAAAAATGTATCATATCCATAGCATGAGGTAGTTCTGCTTACTCGGCCTTATATTTTGACAACACTATAAAATCTTGTTATTTTCAATATTTGCAAATACATCATACCATGCTATCATTCATCACTCATCTTATACCAAAACTCAGTCTTAACAATTAATGTTCATAGCTGAGAAGGCTATTTCTATTGTTACAGTTGCAACAGACAAAATAAGTGCCAATTCAATGAGATGATATACCAATGAAAAACTACATGTCTATTACATCAAATTGAATTCAATAAGTTAATCCCTAATTGGCTAATTTGGAACATGAGTAATGCAATGTGACAAAATAAGGATTAAGAGAAAATCATCTAGAGTTGATGGTGGCCGATAGATAGCTTGACTGCTTGAGGATCTCAAGAGCGCAGGACAAAGGGCTTGCCTTCTCAGAGCCTATTTCCGTACTAGTCCCATGATCAGTGGCTAGTACGCACAAATACAAATTGATATCACAGTCATATACAAACTTTATTATCACAGCGGAAGCAAAGTACATAGTATTCTTACAATACCAAAAGTTAAACATTTCAATGGAGACATATTTCTTGTAGTATGCCTTTAACCCAATATCCCCACAGACAACTGACAAGGTGAACCCTAGTAAAATTCATCGTTCATATCACTGATTCCTGCGTCGTAAAATGTATCGTCGGGGTATTCTGGTTCTTCACCTAAAAACATCAACATAGGCAAGTTGAGTACTTACGTACTTGCAAGACTTTAGCAAAACCTAAATGTACATGCAAGCCAATTCAAAGGAAAGGCTTATGGTTGTTTTGCATAAAGCTAATTTGAAATGTAAATACTGAATAGTAGATTGCAAACGGAATTGAGTAAAAACGACTTATTACAGAAAATAACAGAATGTAAGTACGATTAAGTAAAATTTCACGAACCTGGGTATTATGACCACATCACGAACCAACTTCTACCAACACCCGGTAGATTCCAGTTTTATGAAAATAAAAATATCTAACTAGTGCTGGCGCACCAAGACTTCCATAACCGCAGGAACGACTTTTCAAAAAGTTTCACACTCTGCAGAGGTGTACAGGTTTACCCACAAGTAATGATCAACCCCTTTCGCCAGGCCAGTAACACATTTCCTTTGGTGTGTCGGCAAGGAGATCATAACATAACCGTTACATTACTTAATTCTAACTTTGCACCAGCTCGATGACGTTAAACCCATACTATGGTTTAAATGTTTGTACAGTCACTGCACAGTAAAGGTTAAGTATATCCATAGCATGGCGTTCACCGTTGTATCAGCAAACGCGACTCCCAACACCTCGGTGTGGGCGCCCCTCCGAGCAACCAGTCACTGAAGAAGCTCGTACTACTCCAGCCTACCAATGTGCAAAGCTAGTTTTAAGCAACTTAATAGGTTAAGACTGTCCCATACTAGCACTTGTGGTTGTACGGTAATTCTTGGGTTTAACGAACACGTAGTTCGGTCCTTAATCCGACACGGGCAATAATCTCCCCCTACGCTACGTACAAGTCCCTTGTACTCTCGGCTATTGCCAATAATTGCCCGCATCAAAACCATAGTTTTATTTTCATTTTTGATCAAAATACCAACCACAAAGAAGGTCATACCCATTAAATATCATATCCAACATTTTTAATAATGTCAAAGTTTTATGTTGCTTTAAGCATGGCTAAGCATGACACTAAGTGTGAGTACCCAAATTGATATCAAGTATTTTCTATGTTACTCTAGGGTTTTCAAGGTTCAGAAATCCATACTTATCAAGGAAGTTCTATGTAACTACAGGTACAACTAACAATACCCATAAATTAGCAGGCTTTAATAAAAATAACGTATGCAGTAAAACATTTAATGAAAACATTTATAAACTTGGGATCAACATGATCAAAGGGGGTTCTTGCCTTGTTGATTATTCTCATAGTCGAATTATTGATCGTCGCCGACTACTCCGGGTTCGTCGGGTTCTACACGTCGTATAATAATTGCATAACAAATAATAAATTTCAATAAGGCCAAAAAAATAATCAGATGGAAAAAATTCAAATAAAATAATTTCATAAATCAGGGATTGTTGCTTGGATCATTTATTCCTATTTTAAAATTTTAAAGGATTAAATTTATTTGGACTAATATTGAATTGCTTTACTAATGATTTATTAACTTAAATTTTTATTATAGAAAACCCTAAGTATTTTTATATATTTAGGTTCTTAATATTACCAGGAGGCTAACAAAATTTAGTTTACTCAATTTGGAGGTTATTTGCAAAAATGTTATGAATAGCATATTTTTAACCTTTCTTTTTATATTTGAGTTTAAAATTTAAACAGAGTTCATTTTCAAAATATTTTTGCATATTCTGAGCATACATGATTTATCATGAATTCAGAAATTTATTTCATCTCATTTGGTTGGATGGTTCAAAAGTTATAAGTATTTGAATATCCTAGGGTTTGAAAATACTAGAAATCAGGAAATTTGCCAAATAAGGAAACTACGCTTTCGCGTTCCAATTACGCTTTCAGCTTTGGTGGCGTCAAGTCGAAACCGACGGCTGGGCCCGATTAGCGCGGGCGATCGAAGTGGCGAGCGGCCGACGACGGGCCTTATTGCTTTTTGGCTTGGCGAGGTCGATCGCCGGGCCCGCATGGCAGAGGCTTAAGCGACGCGACCGACTGACAAGGGGGACCCGCATGGCAGTGACCCGAAGAAGAGAAATTGGTTCCAAGGCTCGCCGGCGATGAAGTGTCGCCGGAGAAGTGCAATGGGTTCCACCATAGGCCCTAGGGTACTCATGCGCATCTAGGGGAGGTGCTAACTGAACCGGAGGCGACGTGCCACCGTGAGGGCGGCGGCGACAGGGTTCCAAATCTCGTCGAATTTCGGCGAAATTTTGCAGAAATTTCAGATTTCGGATCACCCCGAAATCTAAAGTACCAGTCGAAATTTTTTTTAAAAAAATTTGAAATTGTTACAGTAATCCCCAAATTTCGGTTTTTCTCGCCAAAATTTCACATTTTTGGCTGGTTTTGGCACTTTTAGGGCCGGATTTGGTCCAATAACCCTTAGGAAAGTCGTCTCCTATGAAAATTTGTTGAAAAACCGAATTTTTTAGATATTTTAGAATTTTTGCAGAAACACTCTCAGATTTTTATAAAATTTTACAAGCTTTATAATGAGCTGAAAAGTTTATGGTATTATATATAGTAGTTCAGGATCACATATAAAAAATTTAAAAATAATTTAAATTCATTTTCTATCTTTAAAAAATCAAAAACAAAATGAACATAATTGGGACAGTTACATTGTCAGAATTTTATAAATTTTCTTGAGTGTGATTATGATCTAAAATTTTTGTGAGAGATTAATAATTTCATCAGTAACTGAAGGACCATGTGTAGGTCCATCCATGTTTGTGATGAGTATTTGACTTTATTTGAGCAAGGTGTGCTCAAGTTTGAGTTTGATTTGGATTGTTTTTCGAGCTAGAGCAATTTGAGTTACTGGTTGGAGACCAGTCGTCCGACCTGAGTGGTCGGGGCTTTGGCTGGTTGGAGACCAGTCGTCCGACCTGAGTGGTCGGGCTTTGCCGGTTGGAGACTACCGTCCGACCCCGAGTGGTGCGGGCTTTGGTGGTCGGAGATCACCGTCGACCCGAGTGGTCGAGTCTTTGGTTGGTCGGAGACCGCTTGTCCGACCCGAGAGGTTTGGGTGTGGTCGGTCGGAGACCGACCGTCGACCCAGTGGTCAGTCTCTCACCGGTCGGAGACCACCGCCGACTCGAGTGGTCGGGATGGAGACCGATGGTCGACCATGGTTGGTCGGGATGGAGACCGGTGGTCGGACCGAGTGGTCGGGATGGAGACCGATGGTCGACCATGGTTGGTCGGGATGGAGACCAGTGGTCGACCACGTGTGGTCGGGGTTATCTTGGTCGGCGTAGTGTATATCTTTCATTTAGATGGATATGTGTTGTTGGACATTGCTATGTGATGTGGTTTCCTTGTCTATGATGGTTGCAGGACTTTGGAGCTAGGTCATGGTGAGGCGAAGGGGATCGTGACTAGGCCGGGAGAGCCGAGGTCCGGATGATCAAGGTGTCGCCAAAGATGATCGAGGCAGGAGTAGCCGCAAGCCGAGAAGACAAAGGAATGGATGAGATGCTAACTTGGAGCCGCTCGATCAAGGAGGACCGTTGGATCGCGGTCGGGAAGATAGAGTGGCGGGTCAAGTTAGTGTGAGTTGAAAAGCGTGCAAAACCCGTTGTGTTGTTGGGTTTCGGGTGAGCCCATGCATAGCTGTGTGAGTGGGTAAAATCTCAGCCCTTGATGGAGTGCTCTAGGGTTTAGAGGCTCATCCAAGGGTGGTAGGTGGTCCAAGCCTGCTACAAATAGACAGGAAGAGGGGTGTCTCCTTGAGATAGGGTGAGCAGGTGAGGAAAGTGTACGTGAGTAGTTGAGAGTTGTTAAGAGTGACAGTGTAAGGATCAAATCCTGGCTCTTGGATGTTGGCTTAGGATTGAAGCAGAACATCCAAAGGTGGGAATTGATCCCAGGTCACTATAAATAGAGGGGTAGGAGTAGCCTCCCCTCTTTGAAGGTTCTGAGGTTTTTGCTGCTCATTTGAGTTTTGCCCACTTTGTTGTGAGGCTTTGTAAACCTCCCTTACAGAAATGAAATGTTCTTCATTTATATTCTTGTTTCATTTCCATTACGTATTTACATTACGCACTTAAATTCTGTTATCTAAATTCCGCATTTACTTACTTGCAATTTACTTTACGTAATTTGGATTTGCCTCATCTCCTTCTACATGCTATTGAGTCTTTGTTGAAATTCATGATTGATGAACTCTTCTCTGGACTTGGTGCTTTCAATCATCTAGGCAATCCTTGCATTCTTGTTGCAAGTTAGTAAACTGTGTTCTTAAAGTGCGTAAACGTGTGACTTGCGTTCTTTAGTCTTGATTGGCTTCGGTTCTTGTTGCCAAGGATGAAAGATTGTTGGATGAATCTTCTATAGATCATATCCCAATCATCTAGGCAATCTACAACATCTTCTATTCGCTTTGCAAGAAACCAATTTCGTGCCTAGTTTTGAGATAGTGTTTCTATTTGTTTGAAGGGTTCTTTCTTCGTGTACTTACTTGCTATGATTTGTGGAGAGTCATCCAAGGATTTCACCATCAACTCCCACCACAAGTTAGGGGTGAAGTCTGTGTTCGTGACTCGCTTTTTGGTGTTGCATTTGTTAAACCGAAAAGGACGGAACCTTGGTATTAATTCCTTCGATTGTTGATTGAAATAGGTTCCCGACATCCTTTGAGAGGTGCACACAAATTTTCACTGCTTTTGGATCACCGATCAAAAGCTACATCGATTTCGGTTACGAGATCGTCTTGATTCATCGCTCACCGAACACTATTCACCCGAGTATCGCTCATCCGACCGCGCAGGTCGGGCGCGATCGCTCATCCGGTCGGGTATCGTTCATCCGACCACTTCAGGTCGGGAGTACTGTTCATCCGACCAGTGCTGGTCGGGGGTACTGTTCATCCGAACACTATTCATTCCGAGTACTGTTCATCCGACCTCTGTAGGTCGGGGGTACTGTTCATCCAGAGATACCCGACCAGTGCAGTTTCTTTCTGGTCTTTTGGTGGTTTGAATTCTAGGGGGAGAGTTTATTCGAAAATTTTATTTGGCTCCTATTCACCCCCCTCTAGTCGCCTTTTTCGATCTTTCAATTGGTATCAGAGCCGGTTCTGCTCTTTCTAGATCTTGACCGGTCTCAAGAGCTATGGCGATGGAAAAGTATTCCACCAAGCCTCCCATTTTTGCTGGAGTTGATTTTCCGTTTTGGAAATCGAGGATGGAGTCATACATCACGCCTGTGGCTTTCGATATGGCAAAGGTGAAACTCCCGTATGAGGTTCCTGCTGATGAAAACGTCACGGTCGGAAATATGGCTGACGTTGAGGCGAACGCTAAAGCAAGGAACATCCTCATACAGGGTCTTAGCCGCAGTGAGTATGATAGGATTTCTCACCTTCGTTCTGCTCATGAAATTTGGGTGACCATCGATGCTTATCACGAGGGCACTACCCAAATCAAGACGGTTCGACAGGACCAATTCAAGCGTGAATTCAACAAGTTTGAATAGCACGCTGGTGAGAGTCTTGACGAGTGCTTTGGTCGGTTTACGAAGATTTTGAGCGACCTCCGAGCAGTCGGTTGCATATACCCTGACTCGGATAATGCTCGACATTTCTTGACCGCACTTGATCTTCGTGTTTGGGAAATGAAAGTGACCACCATCAAGGACACCACCGACCTGTCGACCTTGACTCTTGACGGGCTTTATTCCCGCCTCAAAACTCATGAGATCGATGTCGTCTCGCGGAAGACGAAGTCTCAGTCGATGGCTTTGGTCACTGATCCCATTGGATCCTCTCTTTCGATTCTTCATTGGTTTTCTCTCTCCGCCTTTGCGAGCTAAGCGATGACCAAGCGGAAAAATTTCCGAAAATGAGCTTGCTCTTCTTGCTCGCAAATTTTCATATGCATACAAGAGAGTGAGAGAGAGGAAGAGAGGTGGGATGATCACCTGTTTCGAGTGTGGTGGCCTCAACCACATTCGAGCAAACTGTCCCAAGCTGGAGAAAGGCAAAAATGAACAAGGCGGTTCGGGCAAGAACGACTACACCGACAAGAACCGCAACAAGAAGGCCCCAGCTCGTGAGCCGGCGAAGAAGAAGTACCACAACTTTGCCAAGAACAAGAAGCTCTTTCATCGGGTCCTCGCCGCGCTAGATGATATCGAGCTCTCCGACTCGGAGACGTGGAGCGACGAAGGCGAGGATGAACCGCAAGTGAAGAAGAGCGGCGACGACTTCTTCGGCATGTGCTTCATGGCAGGCGCCATTGAAGCAAGCGACTCCGAGCTGTACAGCGACTCGGACGAGGTACCCACCTACGATTTAATTAAATCGCTCGTAAATTAGGCAAGTTTCATGCTAAGGCTAGGTCGAGGTGTTCTGAGTTAGAAAAGGAAGTAGGTACCTTGACTCGGGAGTTATCTACACTTAGATCTTCTCCCTCCCGAGTCACTGATGACTGTACTTTGTGTGATGCTTTGCTTGTGGAGTTAGAGAACCTAAGGACTATGCATGATAGTGTGTTGTCTGAACTAGATAGTCTTAGGTTGAAGAATGCTAGCAATGAATCTGTTGATACTCATTCTGTAGATGCTAGTTTTCTTGAGACAGTGCTACATCCTGATAAAAGTCTTATGATCAATACATAGATTTTCTTTAGCAATAAAAAAAAGTTTAAAATTTTTAAAAAATTTATAGAATGGTTATAAGGAAGTTCTTAATATCTCATAAAAACTTTGAATCATGATAACACTCCAGTGAATTTATAAAATTCTTACAAGGCACAGTACCATTTATGTTCTTTTCTTTTTTATTTTTGAAATATAATATAACAAACGAAGTTCAAAGCTTACATAGATTTGATTGACCAAACAAAAAAGTTAAATTTTTTTAAAAAAATTTATACAATGTTACTGAAAGATCGAAAAAGGCGACTAGAGGGGGGTGAATAGGAGCCAAATAAAATTTATTTTGGAAAAAGGGTAAGCGGAGAAGCTTCTCACCGTGCAAGGGCGACAGCGGCGGAAGGAGCTCGACGCGACGGCTCACCGGGGAAGAAGACCACAAATTGAGAGCGGGGATGTCTACTAGAGGCTAAGCGCAAGCTTCGGTTTAGATGATTTGAGTTGTGGTTCACCGAAACAGCCAATTGAGGTTTCCCCCCTTTTTACTGGTTTCGCCGGAATTGGGGAAGAAGATGGAGGCCGAGTGGAGTTTTGGCTATGGGCAAGCAGGGAGGTGTGCGGAGGTGCTAGCCGAGATTCTGAGGTGCTTAAATAGCCAATGAAGTCGGTTGAGCTAGTGTTTGAACGTAGATGCAAATGGCGGCTGAGACATGCGTGAGACATTGCTGCCGTGGCGGCGAATTTCTAGAGAAAAGGCTGTCGTGGCATCTTGGAGCAGTCGGTGGGTCGGCTGTGTTGCAACTTGCTGCCCAACTCATGCTGTGGCAGAGAAATCGCTTGCGACATTCTGTCGCGACAGCATTTCGGCAGAGGCGGCGAAGATTTTCTTGAGCGATCTTTAGCGCAGGAGTGGGTACATTGGCCGACGCTGCAGCGGCGTGTCAGGATGACGTGCAGGCGACCTTGGGCATTGGACTGCAGCGAGAAGGCGACAAAGTAAGAGGCGGCGCCGGCTGCTCGGTTGGCCTCGCGCGAGAAAACGAAAGAAGAACGGAGAAGATTGAGCTGACGTGTGGGGGCGAGTCGGCAGAGAGAAAGGGAAGAGCTAGTCGGCACAGGACAGCTGTATTTTTGGGCCCACTTGTCAGTGAGAGGTAAGAGTAAAGTGCAAGAAAGTTCAGGGCAAGCTGAGGTTAATTTGACGAATTGGGACAGCATACAGACTCAAAATTTTATGAAAATTTTTACATAGGTCGGATGGGAATATATAAGAGTATGGTAAACTTTTCAGATATAAATGATGAGTAAAAATATTTCTAAAATTCTTACAATGCACAGTTATCAATTTCGGCTGATTGTGATTTTTATTTAATTGAGGGTCAAGATCAATTTATTATTTTATGATAATTTTTGAGAGTATTTAGAGAAGTATTATTTACCTTTATTAAAATTTTCAGATTTTTATATTTGATTTTTTATTTTTAATAATTCTTACATTACAATTTTTAGCTTTTCTGATTGTCTGTTTTTGAATTTCTAAAATTACCAAATGCAGGGATAAATTTATAATATTTTTACCAGGGATGTTTAAGGTTAATATGTCAGCAAGGTAAAATTTTTAACTCAGGTTAAGTTCAGAAGGCTTCTGAAGAAATCTTATAGGTTCAAATTTGGATTATCTCTTCATGATTACTTTTGCCCTTTTAATATTTTATTGATCCAGACCAGTGCAAGTTGCATATTCAAGATCCTGGATGGATCTGGGATTTATCTGAGATTTTTATGATTTTTTCTTGATTTTGGGTTTTTACCTTTTTTACTTTTACCTTTTACTATATAACTCATTTGGATTTCTTTTAATAGGAAAAAGCCAAAGAGAATTTCTTTAACTCAGAAAAACCAGAAAATATAACAATAAATCACATAATAGTTTTGATATTATATTTCTTATTTTATTAAATTTTGGGCTATTACAGAGAGGAGGCAGCGTGAGGCGATGAGAGAGGAGGCGGCGCGGTTGATAGGTCGAGAGAATAGGCGATAACGCTATGGTCTGATCCTAATAGTTGATAGGGTTTCTCACCGCTCAACTTTGTTGACAATGGGTTATCACGGATGGTAGTGTGCTACTGCACTGGCTTGCTGTGCTAGGGCGGGAATGATTTTTTTTTTAAACAGCCGAGCTGTGATTATATTAAGAAGAGAGAAAAAAGGAAACATTATTTTAAAGAGATAACAAAGTGCAGGAGACTGCACCGAAAGAAAAGTGAAAAATTACTGGAGAAGACGGTATAATAGGATTTTGCGATGCTTCGCTCCTGCGAATACCCAGTAGGGCGGGAAGGAATATAGGCTGCTGGCCTGGACATCTCAAGCAAAGATTTATGGGCTGAAAATTTTGCTTTATATAAAGTGGGATTTTCCGCTACTAATTGACCCAAACCTCGGACCATTACCCTTCTGTCCGAGACCCAGCTCCCCCCACATATAACTTAAGTATATATGGATAGAGTTTCTAGAATCCATACCATTGCTGGGCCTATCTGTCAGAAACTATTTGCAAATATCAAAGACAAGCAAAACCGGCAAACTAAAAGTGGTCTCACAAAGTGAATAGGAGCACAACGGAATTTCCAATATTCCTTCGGCTAGTTCTGGGAGTTGGGGCTGTAACGGCACGACACGATGAGCTTGTCCGGCACAGTGCGCCGCTGGCGAGGCTCAGCAAGGCACGTTGGCACACTGGACCGTGTCGACATGAGCACAACACATGGTACCTATCGCATGTCATGCGGCGTACCTTGACCGTCGTCACTACTGTGCTTGCTTGCCGTCGCCAAGCCATGTTCGCCACTGCTGTCGCGCTTGCCTGCCTTGACGGCCACTGACATCTATAGCTAATCTACTGCTAGAGGCGTTTGGATCTAGTGACTTGTGGCGGCGCAACCATGGAGGATCAGCGGCGTGACGCAGCACGCTCGAGGGCGGCGCGACCATGAAGATGGTGGTCCCTCTCTCTCTCTCTTGGTTCCATGCAAAGATCCAAATAAGATGAGGCTTAGAGCATGACCTCGTAAGGCATAGGTCCCGTCGTGCCGCTTTCGGGCTGTACTAACTTAAACATGACCCAAATAGCCGTGTCATGCTGTGTCAGCTAAATTCCCAATGAGACGAATCGTTAGACCCAGTACAGGCTGACCATTTGTGACGTGCTTATGTCGGGCCATGCCGACCGGACGTTAGACTGGTCCGAAAAGCCCGGCGCTTCCCTGCTGCGATCTGCTGTTGCCAAATAATTATCTGGAACAATTTTGACAGTGGAGCTTTAGTTTGCCCGGAATTGATCAACGAGAGGAAGAAGGATAGCAGCGAAGGCAAGGAAGTACTACCTCCGTTGATAAATATAAGGTCTATAGTTTGAATGGTCTTGTTGACGTGCATATAGATTTAATAAGCCTTTCCACATATACCCTTATTTTATTCTCTCTCAACCATATGCATTTATTCATTACCACCTATATAAACTATTATCTCTCATCTTTCAAAACAATTAAAAGGGATATGTAAGTCATTTTCTCTTATGCCTTTTTTAATTTTACCATAACCTTAATCATTATGCTAAGTCAAAATAAGCCTTATATTTAAGGGAGTAGTAATTATGTACGTACGACGCAGCCAAATCAACACCCGCCGGGGAGAAGTCAATGATTGGGGAGGCGACAGTGACGGCGCCCGCGCCCGTATTACGTCGAGGTGGCACCCACGCGTCCCCGCCGAGGCGCACTGGACGGCCGCGATCGATGCGCCATGAAATCAGCCACGAAAAATAAGACGAAATCCCGCGCGCCAGCGGCAAGGGACATCTCACGAGCGGTCGTCCGTACGTACATACTGCGATCGACGGACGACGTCGTCCGTGCATGTACACATCAGTAGCGCCGAAATGGTTGCGCCTTTGCTTCGGCTCGAGTCGATACATGCATGCATTTATACGGCAGGAACGCTAATTTGTTCTCGTGCGTGTCTGGCCGTGCACTGCTTTTCTTTTTTCGACACGTGACTGCCTCGTCGATCGACGCAGTTTGGTCCGTCCGACTCTTCAAGCAAGGCCGTTCACATGTTCGTTTGGCCAATGCCCCAATACCATTTTTTTTAAAGACCCTGCAGCAACCAGCATGAATGCCGGCGTACGCTGTGGCCAAGGTTCAAGAACCGGTAAGATTTCGGAAATATAGATCGAGATATCGGATTTCGGTCGGAAACAAGATTGAAAATCCGTGTTGGTAAAAAATTCAAAATGCTACAGTAATCTCAGAAATTTCGTCAAATCTCGCTAAAATTTCAGACAATTTGACCATATTTTTACTTTTTTGTCCGAATTTGGCCCAATAACCCTTAAGAAAGGCATCTTCCATGATTTTTTTTGAGAAACCGAATTTTTGAGATATTTTATAATTTTGGTAGAAACACTATCAGATTTTTATAAAATTTTACAAGCTTGATCATGCTCTGAAAAATTTATGGTACTATCTTTACAAGGTAGGATCATACAGAAAAATTTTCAAAATAATTGAACTTCATATGTTATCTTTAAAAAATCAAAAATAGAATGAACATAACTAACACCGTAACTTTGTCAGAATTTTATAAATTTTATTGTGTGTGATCATGATCCAAAATTTTTAAGAGAGCTTAATAATTACCTCAAAACCCTTCTATAAAATTTTGAAAAATTTAAACTATTTTGTTTGCTCAATAAAATCTATGGATGCATTGAACTTCATTTGTTGTCTTTCAAAAATAAAAAACACAAGGAACGCAAATGGTACAGTACCATTGTAAGAATTTTGTAAATCCACTGGAGTTTAATCATGATCCGAAAGTTTTATGATAGCTTAAGAATTGCCTTATAACCCTTCTATAAAAGTTTTAAAAATTCTAACCCTTTTTTAATTGCTCAAGAAAATCTATGTAGCTTAAGAATTGCCTCATAACCCTTCTATAAAAGTTTTAAAAATTCTAACCCTTTTTTAATTGCTCAAGAAAATCTATATATTGATCATCAGGGTTTTATCAGGGCATAGCACTGTCAGAATTTTTGAACATTCTTGAAGCCTGGTCATTATATAAAAATTTTATGGAAACATTTATGATACATCAGGAACGTCTAAAAAAATTTCAAAATTTTCTAACGTGATTTGAACCAATTTTCATCCGGTTGAATTTCGCCTGTAAGGCTTTTATCAGGACAGTAACACTGTCAGAATTTTTAAAATTCCTGAAGTTTGATCATCATCTTAAAATTTTATGGAAATATTATTGATGCATCAAGACCATCCACAAAATATTTAAAAAATTTATAACTTGGTTTGTTATATTTTTCGTTTAGTTCAAATTTACCGGTCAGCTTTTTATCAGGACAATACCACTGTTAGAATTTTTAAAAATTCCTCAGCCTTGATCGCCTTCTGAAATTTTTATGGGAATATTATTAATGTGTCAGGACCATCTACAAAAACTTTCATATTTTTTTGGCGTCGTTTGTACTATTTTTCGTTCGGTTGAAATTTGCAAAGATTTCGGCAATTTCGAACAAAATTTCAGAAATCTCGGTTCAAAAAATTCCGTATTTGAATTTTTCTTTTTGTATTTCGTCTGAATTTTGTCCGAAATAACGAGATTTCACAAAAATTTTGGATTTCAGAGGATAACGAGATGTAAACCGAAAACAAAATTTGAAATCTTGGCTGTGCCCAATAGTCCAGCACCCCTCTCTCATCTTGCACTGACACATAATGTGCAAGTTCCGATTTTTATTTTACTCGCTACCACAACCTCATAGGTATATTACAACTTTATCTTATTAACTTTGCTGTGTCGATCAACCAATTCCTACTCAAAGTTTGACAACCTATCATTTATCCATCTACTATGCATGTACTATATTAACTACCGCATACATTAAGTTATCGTACACTCGTACTAATTTCAAACCCTTCTTAAAAAAAATGTATGTGTACTATCTTGCAATTGCTATATCTCGTCGGCTAGCTCTAATCGGCCTATACATAAGACCCTGCCCTATACAGCTAGCTAGCTAGCTAGCTAAGCTAGGGTTGCCCACAATTAGGGATGAAAACGGAACGGAAACGGTCGGTAAATGGTCGTTCCGTTTTCGTTTTCATATCTTTTACCGGTAACGGAAACGGAATCGAAAACCCCGGAAACGGATACGAAAACGAATAATTATCGAAACGGATGCGGAACGGAACGGAACGGAACGGATACGGAAACGAAAGTGAAAAATTCCACAAGAATGTAATACATGATCACAATATATATGACCACAAAAACAATGTAACTCATTCCATCACAAAGGTGGATACAAGAACAATGTTATGTTCACCGGTATCACTAGAAAGTTTTTTCTCAGGTTTGTCAGTTGAAGGCTCGCTATTTGTCCCCCAGATCAAATCATCATATCCTTCTCCATATCATTATCATCGACATCCTCTTGCTCCTCCAACTATAAAAATGTAATGCCCTAAAATTTGCATATTATTGTTCAATGTTCATTTATGATTTTCTGAGATTTATCCTGGATTTTCTGGAGTTTATAAATACCATTTTACTATTTTTTAGATTTATATAATTAATTTATTCATGAAAAATGAAGCCAAAAATATGCTAGAAATAATTTTCCTAGGTTCAAAATATTCCTAAGTATTTTTGAGATTTTTTTTGGAATTTTTGAACTCTATTTGGTATTTTCTATAAAGCCATTTGTATTTCTGAAATTATTTTAATTCGAAAATAAATATAAATTCTCCCTTCTCCTTTTTGGGCCAAATGGGCCGAGTTTCCGATGGAATTTCCGATTTTGCTTATACGGAATTTCCGATTCCGTTTCCGTTTCCGACAAAAAATTCCCGTTTCTGTTTCCGTACCGACTTTTTCCGTTTCCGTTTCCGAAAAAAGGCTTCCATTTCCGTTTTTCTTCGGAACGGTCGGAAATTCCGTTTCCGTTTTCACCCCTACCCACAATAATGCGAATGGATTCTAGAAGGATACTCTTCACAAGTTACAGCAGTATATAGATGAGGCATGAGGGGTTTGCTAGATAATCATAATCATGAATTCACTTGTTACATATAGCCATATAGGTACTTACTCACTCCAGTAATAAAAGAATGTTGTTTTGGGATATATTCAATCAAACTTTTTTTAACTTTGGCTATCGGCATCTTTTCACTATTTAGATTGAACAAATGTAAATGGTATGTATAGATTATTTCGAAATAAACTTTCTTAAAATATAATTTTATTAGGTTTTATAACTCTATTGCAATTGAAATTAGTGGTCAAAGTTGTGTACATTTTAGCGACCGCGTCGATGTCCAAAACAATATTCTATTGTGACCTTAGGGAGTGCTATTTAATAAAAAAGAACTTATAATTAAATAATTAGGTTGATTGTCATTAGTAGTTCATTTTTAGCAAAAAGTCAAAAAGCACGTATCTACAATTTGCAGCTCAAGACAAGGTCATGGCATCATTCATCATGGATTTTGATCAGAGAGGTCTTAACTACAAAAAAACTACTTGTTTTGCCATATAGGAAATTAGGAATATATGCATCTGTATGCAACCATTTGACTTGCTCTGGTAGATACCGGGGCAACTAAAGAATTGATCAAAAGTGTTGCACTTTTGATACACTTGGTCTTAACAGATCGGTCTTGGTGTATCTAGCTAACTACTGTATAGGCAGTAGGCACATGCATGCAAGCCTGTGAGTTGTGACAATGCATGGGTCATGCATTGACCTGACCAAGCCCAAACGAGTTATATATATCAAGATACAATACTAGCTACATTCTACAACTTGATGTAATTTAGGGTCTATTTGTTTTTTTGCTTTTGATTCTATATTTTGACCCCAAAAATAGAATAAAAAACAAACAGTCTGATTCTATGAATCGGTTCTCACAATTCAGCTCACCCATATATACTAAAATCCACAATCCACTTCGTATGTGTTTTTAGATTCCAGCTTTTAGAGAATCAGTTTCTCCACAACCACAATTCAAAATTAACTTTTAGAGAATCCAAAACAAAAACAAACATGCTCTTAATATTGATCTCTTCATCACCGGAGATTTATTTGATTTGCAAAATTCGACACAGAAATATATACTGTCAATTAATTGTAGGTCGCTTGCTCATCAGCGGGGGGAGGGAACAGGCAGTAGCAATCATTAAGTTGCACACCAATACTAGTCTATTTTTCCCAACCATTAAAGAATTATTGCTTATCATGTGACCATCAGTGACCTTGACAGTTACTGGTGTCCTTATTCTACTTTATTTTCTCCCTCTTTTTGTTGATATATTCATTTTTTTGTGCAGCTACAGTCACCAATGAAACGAAAGAGGCAACAAAATTAAAGAAATGAGCAAGGGCAGTAAACTAGCATTCTAAGAAAAGCAACCGGAGTGCCCTATTTTTCTTCACTGGAGACAAAGCATGATGCAAATGAGAGGGACAGCAGCCGCCTCAACCAATCATATAAAGCCACCTTTGCCATGTTCCCCACACTGACACGCACCAGACACATCAAATTAAAGATCAAAATAATAATTAAGAACCAAAAAATTGGAGGGAGAAGCTTCTAATAGTAAGAACTGTTCATGAACTGGATAAAGATTATACAATCCTGTACAAAAATGCCTCTTGAGATCATGTTTTGCCCCTTCGGTACGTGGTGAAGTGTTCGACCTAGTTTCCACGGATGGGATCCGTACTTGGAAATTTATTACATGTAGTCGCTCACATCCAGGAGCTCGGACAGGTGCATGTTGAACAGCCCAGCGGCGTCGGCCGTGATCACGTCATTGCTCGCGTTCGGGTCGTACGTCGTCGCCGTCGTTGACGCCGAGTTCACGCGCCCCGCCGAACTCGACGACGGCGTGGACACACCGGAGCCGACGTTATTGCAGTTGTTGTTATTGCTACTTGAGAGAGTAGTGCTGCTCCACTGCAGGTTGGACGCGTCGGGCACCATCTGCATCAGCGCCGCCGCGTAGTCCAGCTGGTTGTCGTAGCCAGCGGGCTGCACGTTGTGGCAGGCGGCCGCCATGTGATCCTGGGGTTGTTGCGCCAGCTGCTGCGCTGGGTTCGCGTGAACCAGCTGGCTTGGCATTTGGCACGCCGTGCTGGGCTGCAGGAACCGGTCGGCCGCCGTGGCATGCGGCGGCGGCGAAGGCGTCACCTGCTGCGCCATTGCGGCTGCCTGCGCCATCTGCTCCTGCAGCAGCCACGGCAGGAGCAGCTGCTGCTCGGCGACGCTCGTGGGCGCCGCCTGCTGCGCATGCGGCGACGAGGCTGGTGCCGAGGCCGAGAGGAGGGTGGAGGCGAAGCGGAGGAGGTCCGGGTAGTTGACGAGAGGCTCGAGCGCGCGAAGCGTGTCGAGGTCGGCCTGCGTGGGGTAGTAGGCGGCGAGCTTGAGGAGGGAGGAGAGGTCGAGGAGGTCGAAGCGCTGCGCGTGGGTGACGGGGTCGATGCCCATGCGGAGCAGTCGCTTGCGGATGTGCGTGTTCCAGTAGTTCTTGATCTCGTTGTCCGTCCGGCCGGGCAGCCGCGCCGCAATCGCTGACCACCTAAGCAATCATTCATGCACGGAGGATCAAACGCGTCAGAAACCGTACCACACGTCTCCACCTAGCTACTATAGCAGCAACAGGGGTGCTAGGCTAGGCTAGTGCAATCCGTAGTTCTTGATGTTAACTTGTAGTTCTTACTTGTTGCCTAGGATGCTGTGGAGCTGGATGATGGTCTCCTCCTCCTCGAAGGAGAAGCGGCCGCGCTTGATGTCCGGCCTGAGGTAGTTCGTCCACCGCAGCCGGCAGCTCTTCCCGCACCGCGCGAGGCCTGCACACAGACAAAGAGTAAGTATATCACTCACCTTCGCTCATGCGCGTGATGCATGCGAACGTGTATGACTAGCTACCGATCATGAGGCGCTCACCGGCATTCTTGGGGAGGGTGCGCCAGTTGCCCTGGCCGTGCTTCTTGATGTAGGCGACGAGCTTCTCGTCCTCCTCCGGCGTCCACGGCCCCTTCTTCAGGCCGCTCTTGTCGCAGCACGGCGCGCGCCCCATCGATCGACCGCACGGATGGAAGGAAACAGCAAATCGAGACAGAGATCGCACGAGCGAGCAGCTAGCTAGTGTGAAGCGGGCAGATCGAAAAAGGCTCGGTTTGTCTCGCAGCTAGCAGGGGACGTACAGGTCGTAGCGCTGGGCTATGAGGATTGCTGGGGAGAGTGTGAAACAGAGTGAGCCGAGGTACAGGACGGGAGACGAAGTGTGAGGGGGCGAGGGGAAAAGGCTTATAAAGGGAGCGAGGGCGACGGGGAGTGGGAGAAGTCAACAGGATTCGGTGCCGGCCTTTGTTTATCGCGGCCGCGACGTGGCTGCGATCGAGCTGCGTCTCGGGCCGCAGGGGGGCGCGTCTCGTCCCGGCCTCGTTTTATCTTCTTCACAGGGTAAGGTTTGCGGGGAAACGCAAAACACCACCCCCAAACCCAAAGCTAACCAAGCAAACTCCGGCGGCACGCGCTGACGTGCCACCCCGACTCTCCGTGCGTTTCAGGCAAAGCCGCCCAACCCAGCATCTTCCTGCAACATAATCCACATGGCTCAATTCGAACGCGGTAGCGGTAGTTTTGCAGGATCTTCCGTAGAAATTACACGAAACATTTTGTAGGGACAATTCCTTATATGTTACTAAAAGTTAATCTCAACCCTTGTATATCATTTATTGTGTATATTTATGAATTTTCTTCAAATTCGAGTGGCATACGAGGAATGAATCCCATTTTGTATGGATTTTCCATTTCTAAGCCGATTTAAATTTTCTGTAAGTCTAAATCATTTTTCTTTGGAATAGGCCTACGCCCTAATGGTGAGGATGTTGTTTAACCTCCTCACCCACCCAGGTTAAGTTCTAGGATTGGCTTGGGTGCATGTGCCCATCTCCTTCTTTAATGAACACAGAGCGGCTAAATAAAAAAAAAAGTCAATTTTTAATACTAATGTATCTATTATTACATATTATTAGAATGGTGTTAAAGAAGCTTTCGTTTTCTCTCTTAAGGGCTTACAATTTATCACATTAATCAAAGAAAAAAATATAAATATGTATAACACTTATTTTGGTGGGTCTAGATTGTAACAATGCAGATTAATCATATATATTATAGTTGTTATTGTTGTTTAAGAAATATCACTATATTTTCAACCATGAGCATTATAGTTGTATTTGCAGTATCTAGCCACATAATTGCGCATGGAACTAGGCTAGTTGTTATTTACTCCCTCTATTTCGCTACATTTGTCTATGGTCTCGAGAGGATTCGCTTTAACATATTTGTCCTAAGAGAATATAGACCGTAGTTATTTTAATTTTTTTCACTCGATACTCCTACTTAAATGATGTGGAAGAGGTTAGTTAGTTAGTTAGTTATGATATGCCATTTAATAGGTATTATGATCATTTTTATTAAGTATTTCTTATATTTAGTGCTTTCTTGTCTGTGCACATGATGGATTATATGGACATATATAACGAAATATAGGGAGTATACTATATGGGTTTTATATTTTTCAACGGTTTTTATTGTTCTGCATTGTTGCTTAATGACCATGGCACACTTATGGAGTAGAGTGCGATCTGTACTAGTATTTCATTAAGAATGATTACATAATACGTCCGTCATTTATTGATCATGTTGCCATCCCCGTCAGCCTCGATCACGCAGTATGATCTAGACCGTCTGTTGTTGAATTATCATGTTAAACTAGAAAACAACAAAAACAGTGGAGGGAAAAATGACTACGTCTCCCTCGCAAAGAAATGGCTACACATCTTACTTGATTAAATCAAGGATGGGATAAAATTCTTCAGGACCAAAGAACCGAAGAATTACTGACGGACTTGTGCACCTCTTTCCCTTTTGCTATCTGTGGTGCCACCTTGCACGGCAGACGGCGCCACACGCAGCGCTGGGGACGCCGGGGCATCGGCCCCGTGCTTGCCGGCCAATTCTCACGCTCGCGCCCGAGAAAATCTGCATGCAAGCACGGAAATGCTCTGCTCCCACGGCAGCGCGGCAGTGCTGGGATATACTGGCCATGGCAGTGTGGCCTGCTTCCCTTTAACTGCTGCTGCCACCGTCCTCTTTTGCTAGCTGCCACTGCAACGAAATCACAACGTCCGATGTGATCTGTAAAGATCGGCATGCATGTCGTCGTTTCGAGACGCTATTGCTCGGTGCATGCCTCGGCCGGATCGGTGATCTCGTATGCTGCCTTTGGTTGGCATGGGGGCTTGTGTACGTCGATATATCTATCTGCGTATCCTGTAGATTTTGACGTGAAGAGTAACATCTACTTTTTGCTTGGTTTTTCCCCCAAACTTTTGGAGAAACGGATCGTGCGCAACGATGGATTTTTGTTCCTGTGATTCTCTCCCCCTGTCGTGTGGCGAGAGCGCTGCCCGTGTAATCGACAAGTGTGCATGTGTGTACAGGTGTACCACCTGCTGATGTGGTGTACTGTGCACAAAAGGCTTGATTGCTGTCTTCAATTCTTTTGGGGAGCAAAAAACGACTCGTGTTCATGTCTCTCCACACGCAGCAGGTGAGGTTTCTTCGCTGATAATATTAGTTAATTAAAGTGAAAACAAGTGTCAAAAGTTTGCCCAAGTAAAGCAGAGGGTATAACAGGAACTGAGAGTCACATCAACGGAAAAGGCAACCACTAAAGAGTTTTTTACAACCTGTAATGCGAATGCAATCCAATGAACGTACGCATCATGAACGATTAACGTGGTATGTTCAGGCTTATAGTATTTTTTTCGACCTAGGCTTTAGTAGTATTACGGCAGTACATATATTTCTTCTAAAATATCAGTAGGACAGAAGCCCGGTTAACTGGGTGAAAGTGAAAATTTACTAAATTTTGTTTAGCATGAACATTTTGGTGGGGTGTACTATCACCAAAACACTTGGTAAGCCCTCTTCCATTGCGACGCGTGTCTCCCTAGTCTCCAGTGTTGGAAATATTAGAAATTTTCTCAATATTTTAATCTACAGAATTATGTAAATCATGATTAAACAAAGATGCAATTTTTGTTCAAAGCCAAAGGTACTAGATAACAAATTATCTATCTCATACGCAAAGACTAATGAACAAGAAATCAGCATGATTAAAACACGGTATAAGTTAATATACCCTTGAGCCGGTGCCACCGTTGGCACAGGCGCAGGCAGAATATTCTCGTTCGCCATGACGGTCGAAGTAGACGATCACAGGTTGTCGCAGTGAAGCCTTGGTGCAGTGAAGCGGTTGATGCAGTGCAGATGCGCTTCCAAGAACACTTTTCGAGCAGTCGCGTGGTCGCTCCCCAAAAACCTTATCGGCCTTCTATCTCGAGCAAGATCTCAAGAAGGGCGAGGTTCCGGAGGCCTGCTCCCTCTGCTACTTGTGCGCGCAAGAAAACAGAGGCGAAATGCAAAGGACAAAGAGCAGAACAATGGAGTATGCGGAAGAGTCAAGCGGTGAAGAAAAGTACACCTTGGCTCTCCTTATATAGCCTCGCGATATGCAACGGCGGGAGCAGGAGTTACCGACCATCAACTCATGTAGCCGTTACGAAGAATCGACGATCATTATGCCGACCATCAACCACGTCCGTTACGGTAATCGACGGCATTCATCGGTCACATTGATCATCGCGGCATCTTGGTCATATTGACTATCAAACGGCAAAACAACTCGGCTCGGCTGCGACGCACGCGTGCGCGTGCACGCCACGCCTCGCCTCGACTCGACTCGACTACTTTTCAAGACACGCCACGCCACGCCACGCCTCGGCTCGGCTCGGCTCGGCGCGCGCGCGCGCGTGTGGCACAGCCTTTACCCTTTTCCACCTTGCTAATTGAGAGACACACAACTCAACTATTTAAGTTGGTCAAACCTTCTCTCAATTACCCATATGGTACTAAACCAAATTGATGACTCCTAGTATTCTAATGGGCCTTTTGGAATTTCTATTAAATTAATTATGGGCCATCCCATAATAATCTAACAATCCCCACCAAATTTCAAAGGCACATTTGAAATACTCTCAGTTCCAATGTAGTTTGATATACCAGTTTTTCGATGGAGACTGTTAAGTTGAACTTCCATCTAGAACAAAGGTTACGCTCATCCACAACTGAACAATGGACTATGCCTTGAATTGACAGTTTTGTGCGAACAAGTTTCACCAAAGTCCTTTACTGATACTAGGCTGCTAAATGCATCCCCTCGGTTTGGAGCTTATAAGTCATACTCCTTAGCCTTTCATGAGCCTCTAGAGATCACCCAATCTCATAAACTGTGACTAGCAGTCGAACTCATATAGGTGTATTCCTCATAAGATGCTCTGTAGGACAGCATCTCTGCTTATCAAAGCCACTCGGAATACATTAAGGTATAACCAACCTGCTATCTGAGAATAGGAGAGTTATTGCATCTCAAACGGAGTGGGCCAAGCATACAATACTCTCCTCTCACCAATCACTAGCTTGTCTCAACATCCTAATTCACGGATCTCCGATCAAATAGGATGAGTTACCACTAAGACATGACTTTATGTGGGTCTCAAGCCCATCTCCTCGATACTTCATCTATCACATTCCGTGATAGTCCCTTTGTAAAAGGATCGCCAAGTTTTTAGCCGTCGGACATAGTCCAACGCTATAACTCGGAGTTTCTCATTTTCTGATGACTTCAACCGCCTCTTAACGTGCCTTGATGACTTCATGTTATCCTTAGAATCATTTACCTTGACAATCACCGTCTGATTGTCACAGTTCAAAAGAATAGCAGGCACCGGCTTCTCAACTACCGGTAAGTCCTTCACAAGTTCACGCAGCCAGTCGACTTCCACAGAGGCGGTATCTAATGCTGTGAGTTCTGCTTCCATTGTAGACCTCGTTAAGATGGTGCGCTTGCAAGACTTCAGAAACAGCTCCACCACCCAATGTGAACACATATCCACTTGTGGCTTTTATTTCATCAAGATCGATATCCGGTTTGAATCACTATAACCCTCAAGTACCCTAGGGTACCCGGTGTAGTGAATTCCATAACTTGATGTCCCTTTTAGATAGCGCATTACTCTCTCAGGAACATGCCAATGATTATCTCCCGGGTTTGAAACAAACCGGCTTAGTTTGCTCACAAGAAACGAGATATCGTGCCTTGTTGCACTAGCTAAATACATCAATGAACCAATGATTTGGGAATATCTCAATTGATCCTTTGCTATTCGTTGGTTCTTTCGTAATAGCACACTTGGATCATACGGCGTTGGAGCAGGTTTGCAATCGCTATAGCCAAAGCGACTCAACACCTTTTCCACATAATGGGACTGCTCAAGAGTAATCCCACCGTCATCTTCTCTTAACAATTTAATGTTTAAGATGACATTCGCTACTCCCAAATCTTTCATTTCAAAGTTTTGGACAAGAAGTCCTTGACTTCCTTAATCACATTAAGGTTCGTCCCAAAGATCAGATGTCATCAACATACGGACACATAATCACTCCTTCACCCCACCATAGCGGTAATACACACATTTGTCGACTTCATTCACAACAAAACCGGCAGATGTTAAAGTTCGTCGAACTTCTCGTGCCAACGCTAGGTGCTTGCTTAAGGCCATACAAAGACTTCAACAACCTACACACTTTTCCTTCATGACCCTTTACTACAAATCCATCAGTGATCCATATAGATTTCCTCTTCCAACTCTCCATTAAGGAAAGCCGTCTTTACATCCATCGATGGATGATCGGACCGTAGGAGGCGAGCAAAGACAATAGTACTCTAATAGTGGTCAATCCGCAACAGTGAGTAAGTATCAAAGAAGTCCTCGCCTTCTTTCAGGTATAACCCTTGGCCACAAGCCTTGCCTTGTACTTTTCAATCGTACCATCGGGCCTCGGCTTTTCTTGAACACCCACTTACATCCTCTGGGTTTACACCCATATGGACGTTCAACAACTTCCCAAGTTCCATTGCTCAAGATGGAATTCATCTCACTCTGACCGCTTCCTTCCAATAGTCAGCGTCCTGAGATGAATAAGCCTCCTCAATGGTTCTTGGAGTATCATCCACTAGATATACAATGAAGTCATCACCAAAAGACTTTGTAGTCCTTAGTCTCTTACTCTTACGAGTTACTTCATTGCCCTCATCTATTGGATTTTCCTCAAAAATGGGCTCAATTTGTATAGGAGTGGAAGGTTTAGGAGAGAAGATAGATTCTTGGCCAGATGAGCTAAGTGTCTCTTTCATAGGAAATAAGTCCTCAAAGAATGTGGCATCATTGGACTCAAAAATTGTACCTTCATTCATATCAGGTACTCCAGATTTCACTATTAAGAATCTATATCCAACGCTGTGAAAAGCATAACCAATAAAGACACAATCAACGGTTTTTGGTCCAAGTTTACGCTTCTTTGGGATAGGTACATTCACTTTAGCCAAACAGCCCCAAGTACGTAAATAGGAGAAATTTAATCTTTTTCTCTCCTATTCCTCGAATGGTGTGATTTCTTTATTCTTTGTAGGAACCCTATTTAGGACATGACATGCAGTCAATATAGCCTCACCCCACCATCCCTTGGAAAGTCCCGCTGTTTCTAACATGGCGTTAACCATCTCAGTTAGAGTACGGTTCTTTCTTTCGGCAACCCCGTTTGATTGGGGCGAATAGGGAGGCGTCCTCTCATAGATTATTCCATATTCCTCGTAGAATAAATTAAACTCATTAGAAAAGTATTCTCCACCACGATCTGACCTAACCCGTTTGATTTTTCTCTCAAGTTGGTTCTCAGCTTCAGCTTTATAGATCTTAAAATAGTGAAAAGCCTCATCTTTTGACTTTAATAAATACACATAGCAATATCTAGTAGAATCATCAATCAAAGTCATGAAATACCTCTTACCACCCTTTGTCAACTCCCGCTCATCTCGCATAAATCGGTATGAACTAGTTCTAACGGTGCCAAGTTTCGCCTCTCTTTGCCTTGTGAGGCTTGCGAGGTTGCTTAGATTGCACACATACTTGACACTTAGAACCTTTGACTTGGGTAAATTTTGGGATTAAATTCATACTGGCTAACCGCATCATGCAACCAAGATTAATATGACAAAGTCGTGAATGCCAAACATCAGTCTCATGATTACAAACATGATTCACAATTTTATTCATGTCCGTCAAAGACAAGCGGAATAAGCCTCCGCTCTCATAGCCTTTTCCAATAAAAGTTCCAATTTTAGAAACAACACATTTATTGGATTCAAAAACTAGCTTAAAACCGTCTCTACACAATAGAGACCCGCTGACAAGGTTTTTATTTATCACGGGCACGTGATGCACGTTCCTCAGTCGCACGACTTTTCCTGAAGTAAACTTCAAGTTAACTGTGCCGACTCCACGTACAAGTGCCTGCGACCCATTCCCCATCAACACGGAGGTAGCCCCTGCGACCGGTAAGAAGAGAATAAGGATCATCAAGACAAACATGTATATTGGCCCCGTGTCAATCCACCAATCAGTGAACGACATATCGATAGAACGGTAGGTATTGAAACATACCCGGATGTTCCCTCCTCAGTATTACCAATAACAATGTTGGCAGACTTTTTCTGCTTATTGTCTTTGCGATCAGGGCAATCCTTTGCCCAATGATCGCATACCATTACTGCATAAAGCGTTTCCCTTTCCTTTATTCTTCTTCTTCTTGAAGCTAGTAGTTTGAGCGGCCTTGTTCTTGTTCTCAGGCTTTTCAGACTTATTTTTATTCTTCTTGTTGAATTGAAAGATTTTCTTTTGTACCACATTAGCACTAGAACTTTCTTTCCCACGTATATCTTTTGCCCTCGCTTTCTCCTCAACATTTAGAGACCCAATGAGACCAGCAACGCTGAACTCTTGTCTCTTGTGTTTTAGAGTAGTGGCAAAATCCTCCAAGAAGGTGGCACTTCAAGAATGATACATCCCGCCACAAACTTGTCGGGTAATGCACATGTAAAATTCTCAAGTTCTTTCGCAAAAGCTTGAACCTCATGAGCCTGTTCTACTACAGAGTGGTCATCAACCTTCTTGTAGTCATGAAACTGCTCCATGACATAGAGTTCACTGCCCGCGTCAGAGACTCCGAATTTTGCCTCAAGTGCATCCCACATTTCTTTATCACTTGGCAAAATCATATACACATCAACAAGATTTTCTCCAAGAACACTAATCACGGCGCCTCTAAACAAGTTATCCGCAGCCGTGAAAGCACTCTCCTGCTCAGGAGAGAGCCCACCCTCAGGCTGTGGCTTGCCTTGCACAACGTGATACACGTTCATGGCAGTCAACCACAAAATCATCTTGGCGTGCCAACGCTTGTAATTTGCGCCGTCAAATATAGTTGTCTTAAGTGCGGCAGCAAAACCAGTAGTTGTAAAATTCCTAGTATAAGGTTTTTGGATTATTGGAAATATTAGGAATTTTCTCAATATTTTAATCCACAGAATTATGTAAATCATGATTAAACAAAGATGCAATTTTTGTTCAAAGCCAAAGGTACTAGATAACAAATTATCTATCTCATACGCAAAGACTAATGAAACGGCAAAACAAACCGCTTCGCCGCCAAAGACGTCCCGCCTGGCTCGGCACGGCTCGCGACGTCACGTCACGCCTCGACTCGACTACAAGACACGGCTCGGCTCGGCTCAATACAGCAGCAGCATGTGGCACAGCCTTTACCCTTTTCCACCTTGCTAATTGAGAGACACACAACTCAACTATTTAAGTTGGTCAAACCTTCTCTCAATTACCCATATGGTACTAAATCAAATTGATGACTCCTAGTATTCTAATGGGCCTTTTGGAATTTCTATTAAATTAATTATGGGCCATCCCATAATAATCTAACATCCAGTGCCCATGTCAGTCGACTTTTAGACAGGATCACAATAATTGCTCGACGCAACACACATCCACTTGTACATGCCAGTACATGCAAGCACACTTCAATATTTGATCAACGTTTTGACCGTCAAATATTTGTTCCAACACGAAATTAAGATATGGTTAGATCACTTGTTCTTTAATGTTCATATTAAGATTGCACAATTGATCCACATACTTCATTTACACATATGAAATTAAACAATGAGGCCGTCTCAACTCTCAAGAACAAAAAGGACAATGCAAGTTGGACTAGTAGCAAGCGAAAGTTACCCCCCGAAATTTTAAGATACCATTTTGAAACAACTTTCAATGAGTTACTCAGAATTTTCAAATGTCACAAAAACATCTTAGAAAAGATAAGAGCATTCGACATAGTAAAGAAAACTTTCAAATACGCATATAATAATTTTCAACTGAATTGTATATCAACACACACCACTTCTAGTCTAAAATATATACGTTCGTAGACAAGCATATCTACAACAAAAAAAAAATGCAAGAAGAAAAGAAAAGCAAAGAGTGTAGCTTAAGATACAGTGATGTAGCTAAGAAGGAGACCGCGAGACACCAGATAAAATATCTCATCCACTCCATTAAACGTGCAACGAAAACAGTCAAATCATATACTAGAATGCTTGCTTGTAGTTAATAGCGGTGTTAGATTAATTTACTTCGTTGTCCAAATAGAAACCTGGACCGCCATTCCCTAATCGAGTTTAGCCTAGATCTCCCTACTAATTAGCACTCAGCTTAGTTTAAACAAGTGACTAGTCAAAACAAGTATGCAATTAAGTTGCTCCAGTACCGGTACGGATTCACACACCTAGATTATATTTTTCCAGAGGCACTCTAGTAGTTCATCTCCAATGTGAACGTCATTATATATATTTCATGAAAACAACCTTATATCTAATTGAACTGTGCATCTTTAGACTATAGTTGGGGGACGTCCTTCTCAATTAAGGAGTATATTCTTTACAATTAATACGTTGTCATATCATCTTTTCAGTACTTCTTGCATTTCCTATATATATATATGCTTGCCTCTAAAAGAAATTTGTTAATGGCCATATATTACACAGAGACCTAGATCTTTTGCACATAAATTTCTCTCCTTTTGCTTTAGAAAATGTTGCAGAAAATTTATCAGGTGGAGTTTCCTCGCAACTGTCTTATGTTAGATCAAAATTCAGACCAAAACTTTGAAATAAACATTTAATTACACTAGAAATATAGATCGAGCTGAGTACTGTGATCTGGCCTTGAATAAAAAACGACAAGGTTAAATGTAAGTAACTGTCCCAAAATCTTATTTCACAAGACAAATTTGATCAGCTCAATTGTACGTGCCGATCCCAACAAATTTTGAGGAAAATTAACCGACAGATTAGATTAGCCGACGTAAGGACAGCGCCAAATGACTAATGAGAGCACATGTGTGAAGCATCATCAGCAGCTAGCAATGCGTGCCGACGCATCCAAAGCTGCTAGCAGCAGTAATTAATCGCGATGCAACCCGAATCACAAAATTTCCTGGCCGCCAGTACATGGATCGCAATTGTTTGAGGAGAATAAAAAATACATATGTCAATTCAGTTATTTATATCATACTGTCCTGTAACTTCTGCTCTCTTTTTCTTCCCTAACCCACTCATTGTTAATACACCAATAGATACACTGATACATACACATAGCGTATATAATTAACCTAACTAGGTAGCTAGATGTATTTAAACACTATACATAAGTTAAATTAACTAGTTGGCTAGCTAGATCGGGACAGTAACTTTTAGAATAAATTTCACAAAACTACAAGTTTTTTTATACAAACTACTCCCTTCGTTCATAAATAGCTGTTATTTTGGACATAAGTGCAGTCAAACTTTTCAAATTTTGACTATCATATCTTTTTAAATATTTAGATTAGATACATGAAAATCATATATGTAGATTTATCTCAAAAAGTGCTTTCATAACATTATAATTTTATTGGGTTTTATAAATATATTATAATAGAAATTAATGGTCAAAGCTGTGTTTTAGAGACCGTGTCAATGTCCAAAACGATAACTATTTGTGACCAGAGGGAGTATAGAAAACTATAGATTTTAGTTACTATTTCACAAAACTACAGATTTTAGTAGAACTTATATCACAAAATTACAGGTTTTATAATTAATTATTTCTTGTAACGAGTCTGACAATGTGTACCCACATGGCAGCATGATGCGCTCCTATTTCACTCGCGCATGAGGATGCCATGTAGGTCTACACTGTCAGACCCGTTACAAGAAAGGTCAATTCTAAAACCTATAGTTTTGTAATACAAGTTTCTCTAAAATTTATAGTTTTATGAAATAGAAGCTAGAACATGTAGTTTTACGATAGTTTGTATAAGAAACATGTAGTTTTGTGAAATTTACTCTAACTTTTAACCGTTCATCCATGACATAGTTTTGTGAAATTTACTCTAACTTTTAACAGTTCATCCATGTCTAATGCCATGAAGACACCAACTACCATTCATGCCCTACTCAAATCTAGCAATTCTAAGCCGACACACTCCCAAATTAAGTAACATCGATCACCAATACACTATGTAACACAAATGTCTATTGCCCTAATACTCAATTTAGGGGTGCCTAACGTGGCGCGTGGCTAGCATTCCATGGCGCATTCCTTGCCCAAAAACGGAGTATGCTTACATCGCCCATTTGACCCCTCTCCCCATACGTATATATATATGGCAAGGAGTTGTTACGAATAATGCGAGACACACACGCCTGATTAGCCCTACGTGTCCATCGCCACCAATAATCTAAGCGTCACGTACGGCGTCCTCTACGCCGCGAGTATATGCCCCCCTGATCCACGCATAGTTAATTCGCGGTTCGGTGATTCGCGAGATCTCCATGAGGTCACCGGTCTCGCCTGCTTCATCCTAACATTGACGTTTAACGTATTCAAATATACAAATCCTGTGTGTTTATACGCCTGATTAATTATATATGTTTCTGCTTTGGGTTTGTTTAGAGGGAAAAGGTACCAAGAACGGTTTGAAAATTTGGGTGTGGACGTCGTAACTCGCCGAGTCAAAGTGCTGCTGTGTCCGCAATTAGAATCGTCTATTAGCTAGCTAGATACTATAGAGTAATGTAGAGCTAGCGCTAGAGGCAACTGACTTTGCCGTAATCGTAACACTTGTAATCGCCTTTTTTAGAGTTAACAATTGTGCGATAGTGGATCAGGATTGCCACATTGGAGTGAAGTCACGTGCGATTGCGATGAGATCAACGAAGGTAAAATAGTAAACAAGTATAAGATCGATCTCTAGCTAGTATGCATGTATAGTTTAGTTTATCTGTAACTTCGATGCTGCTAGAACATTTGTCTGGTGATTAAGCATGATTTAGTTAAATGTAATACCTGTGACGATCTCTTATGCTTTTTTTTTTGTATTTGTGGCTATTATTCCTGTGGTTTGTAATATGCATGGGGCTGAGGTTAGTACGTACGTACCTGGATGAGGTGTCTTGTTAGTAGCAACAAACTTTGAACACACAAGCTGTTTCCTGCGCTTTTGTTGCATCACACACTCCATAAAATCAAACAATATTCAGATTTGGAACTGAGATGAGGCAGCTGTGGTTGTGTGCGGTTGTGACCTGGATCGCCTCCGCACGCGTATAGTTAGCGAGAGTAGATGGCGGGAAAGCATTATAGTTTGCTTGTCACCTGATGCATGGCTCATGCATGCATGAGAGCATGTACTTGCTCCCTGCATTTGTTTATGTGCATGGCCCGAAAACGGCAAGAACATCTTCTGCGAGTGTATCTTATGCGGCATTATTGCCGCGCAGACAGCACATGCACTTGCCATATATACCTTGATCGTCCAGCCTCAAAAGCTTCTCGAGATCTCGGACAAGGAAGCTAGGCAGAAGAAATGTTCAAATGTACGTGCGACTGAAAATGTGATGAGGAGAGTGCTTTATTAAATAATTCTGAATTATTCAGGAACATTTGACATCTGTTTTCAGCTGTTATTCAGGAACATTTGACCTCTGTTTTCAGCTGTTCATACGTTGGTTTGGTCGTTCTGAGAATGCTCAATAATATTGCTCAGCTCAATGGTCGGAACTACTTACTGTTGTAAAGGGTATATATCGCATGTCTGAATTCTCACTAGGGCACCTAAATTAAGATGATTTCGTGGTGTTAAGTGATGTTTCACTGAAGGATCAAAACCGGCGACTAGAGGAAGTGAATATGAGGTAATTAAAATTTTTCTAAGAATCTCTTTTAAAAAAACACTAGTGCTAGAGAGCAAACACCAGATTCAAAACACCAAAAATATTATGAATAGAGCAAGAATTTCAGTAACTCGGATGTGAAAAATATCAAACTTGACCATGAAGAAATATTAGTAATTCTAGATCTATTAATCCAAAATTGATGAAACTTGAAACATAGTAAGATAAAGTCCTTAGGTTATGATCCCGAAATAAATTTCAAAACAAAGCCCAAATGGGGCGCACAAAAACAGGAATTTCAGAAATTTGACCGCGAAGAAGCCTCAATAACTGAAGTTTTACCCATCCAAACTTGATGAAACTTGAACCACGACTAGGAAATGGCCTTAAGACTATGATTCCAAAAAGGAATGGCAATTATATGCCCAAGGTCTCAATCTTTCATGTAAAAAGCTCAAGCTGTACTAGAAACATTGATTTTATCTCAAGAACACGATGTTATAGCACAACTTGGGCAATAATGAGTTTTAATGGATCTTGTTGAGTTAGGATATGTTTTGAATGAATTTATCAATCTCTTACACGTCCTATATCCAATAGACATATAGCAAATAGAAGAAGGGGAAGCAAAGATCAGTTGCATGAAAGAAACAAGCTAAATTACAAGAAATAAAATAAATTTTAGAACATAGATGAACTTAGATCTTGCATTGCTTAAAGAGGGATGATTACAAAACCACACTTTATAGTGGCAAAACTCAAAGGAGCATTAAAAAAACCAAAAAATCCCTTCTCTAAGACTTAGCTAGAGGCGGCATTCCTCCACCCCTCTATTTGATGACCTTCTTAGCCCTCAAAAAACCTCATCAATGATTGAGATTCACTCCCTCACTCATACATGGGTTAACCTGTAACTCAACAATATAACAGGTTTTAACTATATACTTACACGCTTCTCAAAGCGTCACTTAAGTTCAAGATTCAATAATCCTTTAACACTAACTTAACCTCTACTCCACCCATGAACTCTTTATCCAACGATTCTCCTTCACTTGAGTAGGGCTTAAGATAGCATCTTATCCATCCACTTGTCATCCCGGCTTGCAGCAATTCTCCAGCCTTAGTCATCTTGTGGTGTCACCCTGACCGTCTGAATTTAAGCTCTTCTAGCATAGTCTCGGTCTCCTCCGCCTCACCATGACCTAACTTCGAAATCCTGTAACCATCTCAGACAAGCAAAATATCACATAGTATTAATCAAAATAATATGCAAATGTAATCAACACCAGTAACAATTCCCAATTAAGTGCACTACTCAAGCTCATTGGGCTGGTCTGTCCGCCAGCATAAGGCCAATCAGACCGATAACATACCACCAGCAGCTAGCCCAAAATTGCAAATTCAGTTTTCTAAACCCAAATCAAACTCATACAAATCGACGCAAGCTTAATAAATGTCAAATACGTACTCATCACACATCTATGGATTGATCTCCACATGATCTCACATTCAGTTGCCAAACTCGGATATTTGTACAAGACAAAAAGAAAACTTAATCTGAAAACTGAGTTAATTGCCAGATAAGTACATATATTTCAGCATCTGCTACATAATTTCTTGGGCAAGAATGAAAGCTCTGAACTGTTCAATGTATTTGCTACAATGTCTGAATTCCATTCATTGGCCCACTCGTACATCCAAGACATGTGATTTTCGTTCGTCAAGCAGGCAAGGTTTGCCGAAATGGTTGACCTTGAGCAAGCATGGTCGATTGCTGCAACAACAAGCGACAGATACTCAGCAGCGTTTCAGATAAAGATAAACTCTTCATGCCTGAAGAATTTTCACCGTGCTTGCTTACATAACAGAATTATTTCGAAGACGCGTAAATACGAATTTTCGCACAAGCAGACAAAAAAAACATCTGATCAGTAGCCTATCTTATGCCTAATAAAGTCAACATAGAAGCCAACAACATCTACTGAATTTGCAGCAGGCAGACGTGTCACTGGAGAACAAAATGTTAAGACCGTACAGAAGCAGTAAAGTTCGCCCTTATGATGGATTTCATTAGGCTAATCGTGCTTAAGACCTGCCAATTCTGCATTAGGAGCTGCAGGTCGTTATCCTGTGATGAGTCAGAGGCTCAGAGCTGCAATCTTTTGGGCGTCTTTTTCTTCAGTTTGAATTGGTGGCCAAACGCCCAAACATCTTGCATGGCGCAGCGCTGTCAGATCGGTCCAAGATTTCTCCCCGTTGCAAGCTTGCTTCAGGTGCGCGTGGACGCTATACGACCATGCAAACTTCAGGATTGTCCAACAGATTTACACATTGTGAAGGCAAAAAGATTCTAGAATTTTGCAAGCATAGGTTACCAGGACGATTTACAAGCACGTTTGGCATGTATAGCTTCTGAACTAAGCTGCTTAAGAAGTTCAGGTGCTCATTTTTCAAAAGGAACAGTGCCATTTTATTCATGTACTAGTAGAATGCCCGTGCGTGGCAACGGAATAGAAATGATGTCAATAAAGTAATAAAAATGCAGTATTATTGGTGCCATTGAAACAATTTACAATGCAACAGTAGAGAATTAGCTTGAAGAACCTAATATATTTTTCTTGGAATGAATGCAGACGAAACTTTTATAAGGAATATCCTCTGAACATTAACCCCTACTAATCAATATTCCTGCATACATAAGAAATCAACCGGATAAGCAATAATTCCTAGACAGTTTCCCCTGGCAAGATCAAGCTGCATAGACCAGAGTCTGCGGAGCTCGGGTATTGACTCTGGGTTCGACAGCCTGAATTTACTGTTCCGACAACAAAAGTCCTTCATATCATGAGGGCAAAAAAAGTACCATTCTAGATATCTGCTTCGGAGACAAGATTTATCTAAATATAAAACAGAAGGTTAGTGCCAAGCAGTGACTCAATAATTTGGATAATAATCAGTACCAGTATTAGTGGCAATTACCTGGAAGATCTCAAGGAGCATATTTGTACAGCTCAATCAACCACTGGTATAGACTCAACAAATAGTTTTTTCCCATCATCCCATGATCTTTCTTTTTAAGTAGTAGGAAACAAGTTCAACATCTGTTGGATGGAATTGAAAGGCAGGAGGGAGGGCAGTTTGCATCATGATCGCAAGATTTTAGTCAGGAAATAAACATGATTGCTTCAGCAAATGAGAGAGTTAACCTTTACAGTAGTTCAAGGAGAATCCAAGTTTAACCAAACAGAAAATTGTTTCCGTGGTCAGCTGAGAGAATTCAGGTTGAATGTTTGAACTCAGAATGAGATGAGTGTTTGCCTCACAAGAGAAGTGACAATTCATGTCCAAGCGCAAAATGAGGTATCTCAGCACTAAGACAAGAGTATTGGTAGTAGAAAGGATCTTAGTCCAATCACATAAAGAGATGTTTCAGCACTTAGAAAACAATATTAAAAAGGTGAATATGCCTTAATGTAACAGATGGAGATTACCAGTTCAACAACAGGTTGAAATGTTTTAAGCATGAGGATGACAAAAAACAATCCTTGATAAGACTCAAGCAAAGCGTAGTCCAAGCAGCCATACACGTCAAATTGCTTTTGAGCTTGGATGAGAGCTTGAGTCTTGCCGATTAGACCAACAACAATCGCTTCACATGATTGGAAATATTAGCACCAAAAATCCAATTATTCCACTTGTATCAAGCGAAATCCAAAAACTTTACACGGTATATGAACCAGAAGTAGTAAGAAAGAAAGTAGGGGTATTCCTTGAATTTAGTAGACATGAATGATGTGAGTCAATCCTGAATGAACTATACAATAATAGCATCAACATATACGAATATGAATCAGAAGACATGACAACAAAACAGAACATATTCTAAAATTAACACACTGCAAAAGTTCCTAAACTACCGAGTTAAATGACAAAGGTTAGCAAATAAACCGAATCAAATATTTAATATTGCGTCTGTCCCAACAAACTTAATTTGCTCAAATGATCAGAACAACAATGACAGTTAACTCGGATTATCTTAAAAGAAACTTAACAATTAGCCCTAGATGCATCTGTTACAACTGCGACATATAGCTTCTGCAATCATAGATGTAGAAATTTTGAAAGGATAAGCTTAATTTCTCAATATCTTATGAGAACATAAATAGATTTAAGTCAATGTCATCGAAACCCTAAATATTTCGAAATCAAAATCAATTAGCAAACTAAACCTACAATCGGCCCTAAACCATCGAAGCAAAGCAAATCGAACACGCGTGTCCAAATCAACAGTTCCACATCTCAAATTAAAATACTTATTGTACCAAAACCACCTAGATCACAACCAAAACCACACCAAAATCAACTCAAAACTAACGAACGAACACCTACATCATAGTCACATCAAACCATCACCTTAATCGACAAAGTACTACCCATATCTTTACTGATTCAAAATTAGACAAACAACAGATGTACACTTCATATATCTAGACTTCGTTCCACTTATTGTTTCCAAACCACCCAAACCCCCATTAATCAACAACAATTCCAAGTCCAATTATCCTCATGAATCACCACCAACCTGGCCAAAACCACCCTCAAATTGTAGCGCAAGACGACCCGATCGACACCTAAGGTTCGATTAAAGGGGAAACAAAACCAATCATACGGGGTTTCAGAGATGAAAGATCTTACGCCAAGGAGGATAGGGGGTACGCGAGGAGGAGAGGAGGGGAGAAGTCAGTGCCAGATCCGAGTGGATGCGGCACTGTACCTCGATCCTAGCCAGATCCGGAGCTTCATGTTGTTAGGAGTGGAGGGAGGGTGGAGCCGAATCGATGCCTCGATTGTCGCTAGCAGCCCAGCTCATACAAAGGCCCAACCGGATGTGCTGAGATGACGAAGGTCGACCGCCGCCACATCCTCTTGTCATCATCTTCGAGAGTGAAGGGAGGGTGGAGGCAGCGCGATGCCTCGATCTTGGCCGTATCAGTGGAGGCAGCGCGGTGCCTCCATCCCGGGCAAAGGGAGTGCATGGACAAAGGTGGAGCGACGAGATAGGTATTCGTCGGGAGTCGAGGGACGGTGCTGGAGCAACAGGATGGGAGAGAGGCCAGAGATGAGGCATCGATGAAGCTAAGTGAGGCATCGATGAAGCTAAGTGATGGCTACGCGTGTGCGAGCGCGATTACGGTTGGGAGGGAGGAAAGGAGGAAGGCAGCACAACTACGGAGGGTTTCAGGGTCAGGCGATACGAGCGGAGGAAGTTGCCGCTTCCATCTCACCCGTTGATGTCATATCCAACGGGTCGAGTGCTCTATAGGAGAACCGACGTACCACCACCGACTCCTAATTAGAAGTAGTAGAGATATCTGTTGTGGTAATGACATGGAAAGTAATCTGAACAAGTTTGCGGTTTCTCTCCCAAATGCGAGACCGGATACAATTTAATGGTCGACGAGGTAAAATGTTACAAGAAAATTTGTGTTGGTGTGTGGAGCTATGCGACGTTGCAACTATTTGTAATTTGCTGACATCAATTCGACAAGCTTGTCATGCAGAGCACCGTTTGTCACGAGAACACCACCCGAAGGGTAGATGATTCTGCGCCCCGTTAGGTCAGCTGCAAGATCCAACGGTTTCCCACTCCAGTCACTGATCTGTCAGTTTCAACAAGTTACAAAATCACCATGGTTATAACGTCAAATTGATGAAACAAATGAACATTTCGTGGATTCTTAAGTCTTAGCAAGTGAGGTATATACCTGACCTCCAGCTTCTTGCACACAAATTACTCCAACAGCATGATCCCAAGCCTATGTAAACAGCAGGAAAAGAAAGGATCAGTGCAAACTGAGTCAACAAGTTGTTTAACTGATCATGCAGTACGAGGGGAATTGCAAGCTAGTGGGCACCTTGATTAGAGTTTTCACCCGTGCTCGTTGGACAAAAACTGAGGCTCTCCCAGAAGCGACCATTAGATACTTGCACAAGCTACAAAACAGCAACAAGAAGAGCGCATCACGATCACTCATGCACCGACCAATTCGTAATCAATCTAAGATAGTCATTATCAACCTAAGTAAGATACTTTTGTAGGAAATCTTCTCAAAGTAATATGACAGCAGGACAGCACAAGAAAACAGACGGATATTTCTCATTTTAGATTATGCTGACAAACCTGTAGTAAACAACAAACCATAGTATCCATTGACAACTTGTTAGGATTGGGAGAAAATCTGTCAGTACTTGAAATGCCTATTGCTGATTCGTTAGCACCATGTTTAAACTGGTTACGAATGTAGACATGCATGCATACTTAAGTAGTGTATTTGTAAAATGGAAAGTGTAACAAACCTGCCGCAGCAAGCAGATAGGAGAAGAATTTTATTCTCATCTCTAGGATCAGATTCATCCATTGTTGAGCTGAAGAGAACAGATAATGGTATCATATTCCAAGTTTGGCTATCAGGAATGCAGAAGCGTGCCATATGTACAACTGAACAGGGATCAACAAAGCATCTCTTCCAAACATCTTGTGCTGTAGTGAACTGGCCAATCTCAATAGACAGGTGCCTAGACCAAGTACCACAGCCTACATGCGACACCATAAGGATGCCTTGGCCAGGACAGAGAGCAGGACTCTTGTCTTTCTTGCTGGCTATGGTACCATTGGTCCAATTTGGACATCCCATCACTCCTACTGCTACCTTTCCATTAACCACAAGAGCCAAACCCACCTTAAGAAAAAGGAAAAAGCTTCATATCAGAAGAAAAAGAGTAAGAAAGCAAAGTGATCAAGATCTAATGCTCAGAAATTACAGAGGAAGCCTGACTTGGCAAATCCATATTGAACAGCGACCACATAAGAACAAACTAACTTGGTATTCAGACATGCAAATTTGTCAAACTTGGTATTACCAAAGATGACAAGTCCAAAAGAAAATGTTCCCAATAAAAAAACTGCACACATTCTTAACCTCAGTTAATCAATGATCATATTACAATGTTGTATATGATTTGTTTCAATGAGGGACTATCCAAAAACCCTCAAGCCACAAACCATAACGTGCAATGGACCTCATAATCAGGGTTCAAATTTTCGTTTCGGAGGCGAAAACCGCAACCCCGGCGGTAGCAGTTTTTGTGAAAAAACGCACGAAAACCGCGAAAAACCGAACGGTTTGGAAATTCAAACCAGCTTGAAATTTGGTCAAACCCATGCGCAAAAACCGCGGTTTTTGCGAAAAAACGAGTGGTTTTTGGAGAAAACTGAGCCATGTTGGAAAAATGTGGGGGAAAATCCAAAATAATTGCAAAAAAGTGTTTTAAAATTTGTAAAAATATAGGGAAGGCTGAAATTGAGTAAAAATGTAATAAATATATAAATAAGGTATGTGAAAACACGAAAAAAATCCAGTATGATCTCTCTTAAATATGGAAAGATTTCGACATAACTTTTGCTATATTTTAGACAATTGGAAGTTGTAAATCAGGCATTTAGCAATAATATGTCAACAAATAATCTTTTATTTGAATACTACACACATATCAATCGAACAAGTGCAAAAATAGGCATTTAGCAATAATATGTCAACAAATAATCTTTCATTTCAATACTACTCACGTATCAATCCAACAAGTGCAGAAATAGGCATTCACATAATGACATACCAATACCATTCACATATCAACACCATTTACATTTCAATACCTTACAGAAATTGCTTGTATAAATAATTTGCAAGAAATTGCTTGTGTCAAGTTGCACGTTGTACAACAAAATAAGTACAAAATATAACTAGTGGTACAGAGTACAACTTCCATACTAAAGTTTTGGTAGTTCATGCATGCATACAACGAGAAGTAAGCTTTTCAATATTGGATAATTTCTGTGCATACAAACATTGCTACTTGAACAAATAGTACCATTTTTTGGTGTCGTCCATTGCTACTAAATATACTTCAACAAATATTTTTACTAAATATAATTGAACAAATATTGATACTAAATATACTTCAACAAATATTGCTACTTGACATAATTGAACAAATATTGCTACTTGACATACTTCAACAAATATTGCTACTTGACATATTTGAACAAATAGTGCTACTAAATATAATTGAACAAATATTGTTACTAAAATATGTTTAAGTAAATATTGCTACTTGACATACTTGAATAAATATTGCTACTAATATAATTGAACAAATATTGTTACTAAAATATGTTAAAGTAAATATCGCTACTAAATATTGCTACTTGACATACTTGAACAAATATTGTTGTACTAAAAATACTTCTAATTTCTTTTTTTTTTCTTTTTCTATTTTCACGATTTTGAATGGCTCAAAAACGTCTCCAAACTTCATTTTTTTCAAAAAAAAATCACACTAGAGGTCATAAAGCAATCAATACTAATTTTAGGGAATTTTTGGATATTTTTTTCCAAAATTTTCGAATTTTTTGAATTTGAGTTTGAATTCCACCGATAAACCGCTCGGTTTCTGTTCTCGAACCGGAGCGATACGGTCGAAAACCGCGAAAACCGAGCTGTTTACCGCGGTTTTGTTAACCCTGCTCATAATGTTGATTATGGCATTTGAAGCATGCATCCGGATCACCTATGCTATAGGTAGTAACTGATGGAAGTCCTAAGACAAGCTACACATATAATATAATGTAGTGTCCAATACAGATAATCCTCAAAATGTGAACATGAATGACAGAAATGTGGCTACCAAGATATTCAGGAGTCCATGTTTGCTCAATGAGAACATTTTTTGTGCATGTGGAAATATGCTGCATGTAACAAAGGTGTATGCTTGTGCCGTTTTATACATCCTTTAACAATGGCTGCAATAAACATTTCAATGGCGACGTGATCAACGATTTCAAATAACGAGATTTACAATGAAAGTATAGAGAGCCATACCACATACATAGCGTCATCTCCTTTCAAGAAACCCTTAGTGCCATCAATTGGATCAAGTACCTTCAAAACCACAGCATCATCTTTACGCAGTGGAACCAACTTTTGCAGATCTGGACGTATGATTAATAAAACTAGGCAGCTTACCCAATAAGTAGCAGGATTTGAATCAAAGAAGACAGCATCCTTGCCTCCTCTATCAATAGCTCTCAACACATCATCATGAGTTAAAGGTGAATTGTTGTTATTCACTTTGTCTGTGACAATACTTGAAATTGACTCAACAAGTACATTGCTACTGTTGTCATCAGTATTAGTCATCCTTAGAAATGCTGAGTCCTCTTCTGCCACCAGAGGTATTGATGGAAACAATTGCTGGAGCTCTTCCCATAGCACCGAGGTAAAGATGGCATCAGACAAAGGTGCAAAGTGCATATGATAAGCTTAACTGAGTAACTGTGCTATGAATTACCGAGGCTAATAAGGGCCTGCACTCCAAAATCCGCAATTGTTACAGGAGTTTGGTCATTCTTTTCAAGAATCCTCCTGTCACCTGAAAGTAGTGATCTCTTCACCTGTGACGGCATACAATTCAACAGGCAAAATGCAGCTCAGGTCGTCAAATAATTTTTTAGTGAGATGTCAGGCAAACATTTAAATTTATTACATCATAACTGGATGATTAGTTGATAACTCACAAAGTTTACATTTGGACTAACTACTAAGTACAGTCTATTGCTGCTAAAGCCTCTGGTGTTTAGCTGTGCTAATGCTCTCTTTCAGTAATCTCACCAAACCTGACTAGACCAAAATTGTTTTTTGCAAATTTGAACATAAACTAAGACCTGACCCACAAGAATAATTCGCTAATGAGTATATTGCATTCATTGTACCTTTATTTTTTTATGTTTTTTTCTAAAGTAATCCTGTAATTGAACTCTTGCTATGGGCATGGTTTGGATTTCCTGTCCAAGGCATACATGTTATATTTTGCAATGAACTTTGGCCTATTTTGACTGATGGAAAATTGAATGACGAAAATGCTCTAGGTACGAATATTCTTTTTCAAACCTTTAATAAACAAAAATAATACTAAGCTGGCTATCATCCTTTTACTCTCTTTTGGTTAAAGTTGACCAATTAAGGAGTTGTGATGGGGATCACATACTCACATGGTAAACACAAACCACAGGTGTGTTTTAGACAAGAGTTTAACTTATTGGACGGCTTTACCAAAGCTACCGAGTACATGAAAATTAATGCAATTGGGTTTCAATTAACTGCAGATTCTGGGAGTTTAACACACTGCTTCAAGACATCGGTAGCTCACTCTGAAAATTCTGAAATATAATGTTTTCCTGTGGCAAACTTTACCCCCAAGAGAGAGCAACCTTTACACACAAGTAGTTTCACGCTTTATCAAAGCTTCTCCATGTTGGCATTGTGGTGGATTGACACTGGTGCTCCACAGAGCTCTTAACTCTTTCTTCAAAAGAAAATTCAACACAGTATTTACTTCAAAGAGCAAAATTTATGTAAATTAGTTGATCATTTCTAAAATATTTCTCAATTGTGTTGCCAAGAATCTAAATTTGGAACGGCCAAAATCCCCCACACAACAAGACTCGGGCTTTACATCAAGAGCATCATTTTACATAACTACATAATTACATCACACGATGCCACCGAACGGCAATTAATCCCACGCAAAAATCTAAAAATACACCAATTTCTTTAAACGAGAAAATCAAGAGAAGAGGGGAATGAGGTGAACTCACGTCCACGCAGAGGCGGCAGGCGCGCTCGACGGCGGCGGCGGCCGCGGCGAGCTCGCGGTGGTGGGAAGCGCGCTCTGGCGGGAAGGGGAGCCCGTACGCCTCCGCCTCCGCCGCGGCAGCTGAAGCTGAGGCCGTCGCCCTGTCCAACAACAAGAATGGATGAGCCAGTTAGGCCGCGGCTGTCAGAACTCACATCCGCGGAGGGTGGGGTTAGGGTCCGGTAGAGACTTGCGAGGTCACCTTACGGAGAGACGGGAGGGAGGAAGCGTCGGCGGGGGGAACAGCCGGCAGCGGCGGCCGACGAGGAGGCGGTGCGGCGGAAGCGAGAGGTGGAGGAGCGGCATGTGTCCGTGTGTGGCGGAGCAAGCGGCCCGATACTGCTGCGGAAATACGTATTCGCATGTATATTCGCGAATACGCGACGTGATACAATTTACGTGACAGAAATACGTTGGGCTTATCGATACGATTCCATACCACTTCCGTCCAACCTAAGGAAATTTAGCCCATTTAGGCTGGTATCTACGGCTAGCTTGGGCTTGGCCCGAGATCATTTAGGCCTGAAAAAAAATAAAGTGTATGTCTTGTTGCCAAGTATAATAAAATGTTGAGATGAAATTGCAGCTCATAGCGATTTTTTTAACGGGCTAAAAATCATATTGAACCAGAGGTCACGCACTAGACCCGACCGGGTTGGGCTGCCTGCCTAAGAACTCTTTTTTTCGTACAAGTTAGACGAACACGCACACATATTACCACATACACATGCCATATGCACACGCATGCAAGTGCAGCCTTTAGAACATGTCTAGACATACGGAGGTCAGGATAAATCCGTGGTTTTACAAAATTTCTATTGAAGCATTCTGTTGGTGTCAAAAACTTGATGTAGGGTTTATTGACCACAACACACCAGACGAACACCTGATTCAAGTTGGCCCGTGGTGTGCCAACCGATTTGATCCTGCAATCGGTAAGAAAATACGAAATAAGCGTAAAGCCGATCCTATGAGACAATCGGCTCAGATCTTAATCAGCTGAAAGCCGATTAAATCAAAAGTAAAGGTAAATCTAATTAGCAGATTAAGGCTAATAAGTGGATAAAGGCAGATCAACTCTGATGAAGACGATGCACAATAAGATCAGAGAAAATCGAACCTGATTGGCGTAACAAAAGATGATCAATCATCGGCGATGCGCAACTTTATTGATCAAATCGAGTTACAGGAGAATCTAGATTACAAAACTACTCCTAGTCGACTGAAAAAGTAGATGCGAGTTGATTGATTGTATTGTTTTTTTTCTCCTGCTGCCTAACTTTGCGTTTTGTTAGCTTAGATGGATCAATCAGGTATTCTTTTATTTTCATTCTCCAGTCGACAATATCAGCACACATTATTGCTTTGTCAATCGGCTCGGGCATTGGATATCGGCTAAAATCTTTGTAACCTGATGCTTACTGAGCTAGTAAGTTAGCTTTGTTGTTCATTTCTCGGGGAATGTGACCAATAGAAATGAAGTGAATGACCCAATCGTATCAAGACATTGTCCTAAATACTTGAGCAATATCTCATCGTAGCATTGGTATTCTCCCTTAATCTGCTACACGACTAATAAGGAATCATCATAGGCCTCCACAGCATTTACCCCCGATAGTTTTCAACAACTATAGGCCTTTAAGCAATGCCTCATACTCTGCATGATTATTGGAGCATCAGCTATTTAACCGAAATGCGAACTCGAAGTTCTGTCCCTTAGGAGAAATGAGCACTATACCAATGCCATTACCTTCTCGACACACCGATCCGTCAAAATAAAGCTGACAAGGGGCAACAGAAACTAGATTGACAGTAGTTTCATGTCCTGTTATAAAATCAACTATTGCTTATCTTTTAACCGCTTTAGCCGATTCATACGATAGGTCAAACTCTATCAAGGCATAAGCCCATTTGCTAAGTCGACCTCGCAATATCGGGGCTGACAACATATATTTGATAACATCGGTTTTGCAGACTACCTTACAAGCCGACGCTAAAGTATAATGTCGCAATTTTGTGCGGGCAAAATATAAAGATAAGCATAGTTTCTCCACGAAGGGGTACCTGATTTCAGCACCCAACAATTGTCGGCTTAAATAGAAAATCGCTCTCTCTTTGTCATTGACTTCTTGTGCTAAAACTGCCCCTATCATTTCTTCTTCAGCCGATATGTATAACTTGAACGGAATCTCTTTTTATGGTGCGGCTAATACTGGAGGGTTGGTCAAGTACTCTTTAATTTCATCGAAAGCCTTTTGTTGATCAGCTCCCAAACGAATTCCTGATTGTGCTTCAATTTTAACAATGAAGTAAACGCGCGAATCCGACCAGAAAGATTCGAGATGAACTGCCGTAGGTAGTTGATTTTGCTGACCAACTTCTGCAACTCATTTTTGCATATAGGCGGCTTCGTTTTGGCTATGGCCTTGACTCTCTCTTGATTAACTTCAATTCCCCTCTCGTGGACCATAAAACCTAAAAATTGCCCACCTGATACGCCAAACGCACATTTGAAAGGATTCATCTTTAAGCCGTGCACTCTCGTATTATTGAAAACGGTCTCTAAATCGGCTAGATGTTATAAATCATCTTTGGATTTCACAACAACATCATCGATGTAAATTTCAACTATATGGCCGATTAAATCATGAAAGAGTAAATTCATCGCTCGCTAGTAAGTTGCACCAGCATTTTTTAAACCGAACATCATAACTGTCCACTCAAATAACCCTAGAGCGCCGGGGCATCTGAAAGCAGTCTTTGGTATATCGAGTTCTGCCATGAATATTTGATTATATCCCGCATTTCCATCCAGAAAGCTGATAATCTTATTTTCTGATGCAACATCGATAAGCATATCAGCTATTGGCATCGGATATTCGTCTTTTGGAGTAGTTTTATTCAAATATCTGAAATCGACACATACTCTGAGCTTGCCATTTTTCTTCATAACGGGAACAATATTAGAGATCCATTCAGCATATCAGTAAGGCCTAATAAACCTGGCTTCCAATAATCTCTCTATTTCTTCCTTTATAATGTTATACAAAGCCGGATTAAAACGTCGGGGATATTGTTTAAACGGTTGATATCCTGGCTTAATAGGTAGCCGATCTTCAACAAGTTGTCGGCTTAAGCCAGGCATCTCATAGTATTCCTAAGCAGAACAATCTTTATACTTCTCAAGAATTCTAACCAACTTTTCCTTATATGCTGCATCTAACTTTGCACTAACAAAAGTAGGTCTTTTTCTATCGCCATCTCCTATGTCAATTTCCTCAAGTAGATTTGTCGATGTAAATCCTTGGCCTAACCTTTCGATTTCTCGAAAATCTTCGATGGCCTCATAGCTATCTGTTATTTGCCGATAGCTTTGCATTTTATCTTGTAAAACCCTCACTTGCTTTGACCCCATCGACACAAAACCTCATTCGCCTAATCAAACGTGCCTAGCTTGACATTGATCGGCATAAGTCCTATTTTACCGATGCAAATAAAATCACAATCGTCCAGTGCTTCACCTTATATGAATTCAGCCTCTTCGTGTGGCCAATTCGCATCTGAACTAGCCATCGCAATATGAGTCGATGTATCGGCTGGGATGACTTCGATCTCATCACCATTCCACTGTACGAGTAGTTGATGCATAGTTGACGGGATGCAACAATTCGCATGTATCAAGTCACGTCCAAGCAACACGCTGCATTGCCCTTGGCATCAATAACGAAGAACGCAGTCGGCAAAGTTTTACTACCGACAGTCAACTTTATGACCATGACGCCTTTAGCCTAAGTGGGGTCTCCTGTGAAGTCGTTCAACGCTATGTTAGTCTTGATTAAGTCTTTGTCGGTCTTACCTAGCTTTTTGCAGGTGTTATACGGCATCAGATTGACAGTTGCTCCTCCATCCACCAGCATTCTGGAAATCGGCTTGCCATTTATGTGACCCTTCAAATACAACAGCTTCAGATGCCGATGAGCATCACGTGGTTTCTCAAATACTGCGTCTTCAGCACCCAAACACAGCTGAGCAAAGGTTTCTTTAGCCGATTCAGTTTTGATCTTGAACTCGGCTGGCAGCGTGCACACCATATTGATGTTGATTGGAGGCGTATCATCTCGAATCATGGGCGAACCCAAAACATCGGCTGAATCTATTTCTTCTTTAATACGATCTTTCCTCCTCCATTCTTTCTTCACGGTTTTGATTGGCCGAAGTTCATTGAACGTCTGGTCTCTCTGTTTTTCTTATTCGGACTCTCTAATTTCTTGAGTATTTAGTCTCTGAAGTCGTCTGCGTTGTGATCGGCTAAGACCCAACGGGCACCATCTTGGTTTGGGCTCGATCGGCTTACGTACTTTTCTAGCCAGATTTTCCTTCATCACAGAGCTTGATTCCTCCACCTGTACCTTAGGTTGATCTGGTAGAGAAATCCTTTCTCGAATCGGCTTTCTGTAAGTCTTGCTAAGATGATCCTGTATCGGTCCGGATAATCGATCTTTAGCCGTCTTGGCCAATCGTCCCGGGGATAGTGCTCCATCGGGCATGAGTATGGTGATGGTAGTGTTATTCTCCTTTTCCAGCAAAACTGCCAAAAGGGACACCTTTGATGAGCCTTTTCTAGGTTCTCTGGCCAATATAGGCTAACTGGCCGACGCGGAGGATATCAGGGTTGATTGTTTATCCTTTCGTATTTCTCTAGTAATTGAGAAAATGTTGGCCTAGGCCTATTGATTGGCTTCTGTGGCGGTGATCTTTCGGCTTTATACCATCGACCAACTTGCAGATCCCCCTTTGGCTTTACCATTCTTGAGGTCTTGCCTTTGTGATCGGCTTCTATTTGTAGTGAACCAATCGTGATTTTCAAGGTTTTGTCGCCATTCGAAGTCGGTCGAACATCAACTTGTCGAGTCTATTTTGATCCCTCATCGTGCATAGGCTCTTTCCCCTTGTGTGAACATTGTACCATGTTTATGGAGAACATGTTAACGTCCACTTGCATGGTCGGCTCATCTGCAAACTTTAGCTGACCATCTTCAATAGCCGACTGGATCTGCTGGCGAAAAATATTGCAATCGTTAGTATTATGTGAAAAGGAATGATGCCATTTGCAATACCTTCGCTTCTTGATCTCGTCAGCCGACGGTATGACGTGCCCTTCAGGCAATCTTATTATTTTCTCTTGCAATAATAAATTAAAAATACGATCGCATTTAGACACATCAAATGCATATTTTACTTTCGACTTATTTTTAGTCGGCTTAAGCCATGAGTAGGACAATGACTTTTTGGAACCCTTGACCCATTCGGCTATATTCACCTCTGCCTCACCATCTTCAAAGGATTCACTCGAGCAATACTCGACCATATTAACCTTGGCCTTATCCTTTTCCTTGTTGTTACCATTTGCCTTGAATTTATCCTAGAACCCCCTATTGTCAGGATATTGGCTTTCTTGAGCCAACACGCGATGAAGCAAGTGACTTAGGTCTGTGAACTCCTACCCACCAAACTTCTCCCTAAGCGGGGGAATTAACCCCTAGAAATCTAAATTGGCCAGTTGATTATCAGTCAATGTAACATTAAAGCATCGATTTCGAACTTCCCTAAACCTCTTAATGTAGTCAGTTACCGATTCCCCAAATTTCTGTTAGATAGAGCTTAGATCTAAAATTCTGAGTTCCAGATTGCCGGAGAAAAAGTACTCATGGAATCAGCTTTTCAAATAGCTCCAAAAATGAACCGAATTTGAAGGTAAACTAGTAAACTAAGTGAAAACAGCTCTTGATAAAAGACAAAGTGGATAATCTAATTTTCAGCCCATCAGACTGAGCTGCCTCACCACATTGAGCAATAAAGCATCTGACATGCTCTAAAGTTGTGACTGAATCGTCCCCAGAAAATTTGGCAAAATCAGGAATTTTAAAATTATGTGGATATGGCATGCGATCTATATAACCAGGATACAGCTTTCTGTAGCCGATGACTCTACCCTTTGGTTGTAAGCCGAATTGATCTCTCAACACGACAGAAATTTGATCGGCCCAATTAGAGTTACTAGCCGACGAAACATCGGGAACCCGCTAATGATCATAACTGGCATTCTGCCCCCTGAGTGCAAGCTCGGGTTACCGATTAGGTTGAGCCGACGGATGTTGAGGGAATAGATCATATCCATCGCTTCTCCTAACCGGCTGCTCCGGCAACAGGATGAAGGGTTCTGTATAAGTTACCACCTTGTGCGGAACTGGATTCCTGAGTGGAATCGGCTCATGGTGTTGAGAATATCTATTAGACTGAATCGGTTGTGGGATCGATTGTGGGAAGGCGAAGAACGGAGCTGACGGTGGCAAATTAGCCAACACGTTCAACTTGGTGGCATCAGTGAATGCTTGATAATGTACAACTTCACTAGGACGAGTTTCCCACGATAGTATAACAGTGGGTTGAGTTGGCATCATTGATGGAATTGGAGCTGACAGTTTTGCACCAATTACCTGGTTTTGAGTGCTTTGAACTGCTGAATAAACAGGGTAGTTTGGTAACGTTTGCAGTGGATCGAGCAGGCCTCCAAACGAAGCCAACTCTTGAGCAATAGTTTTGAAGCTATTAGCAATCATCGGCTTGAGAGTAGTGACTAAAGCTGATGATTGATTGATCAAGGCATTGTGCACAGATTATTCAATCATAGCCGATAACTCTGCTTGCGCAGGCACGTATTGACTCTGCGTCGCCGATGGCGTTGACCATCGGTAATGCGGCCTTCTGAGTGATGCCGCGTCGGGTTTTTTGGTAGCAACCCAGCATCATCTCCTCCAACGCAGCCTTCCGATCTTCGATTTGTTTACACTGTTCTGGCGTCAAATCGTCCAATGTAGGAACGATTATGGCTTCGGTGCTGAGGTCAGACGGCGGAATCGATTTGCCGGAAGAAGACATCCTCGTAGTCCCACTGGGCGTGCCAAGAGTGTGTTAGCGCTAAAAACTTGATGTAGGGTTTATTGACCACAATACACCAGATGAACACCTAGTTCAAGTTGGTCCGTGGCGTGCTAACCGATTTGATCCTGCAATCGGTAAGGAAAATATGAAATAAGTGTAAAGCCAATCTTATGAGATAATCGGCTCAGATCTAATCAGCTGAAAGCCGATTAAATCAAAAGTAAGGGTAAATCTAATTAACAGATTAAGGCTAATCAGAGGATAAAGACAGATCAACTCTGATGAAGGTGATGCACAACAAGATCAGAGACAATCGAACCTGATTGGCGTAACAAAAGATGATCAATGATCGGCGATGCACAACTTTATTGATCAAATCGAGTTACAGGAGAATTTAGATTACAAAACTACTCCTAGTCGACTGAAAAAGTAGATGAAAAGTAGATACGAGTTGATTGATTGTATTGTTATTTTTTTCGTCTGCCCACACCCATCTTTTATACCCATCGGCCGCTCGAATTCTATTACAACACGATTGCAGAAAACGATTCGTATCGGCCTCAATCCGGTTGATCTTTCCTCACATATTTGCAGTTATCAAACATCCTAAAATCTTTCCGAGTTAAAAATCAGCTATATCCTGTTATCTCAAATCTACCGATTTTAACCATACCTACTAAATCTTGGTGCAAACACATACCTACATATATGTAAAGATAGGTACCACGATTTGAATTCTGATGGACGGGTAATTACACTGACCCACCAAGAGGTGGTTCCTGTGTGAACAAGTATTCTTGCATGCATAGGTGCAACGATGGGTATGTTTAACCAGATAAATCATTAGGAAAATTAACTGAGTAAGATTAAGCAGATTAACTATCGTTCATATATATACGATATAATACCTCAAGATCGATGTACAAGTGGATGCATTAATTCACCGTTGGTTCATCATATATTACAAATCATCAAGTCCCATGCCAGTAGATCTCCTAAGTAATCAGACCTCGTCCCATTAACAAAGGATCGACGTTTCATACTCTCGCTCGTCACAAAACTAAACCACGCACGCACACATACGTACACCGACGCATTCATCATCCATTTTGCAGACAGACATTGGTCGATCGATCGGTGAGCCTTAGGAGGACGAGGAGAAGGTGTCGAAGATGGTGGTGTGGAGCGGGTCGCTGAGGTGGGTAGCCCAGTTGTTGAGGGGCCCCTTGCCGGTGGCAGCGGCCTGCACGGCGAAGCCGAGGAAGCCGACCATGGCGAGGCGGGCGTGCTTGATCTCCGCCAGCTGGAGCCGCTCCTTCTTCTCCGGGTCCGACGCGAGGCCCAGCGGGTCGAAGTAGGAGCCCCCCGGGTAGAGCCGCTTCTCCGGGTCGAGCTCCGCGTTGCGCTGGAACTCGATGTACCCGATCAGCAGCACCTCGATCCAGATCAGCGTCGTCATCGAGAACGGCAGCGGCTGCCCCAGGTACGACGACCCGTCCACAAGCTCAACCTGCGCATGCACGCACGCCATGCATCGTCATACGCATATATATCGTTCATCAATGGAGGAAGGCTGAGGTATGCATGCATGAGAGACGACGTACCTTGCCGGCGTCCTGCCAGGTGACGCCGGTGAGCCACTCGACGGAGAGGGCGCCGAGGGTGGCGAGCATGGCCCAGCGCCCGTGGATGAGCTCGCACTCGCGGAACCTCTGCAGGCCGAACACCTCGGTGTAGGGCTGGAACGTGGTGGACTTCACCTCGCCGGCCTCAAACCGGGTGCCGATGATATCTCCGGCGGCGTTCTTGGCCAGGTTCTGGTCCAGCGAGTCCAGCTCGAACTGCAGGTACTCCGCGGGCTTCCCGAGCCCGAACGGATCGAATCCGTAGTCGCCCACCAGCGACCCGTCCAGATAGTCCGGAGCCACCGCGCCGGGGTACCACAGCGGCCGGTCCGAGGTCGAGGTCCTCGCCGCCTTCTTCGGCGCCACCTTCTTGCGGCCGAACCCGAACTGCGCCACGATGCGCCCGTTCTGCGGCGCGGGGTCCGCCAGCCGGGTCCCGAGGAACGTGCTCGCCGCGGCGGCCACTGACGAGACCATGGCTTCTCCTCCGCCTCCTTCTCGGCGTGTCCTTGTGCTGCGGTGGTGGTGCTCTGCTCTGTGGAGGTGGTAGTGGTACTGGTGTGTGGTGAGGGCTCGTCATGGGGTACAAATAGGGTGCTTATAAGAATTACCAGGTGTTATCTCCGCGTGGCAGATCGGACGGCGGCGGGGCGCCTGTGATCTATCTGACGGACACGATCGGCTCTGCCTTATCCGGGTCTTATCTGTAGACTGTATGGTCCTATGGATGGGGGAGCTTGCATTGGTCGTTGGTGACACGTGGAGGGCTGGGATTGGATGGTGGGGCTTTGGAATGCTGTGATTTGTGGCCTTTAGGTGCATGGGGCCGGAAAATATCAGGTAAAATAATCTTGGCAATTTTGCGGTTTTAGCACTGAAATATGCGCATGATTGCATTTTAGTCCTTCGCAGAAAACATATACGTAGTTTAGTAATGTTAAACAACAAGGCTTGCCTGAGGGGTTCCCGCTGGGGCATTTCCCCTTATATACCATTGACCAATGATTTTATGTATCAGATTTTCTGATTTGGTTGTCATGTTTGTACTGCCAAGTACTTCTGGAAATTATTTGTACAAATTATCAATGGTTGTAGACAATTTTTTTGACATTGTTTGTACAAATTAATCAGTTCATGAATATATCCTCGATTTATGAATCATCTTGTTGTTTCATATTTTTATTTTGTATGTGCCATGTTATCTGGTGTGGCTCCCCACGACGACACGACACCCCGAAGGGGTCAGGGAATGGGACGAATTGGCCCACGACGCCGGGGTCGGAATCGGGGAACAGAGAAATTTCCTACCCTTGAGGACAAGGGCGTTCCACCACTCCCCGCCAGGGAATGTCCCCGTTGACGTCCCTACTTGTACTGGCAAAAAATAAAGGCTTCTAAAATGTAAAGTTTGATTTACCGATCGGTTTAGTTAAGGTTAAGCTATTAGAAAAAGAAAGGCAAACAACTTAAACTTCAACAACAAAATCACAGTACTTCTAGTTCATTCTCAAGTTAGTTCCTCAATTACCAATTCATTGCTTTCAAATTCGTGTAGTTCAGTTTTGGGAGCATTGATTCAGTGTTATGTTGAATGGAAGTGTAACCTGCTATTCCAGCTATCTTAAAACCATTCATACACGCATTTGAATTTTTTTCCCTCGCAAAAAAAATCATACATGCATTTGAAATAATGTAAAATCCCCTGATTTTCTTTACATTTTACTTCTGCAATGTTGCACATCACATTGTTGCTTTATTCATTTAGGTAAGGGAAAAATAGTACATTTTTTTCACACACTTGGATCCAGCACAGATGATCTAGGTCCAAATCTTTTCCACCTCAGATATTTTCCAGTTCATTAAGTCTGGTACCTGCAGATTCAGGTAAATGATCTCGCCAATTAATTTCATTTTCACCACGACATATAAGTGAACACCAAGCCTATCTCAACCTTTCGCCAATAAAATACATATGGACTATATATATTTCTCAGCCTTGTGGGTAACATTGATCCCCACGTACCTCTTCATATTGTCAAACAAGTAAAGAAAACGATACATTTTAACACAGAGAAAGGATCCTTTGTACGGTAGAGGCCCCTTTTGTTTCGACTTTTTTATCAGCTTAAAAGTAAAAAAGTTAAAGCCGAAACAAACGAATGACTTTTAAACCGATTTTAAAAAAACATGAAGTCTTTATATAACTATAAGCCAAAAGGTAGGTGAGAGTTGTTTTTTTGGCTTTTCTAGGATTAAAAAACCCTTTGCCACCGAAAGTCTTCAAAATTACCCACCAAATGCCATCGTATATAAACTCAAGAATCCTTTTCACATCTCCTCATTTCTCGTCTTCTTCTCTCTCTTTCCCCTGTGCGACATGCCTTCTCCCTTCACCGCTTCGGTCTCCGCCGTCCCTGACCTCCTCCCTCCTCGTCATCCCCAGCCTCCTTCCTCCTCCATCGACCCGGATCCGACGCGGCGCGGGTTAAGGCTGCCGGACCCGAGCTTAGAGCAGCGGGAGGCTACAGGGTTCGGGCGTGGCACAGGTGGAGCCGAATGGATCAGACCATAGTGCGGCGGGAGGCGATTAGATTTGGCGTGGTGCGGGTGGAGGCGGCCGGACCTAAGGGTGGAACGGTGGGAGGCGGCTGGATCAAAAAGCTACACCATCAACCCATCAAAAAGCTAGGATGCCAAACAACATGTCTTGGCTTAAAAGCAGACGGCTTAAAAGCTCGTTAAGCCAAAAAGCTAGCTTTAAACCAAAAATCAAAAAGTCTAAGCCGAAACAAACAGAGCCAAAATACTACACCACACAAAGAGTAGCCAAAGATGTGCGTGTAGTAAAAGGAGCACCTTGATAGTTTCTCCATGTGATCTAGATGTAACTGTTAATATATATTATCCGGCAAAGCTCTCTTCTGCGAAAGGCTGTGTTAATGCCACTAAAACAACCCTAAAGTTTAATAGTGCAAAAGAGATCATAAAAAAGTAATGACACATATAATTAAGAGAAATTTTACAGTGGATAACATAGGTAGTAAGTAGTGGTAGTAGAAATTAAATCTAACCATCCATTCCTCAAAGTTATTTTAGACTTTTCCTATGCATTCATCATTGGTATTTTAGACAGATTATTGTAACGGCGGGTCGGTGACCCTCGACGTCATGTTTGCGTCGATGACAACGCGGTGTCCGGGTGCTCTCACATCACCAGAGGTCGGCACGACGACCCGATTGCATATTTTCGTTCTTCGCCTTGCCCCAGTGAGCACAACCAGGAAGGAAAAGGATCACTCGGTTTGTAACAGTCCAATCGCTAGCTCCCATTGTTCTTCTACCCATTCTTGACAAGGTTCAGATGTGCAGCTAACATGCCAGCATTCCATGCCAGTCTGCAAGCTCTAGAACACCTTCTACAGCGTCATCGTCGCCGCCTCGTGCTTTAGGCTCTCTGAGGTCGCATCGGCCGCTGCCCCCGCGTTCGCGAACCTCATCCGAACGAGCTCCCTCGGAATCGGCACCAACAAACAGCAAGGTGATGCAAATCTTGGTCTCGACCTCGACTGAGCGGGGAGCGGAATTAGGGCTTCAGGTGATGGTACCATACCTAGATGAGAGAAACTGTGATGTCGTCACTGTGGTCGCCGCGGAGCTCCCCGGATTCATGACTCCGAGTCGCCTTTGTCGCATTCGAGACCTCGACAGGATTCGCGACTCCGAGATAGGACCAATGGATGCACACGAGGTGGGGGTGATGACTCACAAGCTGCACTGTCGTTGTTTTACCGTTTTATCCTCTACACGACAGAGGACAAATAGTATGCGGCGGAATTTTTTACCCTTTTACCCCTTTCCGAATTTTATTACCAATACTACAGGTGGTAGTATAACTAGATCTAAATTGATTTCAACCATTAGATTCAAAGGAATGGACGACTTATATTGATTTTAATCCACTGCAAAAGAGCTCATAATTAAAACATGTAACAAAGAGTAATCATTATCTTCATTCATTAACAAAATATCATACAAATTCATACATTACAGTGTACACAAACATCAATTACAACAAAAAAAAGAAATACAAGAATTTTTGCAAGTGACCTATAATCTAATCTTCTGATGATCTTCGGCCTCAATCACTAAAATCGTTAGTCATGCATATAAATGAAAGATAAGCAATGCAAAATCTAAAAGATAAAATAATTATCATCAAACCCGTATGTGATTGGTATCGCTTATCGAGATATCAGACTGTCTTGGGCTAGTGGTACCTCTCGCTATTTAGGGTTTCATCATCCGACAGCGTACAAACCTATTTTTGTCGGATAACCGTAGACATACGAAAATAGTGCCAAAATATCCCGCAGTTTAAAGGTAAAACTCCTCATGGAAAAAGGTGAAATCACCTCAGTTAAAAAGGGGAGCAACTGGTTGAACCTACCGTAGTCCAGGGCACTCCCCACACATTTTCCCCAAGTACTCACAACCACCGAGACTCCCCAAGTCAAGCCAAGCAAGAAGCCAGGAGGAAGCCAAGAGGAGGAACAAGCCAGGCGGCCAAGAGGAAGACAAGGGTTGGGCACATCTCCATCAGCACCATAACTAGCACATCATCATTCATCCACACTACAAACCCATCCCCAATCTCAACCCTCACCATCACAAGGTATATCCAAATCAATATTTTGACCTAGTTTTAGAAAATCTGTGCTAGATACGGTAGAAAAGTAGTCAATAGAGGAGAAGAAATACATTGGTCTCAGCGAAGTAGTCGCGAAGGGGCAGTGACGGGCGTACCCGCAACCCCCGCGTACTCCCCTGCGTACGGGAGGTCATGGGTGTCGTTACCACGCCACCTAACCTCGAGCAAACCGCAGGCTCGTCATCAACCAGTGAGCATAACCCAATCCAATCGATCAACTAAACATCATAAACATCTTCGGTTCAGTAAGTAGAAAGTGGGAAAAAAGAGGGGGAATTAACCAACCGGGGTAGGCACCGAGTAGAGGAGGTCTGTAGTGGCTGAGGTAGGTGCAAGAGCTGATGAGGCCGATAGGGCAGAGGCATGGTGTAGGGGGCGAGGCCGGCAGTGCAGCCCATGTTAGGGGAGGGCAAGGGACCCAGAGGCAAGGAGACCTAGTAGGGCCGGGGAGACGTGGCCATGCCTGGAGCAACGCAACACAGGGTGCAGGACGACGTAGCCAAGGAAGAGAGGCCTGGGGGCGACACGACACAAGCTGACGACCAGTGAGGCGACGTGGCGCAGGCACAAGGGCGATGGGGAAGGGGGTATCGACAACGGGCCGGTGGGGATCTGCGTAGGAAACCAAGAGAGAGAGTGTGTGGAGGAAGGGGGAGGTGGTGAATGGATAAGGACAGTCGGGTGGAAGAGGAAAAGAAAAAAAGAGAGAAACAAGAGAAAAAATAATAATAATAGGCTATAGACTTTTATAAGAAGTTAATTAATTAATAAACTAAATATTACTAGCACCCACCTCAATAGCTATACTATGAAAGCTATATTTAGGCCAAAGTGCAACTTAACTTAAAATCCATCAAACTAAATTACGACAAGATAAAAATAGCGCAAATCAAAATAATCCAAATTAAAACACAACGAATAATTATACCCCAAGATTAAATAAGCAGCATGCATTTATCAATTCATCAGAATTCAGAGTAATGTTGGACACCATTAAACACGTAAATAATTTGATAGCAGTCTGAAATATACTATTCTATAATTTCATGAAATAAAATAAATCCAGTAGGAGATCATCTTCAACAACCGTGTGAGGACGCCTATTTCTACCCAATTTCAGGCAAGCATTTCTTGATCATATTTGAATAATTTCAATCAAATATATTTGGTTACGTGATATCATTAATGCATTGAGAAATTTCTTTTTAGGAAAAACCCTAAATCAGAAGCTGTTGGAAAGATGGATAATTGTGAACTGCTGAGGCAGTGATTATTGATGTGCTTGGGATGGCTTGTCCAACGAAGGAGCTATCATCCTATATATATATGGTGGATAGAGGGTACCCGGGGTTGTGAATGTTTAAGTTGCTAGTAGGATCATTTACATATGCTAGAATATAAGGTTGAACAAACTATAATTGGGCAATGAGTCGTATAAATTCGTATCAACCATAGTGTATGAAAACGATCAGAAAAGGTTGTCCTATGAAGGTGTATGATCTCCACAATGGGTATGTATAGATAGCTTGGTTGGTAAGACTGGTATGGGCCTGGTCAAGCATACTGTAAGATTGGTAAGGCTTATTGGGACAAGACCGGTAAGACCAGTGATGCTGGCAAGAGCGGTAAGGCCTATGGGGCAAAATCATTAAGGACAGGGGCGCTATATTTGAACACCATGAGATGAGTATCGCTGATCTGTATTGAAGTCGGGGTACATCTAGTATGCTGTGAGTAGGTGGAGAACAGTCAAGGACATCACGACTCGTCAGCTACTAGGGTTGGAGATCAAATGTTCGAGTAGCGATAAATATTCTGGGTTCTCAACTGAGATCGGGTTCACTATAGGTAAAGTGGTACAAATCTACGTAGGGTTAAAATTATGAATTCGTGTCTATCTCCTAGATTGGAGGTTACGAAAGCTAAGATTGTCTCATATATGAGTGTTAGTAGCAATTCAACAATTAAAATACGAAACAAACTCTTTCATAATAAAACCCTATTTTCTTAAAAATGGATTTGAGATATATATATATATATATGAGATGGATGATGGAAAAATTCATATGATGCATTTTGTTATTAATGCTTACTGAGTACATTGTACTCACCCTTGCTTAACTCCCTCTTTGCTTAGAAGCTGGGCCTTATGGGCTCGCCTACGAGGCGTGGGGTGAGAATTACTCGCAGAATTAGGGTTACGAGGAGGTGGAGAACTACCAGGAGGACTGGGTGGAGTAATGGACTGTACGATAACGATCGTCGATCCATTGAGTATTCTAGTGTTTATTTATATTAACTTTTGTTGTATTGGATATGATATGATGTATGAAATTGTACTCATGGACCTATAGCCTTGCGTGGTAATGGATTGTAATAAGCTTCCATTTCAGTCTCTAATTATTGTTCTACTGTAACACTCTGAACACGGTGTATTAACTGATAAAGTGTCGGGTGCTCCTGATATTTTGTTAGCTAATATACCGAGATTAGTATAATTACCTCAGAGTAATGACAGTGTTACTGTTGTTACCCTGGGTTAATTATGCGAGTTGCCACAGCCTCATAGAATAAGGTTTTCCATCAAATTTTATAACAACTTCGTTTGACTTCAGGGTGTCTGATCTTTCTTCTCTCTTCTTCTTTTCCCTGTCAACATAGTTCAAATTAGGTTAGTTCAACTCATTAATATAAACAGCCTAACACGATAAAAAAAAGTGTAAGAAGGCATTATAAATAAAGCAATTGTCCGTCATTACCAAAAGAGGAGGTAGACTTCGAGTATGAAGTTATCAATGTCAAGTATTTAGTCAGAGTGCAAAGATATGAACTTCTCACAAGCTTAGCAGAATATCATTGTTTGAACATATTCAGGCTTGAATAGTAAGAAAAATTGAAAGAAATCTATTGCTACGATAGGAGATTACCTATCCATGTATTCCTTGAGAAGTTCCTTGGATTGAACCAATTTCGAGAGTATGTTGTGGTAAGCATTGAGGTCCCTATACACACTTCTTTTATTGATATTTAGAGCAATGCAAAGCTATTAAGCAAGAAGTAAAGTTAGTACCACTCGGTAATCTTAACAAATTAATGAAGAGCATATTCCATTTTGAGATTGTCACCAAAGACTGCCTAAACATCTCAAATGATTTGCTAAAATGTCTGTTGTACATTGCACAAATGACTTCATTAACATATGCTAGAATGTATCACGGATGTTTTTTAAGTATTACTATGTATATTAGAAATTTCTCTGTTGACAGAAGGTAACAGTAAGGAGTTAGACTACCCCAATGCCAAACTATTAAGCTAGTAGCAGCTGTTCTTTCCTCTGGTCATCCAAAGACGGATAAAACCAAAAACACCAGAAAGAAATAAAGAAAGGTAAGCCGCACACAAATTACAAAGCAAAATGATAGCTTAAGGCCATATAGAAACAACAACTTATCACACCCACACACCAACCAAATAATATTACAAACACAAAATAGTGAAGTCAACAATTACAAGGGTCCCTACTGTACTAGGTAGAAGGGAGCACCATACAGACGGTATGTAAAGTTCAAGCAAAGTTTGTAGCATAAAGCCTAACTTTAATGTGTTTGCCCACAGAAAAATCTGGATATGCCCCAAGAGACATTCCATGAAGCAAACTTACCTTGACCCCCCAAAGTAATCCTATTTCGGCTTAAGAAACATTAGAAATCACATAACCATTACAAACTTGAATGATCACATGCCATAACAATTAGCATATTCACAACATCAACTGTTGAGGAACTACATTCGTGAAAGCAAGTACAACAGTGTATGCAGTGTACATACAATTAAGATAAGTGGTTCAACAGTGTATGCAGTGTACATACAATTAAGATAGGTGGTTCTATGCTTTCTCAAAAAGAGCAATGCATATATCCTAAAGAAGATCAGTTAGATGCAAATCAGCCCCACTTTAGGCTAAATGTTGTGTTCTTGGGCAAAAAACTTGCGAAACAAATATAAATGGGAATAGGAAACATAATTTGGGAGAAAAGCAACAATTAATAGGAAATGTGCAAACAAAATTAATAATGGCAAGAACAATCATGTCTAGTACTGTTGGCTCTGTTGCATTTGTGACCTTAAGCAAACGGAACAAGCCAATAGCAAAAAACTGACAGTAGTTGAAGTTTCCCTCACCCTTGGCCCTTTCTGATATATCTTTCAGAATAGCCTCTATGTCTCCATATCTAGAAGAAAAATCAACAAACGAGTTGCTATTCTGGGAACGAGCTCACACTTTCATCTTCTGTGCATCAGCTTTGGACAGAGAACACCAAACACTTAACATGATTGTTTGAAATAGAAATGTTACTTTCTGAGGCAAGAAACTTTTATTGATGCCAACAAAGCAAATGAACCAGTAACCCACTAATGTATGAGATTTTATTGATGCCAGAAAGCAGAGCAACTAATGACCCAACAATGCAAAGCATGTAAGCAATAACTTGCATGAACTAGAAAATTTTGACAGAGGTAAGGCGCACGAGTTGATAAAAACCACTCTCTAAGAAAAATTCAGGGTTGATCAACAAATTTAAAGAGTTGAGTAATATAACTCATGCAGCAACATTGACAATTGAGAATTATAATGTCAATTTGGACTAATCAATTTAGGAAATTATTTTAAAGATTCAAAGTGTGATTATAAAAGGTCGTACTCTAATATAAAATACCAAGATGGTAACATGACTCTGGCTCGAAGCTTATATGAGCTATGATATGCACCTGTATTGCTCAAGGTCTTCATTTAAAGCTATTATATATGACTTGAAGATGGTATCCCTGTCCTCATTGCTCGGGTATCCTTCCATGAGCTAGTCATAGACAATGACAAAGCTAAGAGCAAACAATTGATCATATTGATAGGTTTTTTTATCTCATTAGATGTTGCTGCACCAAAAGTTTTTGTAGGACTGTAATGTAAATGCTTGGGATAGGGCACTTGTATGACTTGAGGAAGTTCATCTTTGTTTCTGTGATAGTAGGTCGCATATCTGCACAAGATTTAAAAAAAATGAAAAGGCTGTAGCAAGAACTTGTTCCGCTATGGTATGTACACAAAGCAAGATGTTCTACGTTGGTTACAACTTGTTTGATTAGAATATACCCAATAATATTTGGATATACCATGATCCAATATCAATTGCTTGACAAATGATTGGCAAATCATTTGAAATAGATAGAAAAAAATATTAGAACAAAGGGCAGAAACCCAGCCAAAGAACAACGGGAGTACTTATGAAATGAAATGAAGAAAATATGAATGATATATCAAACTTTTTCACAAATAATCATTAGGCAACTTTACTTCATTCACGCCAAGATTTCCAACAACAAAAACCATTTTTTGTGCACCCGTTCACCTACTAAGCAATGACACAATCTACTTTCCATTGGTAATCCCATACCATGTAGATAAGCTGGGTCAAGAAACCTGTATCATTAAATATGTCTATTCTTGCATAGAATTCCATTCGACAATGGATAGCACAAGTCTATAAATTAACATCTCGTGCTTATATTCTACAAGATTAAGCTTCTTTAGAGGATGTAATCACACCGGTTCTCTTGACCATAGTTATTAAAACGATAAGTTGAGGCGAGGTGACTTATCACCTTTTTACCACCAAAGCGCTTAAGGCGCATGGCGAGGCGACGCCATACACACATCACACATGGTATTGCATATAAGAGTTTAACCGTAGAAGATCCTTTCTTAGCCAGGCTGGCCCATTTCCACCACTAGCCCATTTCAGCCTCAACCCAACCGATCATCCCCCTCCCCCCTTATAACCCTACCCATCTCTTTCTCACTCCCTCTTGGCTACTGCTTGCTCTCTCTCTCTCTATCATTCTCTTCTCTTCTCCCCAACCGACGACACTGTCTACTCAGATCCGCTACCTCTTGCAGCCGCCGACTTCCTTCGGATCCCCCTCTACTCTCTCTACCTCCTCTCCCACTCACACCGTCGCCACCCAAATCTGCGTCGTCACCAAGCCAAACATCGCCACCTCGATCCACCAGATCCAGCAACCTCCATCGCTGCCGACCACTGCCCCGGCCTCCTCTACCTCCTACTGCCTATGGCTAGCCCTGTCGTTTTCTACCACCAGATCATCGCTAAGCTCTAAGGGCGCCGTTGTTGGATCCACTAGATCTGGCGTCTCCTCTGGCATCGGCAACTCCCTTACTCCCTCTCAGCTTCATCGACTATGGATCCGGCCTTCTTCCTCCATTTCCTTGGCTCCGGAGCTGACGAGGATGGGATGGTGGTAGCCGACAGTAACTTTTATCTCTCCCTCGACGCCTGCCTTAGCCGTTTTTCGATGCCAAACTCCACCTAAGCAACGCCTTGGCTGTAAGGAGGATGTCATACTCACATCCGGCAAGGTGAGGCCGTGGCGAACCACCCACCACCCCATCCCACTGCTTAAATGACGCTTTAATAACCATGCTCTTGATGCGCATTTAAACAATCTAAATACAGCAAGCTGCATGGTTGCATTACCAAAGCGATAGCAGCACGAAGTAGGACTAAGATCGTGATTTAATTCGATTCACAAAAAAACTCAGCTTTCCAAGAGTGAACTTTAGAAACTTATTGCACTAGAAGCTTCTGTTTTTAGCATAGGCGATTGAAAAAATTCGAGCATGTTTAGCATAAACGACATCCTATTAGCACAGACTATAGCTGTAAATCAGAACTTCATTGCACAAATAAATCAAAACATGTGTATTGTTAAGCCTGAACAGCTTAATTGCGTGAGCTCCTCATCCTCACATCTCATATAGAAAAGGCACAAATTTTAAAAAGAAAATCCAACTTTACTAAACTCCACAAAAAGAATCAACCTTTTGCAATCTTTGGGCTCGGATTAACCTAAAGATGAACAAATCAAAGCATGGTATTTAACAAAAGACATTATATTATTGAAAGCAAAGGCATGAAATGATGAAATCTTGATGAACTGATATTTTGTTTATTTCAAAATCATTTCTTGCAACTCATGGGTTGATCTTCGATTAATTTTAGATGCATATTCTTATTAGCATTTGGTATATGCAATTTAGTCTTAAAGACCACAATGAGTTTTAAGTGTAAATTTAACTTTTATATTTTTGGAAACTTTGTTGCAAAGTTAAATTGTTTGCTTATGCTAGTTGGTGAAAAATACTTAATTGACAGGATTTTTGGAAGAAATGGAGCTAATTATGATATTACAAGGGACTGGACTAAAAAAATGAAACCGATGTTAGAAACGTGTTAACAAAAGAAATTAACAAAGCATCCCAAATGAAATCATGAGGTGCACTCATGATAACATGTTCATATACAAGAATCTTTTGCCTGTGTTCCTCAAATACTTGCAACCCGGGCAAAAGTTTGTTCTACTCCGAGTATTTAGCTTATGTTGATTACACAAATTGCTAGAGCAAGCAAAACATTGTAAGCCCAAAACCACCTTCATACGTTGCCTCCATAGCATACGATGACACAGGGGCGAAGCCAGGCCTCGGGCCATCCGTGCCTGGGCCCGAGGCCTAGCCCAAATTTTTTTTGCAAATTCCATGCAAACTCCATACAAATTCAGAAATTGACCAAATATTCTTTGGGCTAGCCCAGACCGGCCCGAGGCTTGGGCCTGGGCTGGCTCCGCCCCTGCGATGGCACACATACATAAATACTAAATAAAATAAGAAATAACTACTATATATGACTACATAAATGTATCATCACCCAGACATAGAGATGAAACATAGATGAAGCGCTATTGCTAGAAAGACAGGAGGTGTTTCATTCGAAACATGTAAGCACTACAATGCTAATAGATAGAATGCATCGATTTTTAGGAACCGACACAACATTTTAAGTGATATGATGAGAAAATAGATTGACGGAGTAACAAGTATGTTTTGCTCAATCAAGTGATGCAGACTCTACAAACACTACACTGGAAAGGAGGGAAAAAAGATATAAACAAGAGTAGTGCTTTTATGTATCACATATTAATACAAGTTGCATAAATCTTGAAGCAAACGAATGGGTAGGTAATCAATATCTACCTTTCATTCATGCTTTAATATTTGTACAACTTTTTAATAGGAATGCATAGAAACACCTCTCAATAAATAAAGAAATTCAAAAGGAAAATGAAAGGACAAGGGTTTACCAAGATGATTTTTCATTCTAGTACATGTTTTAGTTTTAAATTCACTTTAACAAACCTTTTCTAACTATGCACTGCTCATTACTACAAGTAAAAGGAGTCGGGAGAAGTGAAAAGAATATAGAAGGAATGACAAAGTGAAACTTTCTTTTATAGCTAAAAGGTGTTGTTTTGTAACCATTTTCGTTAGTCCATTGGTAAGAACGAAAATAAAATAGATATCTTTTAAGACTAAACAAATACAAATGAAATAACTCAATTAAAAGCAAAAGAAAAGGAGGAGGTTTTATGCTTCACCCCTTTGGAGTTGAAAAGGTGTAAAAGACATGCACTTAAGAAAGAAATACAAACCGAGATATTCATAAAATAGGACGAATAAAGGGTCAGCAGAGAGAAATTTCAAAACATACTCCATACATATGCATGTGGGGCATACCAAAATCTGGGTCATGGAACCTTTGTGCAATTTTTTTTAAAAAAAATTGTGTCGTGAAAGGAAAAACTTTGTACAAGAGGCAATTTGTCACTTAAATTTGTTGTTAATATTGAGGTTTGTTTCATCCTTTGCCTTTGACGAGTAATTTATTACATACATAAATACTGAGATAGGTAAAGTTAATATTTTTCCTAGAAGAAAACAAAACTATTAACATCTTATCGAAAACATACGATCCCTACTAGATACGCTCATAATTACGCTAGTATTTATTTTACTACGTCACACATTCGAACTACTAAAGTTAACATATGGCTGTCCTTGCGAATACTTTGAAAAACTAAAACCGAAGTCTTAGGACAACATATTTCACGAGGGAAACATAAATTAAAGTCTTAGGCTCTTAGCACAACATACCTCGGTAGGGAAACATAAATTGGAGTCTTAGGCTCTTAGCGCAATAGATAGAGTTCATGTGGAGTTTGTAAGACAACAGCAACTTAAGCCGTTACCGATCTTGAGCACCGTTCGATCGAAACAATGAATGAGCCGGATCGTCGAACATTGTCAACTACAGTGCTCGCTGCAATACCGTTTTTGCTACCGTGTTTTCGGAACTGTGCTAAGATGATCTAAGGCATTGATTTTTAATCCAATAATTGATGCATAAATGCTAAAGTTATGATAATCTCACGTGACTGCAATGGATCTGACAACATACTTCTTGAGGAAAATATTATACTGTTGCTGCAGTTACCTACTCTGTTAAGTAAGAGGAGTATCATGATTAGTTTCACTATACCAGCAGCGGCATAAAGACGTAGTCCACAGCCCAGCAAATAAAAGTCAACCAGAGGAGATAAAACAGGTGAGATCAAGTATAGAGAATGTACTGTAGCTAAAGCTGAGATGAAAGAAAGATCACTTTAGAAGAGAGAAGGGGGCGAGAGCAACCAGACCACATCCTCCGTACCCTGGTGGTAACTGGTAACTTCCCGGCCCATGGCGATCTCCGACAAGGACAGGTACGCGCCGGCCGGCGACTCCGCCGGTGGGAAGCTCTGGAACCTCTGCCGCATGCCCTTCTGGCAGGCCGGCGGCGCGCCGGCGCCGGCGTCGTCGTCGTCGTCCGGGATCCATCACTCGACCGGCCGGTACGGCCACGAGGCGGCCGTCGCTGGAGATGGTGCCGCGCAGGGGGTGCCGGCCGGGTCGATCTCGTCGGTGGCCAAGTCGCTGCTGCCGGCGCGCCGGCGCCTCCGGCTCGATCCGGCCAACAAGCTCTACTTCCCATGTGAGTGCGCGAGGAATTCAAGTTTTCTTTGAGTCTTTCTTGTTTAATTCTGGTTTGACGTCGTGAGGAGCTTGGAAAGCTGCGATCCTGGCCTTGTTTGTTGGTGTCGCGTGACTAGTTCCCTTAGATTGCGTTAAGTTTCGGGGTTAATCTTGGTTCGGTTTGGTCAAACTCCGCTGTTTTGAAGGGGGAATTGTTGGGTGGCGGAGGAGGTCGCGATCTTGAGGTGCGATTCGGCGGATGAGTTGGTTAATTTTGGGTAATGCATTCATTGGGGTGCGGTTCTGGTTGGCGAGCGGGACAAGTTGCCATCTTGGCCTCCATTTTGCCATCCGGGTTTATTGATGTTGTTGCAGGAGTTAGAATATCCTCATCTAGGCGTTGGATCTAAATCGTTGTGAAAATTCCTTATGTACCAGGAAGTGCCAACGTTGAGATATTGAGTAGAAGTTCCAAGAATTTTGTGCTAGATTTCTGGTAGGCTAGTTATAGCATGTGTGTAGGCTTAGATGCGGTGTTAGCCTATTATTAGGGTGTAAGCAACTATCTGTTGGTACTTGGTAAGAGTTGTTTGTTATCTGGTGCTTAGGTGATAGAACTCATATTTACAAGAGGGGAGCCTGAGATTAGGATCAACTTTATGCATCATTTCGCTTTTGTTGATTGCTGATGCTTCAATTCTCAAGTTTTGTTGTGATCAAACAGAGAAACAAAACATCCTTACTTTCTTAAAAAATAAAACTTACGGCACCAATTCACTACTATTTCGTGATAACCGTGCAATATACCTAGGTTACTAGGTTTTGTTTGGTACTGTGGTGCTGTCGTTTCGTGCTGTGCTGCCACATGGGATAAGGCAGTTATGGAAGATTGTCGTGTCTTTAAGCTGTCGTTCCGTTTCAGTTAAAGCGGTTAACAAGTTGGCTAACATCCAAAGACAGTCTGTTTAGACAAGTTTCGTGGGACGCACGTTAATGCGAAATGGATTTTTGTAAATTTGTAAGGATGAGACGTAAGGTATTTGGTTGCTGTATTGAAGTTGAAATGTTGTCTAAATGTCTAGTACTAGAATCCTCTACAGAATTATATAGTTATTCAGTGGACAAGCAAAGGCTTGATTGCTTAAATCACTTTGCTGTTCTAGCTTGATTTACTTGCAGCTTAATGCTTACAGAATCACTTGTGGTCTCTTGTCCTAATTACCATGAATAACAGCAGGCAAAAACAAGAAGGAAACTTCAGTTTTGCTTGTTAATTGCTTAATATAGGCTCTTCAGTAGAGAGAAGCTAATAAAAAGTTGGTATTGCCTTGTGTAGATGAACCAGGAAAGCAGGTGAGGAGTGCGATCAGGATAAAGAACACAAGCAAGTCTCATGTAGCATTTAAGGTTGGTATCCATATTGCTTCCCACAGGCCACAGATCTACTCCAACAGCAGATGGGTTGAATCTGCTGCTAAATTTCAGCATTGTTTAATGCTAATTTTGTTTGACTGCCAACCGATATTTGATCTTTAGTTTCAAACAACTGCGCCCAAGAGCTGCTTCATGCGTCCTCCTGGAGCCGTACTTGCCCCTGGGGAGACTATCATTGCGACTGGTAATACACTGATCACCTTGGATCTTTACTTGAACAACACTAAGGTTTTCCAATTTACTTCCTATTTTTTGCTTATTTTTGTTTCCTTCTGAGTTGCCAGTTTTCAAATTTGTCGAGCACCCAGAGAACAACGAGAATGCTCTACAGAAGTGCAAGGTCAAATTCAAGATTTTGAGCTTGAAGGTCAAAGGAGCCATGGAATATGCACC